>CM051239.1:37491290-38091290 GCA_027917425.1 Gastrophryne carolinensis | reverse complement strand
TATTGGGGAAGTGTATTTTTGGCTTGTGCTGTCCACAGTAGTTGGGTTGAAATGGACCACATTTTACAAACACTTTAAGGGCATCTAGATTTATTTTGGCCACAAAGATAGAAAGTTAATGTAGCATAAACGGTAAAGTAATGTCAGCACCACGAGGAAACTAGAGTTTGTTTGCCGGTGGACTTTTTTGCTAGATGTATTATGTTTTGGCCCTCAGGAGGCAAGAGGGGGCCACATTTCACAGTTTTGCCGCATCCTGTTGGTGAAAACTACAAATCATCGATTTTTTGGGGGGGGGTACCTTAAAAAGCAGTTGGTAAGTTGTTCTCTGATTGCATGCGTTATTTGCACTTCACTGTTTGTGCGTCTTTCTCTTTTCTATTTCTGTTCCGGAACAAATGAATTCTATGTTATTTTGGAAACCTTCTAACATATGCAGTACAGGTATGGTTGGTCACTGACATGGACATCCTTTGCATACGATTCTTCTGGTAGTTTTAGTTACAATGCTGGGTTTCTGCATGCTAGTGGTAGATAGGACCAAGAAAACACTGCCTTCTTTAGTATTTCTCTAGAAAGACAAATATGCATAATAATACATCTAATACAAGTGTAAGATGTCTCACCCTAATGTGTTACTGAGGAGGATATATATTCCAATGGTATTTACTGTACAGCATCCACAATTGAAAGAAAATATTTGATAGACTTATGTTGTGATGTGTCGCAGCATGTAAATATTATATTAAATGCAATAAAAAACATTTGTAAGAAAACTGACTCGGATTTATTTAACAGCCAAAGTGACTATTGACTTGAATCAAAGTAGGCGAAGGGCAATACGTTAATTAACATCAGGGGTGGCCCTAGGAAGATAAGAAGAATTGCCATACATGCTCTGTTTTTAGAGCCATTATTGTAGCTCCCCCCCTTTGTTGTCTCACCCAACTCCCAAATGGCGACAAAAGGCAGATTCCACTTCCTCTCTTGGCATCCTGACAGCCCTGATTCCTATGAATTTTAGCATTTGCAAGTTATCCAGTACTAGAGATGAGTGAACTTTTTCAAAGTTTGATTTAGCCAATTTGCTTAATTTCCCCAAGAAATTTGGATTTGTCCAATTTGAACTTTTAACAAACTTGTTTAAAAACCATAAAAAGTTCCAGTGCCGACTGTCTGCGGTTATACCCTTAAAAATTAAAAACGGCATTTACTTTGCAAGTAAAACCAGCTTAAGCAGAAGCGATAGGGCTGGTAGGTGTGGAGGCTGAGTGACCTGATGGCTTCCAGCCCCAATAGCCGTTACAGGCCGTGGGCTCTTCTGCACCTCCCTGGGCTTTTGGGATGCAAGTAATGAGGGGGGAGCAGGTTATGGCAAGTCACTTGATTTCTGGCAGGTGACTTTCCAGCCCCTCCTGCCCTGTGAGCTGGTATAGTGGTCTCAAGGATCCCTTACCATTTCTCAAAGAGTTACATTAAACAAACACACACACAAATAAAAAATATTTATTTTTTTCCCCCCATACTTACTTCCCATCCATTGCCAATCCCTGTGTCCCAACACCATCTGCCGCTGCTTCTGACAGCCCGAGAGATCGGTGAAACCTGGGCACGGGGCAGAGCTGCCTTGCGTCCGTCTTTCACTGCTCTCTCTAGCTTCAGACATTTTGCTCCCCACTGCAGGGAGTGGTCGTTTATACTGGCAAAGTGAGCTAATGTCAGCCCCTGACAAATAAATAGCCCCTCCCTGTGGTGGGAGCGAGATTGCGGGAGCCCAGTTGGTACTTTGGATGCTGCAGAGATCTGCCCGGGCCTATGAGCGCAGGACAGACCAGAGAACAGCAAGAGAGCAGGTGAGTTTCTATTTTTTTATTTAAGGATTTCAGGGAAAGATTCGGGCACAAATCACAAAAAGGACTCACAAGGATTCATGCTGAGTCAAATTTTCCTTGAAATGCATTTCTAATGTTTGTTTCTCATGGAACTCTGGTGCTTGAACATCAGCAGTGATTGCAAGAACATGGGACTGGAATTAGTTTAAGCACCAGTAGCTGTATTTAAATGAAGCAAGGAGGCCACAGCTGGATCCAGGTTAATGAGGGTCTTTGGCGACAGAGTTTCAGTGTGCCCTTTGTTGCAAGTCGTGACTAGTGATGGGCGAACCCGAACTGCAAAGTTCGGGCTCTAATACCGAATTTTGAGAGTTCGGGTTTCCAAACACGAACATGGACATCAGCCAGAAGTCAGTGTTTGGCATCCGACCCGAACATGGAAAAGCTGATTAATGGGCTGAGGCTCAGAGGTGAGTTACAGCAGCACATTTCTGCTGCACACTCTGCACCCCCCACCACCACAGCCACCTCCCAAAGTTCAGGTCCCCATTGATTTCAATGGAGACAAAGTTCGGGTCTCTGAACCTGAACATTTATTCAAAGTTTGGTCGATATTGCCGAACCCAAACATTGGGTTCGCTCATCCCTAGTCGTGAGACACGCGTCAGAAAAGCAACAAGTGCTGCATAGTGGATATTGCCAAAGAATTCCCGCCCACCCCAGGTCACCCAGCCCCCTGCCTTATGCCATTTCTTTATACAGATACATACATAGAATGAAATAAAGGGAAGATAGACACTTTGCAGAGAGAATTCAGTATGCAACAGTCACCTGTAGACAGACATTGCCGGAGAATAAACTGGCTTACCTAAACATGCGGGCAGAGATACTTGTCATCTCTAACATGGAGGATTACTTCTTTAGTGCAGCAACAAAACTAAACAGAGACCCTTGAAGAGTTAATGTGGAGTCCAGCCGGGTGTTCCTCCCTCCACTACCAGCCGCCAAGGCTCTGGCCTGTTACAAGGGGAACTTCTCATCAGCAGCCTCCAAGGCCCCCTTGGGTAGGAAATGCTCCAGGGGTGCTCCCGCAGCATCCATTCTACAGGGTACACCCCAGTGCTTCCTTCATGGGCACAGGTCCCTGTCCTCTTGACTCCTGTCCAGCATTAAAGCTCTGCACACACAACACTTCAACACCTCCTGGCTCTCCCTTATATTTGACCCATGAACCAATCAGTGGAGGAGTGGGCGACCCTTAACTAAGGGCCTAAATATTAACCCCCCAGTGGCAGGGAGGCAGCTACCTAAAGTGGCCCTCCTCTGTTCTTAAGTAAAACACCCATAAACCCATTAACAGGGGTGGTGGGTTAGCCACCACCTTGTTACACATCCTCAGCCAGTGTAAGACCACCCCACAATTACATGCAAACATTATTGGCGGATTTTTAAGGCTTATGCCAAACTGCATTGTAGGTGAGTAGATAAGCCTGTGCTCTTCTGCCGTAGAACAGCTGCTCAACATTCCGTTTACCTATTATTCATAGAATAGAAACATGGATATAATTATTACTATCATATAGTACACCATCTCTTTTAAAGTGGACCAACACCGAGAGGTGATCGGCCCGGAAATCTATAAGATTCCCGGGCCGATCACCTCCCACCCCACGGGACATCCGAGATCCGGATGTCCCGCGGGGTGAAACCCCCCCAAACACCCCAAATCACCTACCTTATTTTCCACCGCCGCCGCCTCCCTCGCGCCCCTCTAGGCGTGCGCCCCCCCGCGCCGGCCGTCTGTGAATGGCCGACACGGGCGCGCGCGCTCCGAAAGTGACGCGAGGGAGGCAGCGGCGGCGGAAGCCGCTTGGACGTTCCTGTTCCCCGCCTGGACGTTGGCGGGGATTGGACCGGGCAGTCACGTGGGAGCGGGGAGAGGTGAGTTTATTGGGGTTTCTGGGGGGTTTCACACAGCGGGGCACCCCCGATCGGGGTGCCCCGCCGAAGTGGACCAAAACCCAGGATAGTCAAAATCCTGGGTGTTGGTCCACTTTAAGGACAGGGCCCAGTAAACTGGTGGGCCAGTCCGAACCTGACCTCAGCAGTGATCCTGAAAACCAGAACTAAATCTAATTGTAATTATCTACATATCCACTAGAGTGTGCTATAGGAATTGGTCCATTAAAGTGGACCAACACCCAGGATTTTCACTATCCTGGGTTTTGGTCCACTTCAGTGGGGCACCCCGAACGGGGCTGCCCCGCTGTGTGAAACCCCCCAGAACGCCTGGAAACACTCACCTCACCACGCTCCTACGCGGGCGCTCGTCCAATAAGAGCGCTCAGAGCCGCTGTGGTATGATACGTACAAGCAGCGTCCAACCACAGCGGCTCTGAGCGCTGGAGGCTGCGTCTCGCGTTTCCCTCTAACAGGGAGAGCGCCCTGCTAGAGGGAAGCGCGAGACGCGGCCGCGGCCCACGCGTGCACCGTTGGAACGGCGTCAAGGTAACGTTTCTAGGCTTCCTGGGGGGTTTCACCCCGCGGGACATCCCGATTTCAGATGCCCCGTGGGGAGGGATCTGATCGGCCCGGGAATCTTATAGATTCCCCCTGGGTATTAGTCCACTTTAACAATAATAAATATGAAGGTTACATTATGGGGGCCATGCTAAATATTTAGTGAAGCCAGTGTGACTTCAGGTGTGCATTGTGGTGTGGATTGCAGCGTGCATCTCAGTGAGCTTTTTAGCGATAACACACAAAAAAGTGCAAAAAAATGTCTTAGTCCTACATTTTCCCCCAAAAAATCACCTGTACACGTGTGGTCACATCTTTACAGTTTAGGTACATTGTTTTTCCAGTGATTTAAGGATATATTTTTAAAGTTTGGAAATAACAAATAATAACAAAGGATTTCTCCTATTTTTTCTGCATAGCCCATAGGGTTCTATTGTTTCCAAACTTAAAGCGGTCCTTCAATTTGAATAAGAGCCTATCTTATATGTTTTCCACACCCTGTACATACAGATTGCTCACATTAAAAATCATCCTACCTGCATCTACTCTATCTATCCTCTATGATTAAGGGCGCCTAGCCCGAAACGCGTTAGAGGCGGCTAGGATTGCTTGGATGGTTTTACTGCTGCTCTTTATTTCTGACAATTTTAACTGGATGGCAATAAAAGCTATGTTTTAGGAGTGTGGACCCCATTTTCTTCTTTCTACCTGCATCTACTGCATGTTATGAGCCTTTAAACATCCAAGATGGCGGCTCATGGAACATCAGGCAGCCTGCAAACAGAAAGTGCCCTCTGACTGTGCTGCTCTGCATTCTGAGATTGCCGACCTTTTCCTGACCCCAGCTCTGCTCTGTCTGAGCAAAGCACAGCTATAACCCACCCCCCTGTACTTTATCCCACTCTCTTCTCCTCAGTAAATGTGATGCTTCTGAGTCAAGATGGCGGCGCCTGTATCCTAAAGTCCTGAACAGAGTTGCAGCCCAGTGGGGGAAAGAATAATAAGTAAGTGACTAAAAACTTAAAATATATTAATTTTAGATGCTGGGGAATCATTTTTTAAGGGTTTGAGCTTTTCAATAAATCATGGTGAAGGGCCGGTTTAAAAAACAAACATTTAAATATAAGCACAGAGCTTGAATCATCTAGTCTGATGTTTTCAATAATTCAAAAGGTGATCCCACGGTGCATGCATCCATGTACACAGACAGTGTGCCCTCCACCAGAAACTGGTATATTAATTGGCAACTTTACTTTCGTAGGCCATTTACTTTCAAACTATCCGCCCGGCCACTCAGTTCAGTCCATCACTGGGAACGATCCAAAACGCTTACAAAGCCCCTATGACTCTTGCAGGGTTCACCATGCAAAGCAAAATACAGACCAATAGTGCAATTCTGCTAGGTAATTACCGGTATCTCTTTTTTTATTTTATTTTTTAAAAAGCCAATAAAACACTCACAAAGATCAATAAAACAAGAACTTTTCCAATCAAAATATCCATAGCTAACTCTCACCACTACAGACCACCTTATACTAATGCTCAGGGCCTTCAAGTGAAAAGAAAGATGGCCGCCAGCTTTTTACCCATCAATCACAGGATTGGTCTGCAGCGTCTGTGTCCCGGAGGCCTCCACAAAACCGGGTGGAGTGCGCTGGCGGCCGCATCCCCCGCTTCCCTCTAACAGGGAGCGGCCATTCACAAATGCCTGGCCTGCTAGAGGGATATCAGGGATGCTTCCTGCAGCTTGTGTATGCGCCGTTGGACTGGGAAGTAAGGTAAGTGAATGAGGCGACCTGGGAGGTTTCACACAGCGGGGCATCCCGATTTTGGATGCCCCGGGGGAGGGAATCAATTGGCCCGGGAATCTATCACATTGGGTTTTGGTCCACTTTAAATGACATGACATCTACAGTGTATCACCTTCCCTCTGAACATGTTTCCCCACTTTCATGTACTGAGGGGGACATGTTTAAAGACGACCAACCACTAGAGATTAGTGAATTTTATTAAAGAGGAACAGCACACGGGAATTTCACTTTCCCGTGTGTTGTTCCTCTCAGTGGGGGCATCCTGAATTGGGATGCCCTACTGTGTGTATCTCTCCCAGGTCACCCAATTCCCGCTCCTTCCTGTTGTTGGAAAAAAGGAAGGAGAGGCGAACAACTATAGTAAATATGCAAAAAAAACATCGGAATTTAATGAGGAGTTAGTGCACATGAATGGTGAGGTTTATACACAATGAAAACTATAATACAAATAAAAGGATGGGTAAAATACCCAAATTGACCGCTAGATGGTGCCAGAGTACAGCATACAGTGTTAACATCACGATATATAGAGAAATGTCAGTTAATCATTGTTTATACCTAGTCCAAAAATAAGGAATAACCAGAGTAAATAGTAGCATATGTTGAGAGTGTGAAGACACTCCTTAGTCACAATGCTAGATGTGCATATAGTACATAAATGAGAGCAAGAATAGTAAGGTCAAGATAAATCTTACAGGCAGCACCAGGAAGTAACCCTCGACGTTTCGGTTGTTTTTAACCTTCTTCAGGGGGAAAGCGGACCGGACCGAGTGTCTTCACACTCTCAACATATGCTACTATTTACTCTGGTTATCCCTTTTTTTTGGACTATGTATAAACAATGATTAAAGGAGCAGTATCGCGAAATTTGCATTAAAAAAGATAAATAATTAAATAGCCACACAATAGCTTCTAACATGTGTATAAATAATGTGGCGATAGAAAAAGGAAAAAATATCTGCCTTTCTTTTAAATTGTATAATGACAATGGCTCAGTCCATTTGCTGAATAGGGGGATCTGCTGGGTTGTATTTAGTGAGCTGCTTCATTTAGCCCACTGGTCTCCTAGCAACACTTTACCTCAGAGGCTGACACTGTAATCAGTGGTAACAGCTGTGTGTGTGAGGTGCTGCTTTTGTTATGAGACCAGGTGACTCAAATGTGTAAAATCTATACAAAATAAACTAAACTGACTGAAAATAACTGACATTCTTCTTTGAATAACTGTGCAGGAAAATCTAAAGGTATTAAAGTGGAACAACACACTGAGTGGCTGACCCTGAAGTCTATAAGACCCGGCCATTGACCTTGCCCCTTGGGCATTCTAAATCAGGATGCCCACTGTGTGAAACGACCCCTGGATCACCACAGATCCCCCCATTTTTCTGGCCCGCTCACGCAGATAGTCATTTAGACAGGCCGGGCGGCCAGGAAGGTTACTGCTCAGGCTCCCCATCTGCGTGCAAACAGAGCTAATTGGATGAGAGCCCGCGCATGCGCTGTGGGACAGGGAAAGCTACGTTTTCACAGGCGAACTTGGGGATTTCACATATCAGGGCATCCCAAGTCGGGATGCCCCTAGGGGCACAAAACAAAACTCCTGGGTTGGGCTTTGCTCAAAACACACAAAGCTGAAAGGAAGATCATATGGAAAAATGAAAAATAAGAATATGAAAGAGAAAATGGTAAACTGAAAGATTCTGCAGCAGAGCCAACATGAAGGGAAAACTGTCAAAATCAGCTAAATGACTTCTAGAGCTTCTCTCTGTTTAAGATATATTAGTTCTGGCCAGGCAATGTTGCAATGTTGTTATCTTATGCTGGACGGCTGCCAGCACTGAACAGCTGATACTTTGATACATTGTTTCCCCCTCTCCTCAGCGTGGAACAGGCCAGAGTGTCGGCTCCGACACTCAGAAGACATAAACATGAGCTATTAGTCTCCAGCTGCACAACACACACTTACCTACATTCAAAGTACCATTTAAATATAAGTCACCAAGAAAAATTCGCGATACTGCTCCTTTAACTGACATTTCTCTATATAGTGTGATGTTAACACTGTATGCTGTACTCTGGCACCATCTAGCGGTCAATTTGGGTATTTTACCCATCCTTTTATTTGTATTATAGTTTTCACTGTGTATAAACCTCAGCATTCATGTGCACTAACTTCTTATTAAATTCCGATGTTTTATTTGCATATTTACTATAGTTGTTGGCCTCTCCTTCCTTTTTTCCTACATGTACTATATCTCTGAAGGGTGGAACAGAGATTCTGGGACAGGCTGAACACTAACTCAGATGTATAATCTCCCCATTACTTTGATTTGACCAAGTGTGCTTCAACCACTTCCTTTCACTTATATACCCTTCCTGTTGTTCCCACAGCACAGGCTCAGCCCAAAACCAAGCACCCTGATTGGCTGAGCAGCCCTCTCAGCCAATCAGTGAGCTCAATTTCACTCGGCTCCACTTATAGCTAAGCCGCCTGGATGAGCAGAGCTGAAGGGAGCTGAGTGCTCTGACTGCCGAATCCCCGCTCAGCTTCTAGCTGTGGCGTGCCCACATTCAGAAAGGCCGGGAATGGAAGTGGCCGCGGCGCTGAGATCCAATGAGGGCTTCAGGATCAGGTCAGTGGATATGGGGAGTTTTACACAGAGGGCATCCCAATTCAGCTCCCACAAAGTGGAACTCCGGGCGGCCCTGGAATTTTTTAGACTCCTGGGTCTCCAAAGTTCCTCTTTAAACTGTGCTCATAGTCATCCCTCGCCAGGGCTTTTCAGATTGCTGCACATGAAAATTCATTTATCTTTCTGTAACTCCGACTGGAGTCAATTTTAAAAGAAAATGGCGTCTCATGGAGCTGCAAGCCATCTGCAAAGAGGACATTTTTCTGCCGCTGTGCATTGTGGGATTGTATCAAACAGGAGCAAGCCTGGGATGCTGGGATAGAAAGGTACAAAATGGCCGCAACGTCACATTGTCCAATATCTTCGGTTTGTCCCGAATTGAATTTTAACAAATTGATCTAAAAAATTAAAATCACCTTTTTGTTCCGGGATGTCACCAATGCTGGGATGGGATGGGGGTGTGCTAAACAAAAGAGGGACAGGGATGTGCGGAAAATAAAGAAAGAATAAGAGTTTGCGGAAAAGCGCGAGAAAATTAGGGAATGTGAAAAAGAGAAAGAAGAAGAGAATGTGGGAAAGAGAGAGAGAGATGTTTAAAGAACAGAGAGAATGAGTGAAAGTGGAAAACAAAGAGAGAAGAATAAGAGTGAGTGAGGGAATGTGAAATAAAGAGGAAGCAGGATGGAATACGGAAAAGAGATTGAGGGAAGAAGGAAATGTAGAACTGATAGAAAGACAATGGTATGAGGCAAGATACTATAGATAGAAACGCTGAAATAATAGAAAGGAAGATAGAAAGAAGTAATACAAAGAAAGAGAATAGAACAGAAAGACTAGAAAAAGGGAAAGAAAGAAAGAAAGAAAGAAAGAAAGAAAGAAAGAAAGAAAGAAAGAAAGAAAAGCTATAAGGAATAATTAATACGACAGACAGAAGTAAATAAAAATATAGAATAGAAAGACTAAAAAGAGGAACAGATAAAAAGAAAGAAAGATGGAATAGGAATAAATATGGAAGATAATGGGGGGGCTCTATCACAGTCTGCTATGGAAGATGAAGGGGGGGCTCTGTCACAGTCTGCTATGGAAGATGAAGGGGGGGCTCTGTCACAGTCTGCTATGGAAGATAAAGGGGGGGCTCTGTCACAGTCTGCTATGAAAGATGATGGGGCTCTGTCACAGTCTGCTATGGAAGATAATGGGGGGGCTCTGTCACAGTCTGCTATGGAAGATAATGGGGGGGCTCTGTCACAGTCTGCTATGGAAGATAATGGGGGGGGTGGGCTCTGTCACAGTCTGCTATGGAAGATGATGGGGGGGCTCTGTCACAGTCTGCTATGGAAGATGATGGGGCTCTGTCACAGTCTGCTATGGAAGATGATGGGTGGGCTCTGTCACAGTCTGCTATAGAAGATAATGGGGGGGGGGCTCTGTCACAGTCTGCTATGGAAGATAATGGGGGGGGGCTCTGTCACAGTCTGCTATGGAAGATGATGGGTGGGCTCTGTCACAGTCTGCTATGGAAGATGATGGGGGCTCTGTCACAGTCTGCTATGGAAGATAATGGGGGGGGGCTCTGTCATAGTCTGCTATGGAAGATGATGGGTGGGCTCTGTCACAGTCTGCTATGGAAGATGATGGGGGCTCTGTCACAGTCTGCTATGGAAGATGATGGGGGCTCTGTCACAGTCTGCTATGGAAGATGATGGGTGGGCTCTGTCACAGTCTGCTATGGAAGATGATGGGGGGCTCTGTCACAGTCTGCTATGGAAGATAATGGGGGGGCTCTGTCACAGTCTGCTATGGAAGATGATGGGGGGCTCTGTCACAGTCTGCTATAGAAGATAATGGGGGGGCTCTGTCACAGTCTGCTATAGAAGATAATGGGGGGGGGGCTCTGTCACAGTCTGCTATGGAAGATAATGGGGGGGGCTCTGTCACAGTCTGCTATGGAAGATGATGGGGGCTCTGTCACAGTCTGCTATGGAAGATGATGGGTGGGCTCTGTCACAGTCTGCTATGGAAGATGATGGGGGTTCTGTCACAGTCTGCTATGGAAGATGATGGGGGCTCTGTCACAGTCTGCTATGGAAGATGATGGGGGCTCTGTCACAGTCTGCTATGGAAGATGATGGGTGGGCTCTGTCACAGTCTGCTATGGAAGATGATGGGGGGCTCTGTCACAGTCTGCTATGGAAGATAATGGGGGGGCTCTGTCACAGTCTGCTATGGAAGATGATGGGGGGCTCTGTCACAGTCTGCTATAGAAGATAATGGAGGGGCTCTGTCACAGTCTGCTATAGAAGATAATGGGGGGGGGCTCTGTCACAGTCTGCTATGGAAGATAATGGGGGGGGCTCTGTCACAGTCTGCTATGGAAGATGATGGGGGCTCTGTCACAGTCTGCTATGGAAGATGATGGGTGGGCTCTGTCACAGTCTGCTATGGAAGATGATGGGGGTTCTGTCACAGTCTGCTATGGAAGATGATGGGGGCTCTGTCACAGTCTGCTATGGAAGATGATGGGTGGGCTCTGTCACAGTCTGCTATGGAAGATGATGGGGGGCTCTGTCACAGTCTGCTATGGAAGATAATGGGGGGGCTCTGTCACAGTCTGCTATGGAAGATGATAGGGGGGCTCTATCACAGTCTGATATGGGGATGATGGGGGTTGTTCTGCTACACATTCTGTCCCCACCCCATTTTGTGCAGGGCAATTTCCCTGATCTTACCACAATTTGCCCTCTGACATCTGTAAAAAAATATTTTATTTTTTAAATGTATTTATGTATTTAATTTTTTTGTTTTCTGTGATTATTCTGAGTACTTTTCCTACCACATTTTGTGCAGAGAAATATCCCTGCCCTCTCCCTAAATAACATTGATTCCTATGGGGTTGACCACTAAAAGGTGTCGAATGCAAAAGTTCTCACCAGCAATCACCGAGCCAAACAGAAGTAGAAGTTAATTTAAAAAAAGACATGGACATCTCCGATGGAACATGCAAAATATTATACGGCGGATGCCCCCAAATAGTTTCCTAAATTACCCCCAATGGCCTCGATTCAATAAAGGTAGAAAAAAATTCTCATGGTAGTAAAAGATTCAATTCAAAAGAAAAAAGCCTGAGAATGTCACTGTTCCCCAGATAAGAAAACAATGAAAGTCAATGGCACTTTTTTACTCCTAAGAAAAGTAGAGAACTGTTTACTCCTTTCTACACTGTAGTAAAAGCTGCCATTGACTTTCATTGTCTTCCTATCTGGTGATTCAGTAACAGTGACATTCTCAGGCTTTTTTCTAATGAATTGAATCTTTTACTACCATGAGAATTTTCTTCTACCTTTATTGAATCGAGGCCTATGTGTGTAAATAAAAAATAAATATATAAATCCACATCCAGTATTGGAATGCTGCCTTATTACTGATACTCTAAAGCCCTCTAGTGACAAATAAAGATATAACAGAGATACAAGGGAAAGCGCACTTTCAGGGGGTGATTTACTAAATTTGCGGCTTCACGTGAGTCTCGCATTCCCTGCAATTGCTGTGTGTGGGCAGAGAGGGCAAAATGGCGGTGCAGGGAGCTCAAATTGAGGCAGCGAACACCAGTGACAACTGACTTCAGCATGCGTTTTGTCGTGTTTGCGCCTCAATTCGCTGCAAAAAAATTAAGTGGCATTTACTGAAAAATGGTTTTCTGAACGCCGGCGGAATGCTGGTGTATAAAAAACCTGAAGTCTTCCGGAAAAAACACACTTTTATAGCATATGTCGGAATAGGAGGAGGTCTCATAATATATGTGGGGTGTCTAGGGAAATATCTGTTTTTTCTGAAGAGCTACAGAAAAAAATATAAAAGTAATGTTAGAACATTATTAGTTGTTTTTCTAATGCTAATGAACTATCTGACGTTCACACTCGAAAAATAGGTTAAAGTGGACCAAACTCAGGATTTTGACTATCCTGGGTTTTGGTCTTTGCCCCGGGGGAACCCTGATCGGAGGTCCCCCGCTGTGTGAAACCCCCCAGGTCGCACAAACTTACCTCTTCCTGGTCCTACGACGCATGCGCGGCTTTTCATCCAATCAGCGCGCTGCCGGCCGCATCCCCTGCTACCCTCTAACAGGGAGTGTGCCCACGCCGGCCATTCGCAGATACCTGTTGAAGGGATAGTGAGGATGCGTCCGCTGCTCACGCATGCGCCGTTAGACCGGGAAAGAAGGTGAGTTTCTGGGGGCGACCTGGGGGTTTCATGCCGGATGGGAGGAAATCAAGCGGCCCTGGAACCTCCCAGGCCGATCTCTGTGGGTTTTGGTCCACTTTCAAGATGCTAAAAAGACATAAAGAGACAATCTCTACGCAAATAACATTAATTCCTATGGGGTTCCGGAAATTGTGTTAGCCAGCGTGCACTGCCTTAAATGAACTAGACGTAAATCCAGCGCATACAGACATCGCTGTGCAAACATACCACAGTGCACTTTGTAAATGTGGAAAATTGCGCAAACAACGCAAATGGTCGGCAAAGGCGTAGTGTTTAGTAAATGACCCCCTAAGTATTTAGGGTACAAGACACATACAGACCGAAAATGACAGGTTAGTAACATTATTCTTTGTTTGATGAGGGAGCTGTTCCAATAATTTCTTTTTACCTCAATGTTACCAGTTGCTGAAGGTACATTAATTTAGAATACCTGGTAATATTAACACAGCCATTACTTTCTGTGGACACATGTATGATATATATAAATATACAGGGGCGTAGCTGTTCTACAGGGGGAGCACTTGCCTCAGGTGCAGCAGGCCAGGTGGGTGCCAAAGGGGGGCCTGAGAACAGGTCAGGGGGAGCCCAGGGGTGCCAGAAAGCTGAGCTACTCCTCTGTCTGAAGTCACACTGAACGTCTGGAGCCATAGTGACTGTGTGCCAAATTGCATTCCTGGAGGCCATAAAGGGGGCACCTTTTTACCCGCCCCCCACCCCTATGATTGGCTTTTAAGTAAATATAAAGATGAGTCTGAATAAATCCTTGAGAAGTGTGTGTCACCCAAAAAGTCCTCCCTGCCACTTTCGCTGGTTTTCACACCAGCGCGGATGCAGAGCGCTCGCACTTTCGCCCTGTACCCTCCTGTGAAAAGCTGCCCATAAACTGACATAACTGAAATGCATAGTAACAGGAAGCCCAGCAAGACTTGCTGTTTGCAGGTGGCCTGCAAGCCCATGAGCGGCCATCGTATTTTTAAAATTTATCCCAGCAGGCATTAGAAAAATGATAATTATTTTTTATTTGCAGCAATCTAAATTGCCCTGGAGAGAGATGCATATGAGCACTGTTTGTTGTATTGGTCTGACTTAATTCAGTTTAACTGTTTGGGGTTTATTCATCAAGGGATAGCGACAGGTAGCGTCAGGTGAATGCCGGCCGCGGCACGCAATACCACATTTATGAATGCAATTCTGGTCACTACCTGTCGCTCTCTCATACATTTCAATGGACGTTACTTTTCTTCTCTTTAAACAGGGTTTTATTTTAATAATTTTTTTTTTGTTTTGCATCAAATCACTGTGTGACCTCTCCTGTCCTATTTAAATACATTTTTGAAAACTTTTTAGATTTTTTGTATTTTTATGCAGAATTGTCATTACAGGTCTGGTATTAAAGTGTTAATGTCACAATGTAATAACAATGTAATTCCATGTGTTTTCGCTTTGTTACTAGTGGATATGTGTTCAAAAACAGACTTTAATCACACAGCTTCTGGCAGAGCGCTACAACGACACAATTTTGAATGCCAGCGCTGTGTGAGACTGTTTTTCTGATGAATATGGTTTGAGTCGCTCACACTGACCAGTTGCTACTGTCGCTTCCACATAGCTCTGTACTAGTGTTATAGTGACTCACACATCAAATTCATCAATGCCGACAATGTTACTACAGCGACTGAGGCGCTCTGTTATTGCGACTCACGGCCGATCAGAGCGACCACTAGCGGTCGCTCTTAGCGCCGCTCTAGAGGCGCTAGTAATGAATCAGCCTGCCCGTCTGCTTTAAAGGAGCGTGACTGCTTGCAAACTTTTAATTTTCAAATCTGTCAACTTTTACTTTGGACTCGGGAGCCCCCCAGACAAACTTATAAGTATCGATTTCTCTTATTACCTTTTTGTTTTGCTGTTGCTATTTAGGTTATTGACACAATTTATACATTGTCTCTTGCAATTGTTCACTTTGAGGCCGATTCATTAATAGCGGCAGATAGCGACAGTTGAGCGACTGTAGCGGCATTTTCAGAGCGCCTGCTAGTAGTCGCTGTGCTTGGCCGTTATGTTGAATATTGGGTGAGGAGTCGCTATTTGACAGGTTCCGCGCTGTATGGGAGCGCATGATAGCGACTGGCCCTAGCGACCGGCTCCCACCATATTCATTATAAAATCACGCTCAAAAAATTCTCGCGCTGTGAAATGCTTGTTTAAACCCCAGAGCGCTGGCGGCGATGGGTTAAAAGTAGTTTTTTAACCCCCAAACAACCATATTTTTGGAAACCAAAAAAAAAAGTTTTTAAAATAATTTTGTAATATGAATACATTAATATCAGACCTGTAATATCAAATCTGTACAATTTTTTTTGTTTTTTTTTTACCTTAAAAATTATCTAAAATGACAGAAGTGGTCACAGAATTTTTCACATTTAAAAAAAAAACAAAAAAAAAAAAAACAATTAATAACAATTAATTATGAATATTTAAAGATTGTTCCATTGAAATGCATTGGAGAGCGCCAGGTAGCGAGAGGTCATACCTGTCGCTGTTCAAGGTCGGATGCTGGCGCTGTGGGCTGAGGCTGGAATAATGATGAATGAGTGGCTATATGGCGCTATCTCAGTCGCTAAGCAGGGTTGGCTTGATAAATGTGTGATTGTGGTGGGGAGCCGGCGTTCTCGTGGCGGGGCCGTCATTACCGGCCGCTCACCAGTCGCTACCTGTCGCTATTCCATCATAAATAAGGGCCTTTGATCGCATTTGTCTGATTTCTGATTTGTACAATTTTTTCATTTAATTAAATCCTAATAATTATAAGATTCTCTAGTGAATAAGATTCTCTTAAGAATTAAAGGGCCATTCCAGGCAGCAAGTGCCACCCTTCCCTAGTGCTGAAACAGAGTGGGTTACACATAAAAACTTGGCGCCTGTAGAGCGCAGCACTGCACTGTACGCGCTTCCACCCATTCACTTGAATTGGTGGCCAGGAGTGCGCATAGCATGGTGCAATATGCTCAGCCCTACATGCCCATTCAAGTAGGCTGACGGCGGAGCCTGACGCTCGCCTGACGCTCCATTTGCATGAACATCGACGCTGATTTGCGGGCAAGGTAAGAGTTTTTTTATGTAACCCCCTGACCTGCTTCAGCGATAGGGAAGGGGGGGCAGGGCGGGGGGGGGGGGATGGCCATGCTGGCTGGAATAGCTTTTTAAGGGACCTCACCGAATTGCCTTGTTTAAATCTACTGCTTGGTAAATGCTCTGTCCTGTACGTGTAGCAATGATCCATTCAAAATAATTGTATTTTGGGCTGATTTAATATCAGGGGTACGCCGAAGAATAATTTCTACTTTGTGGAAGCCATCACATGTCTAACATTGTGGTGGCAGGTGTGTAGTGAGATTGCCCAATTTGATCAAATAAACAATTAAAAGTTCTGATCAATTTATGTGTCTTTGACTTTTGACTCTCCCCAGCACAAGCCTGGAAGTTGATGGCTATATAAAGGATGAGACTTGAGAGCACCGTAAAGAGAGCAAGCCACCATAGGAATCTAGAGGCTGATTTGAGACTAGCGCCACGTATTGCCATGTGAGCGTCTATGTAGCGGCGCTTAGAGCGTCCGCTAGTGTGCGCTGCACGCGGGTGTCTGGAGCTAAAACGTAACTTTGGTGCTGGACAAGTGATGCTGTAGTATCCTGTCCAGCATTGATAAATGTGATGTCTGGAGGGCGCTGTAGAAACTCTCTCCCTCCATCAATGCATATGTAGTGCCCCGAAGAAAAGCCACCCAGAGCTACGCCACATATATCAACAGGACAATGCTGCAGCGAGTGATAGATAGTGCCAGTTAAGTACGTCCAACGCTCGTTGCTGAAGCCCATATAAGAAAATCAAACACAAAATAGGGCGTCCTAGTGTCGAGTGCCGGACACTATATGAAAAAAGTCTGTTTCTCAACACATATCCACCAGCACCGGAGCGAAAACATATGGAATGACATTGTTTTAACACTGTGACACTGACACTGCAATGGCCGACCTGCACATACAATTCTGCAAAAAAAAAAATCTAAATATAACAATATATTGTTTAGTTGCCGGGCAGGAAAAGACACAATGATTTGATCCTAAAATTGAGAAAAACTATTTATTAAAACGCTATTTATACACAAGCAAAAAAACACAATTGAAATGTATGGGAGAGCGACGCTGAGCGACAGGTGCTACATGACGCTGCTGAACACACAGCGCCGGCGCTATACACTGAGCCACCGCTAGTGATACATGTGACACTACATGACGCTATTAGAAGCGCTCACCAGATTGACTTTCATATATATGGTTTTCACATACTGCACCCGGTGTTCACCTGACGCTACGTGGTACTACGTGGCATTAGCGTTTCTTAAATAAACCCCTTGAAAACATTACGTTTAATCTAGTTAGCTAAAAGAGATGAAGACATAAGCTCTTATTGACATTGTAAATAACTCTGCAGCAGCCAAGGCCATTGACTTACATTCATACATAGCTACACTCACCCCCTCAAGCAGCTTGTGTGTGTGTGTGTGTGTGTGTGTGTGTGTGTGTGTGTGTGTGACATGACAGATATGCTGATCCCTTTTCACCTCTTTGGTTTGTGCTGCTTATAGCAAAATTCCAAGTTTCAGACAGCCTGTATGGAGAAACAATATCACGCAGGGACACTGCAGCCATACTTCTTCAGTTCTATTTCAATGCAGCCAGCTAGAGAAGGATCTCAACTCCTAACATTCTGTGAGACGAGAAATCTCTCTGGTTGGTTGGGCTGATCATAAGGAAGCTCCAAGCTCAACTGCAGTGTGCCTGTGTGCTAGAAAAAGCTCTCCCCCATCACCCTACTGATGCTTATATGTAATCAGGGCTCTCAGGTGAAATCAAAGATGGCTGCTCCCATATAATAGGAGTGCAGCTATTCCACTACATCTGCTTGCGGTTAATCCCTCTCAAATAGCATACACCACTGATCATCAAAGAGGGGCTTTAGGTGAGCTAATTAATAAACTTTATTTTCTCGACTGGAGGTCTGCTTTAAAAAGCGTTTCTTAAAAGGACTGTATCGTGAAATTGTCTAATATTAAACATTCACAAAAACATGCTAGAAAGTGAAAGGAGGAGTTACTTCACAATTAATTAAAAAAAAACTCTGCTGAGCTTTGTAGCAAGAAAGCCCGGGGGTGACAGGTTTTTAAGCTTTAACCCTTTTACAGGAGTGATCTGTTTCACCATTCTAATCAATGAGATATGGGACATTACGAATAGAGATGGCCCGCTGTGTGAAGCCTCCTAGACAGCCTCATCCACCAACCTCATTGCACCAGGCATTTCTGAACTGCCACGCAAGTGCGACCGCAGCTAAAAGCAGAGGTGGGGATGTGGCCGGCGGCGCTCACTCTAATTAGATTTCCATGTCCAGTGATATCAGCGCCTCCTAATTGCTGAGCAGCCTGTGATACGCATTGGGAACAGAGGAAAATGGGGAAACTTGTGTACTCACCGGTAACATTCTTTTCCCGTCCTCTTCCATTCCAGGGCACCACCAGCAACAAGGTGTTTACAATAATGAGGATTGCGAACAGCTGCATCCCCAGCTGACTATCTGAATGGCTGGGGCGGAAGCACGCGCATGGTGCCGGTTATGCAGGGAATGCCGCAACACGCACTCCTCACTGTAAACAATCAGAGCCATATGCCGAAAGGGAAACAACTCTGTTTGGACAAGAGCCCAAACATGTGTTATTGGAAAAGCCAAAGGCAAATTTTTACTGGCAGAGAAAAGGGTTTTTTGATCAAAGGCACACCATACTACAAAGGTTACTTTGCAAATAAAAATTGTATTAGGTATCAAGTGAACATATACATATATACAAATATACAAATAGTGGAATGCAGGTATACAACACAAATAGCAAAAAAGGATACAATGGGTGACTCTGTATATATGAGGGACGGGCCTACCAGCACAGGCCTGTGCTGGTAGGCCCGTCCCTCATACATGCATGTTCACCTGAATTGGGTGTTTGGGTCCACTTTAGCCAGCATCCAGCTTTGATATATGGGATTCTATTTATGCTGTGCAGATTTATTCTTTTCTCTTGGTGACTCTGTATAGGCGAAGGTCAAGGTGTCATCAGGATGTCTTGGAACCGGAAGTGACGTCCCGGGCTGTGCTCCACTAGCGCACCTGGAAACGCCACACTGGCCGGCCAGGGGGGGCGGGATAAGAGGCACCACGCAGGTAATAGGGGTATCGCAAGCCTTGAGAAAGGGGCCGTGGGCTCCGGAATGTGGGCGTGTTAGTGGCAATCAGATGCTATTGTACTGCCACTTGGTAATACCTTTCCAATATGCGGCTTAAATGATCTTATGTTGGCGTCATGATTTAACCTTGTATTGCATGATGTATCATACTGAAGGTTACATTCTGGTATGATGCAGGGCTATATGCAGTTTTTCTGACCAGAAACTTTATTTCATGTAACATATATATTGTTCCCATATTATCTTCCTTGACGGATCAGACAGCCTGCATCTCATACCTTTCATCAGGACCGTGACAGTATCACCTCATAGATATATGGTAATATGTGGTTACCTTTACATAGCAGCATTTATTCTGGATACTATACACGTTAGTGCTAATGCTATAATCTCCTTTTTTGCTGAGGTGGTCAAACGTTCCTGACGACACCTTGACCTTCGCCTATACAGAGTCACCCATTGTATCCTTTTTTGCTATTTGTGTTGTATACCTGCATTCCACTATTTCCTAATACAATTTTTATTTGCAAAGTAACCTTTGTAGTATGGTGTGCCTTTGATCAAAAAACCCTTTTCTATGAGTCTATATAGGGGTGTTAATGTGGCGAGACACCCTGGATCTTATGAGCACCCTCTCTGATTATCATTTTCCCTTTTACTGTGTGGTGTGCCAATTACCAACCACTAACATTACAAGTTATTACTGGCACCCTGGGGGGAGTTCAAAAAGGGGGCATCCCAATTTTGGGAGCTCTGGGGAAAAGTCAGTGGCCAGCCATGGAATCTTTTAGGTTTTGTTCCTCTTTAATTTTTTTGTGTCCATGTATGTCCTATAGGAAATAGAATAGACTGTAAATATTACTGGATTTTTGGGTGGTGCAGCCGTTTCATTGGGATGTTTTGGGGGACTCCTTTGAGCAACTATAAAAATAATACCCACCTTTGGAGCATCCCATTATACATGCCTAGCTGGCAATCCCACAGTGCCAGCTCCACCAGCTGCTGTATCTCCTGCATTTCCTCTACACTGCACCCGCTGTAACTGAAGAGGGATGCAGGGGGTGCCACCCTCCAATCGCAAGAGCGGCTAAGTTCCCATTAAGCTTTTTTAGCTGCTCATTAAAAAGGGACCAGAACCCGTGATTTTTAGGCCCTTATTTATGAAGGAATAGCGACAGGTAGCGACTGGTGAGCGGCCGGTAATGACGGGCCCCGCCACGAGAACGCCGGCTCCCCACCACAATCACACATTTATCAAGCCAACCCTGCTTAGCGACTGAGATAGCGCCATATAGCCACTCATTCATCATTATTCCAGCCTCAGCCCACAGCGCCAGCGTCCGACCTTGAACAGCGACAGGTATGACCTCTCGCTACCTGGCGCTCTCCAATGCATTTCAATGGAACAATCTTTAAATATTAATAATTAATTGTTATTAATTTTTTTTTTTTTTTTTTATGTGAAAAATTCTGTGACCACTTCTGCCATTTTAGATAATTTTTTTAGGGGAAAAAAAAAATAAATAAATTGTACAGAATTCATATCACAGGTCTGATATTAATGTATTCATATTACTAAATTATTTAAAAAACTTGTTTTTTTTGGTTTTCAAAAATATGGTGGTTTGGGGGTTAAAAAACTAGTTTTAACCCATCGCCGCCAGCGCTCTGGGGTTTAAACATGCATTTCACAGCGCGATAATTTTTTGAGCGTGATTTTTTAATGAATATGGTGGGAGCCGGTCGCTAGGGCCAGTCGCTATCATGCGCTCCCATACAGCGCTGAACCTGTCATATAGCGACTCCTCACCCAATATCAACTACCGAACAACGGCCAAGCACAGCGACTACTAGCGGGCGCTCTGAAAATGCTGCTACAGTCGCTCAACTGTCGCTACCTGCCGCTATTAATGAATCGGCCTCTTAGTAACCCAGATTCCGGTCAGTACCCTTGGGGCATTCCGCAGTGTGAAAGCTTTTCGGTTGCCCGATATACAGGGCAGTAATTAGGGCAGGGGAGCCAAGACTCCAGCTTGGGGCCCAACTGTGAATAGGGGGCCCCTGGCCAGGTTGCCCTAATGGCTACTGCGGCACAGTGCTTCTCGCCTCTGTCCCAGCCACTACTATATTCACCCAGTGGGCAGTTAGAGAGATGTAACGTCCCTGCCCATGCTTACTTGTCCACGTTTCCTTGATGAGGTGGACACTGGAACTAATGGCATTGCCCGGTGCACATTTTATTTTTGTTAACAAGCTGTTGCTGTAGGTCAGGGATGGCCTGGCAAGAAAAGTAATGGCAGTATATTGTGGGACAGCCACCGCCATGAGAGCTTTAAAACTGTCCATCTCCAGCAGGTGGAATGGGAGCATTTTAAAGGCCAGCAACTTTGAAATTCTCAACAAGAATAATGTTTATTTCACCCAATAAATGAACGTGTTTCGCCCTTATAATTCATTAGCCTTGATCACCATAAAGTGTATCTACATATAAATAGCATATAAAATACATTTCTTAAAGTGGACCAACACCCAGGGGGGATCGGCCCGGAAATCTATAAGATTCCCGGACCGATCAGATCCCTCCCCGTGGGACATCCCGATTTCGGAGGAACCCCCCAGGAGGCCCACAAACCTTACCTCAGCCCCGTTCCATCGGCGCATGCGCGAGCCTTGGGCGCGTCTCGCGCTTCCCTCTAGCAGGGCGCGCACCCGCGCCGGCTGTTTGTGAATGGCCGGTGCAGGCGCGCTCCCTGTTAGAGGGAAGCGCGAGACGCGGCCTCCAGCGCTCAGAGCCAGCTGAGCTGGTATGCGCGTCCAGGCGGCCTTGGACGCGCATACCACAGCGGCTCTGAGCGCTGTGATTGGCTGGCGCGGTCACGTGGGAGCGGGGAGAGGTGAGTTTTTTGGGGCTTTCTGGGGGGTTTCAGACAGCGGGGCACCCCCGATCGGGGTGCCCCACCGAAGTGGACCAAAACCCAGGATTAGGGATGAGCGAATCGATCCGGACGAACCCGGATTCGATCCGAATTTCAGGAAAAATTCGATTCGGATCGAATCCGAATTTCCCCGCGATTCGATCGCTCGAAGTTTTCCTTTAACATCCATTCATTTACATTACAGGCATTCTAAGATGTCCAGACATCAACCCCGCGCCAGTGCAAGCTGGGACAGTCACATGCAGCCTATCAGCAGCCAGCAAGCCCGGTGACGTCACAGCGGTATTTAAGGCCGGCCATCTTGCTTTCCTGCCTCATTTCTCTATTGCATTCGTGAGAGACAGAACGCTGTGTAGCTGAGGGAGAGACAGTTAGACAGTTAGACAGGCAGGGACAGACAGGGACAGGCTGGAGACAGGCAGGAGACAGACAGAAAGTCAGCGAAAAACAGGGAAAGGAAGGGAAAATCGGAGGCTGTCAGTTTTTTTTTTTTTTTTTCATCCAGCCTGACAGGCTTTGTTAGCGTTTTCAGGCTGCTTATACTAACTAACTGTGCATATATACTGAACTGATCTTAAGTCTGCTGTGAGGCATCCCATTCTGTGACTACAGCAGCCTCTGTTTAAGACCATATAACCATTTGCTCTTATTATATTTCAAATTAGCCTGATAAAGACACTTTTGCTGGGCATAGTACTTCTGGACCCTGCCAGGGCATCCCATTCTGTGACTAAAGCAGCCTCTGTTTAAGACCATATAACCATTTGCTCTTATTATATTTGAAATTAGCCTGATAAAGACACTTTTGCTGGGCATAGTACTTCTGGACCCTGCCAGGGCATCCCATTCTGTGACTAAAGCAGCCTCTGTTTAAGACCATATAACCATTTGCTCTTATTATATTTGAAATTAGCCTGATAAAGACACTTTTGCTGGGCATAGTACTTCTGGACCCTGCCAGGGCATCCCATTCTGTGACTAAAGCAGCCTCTGTTTAAGACCATATAACCATTTGCTCTTATTATATTTGAAATTAGGCCTGATAAAGACACTTTTGCTGGGCATAGTACTTCTGGACCCTGCCAGGGCATCCCATTCTGTGACTAAAGCAGCCTCTGTTTAAGACCATATAACCATTTGCTCTTATTATATTTGAAATTAGGCCTGATAAAGACACTTTTGCTGGGCATAGTACTTCTGGACCCTGCCAGGGCATCCCATTCTGTGACTAAAGCAGCCTCTGTTTAAGACCATATAACCATTTGCTCTTATTATATTTGAAATTAGCCTGATAAAGACACTTTTGCTGGGCATAGTACTTCTGGACCCTGCCAGGGCATCCCATTCTGTGACTAAAGCAGCCTCTGTTTAAGACCATATAACCATTTGCTCTTATTATATTTGAAATTAGGCCTGATAAAGACACTTTTGCTGGGCATAGTACTTCTGGACCCTGCCAGGGCATCCCATTCTGTGACTAAAGCAGCCTCTGTTTAAGACCATATAACCATTTGCTCTTATTATATTTGAAATTAGCCTGATAAAGACACTTTTGCTGGGCATAGTACTTCTGGACCCTGCCAGGGCATCCCATTCTGTGACTAAAGCAGCCTCTGTTTAAGACCATATAACCATTTGCTCTTATTATATTTGAAATTAGCCTGATAAAGACACTTTTGCTGGGCATAGTACTTCTGGACCCTGCCAGGGCATCCCATTCTGTGACTAAAGCAGCCTCTGTTTAAGACCATATAACCATTTGCTCTTATTATATTTGAAATTAGGCCTGATAAAGACACTTTTGCTGGGCATAGTACTTCTGGACCCTGCCAGGGCATCCCATTCTGTGACTAAAGCAGCCTCTGTTTAAGACCATATAACCATTTGCTCTTATTATATTTGAAATTAGCCTGATAAAGACACTTTTGCTGGGCATAGTACTTCTGGACCCTGCCAGGGCATCCCATTCTGTGACTAAAGCAGCCTCTGTTTAAGACCATATAACCATTTGCTCTTATTATATTTGAAATTAGCCTGATAAAGACACTTTTGCTGGGCATAGTACTTCTGGACCCTGCCAGGGCATCCCATTCTGTGACTAAAGCAGCCTCTGTTTAAGACCATATAACCATTTGCTCTTATTATATTTGAAATTAGGCCTGATAAAGACACTTTTGCTGGGCATAGTACTTCTGGACCCTGCCAGGGCATCCCATTCTGTGACTAAAGCAGCCTCTGTTTAAGACCATATAACCATTTGCTCTTATTATATTTGAAATTAGCCTGATAAAGACACTTTTGCTGGGCATAGTACTTCTGGACCCTGCCAGGGCATCCCATTCTGTGACTAAAGCAGCCTCTGTTTAAGACCATATAACCATTTGCTCTTATTATATTTGAAATTAGGCCTGATAAAGACACTTTTGCTGGGCATAGCACTACTTGTCCCTGCCAGGGCATCCCATTCTGTGACTACAGCAGCCTCTGTTTAAGACCATATAACCATTTGCTCTTATTATATTTGAAATTAGGCCTGATAAAGACACTTTTGCTGGGCATAGTACTTCTGGACCCTGCCAGGGCATCCCAATCTGTGACTAAAGCAGCCTCTGTTTAAGACCATATAACCATTTGCTCTTATTATAATTGAAATTAGCCTGATAAAGACACTTTTGCTGGCCATAGTACTTCTGGACCCTGCCAGGTCCACTTCTGTTGTGGCATCCCATTCTGTGACTAAAGCAGCCTCTGTTTAAGACCATATAACCATTTGCTCTTATTATATTTGAAATTAGCCTGATAAAGACACTTTTGCTGGGCATAGTACTTCTGGACCCTGCCAGGGCATCCCATTCTGTGACTAAAGCAGCCTCTGTTTAAGACCATATAACCATTTGCTCTTATTATATTTGAAATTAGGCCTGATAAAGACACTTTTGCTGGGCATAGTACTTCTGGACCCTGCCAGGGCATCCCATTCTGTGAATAAAGCAGCCTCTGTTTAAGACCATATAACCATTTGCTCTTATTATATTTGAAATTAGCCTGATAAAGACACTTTTGCTGGGCATAGTACTTCTGGACCCTGCCAGGGCATCCCATTCTGTGACTAAAGCAGCCTCTGTTTAAGACCATATAACCATTTGCTCTTATTATATTTGAAATTAGGCCTGATAAAGACACTTTTGCTGGGCATAGTACTTCTGGACCCTGCCAGGGCATCCCATTCTGTGACTAAAGCAGCCTCTGTTTAAGACCATATAACCATTTGCTCTTATTATATTTGAAATTAGCCTGATAAAGACACTTTTGCTGGGCATAGTACTTCTGGACCCTGCCAGGGCATCCCATTCTGTGACTAAAGCAGCCTCTGTTTAAGACCATATAACCATTTGCTCTTATTATATTTGAAATTAGGCCTGATAAAGACACTTTTGCTGGGCATAGTACTTCTGGACCCTGCCAGGGCATCCCATTCTGTGACTAAAGCAGCCTCTGTTTAAGACCATATAACCATTTGCTCTTATTATATTTGAAATTAGGCCTGATAAAGACACTTTTGCTGGGCATAGTACTTCTGGACCCTGCCAGGGCATCCCATTCTGTGACTAAAGCAGACTCTGTTTAAGACCATATAACCATTTGCTCTTATTATATTTGAAATTAGGCCTGATAAAGACACTTTTGCTGGGCATAGTACTTCTGGACCCTGCCAGGGCATCCCATTCTGTGACTAAAGCAGCCTCTGTTTAAGACCATATAACCATTTGCTCTTATTATATTTGAAATTAGCCTGATAAAGACACTTTTGCTGGGCATAGTACTTCTGGACCCTGCCAGGGCATCCCATTCTGTGACTAAAGCAGCCTCTGTTTAAGACCATATAACCATTTGCTCTTATTATATTTGAAATTAGGCCTGATAAAGACACTTTTGCTGGGCATAGTACTTCTGGACCCTGCCAGGGCATCCCATTCTGTGACTAAAGCAGCCTCTGTTTAAGACCATATAACCATTTGCTCTTATTATATTTGAAATTAGCCTGATAAAGACACTTTTGCTGGGCATAGTACTTCTGGACCCTGCCAGGGCATCCCATTCTGTGACTAAAGCAGCCTCTGTTTAAGACCATATAACCATTTGCTCTTATTATATTTGAAATTAGCCTGATAAAGACACTTTTGCTGGGCATAGTACTTCTGGACCCTGCCAGGGCATCCCATTCTGTGACTAAAGCAGCCTCTGTTTAAGACCATATAACCATTTGCTCTTATTATATTTGAAATTAGGCCTGATAAAGACACTTTTGCTGGGCATAGCACTACTTGTCCCTGCCAGGGCATCCCATTCTGTGACTACAGCAGCCTCTGTTTAAGACCATATAACCATTTGCTCTTATTATATTTGAAATTAGGCCTGATAAAGACACTTTTGCTGGGCATAGTACTTCTGGACCCTGCCAGGGCATCCCATTCTGTGACTAAAGCAGCCTCTGTTTAAGACCATATAACCATTTGCTCTTATTATAATTGAAATTAGCCTGATAAAGACACTTTTGCTGGCCATAGTACTTCTGGACCCTGCCAGGTCCACTTCTGTTGTGGCATCCCATTCTGTGACTAAAGCAGCCTCTGTTTAAGACCATATAACCATTTGCTCTTATTATATTTGAAATTAGCCTGATAAAGACACTTTTGCTGGGCATAGTACTTCTGGACCCTGCCAGGGCATCCCATTCTGTGACTAAAGCAGCCTCTGTTTAAGACCATATAACCATTTGCTCTTATTATATTTGAAATTAGGCCTGATAAAGACACTTTTGCTGGGCATAGTACTTCTGGACCCTGCCAGGGCATCCCATTCGGTGACTAAAGCAGCCTCTGTTTAAGACCATATAACCATTTGCTCTTATTATATTTGAAATTAGCCTGATAAAGACACTTTTGCTGGGCATAGTACTTCTGGACCCTGCCAGGGCATCCCATTCTGTGACTAAAGCAGCCTCTGTTTAAGACCATATAACCATTTGCTCTTATTATATTTGAAATTAGGCCTGATAAAGACACTTTTGCTGGGCATAGCACTACTTGTCCCTGCCAGGGCATCCCATTCTGTGACTACAGCAGCCTCTGTTTAAGACCATATAACCATTTGCTCTTATTATATTTGAAATTAGGCCTGATAAAGACACTTTTGCTGGGCATAGTACTTCTGGACCCTGCCAGGGCATCCCATTCTGTGACTAAAGCAGCCTCTGTTTAAGACCATATAACCATTTGCTCTTATTATAATTGAAATTAGCCTGATAAAGACACTTTTGCTGGCCATAGTACTTCTGGACCCTGCCAGGTCCACTTCTGTTGTGGCATCCCATTCTGTGACTAAAGCAGCCTCTGTTTAAGACCATATAACCATTTGCTCTTATTATATTTGAAATTAGGCCTGATAAAGACACTTTTGCTGGGCATAGTACTTCTGGACCCTGCCAGGGCATCCCATTCTGTGACTAAAGCAGCCTCTGTTTAAGACCATATAACCATTTGCTCTTATTATATTTGAAATTAGGCCTGATAAAGACACTTTTGCTGGGCATAGTACTTCTGGACCCTGCCAGGGCATCCCATTCTGTGACTAAAGCAGCCTCTGTTTAAGACCATATAACCATTTGCTCTTATTATATTTGAAATTAGCCTGATAAAGACACTTTTGCTGGGCATAGTACTTCTGGACCCTGCCAGGGCATCCCATTCTGTGACTAAAGCAGCCTCTGTTTAAGACCATATAACCATTTGCTCTTATTATATTTGAAATTAGGCCTGATAAAGACACTTTTGCTGGGCATAGTACTTCTGGACCCTGCCAGGGCATCCTATTCTGTGACTAAAGCAGCCTCTGTTTAAGACCATATAACCATTTGCTCTTATTATATTTGAAATTAGCCTGATAAAGACACTTTTGCTGGGCATAGTACTTCTGGACCCTGCCAGGGCATCCCATTCTGTGACTAAAGCAGCCTCTGTTTAAGACCATATAACCATTTGCTCTTATTATATTTGAAATTAGGCCTGATACAGACACTTTTGCTGGGCATAGTACTTCTGGACCCTGCCAGGGCATCCCATTCTGTGACTAAAGCAGCCTCTGTTTAAGACCATATAACCATTTGCTCTTATTATATTTGAAATAAGCCTGATAAAGACACTTTTGCTGGGCATAGTACTTCTGGACCCTGCCAGGGCATCCCATTCTGTGACTAAAGCAGCCTCTGTTTAAGACCATATAACCATTTGCTCTTATTATATTTGAAATTAGGCCTGATAAAGACACTTTTGCTGGGCATAGCACTACTTGTCACTGCCAGGGCATCCCATTCTGTGACTACAGCAGCCTCTGTTTAAGACCATATAACCATTTGCTCTTATTATATTTGAAATTAGGCCTGATAAAGACACTTTTGCTGGGCATAGCACTACTTGTCCCTGCCAGGGCATCCCATTCTGTGACTACAGCAGCCTCTGTTTAAGACCATATAACCATTTGCTCTTATTATATTTGAAATTAGGCCTGATAAAGACACTTTTGCTGGGCATAGCACTACTTGTCCCTGCCAGGACATCCCATTCTGTGACTACAGCAGCCTCTGTTTAAGACCATATAACCATTTGCTCTTATTATATTTGAAATTAGGCCTGATAAAGACACTTTTGCTGGGCATAGCACTACTTGTCCCTGCCAGGTGTACTTACTGCTGGTTTTTAGGGCATCCCATTCTGTGACTACAGCAGCCTCTATTTAAGAACCTAACTATTTGCACCTATTCTAATTGAAATTAGGCATGATAAAGACACTTTTGCTGTGCATAGTCTTACTGCTGCCTGCCAGGTGCTCTCTGGTTTTTGGGACATCCCATTCTGTAACATACCATTAGCCTCTGCATTTACTGTAAGCTGCACAGTTATTTAAAGAAATTTGGCCTGTATGAGCCTGCTAACACACTGCTGCTGTGTGCATATATACTGATCTCAAGTCTGCTTGGGGCATCCCATTCTGTAACATACCATTAGCCTCTGCATTAACTGTAAGCTGCACAGTTATTTAAAGAAATTTGGCCTGTATGAGCCTGCTAACACACTGCTGCTGTGTGCATATATACTGATCTCAAGTCTGCTTGGGGCATCCCATTCTGTAACATACCATTAGCCTCTGCATTAACTGTAAGCTGCACAGTTATTTAAAGAAATTTGGCCTGTATGAGCCTGCTAACACACTGCTGCTGTGTGCATATATACTGATCTCAAGTCTGCTTGGGGCATCCCATTCTGTAACATACCATTAGCCTCTGCATTAACTGTAAGCTGCACAGTTATTTAAAGAAATTTGGCCTGTATGAGCCTGCTAACACACTGCTGCTGTGTGCATATATACTGATCTCAAGTCTGCTTGGGGCATCCCATTCTGTAACATACCATTAGCCTCTGCATTAACTGTAAGCTGCACAGTTATTTAAAGAAATTTGGCCTGTATGAGCCTGCTTACACACTGCTGCTGTGTGCATATATACTGATCTCAAGTCAGCTTTGGGGCATCCCATTCTGTAACATACCATTAGCCTCTGCATTAACTGTAAGCTGCACAGTTATTTAAAGAAATTTGGCCTGTATGAGCCTGCTAACACACTGCTGCTGTGTGCATATATACTGATCTCAAGTCTGCTTGGGGCATCCCATTCTGTAACATACCATTAGCCTCTGCATTAACTGTAAGCTGCACAGTTATTTAAAGAAATTTGGCCTGTATGAGCCTGCTAACACACTGCTGCTGTGTGCATATATACTGATCTCAAGTCTGCTTGGGGCATCCCATTCTGTAACATACCATTAGCCTCTGCATTAACTGTAAGCTGCACAGTTATTTAAAGAAATTTGGCCTGTATGAGCCTGCTAACACACTGCTGCTGTGTGCATATATACTGATCTCAAGTCTGCTTGGGGCATCCCATTCTGTAACATACCATTAGCCTCTGCATTAACTGTAAGCTGCACAGTTATTTAAAGAAATTTGGCCTGTATGAGCCTGCTAACACACTGCTGCTGTGTGCATATATACTGATCTCAAGTCTGCTTGGGGCATCCCATTCTGTAACATAACATAACCTACCTACCATACTAATCAGCTCTCTTATTTAAACTAAGCAGGCCTCTTGGAGGCTGATTGTCCACTTTTGGGTGTGCATTTATATTCGGTTTCATATACAGTGGGGTATCCCAATTTGTAAGATAACCTACCCCAACCATGTAAACTAAATAGGCCTGTTGCAGCCTGAGTTTCTCTGCTTGCGTATGGCCTGCATTACAATCTGTCTCTTTCAATGACACTGCTGCCTGGGGTATCCCAATTTGTAAGATAACCTACCCCAACCATGTAAACTAAAGGTTACGTCCTTCCAGAAGGAAAACTTATGCCGAACACTATTTTTGTTAGGGGCATTGACCTTTGGATTGATCGGCATGAAATTAATTTTTTTTTTTCAAAGTATGGCGCTGTAAAGAAGGTCAAAATGATGTCTCATACTTGGATTATTGTTACTTTTTGTTCAGCTTGAAATATAACAGGCCACACGGGCATCCCAAGGCACATGCTATTTTAAACCTATCTGTTATACAACATAAGCGTTGATCAGCATCAGCTGCTTTATTAAGCTACTTCAGTTTGCACTTGTTTTTGACTGCTTTTAATAAACCAGGCCGCAGGGCACCCCAAAGCTGCACCTTGCACCCTATCTGGTATACAACATAAGCGTTGATCAGCTTCAGCTTCATTAAGCTACTTCAGTTTGCACTTCCTTTTTGACTGCTTTCATTTAACCAGGCCGCAGGGCACCCCAAAGCTGCACCTTGCACCCTACCTGTTTATACTAAATAAGCATCTACAGCCTCAGCTTTATTAAGTTATTGCATTTTGAATTGGTTTTGGTCTGCTTTAAATACACCAGGCCGCAGGGCATCCCAAACCTGCATGTTGCACCCCATCTGTTATACTAAATAAGCGTTGATCAGCATCAGCTTTATTAAGCTATTGCATTTTGCATTGGTTTTTGTACTGCTGCCAAAACACTAGCCCATATGGGCATCCCAAACCAGCACATGTCACCCTATCTGTTATACTAAATAAGCTTCTACAGGCCCTTTTTTTATTTATTTATTTTTATTTATATAGAGCTGCAATAGCTTATATTGTGAGGTTAATTTGCCATTTTGCAGCATAATATAGAGCAGCCCCTGTGTAAATCTTAGGGGCAATAGCTTATATAGTGAGGTAAATTTGCCATTTTGCTTCGTTATATAGAGCAGGCCCTGTGTAAATCTGAGGGGCAATAGCTTATATTGTGAGGTTAATTTGCCATTTTGCAGCATAATATAGAGCAGGCCCTGTGTAAATCTGAGGGGCAATAGCTTATATTGTGAGGTTAATTTGCCATTTTGCAGCATAATATAGAGCAGCCCCTGTGTAAATCTGAGGGGCAATAGCTTATATTGTGAGGTAAATTTGCCATTTTGCAGCATAATATAGAGCAGCCCCTGTGTAAATCTGAGGGGCAATAGCTTATATAGTGAGGTAAATTTGCCATTTTGCTTCGTTATATAGAGCAGCCCAGTTGCCATCTAAATCAACTACTGTCCGGCCAGTACAGCTTTTCCAGGGCAAACTCTGCTAGTTGCGGGCACAAGTCAAGTTTGGCTTCCCAGCAAATCCAGTGGATCTTGAAGGTGTGTTGGCATGGTCATGTCAAGGTATGACATGACCTGCTGTTTGAGGTCCAGCTCCAGGTCTTCCTGCTGCTCATGAGTAGACTCACTATGCGGGTGTAGAAAGCTACTCACTAGCGACTGAAGACTGAGGCTGCTGCTGATGGAGCTGCTGCTGCTGCTCCTTCCACCCCCCCAGCAGCCATGGCAGTGGAAGGTGATCGCAGACTTCCCCCCGAGTCAGACCTGCGGAAGTATGGGCCATGGCGCAGATAGACATCACCCAACTGACTACGTGGGATGTCTCTGTAGTAGGTCAGTTTGTCCTCCCTCTCAGTGGGCGTAAAAAATGCCCCCATTTTGTGCCGGAAGCGAGGGTCCAATAAGTTGGAGAGCCAGAAGTCTTCCCGCTGACAAATGGAGACAATTCTGCGCTCACTAGTACGCATGCATGTGAGCATGCATCGTGCCATTTGTGCAAGTGACTCGGAGGGACTACCTGTCTCCATCTCCACTGTAAACTGCCATGGTGTGTCTGGGTCCTCTGTCTCGCCTTACTCACAACCCTCTAGCTCCTGTGGCTGCTCCTGCTCCTCCTCTCCTGTCAGATGACTAGATAAAATGGTCATTTTGTGAAACCTAAACTGTGGTTTGCTGTGCCCCACCCCCTCCTCCTCCTCCACTTCAGCCCCCACAGGCTTCATGTGGCTGTGAAATGTATGTGCCATGTCTCCAGTGCCCTGACCAGCCATGGTTTCCAACATGTGTTGTAGTACATGAAGCAGTGGAATCTCATCGTTCATCTCATAGTCCTGGCAACTGACTAATAACGTAGCTTCCTCAAAGGGCCTGGGCAAACGGTCGGTGTCACGTATGAGCTGCCAATGGTTTACATTGAATTTACACAGGGGTGTCCCCCTATCCGTTTGGATCATCCAGAAATCCGTGATGGCTTTTCTCTGTTCCTATAGTGCAGTGGTCCTCAACCCTGTCCTCAAGGCCCACCAACATGTCATGTTTTTTGGATCTCCAAATAGCCAGCTCTATTGCTCTGCAGCTGCACTAATTACTCCACCTGTGCATCTTTGTGGAGATCTGCAAAACCTGGCCTGTTGGTGGGCCTTGAGGACAGGGTTGGGGACCACTGCTATAGTGGATCCTGCATATGGAGGGTGGAATTCCAACGGGTGGAAACATCGCAAATCAGACTATGGTGGGGTACACCGTTGTGACGCTGAGGCTCAATAAGGTTGTGCTTGGTGGTGTAGGAGTGCCAGAAGTGCATGCTAACTTTCTTTCCTGTTGTTCTTTCAGATGGGGGCAAGACTTCAAAACTAGACTGAACACGTGTGCCATGTCAGGACGCATGACTCTGGCTTCCTTGTCGCAGCGCAAACAAGATGTTCTTCCAAGTGTAATGCAGCAGGCTGGACTTATGGTGACGCTGTCTGAGAGGAGAAATCCCTCAGACATCAAGATTAAAAATTCCAAGAATTTTTGAGGGCTAATTATTCAGAGGCAAATGATAGCTAGTTGTTTCTGATTTAATTACAAGGTGGAAACACACCCTCAAACAAAACTTCACTTTGGCAATACTATTGCATTTGTCTATTCATAATTTTATGTATATACACTAACTAACCTACTTTTTCTCCACAGGATGCTGCATGAAACACTGCCACATCGCTGAGTAGCTGATTTTTCCGAACAACAGTCCGCAATAATCTGCTGCTGCTGCCGCCGCCACCGCCGCAGACTCCAGGGACCCTCTTCCACTACCTCGGCTTGCAACACCTCCTCCCACGACACTCTCCTCATCACTAATTGCCGGCTAGTGGAAGAAGAGGCGAGTGTCTCCTCCACTTCTTGGCTGGGCAGTAGCTGCTGAATTTTATGATTATCAGATCTTCATCAATGGATAGTGGAGCTGAACCCAAAGCATAAAGGTCAGACAACAGACAGTTGACTGGGGGTGTCAGATGCCACTTGTGATGCAGTGGACTGCTTTTGCAGCACTTCCAGACAAAGTTGCTTCATTGGCTGACACAATGACTGGTAAAGCTGTGGAACATATGGTTTAAAAGCAAAAATAACCATTTGTTTTTATATGAAAAAGACCCTGGTTTATACATAGTTTTTTTTTTTTCCAGAGACTGCCCTGCGTGGAAATGAATGGCGCATGGATCATCCAAGCTTTCCTCCCAACAATGCCTGATGTATTCCAGTAGATTGATGACGGGGCCAGACCTACACTAAAGAAAGATGGATCGTGCAAAACAGATTTAAGGCGCTGCTCTCCAGTTACAGACATTCCTCCACATCGGACCACAAGTAAGTATTAATAAAAAATCCTTTACGTTACTCTTACTTTTTATTAATATTCTTCGGATAAGACGGATCAGACATGATTCCAGATTAAAAATTCCAAGAATTTTTGAGGGCTAATTAGTCAGAGGCAATGATACCTTCTTGTTTCTGATTTAATTAAAAGGTGGAAACACACCCTCAAACAAAACTTCACTTTGGCAATACTTTTGCATTTGTTTATTCATAATTTTATGTAGATATTACTAACTAAGCTACTTTTTCTCCACATGACTCTCCACAGGGTGTGATTCATCCAATTTTTGGGCTCCTGAAGCCAACCCCAGGGTCTCTTTAAAGTAATGTTTGGGCTCCTGCTGCTGCTGCTGCTGCCAACTTCTGCCAACTCCAGGGTGTGATTCATCCAATTTTTGGGCTCCTGAAGCCAACTCCAGTGTATATTTGGGCTCCTGCTGCTGCCAACTCCAGGGTGTGATTCATCCAATTTTTGGGCTCCTGAAGCCAACCCCAGTGTCTCTTTAAAGTAATATTTGGGCTCCTGCTGCTGCCAACTCCAGGGTGTGATTCATCCAATTTTTGGGCTCCTGAAGCCAACCCCAGGGTCTCTTTAAAGTAATATTTGGGCTCCTGCTGCTGCTACTGCCAACTTCTGCCAACTCCAGGGTGTGAATCATCCAATTTTTGGGCTCCTGAAGCCAACCCCAGGGTCTCTTTAAAGTAATATTTGGGCTCCTGCTGCTGCTGCTGCCAACTCCAGGGTGTGATTCATCCAATTTTTGGGCTCCTGAAGCCAACCCCAGTGTATATTTGGGCTCCTGCTGCTGCTGCTGCCAACTCCAGGGTGTGAATCATCCAATTTTTGGGCTCCTGAAGCCAACCCCAGGGTCTCTTTAAAGTAATATTTGGGCTCCTGCTGCTGCCAACTCCAGGGTGTGATTCATCCAATTGTTGGGCTCCTGAAGCCAACCCCAGTGTCTCTTTAAAGTAATATTTGGGCTCCTGCTGCTGCTGCTGCCAACTCCAGGGTGTGATTCATCCAATTTTTGGGCTCCTGAAGCCAACCCCAGGGTCTCTTTAAAGTAATATTTGGGCTCCTGCTGCTGCTACTGCCAACTTCTGCCAACTCCAGGGTGTGATTCATCCAATTTTTGGGCTCCTGAAGCCAACCCCAGTGTCACTTTAAAGTAATATTTGGGCTCCTGCTGCTGCTACTGCCAACTTCTGCCAACTCCAGGGTGTGAATCATCCAATTTTTGGGCTCCTGAAGCCAACCCCAGGGTCTCTTTAAAGTAATATTTGGGCTCCTGCTGCTGCTGCTGCCAACTCCAGGGTGTGATTCATCCAATTTTTGGGCTCCTGAAGCCAACCCCAGGGTCTCTTTAAAGTAATATTTGGGCTCCTGCTGCTGCTACTGCCAACTTCTGCCAACTCCAGGGTGTGATTCATCCAATTTTTGGGCTCCTGAAGCCAACCCCAGGGTCTCTTTAAAGTAATATTTGGGCTCCTGCTGCTGCTGCTGTCAACTCCTGCCAACTCCAGGGTGTGATTCATCCAATTTTTGGGCTCCTGAAGCCAACCCCAGGGTCTCTTTAAAGTAATGTGTGGGCTCCTGCTGCTGCTGCTGCCAACTTCTGCCAACTCCAGGGTGTGATTCATCCAATTTTTGGGCTCCTGAAGCCAACCCCAGGGTCTCTTTGAAGTAATGTTTGGGTTCCTGCTGCTGCCAACTTCTGCCAACTCCAGGGTGTGATTCATCCAATTTTTGGGCTCCTGAAGCCAACCCCAGTGTCTCTTTAAAGTAATGTTTGGGCTCCTGCTGCTGCCAACTTCTGCCAACTCCAGGGTGTGATTCATCCAATTTTTGGGCTCCTGAAGCCAACCCCAGGGTCTCTTTGAAGTAATGTTTGGGTTCCTGCTGCTGCCAACTTCTGCCAACTCCAGGGTGTGATTCATCCAATTTTTGGGCTCCTGAAGCCAACCCCAGTGTCTCTTTAAAGTAATGTTTGGGCTCCTGCTGCTGCTGCTGCCAACTTCTGCCAACTCCAGGGTGTGATTCATCCAATTTTTGGGCTCCTGAAGCCAACCCCAGGGTCTCTTTGAAGTAATGTTTGGGCTCCTGCTGCTGCCAACTTCTGCCAACTCCAGGGTGTGATTCATCCAATTTTTGGGCTCCTGAAGCCAACTCCAGTGTATATTTGGGCTCCTGCTGCTGCTGCTGCCAACTCCAGGGTGTGAATCATCCAATTTTTGGGCTCCTGAAGCCAACCCCAGGGTCTCTTTAAAGTAATATTTGGGCTCCTGCTGCTGCCAACTCCAGGGTGTGATTCATCCAATTTTTGGGCTCCTGAAGCCAACCCCAGGGTCTCTTTAAAGTAATATTTGGGCTCCTGCTGCTGCTGCTGTCAACTCCTGCCAACTCCAGGGTGTGATTCATCCAATTTTTGGGCTCCTGAAGCCAACCCCAGGGTCTCTTTAAAGTAATGTTTGGGCTCCTGCTGCTGCTGCTGCCAACTTCTGCCAACTCCAGGGTGTGATTCATCCAATTTTTGGGCTCCTGAAGCCAACCCCAGGGTCTCTTTGAAGTAATGTTTGGGCTCCTGCTGCTGCCAACTTCTGCCAACTCCAGGGTGTGATTCATCCAATTTTTGGGCTCCTGAAGCCAACTCCAGTGTATATTTGGGCTCCTGCTGCTGCTGCTGCCAACTCCAGGGTGTGAATCATCCAATTTTTAGGCTCCTGAAGCCAACCCCAGGGTCTCTTTAAAGTAATATTTGGGCTCCTGCTGCTGCCAACTCCAGGGTGTGATTCATCCAATTTTTGGGCTCCTGAAGCCAACCCCAGGGTCTCTTTAAAGTAATGTTTGGGCTCCTGCTGCTGCTGCTGCCAACTTCTGCCAACTCCAGGGTGTGATTCATCCAATTTTTGGGCTCCTGAAGCCAACCCCAGGGTCTCTTTGAAGTAATGTTTGGGTTCCTGCTGCTGCCAACTTCTGCCAACTCCAGGGTGTGATTCATCCAATTTTTGGGCTCCTGAAGCCAACCCCAGTGTCTCTTTAAAGTAATGTTTGGGCTCCTGCTACTGCTGCTGCCAACTTCTGCCAACTCCGGGGTGTGATTCATCCAATTTTTGGGCTCCTGAAGCCAACCCCAGGGTCTCTTTAAAGTAATATTTGGGCTCCTGCTGCTGCTGCTGCCAACTCCAGGGTGTGATTCATCCAATTTTTGGGCTCCTGAAGCCAACCCCAGTGTATATTTGGGCTCCTGCTGCTGCTGCTGCCAACTCCAGGGTGTGAATCATCCAATTTTTGGGCTCCTGAAGCCAACCCCAGGGTCTCTTTAAAGTAATATTTGGGCTCCTGCTGCTGCCAACTCCAGGGTGTGATTCATCCAATTGTTGGGCTCCTGAAGCCAACCCCAGTGTCTCTTTAAAGTAATATTTGGGCTCCTGCTGCTGCTGCTGCCAACTCCAGGGTGTGATTCATCCAATTTTTGGGCTCCTGAAGCCAACCCCAGTGTCTCTTTAAAGTAATATTTGGGCTCCTGCTGCTGCTGCTGCCAACTCCAGGGTGTGATTCATCCAATTTTTGGGCTCCTGAAGCCAACCCCAGGGTCTCTTTAAAGTAATGTTTGGGCTCCTGCTGCTGCTACTGCCAACTTCTGCCAACTCCAGGGTGTGATTCATCCAATTTTTGGGCTCCTGAAGCCAACCCCAGGGTCTCTTTAAAGTAATATTTGGGCTCCTGCTGCTGCTGCTGCCAACTCCAGGGTGTGATTCATCCAATTTTTTGGCTCCTGAAGCCAACCCCAGGGTCTCTTTAAAGTAATGTTTGGGCTCCTGCTGCTGCTGCCAACTCCAGGGTGTGATTCATCCAATTTTTGGGCTCCTGCTGCTGCCAACTCCAGTGTCTCTTTAAAGCAATGTTTGGGCTCCTGCCCCTCATAGTGATGCCACTTCAACTCTCTTGAATTCAATTGTGCCTCTCTGCGATTCTATTAGCGATGCCTCTGATCTGCATGTGATATTTATTCAAAGTATTATTTAACTAACCCAGCACGCATCCTGTGCGTGTTACAGCAAGGCAGAATGGTTTACAACCCTATTGAGGCTCTAGGAGGCTCAGAAATAGCCGTTTTTAATAGCGATTCGTCGCGAATTTATTCGGGTCGAAACGATTTTTGTCGGAAAATTCGGCGAATCAGTCGAATCGAATTTTTCAAAAGTTCGCTCATCTCTACCCAGGATAGTCAAAATCCTGGGTGTTGGTCCACTTTAAAATAAATTCAAATAATTTTCAGTTTCTTTAAATACACCTATAATTCCATTTTCGATATTGCACATACAATTTAGGCCCGCTTTAACCCAAAAATCCATGCGGAAGTCTCCTCTTCCACAATCACCAAAAATCCATGCAGGGTTGTATATTGCACTTACATTTTTGATATTGCACATACAAATTAGGGTGTTTATTCATCAAGGGATAGTGGCAGGTAGTGCCTTGTTAGCGACAGGCAGCGTCTGGTGAACGCCGGGCGCTGTACGCAATACCACATTTATGAAGGCAATTCTGGTGAGCGACTCTAACAGCGTCACGTAGCGACCGATTCATCATTACAGGCAGCTCAGTGTATAGCGCCGGCACTCTGGCTTCTAGAGTGCCAGATATTAACTGTCACTACCCGTCGCTCTGCCATACATTTCAATGGACTTTCCTTTTCTTCTGTTTAAAGTGGACCAACACCCAGGATTTTGACTATCCTGGGTTTTGGTCCACTTCAGGGGGGCACCCCGATTAGGGGTGCCCCGCTGTGTAAAACCCCCCAGAAACCCCCCAAAACTCACCTCACCACGCTCCCATGTAGCCACGGACAAGCGGGTGACAGCTGCGGACAAGACAGTGCGTCCGCCGCCGCCTCCCGCGCGCCCCTTTGACAGAGCGCGCGCCCGCGCCGGCCATTCACAAACGGCCGGCGCGGGGGCGCGCACGCCTAGAGGGGCACGCGGGAGGCGGCGGCGGCCGCCACCGATCAGGTGAATTTTTGGGGGCTTTTGGGGGGGGTCCCTCACCGCGGGACATCCCGGATGAGGGAGGTGATCTATAAGATTCCCGGGCCGATCACCCCTGGGTGTTGGTCCACTTTAAACAGGGTTTTTAATTTATTTATTTTTTCTCTCAAATAATTGTGTGACCTCTCCTGGCCTAGAAAAAGTCATTTTTGAAAACCTTTTTGATTTTTTATATTTGTATGCAGAATTGTCATTACAGGTCTGGCATTAAAGTATTAATGTCACAATGTTACAACAATGCCATTCCATGTGTTTTCGCTTTGTTACTGGTGGATATGTGTTCAAAAACAGACTTTAATCACACAGCGTCTGGCGCTCTATGCTATAGCGACCAGATCCAGAGTGCCAACGCTGTGTGTTTTTTTGTTGAATATGGTGTGAGTCGCTGAGAGTCAGTCGCACTGAGCTGGCGCTACCTTTCGCTCCCTGCAATGCTGTACTGGTGTTAGAACGCCCAACATACATCTCATTCATCAATGCCGACCAGGTTACTACAGCGACTGAGGCTCTCTATTACAGCGCCCAATAGCCGATCACAGCGTCTACTAGCGGTCGCTCTAAGCGCCTACATTGTGTATTATATATAATGCTTCAACTTCTGGGTATAGCTAAGCTAGAAAGGATATGTCATGATGCAGCTTTATGAGTCACAGCCATGCTCTGGTCAGAGACAGCAACAGGATGACTGTGGCTTGCCTTGCAAACTTGTACAGAGAGCTCCAAGAGACAGAGTGGCTGTTAGACCAATTTTTTTCCCAGTGGTCCTAAGCAAATGGTACAGACGCTCATCTGCCGATACCTGGCGCTAGTCATGAATCGGCCTGCCCGTCTGCTTTAACCCAAAACACTATTCAGGATTACATATTGCACTTACAATTTAGGTCAACTTTAAACCAATATTCTATTCAGTCATATATATTGTACTTACAGTTTAGGTCAGCTTTAAAGCAAAAGGCATTCTCCATTCTTGCTTGGATCTCCACAGGTGTTGCTGGACGAGGTATCCAGTATATGACAATCCTATAGGTCTTTTAAAAGTATTTCTGGTGACAACCTGAGGTTCCAGCCAAATTGTACAATGTCGTCATCACATTCCATTCCCCACTTAGGAGAATGCAAAAGCCCCTTTAGGCCTCCAGAAATCAACAGGCAAAAATCATTTAGACTCAGGGACCGTATTATGGGGCCTACTTAAAATGGGGTTGTCTTCTGTCATAAAATGCCCAGACTTTGTTTAAAGTGGACCAACACCCTTCTGGATTGGCCCGGGAATCTATAAGATTCCCAGGCCGATCCGATCCCTCCCCACGGGGCATCCAAAATCGGGATGCCCCGCTGTGTGAAACCCCCCAGGACGCCTGCTAACCTAACCTTACTCCCGGTCCAACGGCGCATGCGCGGGCCACGGCTACATCTCACGCTTCTCTCAAGCAGGGCGCAGGCGTGCTCCCTGTTAGAGGGAAGCGCAGGATGCGGCCGCCAGTGTGCTGGGAGCCGCTGTGGTTTGACGCCGCTTTGACGCACATACCACATCGGCTCCGAGTGCGCTGTTTGGACGAGCGGCCGCGCATGCGCCGTAGGAGCGGGGTGACGTGAGTTTTAAGGTATAGGTGATCCCCGATTGGGGTGCCCCAGGGAAGTGGACCAAAACCCAGGATAGTAAAAAATCCTGGGTGTTGGTCCTCCCCAGGATTTTTTACTAAAAATTCCTGGGGGTTGGTCCTCCCCTAATAGCCACCCTAACCACCACTAGTTTATGTTTTGCTCAGCATTAGGACATGGGCAATACGACACAATGTTTTTTTTAATTATTTTTCCTCCTCGCTCATCCAAGCTTAATCATGTTGGTCAGATGAGATATTCATCTGATTGGATGAAATGCAGCGCCGCCTTTGTTTGATCCCATATGGGCGACCTCCCATATGGGCGACCGGCTTCCTGAGTCTTAGCTGTTTTCGGGTTGGCCATGCAGAGGGATGTTTGGGTCTTTTCTTCCGCTTGGCCATCAAAAAGCATGTTCTTCCTTTTCCAAACCGGTGATAGGGATAGCGAGAGGATTTAAACTGGCACACTCCTATACTGAAGAGCGAAGGCGCGCTCTCGCCGGTCTCATTAGCGGTCTGCCAGGGAACATGGCGGCTCCTCAGCTTCTCCATTCTTGCTTGGATCTGCTCAGGTGTTGCTGTGTGAGGTATCCGGGGTATGACAACCGTATAGGTCTGTATCAGCTCCTCCAGGGTCAGCTTCCGATTTCTTCTTCTTGCTGATTTTACAGACAGCGGCTGAGCAGGTTGGATAACTTGTGGCTTGATCTCTTCCACAATCACCTTTATAGGGGTCTCCTCTTCCACAGTCACCTCTATAGGGGTCTCCTCTGCCACAGTCACTTGTATAGGAGTCTTCTCTGCCACAATCACCTCTATAGGGGTCTCCTCTGCCACAGTCACTTGTATAGGAGTCTCCTCTGCCACAATCACCTCTATAGGGGTCTCCTCTGCCACAGTCACCTCTATAGGGGTCTCCTCTGCCACAGTCACTTGTATAGGAGTCTCCTCTGCCACAATCACCTCTATAGGGGTCTCCTCTGCCACAGTCACTTGTATAGGAGTCTCCTCTGCCACAATCACCTCTATAGGGGTCTCCTCTTCCACAGTGACTTGTATGGGAGTCTCCTCTTCCACAGTCACTTGTATGGGAGTCTCCTCTTCCACAGTCACTTGTATTGGAGGGCTCCTCTGCCACAGTCCCCTCTATAGGGTTCTCCTCTTCCACAATCACCTCTATAGGGGTCTCCTCTTCCACAGTCACTTGTATGGGAGTCTCCTCTTCCACAATCACTTGTATACTAGTCTCCTCTTCCACAGTCACTTGTATGGGAGTATCCTCTTCCACAATCACCTCTATAGGGGTCTCCTCTTCCACAATCACCTCTATAGGGGTCTCCTCTTCCACAATCACCTCTATAGGAGTCTCCTCTTCCACAATCACCTCTATAGGAGTCTCCTCTTCCACAATCACCTGTATAGGAGTCTCCTCTTCCACAATCACCTCTATAGGGGTCTTCTTTGACACAATCACCTCTATAGGAGTCTCCTCTTCCACAATTACCTCTATAGGAGTCTCCTCTTCCACAATCACCTCTATAGGGTTTTCTCTTCCACAATCACCTCTATAGGAGTCTCCTCTGCCACAGTCACTTGTATAGGAGTCTCCTCTGCCACAGTCACTTGTATAGGAGTCTCCTCTGCCACAGTCACTTGTATAGGAGTCTCCTCTGCCACAGTCACTTGTATAGGAGTCTCCTCTGCCACAGTCACTTGTATAGGAGTCTCCTCTGCCACAGTCACTTGTATAGGAGTCTCCTCTGCCACAGTCCGCTGTATAAAAGTCTCATCAGTTACTGGTGGTTTCACTGACACGCACTCAAGGTCCTCAGACTGGCTAATGAATGGAGACTCCTCAGAGTCTTCAGTAGCCAGGCGTTGTTCTGGTATCTGTGGCCCTGATGCCTCAATCACAATTTCTGGCTCCTCCTCATCATCCATTGGTGGGGCAGATGATGGTCGGGGTGATGTCACCACCACCTCCATTAATTCATCCTCCTTCTCCTCACGCTTTAGTAATCGAATGTGCCAGATGGTGAAAAGCACAATCCCAGCAGCCAGCAGGTTGACAATGATAAAAACCATACAGGACATGTTCTGGTATTGCTGGCTGCTGATTGGCTGCGCAAATTATGTCGCCCAGTGTTGTTGGCAAAAATGGCTGAGCCATCTCTTCATCATTCCACCCTGGTGTGGGGTATGGCTGGGCACATCGGGTCACGATGGGCAGTATTAGCAATAGCATTAGAGCAATTCTGTCTCTAGTCACAGAGCCAAAAAAACAACAACACTCCTCTCTCCACAAACTCCAACCGCATCTGAGGCTCAGGCTGCACTGCCCTTTCTATTTAAACTGCCACAGGGGGTCACATGACAAGTATCATATTACATCACAGATGTGGGCAGGGCTTACACAGTGCTCACCAATAACACTGAGGCTTAGGCTGCACTGCCCGCCTCCGTTTCTCCTCCATTCTTCTTTTGATTTGTCACCTTAATGCTTACCTTAACCCCCTTAATGTTTCTCATCCATTCTTCTTTTCTTCTTTCACCTTAAAGTGGACAAACACCCAGGATTTTGACTATCCTGGGTATTGGTCCACTTCCCCGGGGCACCCCGATCGGGGGTTCCCCGCTGCCTGAAACCCCCCCAAACACCCCGAAAACTCACCTCTCCACGCTCCCACGTGGCCGCGCCGTCCAATCGGCGCAGACGAACAAGCTGATTGACAGCGACGGACAAGCAGCTTGCCCGTCGGCGCCTCCCGCGCGTCACTCTTGACGTGTGCGCGCCCGCGCCGGCCATTCAGAGACAGCCGGCGCGGGCACGCGCAAGTCTAGAGGAGCGCGAGTGAGGCGGCGGCGGCGGAAGCAGCGGCTGGAGAGGTAAGGGTTTTCGGGGTTTTGGGGGGTTTACACCCCGCGGGACATCCCAATCTCAGATGTCCCACGGTGTGTGAGGTGATCGGCCCGGGAATCTTATAGATTCCCGGGCCGATCACCTCAGGGTGTTGGTCCACTTTAATGCTTACCTTAACCCCTTTAATGTTTTTCCTCCATTCTTCTCTCACCCTAATGCTTACCTTAACCCCATTAATGTCTCTCCTCCATTCTTCTTTTCTTCTTTCACCTAATACTTACCTTAACCCCTTAAAGTTTTTCCTCCATTCTTCTCTCGCCTTAATGCTTACCTAAACCCCATTAATGTTTCTCCTCCATTCTTCTATTTTTGTTCCGCAATGTCCACATTACTGTGATTGTTGTTTACCTTACATGAAACACAACACAACATTTCTATATTATTACACAGATTTATTAATGTTTTATTTTTGTTTTTTGGCTTTTGTTTTTTTTTTTTTCCAAAGGTAATTTTTTTTTATTTAAATGTATACAAAAATAAAATTTGTAAAACATTAAAACTATTTATAAAAGATGGTGGCCGGCCCCCAGTACCTTACAGTGGGTGGCTCCCCATGGCTGCCGCCAGTTCTTCTATATCCCCCAGCAGCCCATGCGCAGCAGCTGTCGCTTCTTCTAGGCGCTGCTGCGTCAGTTGTGTGTGCAGTGTAAAAGAAAAAATATTTACATTTATATAGAATAAACTCTGCTTCCTGTCAACCCGTTAAAGAAGCCATGTTAGTAAATAGCCACTTGTCTTTACACTTACTGGGCTGCTGGGGGTCTCACCATGTGGGAGCCACTCTTCTCATGGGGACCTGCCACTGCTCTTACTCTGAGTCTGTATAGGAATAAAAAATTAATAGTTATTGAATGTGTTTATTGTGTTTCTTGCCTTCTCTTTCATCCACCTTCATGTTCCTCCTCCATCCCCTCGGTCATCACCCACAGCCACATCTATAAGATGTCACAAAATGACACATTACCACACATGTGTGTGTGTGTGTGTGTGTGTGTGTGTGTGTGTGTGTGTGTGTATAGTTTTTGTTTTCCTGAGTGTTTTGTGTGTGTTGTTCATACCTGGGTCCTCCTGTGGTCTCTCTCCCTCTGACTCCCAGCCCAACATGGAGGCTGATTCATTTCTAGCGCCAGGTACCGGCAGATGAGCGCCTGTAGCGAGGCGCTTAGAGCGGCCGATAGTAGTCGCTGTGATCGGCTATGGTTCGCTGTTATCGAGCGCCTCAGTCGCTGGCCGGCATTGATGAATTTGATGTGTCGCTATGACACCAGTACAGCGCTATATGGGAGCAAACGGTAGCGACTGGTCAGTATGATCGACTCAAACCATATTCAAAAAAACAGCCTCACACAGCGCCGGTGCTCAAAATTGGGTCTCTGTAGCCCAGAGCTCCAGAAGCTGTGTGATTAAAGTCCGTTTTTGAACACATATCTACTAGAAACAAAGCGAAAACATGGAATTACATTGTTATTACATTGTGACATTAACACTTTAATACCAGACCTGTAATGACAATTCTGCATAGAAATATAAAAAATCAAAAAGTTTTCAAAAATGACTTTTAATAGGCCAGGAGAGGTGACACAATTATTTGATTAAAAAAAAAAAAAAAAAAAATTAAAAGAAAACCCTGTTTAAAGAGAAGAATGTAACGTCCATTGAAATGTATGGGAGAGCGACAGGTAGCAACAGTTAATACCAGGCACTCTGGAAGCCAGAGTGCCGGCGGTATATGCTGATTCATCTGTGATGATGAATTGGACGCTACATGGCGCTGTTAGAGTCGCTCACCGGAATAGCTTTGATAAATGTGGTATTGCGTACAGCGCCCGGAGTTCACCGTTCACTACCTGTCGCTGCCAGTCGCTACCTGGCGCTATGGCTTGATGAATAACCCCCATATGTGTGTGTGTGTGTGTATAGTTTTTGTTTTCCTGAGTGTGTGTGTTTGTGTGTGTTGTTCATACCTTAGTCCTCCTGTGGTCTCTCTCCCTCTGACTCCCAGCCCAACATATCTTCCTCCTCTGCAGGTTGCTGTAGGCGAGCTTGGATCTCACCTGCAGAGGAGCCGGAGGTCGTTGGCACTTCTGTAGCACCACCTTCACATCCACCAGATTTGGCCGGACTCGTCGCCTCTGGGTGAGACGCACTCTAGTGCGGAATTCAGACACTAGAAAAAAAATGCATTGTGTTAGACACAGGCCTGCCTGCATTGCAGTAGTGCATGTATTTGCAAGACTTGTCACTGGCAGGCCGATTCATTACTAGCACCAGGTATCGGCAGATAATCGTCTCTACAGAGGCTCTAAGAGCGACCGCTAGTAGACCCTGTGATCGGCTATCGGGCGCTGTAACAGAGCATCTCATTCGCTGTAGTAACCTGGCCGGTATTGATGAATGAGATGTAAGTTGGGCGTTCTAACACCAGTACAGCGTTGCAGGGAGAGAAAGGTAGCACCAGATCAATGCGACCGACTCTCAGCGACTCACGCCATATTCAACAAAAAATCAGACACACACAGTGTCGGCACTCTGGATCTGGCCGCTGTAGCATAGAGCGGCAGACGCTGTGTGATTAAAGTCTGTTTTTGAACACATATCCACCAGTAACAAAGCGAAAACACATGGAATGATATTGTAACATTGTGACATTAATACTTTAATGCCAGACCTGTAAAGACAATTCTGTATAAAAATATAAAAAATCAAAAAAGTTTTCTAAAATGATTTTTTCTAGGCCAGGAGAGGTCACACAATTATTTGAGAGCAAAAAAAAAAGAAATTAAGCACAAAAAACTGTTTAAACAGAAGATGTCCATTGTCCAAAAGAATGTCCATTGAAATGTATGGGAGAGCGATAGGTAATACCTGGCGCTTTGGAAGCCAGAGCGCAAGCGCTATACGCTGAGCTGATTGAATCGGACGCGACATGGCACTGTTAGAGTCGCTCACCAGAATCGCTTTCATAAATGTGGTATTTCGTAAAGCACCCGGCGTTCACCAGACGCTGCCTGCCGTTACGAGGCACTACCTGCCGCTATCCCTTGATAAATAAATCCCTTACTTGGGAAGTGTTTTCAGAAAAACTTCCACACCCGGAGCCTCTTCCTTTTTCCCGTTTAGGGTCCGACCACTGCTGCATCATCTGGGTGAAGGTGTTCTGAGTCTGCTTCTCCAGGGTCACCACAACGTCCAGCGCCAACGTCCTTTTGGCGTATATGTCAGACTGGAAGTCGTATTTGTAAGTTATCATCATCTAAAATAGAGAACAAATACATAGGGATTAATAAACTACATCATATACATAATACAAATAAGTCTAGCTGGTTCCCCCCTAAACCACTGTAGGTCTGCATTAATGTAAATTTTGACCATTGGTTATCTGCTGTTATTTTGCATTCTCATGAACATCTGGGATGCCCCCAGGAATCTTGCTGCTACACCCAGCTAGACCCCAATACATCTACCTTGATCATAACGTTCCCCACATGGTGCCCATGTGCGTATTTATGTAACCCTGCTCTACCAGACTCCTGGAACCCAGCTAGCTATATGTGATCGGCCTGTCTGACTCAGCACTAGCTACTCTAACAACCATATCCTATCGCTAGACGTGTGCAAAAGCAGGCATTTTGTGTACTTATGCGCATAATGGTCTCCTGCTGCTCGCGGGTGAAGACCGAGGGTGCCATCTTACTGCAGCTGCATGCATCATCTGACGCGCCCCAGCGGTTTCTGGAAGCTGGCATGCGCTCAGGCCTCAGCACGTGGGCAGGCGCGGTGATGTCGGGGGAGGTATATAAATTGTTAAGGTGGAGCCGGTTCCGCTCCCATACATCAGTTTTTGATGCCAGAAGTTCGACATGACCGGCAAAAATACACAGCCACAAGAGCCGCACCCAGCCTCAAGCAGAGCCCCTTGGAAGCTCTCGACATGGGTCCCACTGTTGTTCACCTACGCCCTTACGCATGCAAACACCATCTAGCAAGAGCAGGACAGCCACCAGGGTACGCCATAGCAGCCCCACCCTCACTGCTTGGCCATCCCAGCCAACTAACACCAAGAGTGGGAAGCCAAAACAGAGTAGTGGGAGGCCATCTAGTAGGACCACCACTGTTAGCCCCAGACATAGTGAACGTCAATCCATGAGTACCTCCAACAAGAGTGGCAGAGCAAAGGAGTACAGACGCCCTAATACTCGTGCAAGTACTGCTAGCCCCAGACAGAGTGCTGGGCCCAGCCGAACATCTGCTAAGGATCCATTGGGAAGGGTAAGGCAAAACACATTAGTCCCCCCCCCCCCAAAAAAAAACCCTCTCCTACTGGAGCGCAGCAGGACAGCTCAATCCTGGAGAGCCCCGTATCACCCTCAACATCCACTCCAGCAACATCATGGCCCAACCCAGACCATAACCTAGCCCTGTGCATTGAAAGTGTTCTTTTACACATCAAAGCATCAAAGTTGCTGAGGGTTTGGGCTCTCTCTCAACAATGTAACCTGTGAGTAAGACACCGAACTTGTAAATTATTATTATTTCATATGAAATGGAGAATCTGTATGAATGCATTACCCTGCACCCTAAATAGGTTTTCAAGTATGCTGAGGAAGCCTAAGGGCGAAACGCGTCCGTACCAAAGACACTTGCTACAAACAAGGGTTCCACTCTTGCTACAAACTTGCTACAAACCACAGCAGAATGCTACAAACAGGGTAACATAACCCTACAAACCTGAACGGAAAAGGACTTTATGGTAGAACCTAAACTAATAGATACTGGGAAAAACCCCAGTAGTAAGCCTGCACTAATTGTGTTATATGCACAAAATATCACTGTCTGTATATATATGTACCATAGTAACTAATAGAATAAATTTATCTCTTTTGATGAACTACACCACTTATTGTTGCACCCTTCAAAAGTGAGAGAACTGGCACTTTGGGGACCAGCGTAAAAACCTGTACAGGAGTGTATACACTCACCCAACGGGAAGGGACCTCCAAAAAATCCGCCCCCTCCAAGGTAATTTACTTCTCTGACCAAACTCAGAGGTGCCAGACCTCACAGGGTAAACCCATTGGACAAAACCAGAATCAATCCTTCCTCCCCTACACTCTCACCTTCATCCCCCCCCCCACCTTTGTAAAGCCAAAACAGTCTCTCTCAACAAGCAATACCCATGTTAAAAGGCCAACTCACCCTCCATCAGCAAGTGGCCTCAGGCACGTCTCCACCTTCCCCTGATGAGGCGGGTGCAGATGATGGAAGCTGATTGGAGATGTGATAGTCGAACATACAGGCAAACCAATCTTCAGTTCAGGCAAACCCTAGACAGAAATTTAAACAGGCTCCATGAAGATATGCATTTGTTGATGGAGGCTACTAATAATCAGAAGGAAACACTGTTAGGGCAGTTGAAGATGCTCAATGACAACCTGTCCCAGCTGGTGGCACTACAACAATCCAGGCAACATGCATACTTTGGTATCCACCCGCCCTACCAACGATTTTATATAACACTTTCAATGCACAGGGCTAGGTTGTGGGCTCGATGTGTTGTCCTGGTTGGGCCATGATGTTGCTGGAGTGTATGTTGAGGGTGATACGGGGTTCTCCAGGATTGAGCTGTCCTGCTGCGCTCCAGTAGGAGAGGGGGCTAATGTGTTTTGCCTTACCCTTCCCTTTGGTCTTCTTCAGACTCTCGGTAGATGTTTGGCTGGGCCCAGCACTATGTCTGGGGTTAGCAGTGCTTGCCCCAGTATTAGTGAGGCCTCTGCTCTCCTTTGCTTAGGCACTCTCTTGGCTTGGCCTTCACTACATCTGGGGCTAACAGTGATGACCCTACTAGATGGCCACCCACTGCTCTGCTTTGGCTTCACACTCTTGGTGGTATTTCACTGGGAGGAGCGAGGAGTGAGGGTTGGCCAGTTGCAGATGCACCATCCAGACAACCAACATACTTTGCTGCCCGACCACCCCAACAATGCTAAAACATACTTTTGTTTAGAATTGTACACAAAATGATTTTAACATGAATTTGTTTTGCATGAGATGTTTGGGGCACTATATGCACTACATACTATGATGTAATAGTTGAGTGACCACAATAAAACCTACTACTGATAAATGCCTTTGTCTTTCAGTTTAATCACACTGAATCAATGTAAATAGGCTTTTAACCCTTTTGTTGCCAAGCACGTAACACCTACGTGCTGGCTTGGCTGGGCCTTAAGTGCCAAGCCCGTAGGTGTTACGTGCTTGACTTTGATCGCTTCTAGTTTAAAAAATAAAAATAAAAAATACTCACCTGACCCCTTGTTGGATCCGGCCGGGTCTCCCCTTTAATTTGGTGCCATCCGATCCCCCGTGGGGGGTCGGATGGCTCCAGGAGAGCCCCCGGAATAGGCCGCCCCCCCCCCCCCCGCTTCTGCAGCAGCAGCTGCTAACTGTAAAAAAAAAAAAAAAATAAAAATGACATTCACTTACCTCCATGTGCGCTGGCTCCCGCTGTCCCTCCTCTTCACCTGGGGGGCCTCCGATCCCCCCCCAGGACTTACCGATCTTCAGGAGAGAGCCTGAGAGGCTCTCTCCCCTTTGATCCTCGATGGCGGCCGCCATCTTGCCGCTAAGCCCCGCCCCCTTGGGGGCGGGGCTTATGACGTCATCCCGGCCCCCGATATCTGGCTTCACCCTTCTCAACTTCTCAGATGCCGGTGATCGGCACAGGGTAAGGAGGTGGCAGGAGATCCTCTGATCTCCTGCCTCCTCCTTCTCCTGTACCGATCACCGGCATCTGTCAGCTGAGCGGCGAGGGACAAGAGCTTGCAATCGAAGGTAAGTACAGTAAAAAAAAATTATTTTTTTTTAATAAAATACTTTTTTTTATTGTGTGGTGTTTTTTTTTTTACAGTTAACCCTTTGTGAGCTGGTAAGGGGTCCATGAGACCCCTTATACCAGTTCACATGGCTGGGGGGGTGGCATTGCCATTAACCCCCGCACCCCCATTACCTGCCTCCCCAAAGGCCAGGGGGGGGCAGAAGAGCCCGGGCCCACATAGGCTATGTGGGCTCGTAGGCTGCAGGGTGGGGGGGCCACCAAAGCTGGCCCCCCCACTCTGTGCCTACAAGCCCCCATAGCTGGTCCCGGGCTGGTTACTTTGGGTAAGGGGGACCCCACGTCATTTTTTTTTTGGGATTTTTAAGGGTTTTTAACCCTTAAAAATCCAAAAAAAAATGGGGTCCCCCTCCCCGGGAAGGGGGACCCTATGTCATTTTTTTTTTTAATTAACCATTTGTCATCCAGCAGCTATAAAAGGCTTCTGGGCAGGAAAGGGTGTCTACCTATACATATGTGGTATCGCTGTAAGCGGGAGAAATTGGGGTTTCTCACGCAATAAGATTTTATTGACAAACTTACATTTTTTATTACAAAAAACTCTACAAATTGTAAAAAAATATATTTTTTTTATTTTTTTTCACACATTTCACCCAAAAATGTTGAGAATACACCTAAAAAACACAAACAAGACATTTCATGTTAAAGCCCAGACTCTGTTGAAAAAAACAATATATAATTTTCCTGGGAAATCCCTGGAAAGCCTTTCGAAAATGACAGTTGAACATGTGTAGCGCAAAACAGTCAAACTCAGTCTGGCAACAGGGAGTGGCAAATGCTGCAGGTAGGCTGGCAGCGAAAGGGTTAAGCAAACCAAACACACCTTTGAGGCCAAGCCTTGCATCAAATGCAATTGGAGACATAAACATATAAACATAGAGACACTACAAAAAATTCACTGGGGAAAATAAAAAAAAATGATCTAAAATGAGACCAGCATGGTGATTTCTGACCGCCTGGCCAGAGGTACTCTGGATGCCCCGATAAACAGTTGTGGGAATGTCCAATGTAGGTAGAGAGGGGGCTACATCCATATATCGGGGGACCTCATGAAGAATGACAAAATTATGCAGTACCATGCATGCCACGATTATCTTTATCACTTTCTCGGGGCGGTACTCCACACCCCCCACGTGATCCAAGTCAAGGACTGGACAAATGGTGGAGGATGTCAGGGACTGGATGTCAGAAACTGAACAGATGGTGGAGAATGTCAGGGACTGGACAGATGGTGGCGGCTGTCAGGAACTGGGCGGATACTGGAAGATATCAGAGACTGGATGGTAGGGGATGTCAATGACTAGATGGATGGAAGGGGATGTCAGGGACTAGACAGGTGGGGGAATCTTTATCACTTTCTCTGGGCGGTGCACCACGACCCCCCCCCCCCCCCTTACGTGATCCAAGCACCGGAAGCAGGTCTTAAATAGACCAAAGGCACGCTCTAAAACAGCCCTGGTCTTCCTGTGTGTCCGGTTGTAGGCAGCATGTGCCTGACTTTGTGGCCTCTGAATAGGCGTCATAAGCCAGGGGAGCAGGGGGTAGCCAGAATCGCCTACAAAAAAACAAAAACAACAATTAGGAGCCACATACATCAGACTCGCATTCTTACCTGAAAAAATATATAAACTCACAAAAAACATTGGGGTTGAGAAAAACAAAGGAGCCATTGGCAAATGCAATAGTTAAACATGTGGGCTAATTCTGAAAATGCAGGTTGTCTAAGGCTTTGACTTACCAAGCAGCCAACCTCCTAATAACTGGCCAGACTCAAAACACCCATACAGACTAGAACTCCTCAGAATGAAAGCATCATGGGTATTACATAGAAACATAGAAACATAGAAGGTTGACAGCAGAAGGAGACCATACGGTCCATCTAGTCTGCCCTTATGTGTATACTGTATGTACTCTTTATCTTAGGATAGATGTGTGCTTATTCCAGGCAGGTTTAAATTCAGTGACTGTTGATTTTTCAACTACCTCTGCTGGAAGTTTGTTCCAAGCATCTACTACTCTTTCTGTAAAATAATATTTTCTAACATTGCTCCTGATCTTCCCCCCGACTAGCTTCAGGTTGGGCCCCCTTGTTCTATCATTAAGCTTCTTCTTAAAAACACTTCCCTCCTGAACCTTATTCAATCCTTTCACATATTTAAAGGTCTCAATCATGTCCCCCTTCTCCCTTCTTTCCTCCAGACTGTACAAATTAAGTTCTTTAAGTCTCTCCATTTTCGTTGCCCGCCTTTGGACACGTTCTATTTGAATAATGTCTTTTTGCAGGTAAGGTCTCCAGAACTGCACACAGTATTCTAGCTGTGGCCTTACCAGGGCTCTATACAGCGGCATCACAACCTCCCTCTTCCTACTGGTGATGCCTCGAGCTATGCAGCCGAGCATCCTGCTTGCTTTTCCCACTGCCTGGCTACACTGTCCACTCATCTTGCAGCTATCAGTAATCAGTACCCCTAAATCTCTCTCCTCCGAGGTCCTGGCTAACACAGTACTGCCCATACGGTACTCAGAGCAGGGATTCCTTCTACCCAAGTGCATGATTTTACATTTAGAGACATTAAACTCTAGTTTCCACAGTTTTGACCATCTATCCAGTAAAGCTAAATCATTTTCCATGTTGCAGACACCTCCAGGAATATCCACCCTATTACTAACCTTTGTATCATCAGCAATTGGTATTGGTAAAATTAGCTTATTCGTCTGAGTATATCACAGTGTGAGAATGTAAGGGGGGGCATTAACTTGTGTGTAAGAAATAATAATGAAGCAGTTAAATACATTAAGGCCTTGGGGACTAGAAGATGACTGGGCAGACTGAGGTCCACTTAATGAAACTACTACATTGCAAGATGATATGGTGCATTGACTATGGTGAAGCTATACTACTTAGGGACCAGGAAGCAGTTATATACATTAATGCCTTTGCTACACTACTTAACACCTTAGATACAGTTCATGAAATGAAAGAGCAAAAAGGCAAACAAAGACACACCTGTATAGGTACTCATCAGCAACTGGAGGCACCAGAGCCATGTGCGTGCAGTCAATCACACCCATGACATTGGGCATATGGGCCAGCTCGTAAAAGCCTAACTTGTGCGCATTCCAGGCTGCCATGGTGTCAGGAACTGGACAGATGGTGGAGGATGTCAGAAACTGGACAGATGGTGGAGGATGTCAAGGAACTGGGCAGATGGTGGAGGATGTCAGGGACTGGACAGATGGTGGAGGATGTTAGGGACTGGGCAGATGGTGTCAAGGAATGGACAGATGTGGAGGATGTCAGGAACTGGACAGATGATGGAAAATGTCAGGAACTGGACAGATGATGGAAAATGTCAGGAACTGGACAGATGGTGGGGATGTCAGGAACTGGACAGATGGTGGAGGGTGTCAGGGACTGGACAGATGGTGTCAAGGAATGGACAGATGGTGGAGGATGTCAGGAACTGGACAGATGATGGACAATGTCAGGAACTGGACAGATGGTGGGGGATGTCAGGAACTGGACAGATGGTGGAGGATGTCAGGAACTGAACAGATAGTGGAGGATGTCAGGGACTGGACAGATGGTGGAGAATGTCAGGAACTGGACAGATGGTGGAGAATGTCAGGAACTGGACAGATAGTGGAGGATGTCAGGGACTGGACAGATGGTGGAGGATGTCAAGGACTGGACAGATGGTGGAGGATGTCAAGGACTGGACAGATGGTGGAGGATGTCAAGGACTGGACAAATGGTGGAGGGTGTCAGGGACTGGATGTCAGAAACTGAACAGATGGTGGAGAATGTCAGGGAATGGACAGATGGTGGCGGCTATCAGGAACTGGGCGGATATTGGAAGATATCAGAGACTGGATGGTAGGGAATGTCAATGACTAGATGGATGGAAGGGGATGTCAGGGACTAGACAGGTGGTGGAAGCTGTCAGGGACTGAACGGATGATGGAAGATGTCAGGGACTGAACAGATGGTGGCAGATGTCAGGGACTGGACACATAGGGGAATATAGTAGAGATTGGGCACACCAAATAGTATAGCAGAGACTGAGAACATGGTATTTAAACATATTTTGCCTAAATATGATTAGCTTTTGGTACAATTTTTCAGAACTTGGGGACCCATTGGGGGACGCATTGTATCTAAAGCTTGCCCAGGCTTTGGCTAACGCAAGCGCTATACGCTGAGCTGATTGAATCGGACGCGACATGGCACTGTTAGAGTCGCTCACCAGAATCGCTTTCATAAATGTGGTATTTCGTAAAGCACCCGGCGTTCACCAGACGCTGCCTGCCGTTACGAGGCACTACCTGCCGCTATCCCTTGATAAATAAATCCCTTACTTGGGAAGTGTTTTCAGAAAAACTTCCACACCCGGAGCCTCTTTCTTTTTCCCGTTTAGGGTCCGACCACTGCTGCATCATCTGGGTGAAGGTGTTCTGAGTCTGCTTCTCCAGGGTCACCACAACGTCCAGCGCCAACGTCCTTTTGGCGTATATGTCAGACTGGAAGTTGTATTTGTAAGTTATCATCATCTAAAATAGAGAACAAATACATAGGGATTAATAAACTACATCATATACATAATACAAATAAGTCTAGCTGGTTCCCCCCTAAACCACTGTAGGTCTGCATTAATGTAAATTTTGACCATTGGTTATCTGCTGTTATTTTGCATTCTCATGAACATCTGGGATGCCCCCAGGAATCTTGCTGCTACACCCAGCTAGACCCCAATACATCTACCTTGATCATAACGTTCCCCACATGGTGCCCATGTGCGTATTTATGTAACCCTGCTCTACCAGACTCCTGGAACCCAGCTAGCTATATGTGATCGGCCTGTCTGACTCAGCACTAGCTACTCTAACAACCATATCCTATCGCTAGACGTGTGCAAAAGCAGGCATTTTGTGTACTTATGCGCATAATGGTCTCCTGCTGCTCGCGGGTGAAGACCGAGGGTGCCATCTTACTGCAGCTGCATGCATCATCTGACGCGCCCCAGCGGTTTCTGGAAGCTGGCATGCGCTCAGGCCTCAGCACGTGGGCAGGCGCGGTGATGTCGGGGGAGGTATATAAATTGTTAAGGTGGAGCCGGTTCCGCTCCCATACATCAGTTTTTGATGCCAGAAGTTCGACATGACCGGCAAAAATACACAGCCACAAGAGCCGCACCCAGCCTCAAGCAGAGCCCCTTGGAAGCTCTCGACATGGGTCCCACTGTTGTTCACCTACGCCCTTACGCATGCAAACACTATCTAGCAAGAGCAGGACAGCCACCAGGGTACGCCATAGCAGCCCCACCCTCACTGCTTGGCCATCCCAGCCAACTAACACCAAGAGTGGGAAGCCAAAACAGAGTAGTGGGAGGCCATCTAGTAGGACCACCACTGTTAGCCCCAGACATAGTGAACGTCAATCCATGAGTACCTCCAACAAGAGTGGCAGTGCAAAGGAGTACAGACGCCCTAATACTCGTGCAAGTACTGCTAGCCCCAGACAGAGTGCTGGGCCCAGCCGAACATCTGCTAAGGATCCATTGGGAAGGGTAAGGCAAAACACATTAGTCCCCCCCCCCCCAAAAAAAAAACCTCTCCTACTGGAGCGCAGCAGGACAGCTCAATCCTGGAGAGCCCCGTATCACCCTCAACATCCACTCCAGCAACATCATGGCCCAACCCAGACCATAACCTAGCCCTGTGCATTGAAAGTGTTCTTTTACACATCAAAGCATCAAAGTTGCTGAGGGTTTGGGCTCTCTCTCAACAATGTAACCTGTGAGTAAGACACCGAACTTGTAAATTATTATTATTTCATATGAAATGGAGAATCTGTATGAATGCATTACCCTGCACCCTAAATAGGTTTTCAAGTATGCTGAGGAAGCCTAAGGGCGAAACGCGTCCGTACCAAAGACACTTGCTACAAACAAGGGTTCCACTCTTGCTACAAACTTGCTACAAACCACAGCAGAATGCTACAAACAGGGTAACATAACCCTACAAACCTGAACGGAAAAGGACTTTATGGTAGAACCTAAACTAATAGATACTGGGAAAAACCCCAGTAGTAAGCCTGCACTAATTGTGTTATATGCACAAAATATCACTGTCTGTATATATATGTACCATAGTAACTAATAGAATAAATTTATCTCTTTTGATGAACTACACCACTTATTGTTGCACCCTTCAAAAGTGAGAGAACTGGCACTTTGGGGACCAGCGTAAAAACCTGTACAGGAGTGTATACACTCACCCAACGGGAAGGGACCTCCAAAAAATCCGCCCCCTCCAAGGTAATTTACTTCTCTGACCAAACTCAGAGGTGCCAGACCTCACAGGGTAAACCCATTGGACAAAACCAGAATCAATCCTTCCTCCCCTACACTCTCACCTTCATCCCCCCCCCCACCTTTGTAAAGCTAAAACAGTCTCTCTCAACAAGCAATACCCATGTTAAAAGGCCAACTCACCCTCCATCAGCAAGTGGCCTCAGGCACGTCTCCACCTTCCCCTGATGAGGCGGGTGCAGATGATGGAAGCTGATTGGAGATGTGATAGTCGAACATACAGGCAAACCAATCTTCAGTTCAGGCAAACCCTAGACAGAAATTTAAACAGGCTCCATGAAGATATGCATTTGTTGATGGAGGCTACTAATAATCAGAAGGAAACACTGTTAGGGCAGTTGAAGATGCTCAATGACAACCTGTCCCAGCTGGTGGCACTACAACAATCCAGGCAACATGCATACTTTGGTATCCACCCGCCCTACCAACGATTTTATATAACACTTTCAATGCACAGGGCTAGGTTGTGGGCTCGATGTGTTGTCCTGGTTGGGCCATGATGTTGCTGGAGTGTATGTTGAGGGTGATACAGGGTTCTCCAGGATTGAGCTGTCCTGCTGCGCTCCAGTAGGAGAGGGGGCTAATGTGTTTTGCCTTACCCTTCCCTTTGGTCTTCTTCAGACTCTCGGTAGATGTTTGGCTGGGCCCAGCACTATGTCTGGGGTTAGCAGTGCTTGCCCCAGTATTAGTGAGGCCTCTGCTCTCCTTTGCTTAGGCACTCTCTTGGCTTGGCCTTCACTACATCTGGGGCTAACAGTGATGACCCTACTAGATGGCCACCCACTGCTCTGCTTTGGCTTCACACTCTTGGTGGTATTTCACTGGGAGGAGCGAGGAGTGAGGGTTGGCCAGTTGCAGATGCACCATCCAGACAACCAACATACTTTGCTGCCCGACCACCCCAACAATGCTAAAACATACTTTTGTTTAGAATTGTACACAAAATGATTTTAACATGAATTTGTTTTGCATGAGATGTTTGGGGCACTATATGCACTACATACTATGATGTAATAGTTGAGTGACCACAATAAAACCTACTACTGATAAATGCCTTTGTCTTTCAGTTTAATCACACTGAATCAATGTAAATAGGCTTTTAAGCAAACCAAACACACCTTTGAGGCCAAGCCTTGCATCAAATGCAATTGGAGACATAAACATATAAACATAGAGACACTACAAAAAATTCACTGGGGAAAATAAAAAAAAATGATCTAAAATGAGACCAGCATGGTGATTTCTGACCGCCTGGCCAGAGGTACTCTGGATGCCCCGATAAACAGTTGTGGGAATGTCCAATGTAGGTAGAGAGGGGGCTACATCCATATATCGGGGGACCTCATGAAGAATGACAAAATTATGCAGTACCATGCATGCCACGATTATCTTTATCACTTTCTCGGGGCGGTACTCCACACCCCCCACGTGATCCAAGTCAAGGACTGGACAAATGGTGGAGGATGTCAGGGACTGGATGTCAGAAACTGAACAGATGGTGGAGAATGTCAGGGACTGGACAGATGGTGGCGGCTGTCAGGAACTGGGCGGATACTGGAAGATATCAGAGACTGGATGGTAGGGGATGTCAATGACTAGATGGATGGAAGGGGATGTCAGGGACTAGACAGGTGGGGGAATCTTTATCACTTTCTCTGGGCGGTGCACCACGACCCCCCCCCCCCCTTACGTGATCCAAGCACCGGAAGCAGGTCTTAAATAGACCAAAGGCACGCTCTAAAACAGCCCTGGTCTTCCTGTGTGTCCGGTTGTAGGCAGCATGTGCCTGACTTTGTGGCCTCTGAATAGGCGTCATAAGCCAGGGGAGCAGGGGGTAGCCAGAATCGCCTACAAAAAAACAAAAACAACAATTAGGAGCCACATACATCAGACTCGCATTCTTACCTGAAAAAATATATAAACTCACAAAAAACATTGGGGTTGAGAAAAACAAAGGAGCCATTGGCAAATGCAATAGTTAAACATGTGGGCTAATTCTGAAAATGCAGGTTGTCTAAGGCTTTGACTTACCAAGCAGCCAACCTCCTAATAACTGGCCAGACTCAAAACACCCATACAGACTAGAACTCCTCAGAATGAAAGCATCATGGGTATTACATAGAAACATAGAAACATAGAAGGTTGACAGCAGAAGGAGACCATACGGTCCATCTAGTCTGCCCTTATGTGTATACTGTATGTACTCTTTATCTTAGGATAGATGTGTGCTTATTCCAGGCAGGTTTAAATTCAGTGACTGTTGATTTTTCAACTACCTCTGCTGGAAGTTTGTTCCAAGCATCTACTACTCTTTCTGTAAAATAATATTTTCTAACATTGCTCCTGATCTTCCCCCCGACTAGCTTCAGGTTGGGCCCCCTTGTTCTATCATTAAGCTTCTTCTTAAAAACACTTCCCTCCTGAACCTTATTCAATCCTTTCACATATTTAAAGGTCTCAATCATGTCCCCCTTCTCCCTTCTTTCCTCCAGACTGTACAAATTAAGTTCTTTAAGTCTCTCCATTTTCGTTGCCCGCCTTTGGACACGTTCTATTTGAATAATGTCTTTTTGCAGGTAAGGTCTCCAGAACTGCACACAGTATTCTAGCTGTGGCCTTACCAGGGCTCTATACAGCGGCATCACAACCTCCCTCTTCCTACTGGTGATGCCTCGAGCTATGCAGCCGAGCATCCTGCTTGCTTTTCCCACTGCCTGGCTACACTGTCCACTCATCTTGCAGCTATCAGTAATCAGTACCCCTAAATCTCTCTCCTCCGAGGTCCTGGCTAACACAGTACTGCCCATACGGTACTCAGAGCAGGGATTCCTTCTACCCAAGTGCATGATTTTACATTTAGAGACATTAAACTCTAGTTTCCACAGTTTTGACCATCTATCCAGTAAAGCTAAATCATTTTCCATGTTGCAGACACCTCCAGGAATATCCACCCTATTACTAACCTTTGTATCATCAGCAATTGGTATTGGTAAAATTAGCTTATTCGTCTGAGTATATCACAGTGTGAGAATGTAAGGGGGGGCATTAACTTGTGTGTAAGAAATAATAATGAAGCAGTTAAATACATTAAGGCCTTGGGGACTAGAAGATGACTGGGCAGACTGAGGTCCACTTAATGAAACTACTACATTGCAAGATGATATGGTGCATTGACTATGGTGAAGCTATACTACTTAGGGACCAGGAAGCAGTTATATACATTAATGCCTTTGCTACACTACTTAACACCTTAGATACAGTTCATGAAATGAAAGAGCAAAAAGGCAAACAAAGACACACCTGTATAGGTACTCATCAGCAACTGGAGGCACCAGAGCCATGTGCGTGCAGTCAATCACACCCATGACATTGGGCATATGGGCCAGCTCGTAAAAGCCTAACTTGAGCGCATTCCAGGCTGCCATGGTGTCAGGAACTGGACAGATGGTGGAGGATGTCAGAAACTGGACAGATGGTGGAGGATGTCAAGGAACTGGGCAGATGGTGGAGGATGTCAGGGACTGGACAGATGGTGGAGGATGTTAGGGACTGGGCAGATGGTGTCAAGGAATGGACAGATGTGGAGGATGTCAGGAACTGGACAGATGATGGAAAATGTCAGGAACTGGACAGATGATGGAAAATGTCAGGAACTGGACAGATGGTGGGGATGTCAGGAACTGGACAGATGGTGGAGGGTGTCAGGGACTGGACAGATGGTGTCAAGGAATGGACAGATGGTGGAGGATGTCAGGAACTGGACAGATGATGGACAATGTCAGGAACTGGACAGATGGTGGGGGATGTCAGGAACTGGACAGATGGTGGAGGATGTCAGGAACTGAACAGATAGTGGAGGATGTCAGGGACTGGACAGATGGTGGAGAATGTCAGGAACTGGACAGATGGTGGAGAATGTCAGGAACTGGACAGATAGTGGAGGATGTCAGGGACTGGACAGATGGTGGAGGATGTCAAGGACTGGACAGATGGTGGAGGATGTCAAGGACTGGACAGATGGTGGAGGATGTCAAGGACTGGACAAATGGTGGAGGGTGTCAGGGACTGGATGTCAGAAACTGAACAGATGGTGGAGAATGTCAGGGAATGGACAGATGGTGGCGGCTATCAGGAACTGGGCGGATATTGGAAGATATCAGAGACTGGATGGTAGGGAATGTCAATGACTAGATGGATGGAAGGGGATGTCAGGGACTAGACAGGTGGTGGAAGCTGTCAGGGACTGAACGGATGATGGAAGATGTCAGGGACTGAACAGATGGTGGCAGATGTCAGGGACTGGACACATAGGGGAATATAGTAGAGATTGGGCACACCAAATAGTATAGCAGAGACTGAGAACATGGTATTTAAACATATTTTGCCTAAATATGATTAGCTTTTGGTACAATTTTTCAGAACTTGGGGACCCATTGGGGGACGCATTGTATCTAAAGCTTGCCCAGGCTTTGGCTAACTCAGATGTACAGAGTATGTACAGCATTAATATGCTAAGTTGTAAATTCCATATAAATTGATTCATTCTTTATGTGCCTGTTCCAGTCCATGGCTTCCCTGTTTTTAGAGGTCCCTACAAACTGTAATTCATCCATCACTGGGAGGACTGCCTGGGGAATGCCTCTTCTGTGCTGAATGTGACGATCACTCTGATCGAATAACAATGTTGGCTGCAGGGCTGTTTTCTTCCCACTTGCAAGAAGATTAGGCTGCAGCATTTGCAGGACATAACTCATCAGACTTGAATTATGTTATCAGCAGAAAACAGATGGCGCATATCAGCGCGGCGTCAGTCACCCCCTACCTGCTGATGTCACATTACTTCCAGAATTGGATTGCTGGGAACTGTACAGGGTCAGGTTAAAAATTGAAAGGAAGAAAAAGACATCCCAGAGTTATCGGCGTCTGGAGACGATGTGACTCACAATTTTATTATTGACTTGTGCTGAGATTTATAAAATATGATCAAGTGCAATAACCCTTCCCCTTAATATGTGTATCAAATATGGTTTCCAAGATAAAACTTAAAAGAGAACTTGTACTGATGTTGGAAATATCAAACAATATATACAAAGGTCTCGTATTTTGTCATATTTAATTGTTTTATATTCATTTGTTTCTCGCTCCCCCACTCTGACTATTAGAAATCATGAAAAATCTCCTTTATCCATCTCCAGCGTCATCCAAACTGTTGCATTCTGAATGACCAAGTCTTAACAAGAGAAGATCATCAGCTCACTATTCAACCCCCGCCAATAATGTGCACTGAGGGGAGTCTGGGCTTCCAGCAGCAGCAAATAAAAGAGGTGGTTTCCAGCACAGTTTCAGTGGGGGATAATAAAAACTTAGCATTTAAACTGGACCTTCACCCTGAATAAGAGCAGATCTTAAATGATGGTGGCCCATGGAGTCTCAGGTTGCCTGCAAACAGGAATTGTCTTCTGACTGTGCTGCTCTACATTCTCTGCTCTGTGCAAAGCACAACTATAACCCTGCCCCCTGCACCTTTGAGCCCTCTCCTCTCCCCAGCATGTGATGCTACTAAGCCAAGATGGTGGTGCCCATATCCTAGAGTGCTGAACAGAGTTGCAGGCCAGTGGGGGAAAGAATAAAAATTAAGTGACTAAAAACATAAATTATTAAAATTTTAGATGCCGTGGAATAGGGTTAAATGATGCTGATGGTCCGCTTTAATTATATATTTAAAATTAAGGCAACGGGATCCAAAACAGAGAGCATCCCCCAAAAGCCAGGTGACGCGTTTCGGTCATGTATTGCCCTTACTCGTACAATGTGGCTCTATGGGGGACGGACTAAAAAGGCCAGCATGACTAGAAGTGGAGTATCTCGCTGATATAAACATCACCATTCTATGGTATAAATCTCAGCCCCTGCACAATACAACATATGTTGTTTCTAATTAGATATGGGGCATTAATCAGATATAAGCCACAGAAATAAAAATATAAATATAGATAATCACTTACATGCTGCTGTTGTATATCGGGTCTGGGGACATATTCACTGCCCTGTATAATGAGGTAGTATCAGCCTTATCTGCTCTCGCATACACCAAGACTTGCTCTGGAGGCGTAAATAGATGACGACACCAACTGAGGCGCGGTACGGGGATTCTCCTGCATTCCACCAAAAATCCACCCAGCGGTCAGTGACACATATCTTAGATTTTAAAAATTACAAGAGCTATAATGTGACTTACATCAAACGAAGCAGGCACAAATTACATTACATATGTAGTTAACATTGTAAAAATTATAAATATTGTGGGGCAACATCTGTACACTACCACGGACAAATATATTAAGCACATATATCAAGTTGGGTGCTAAAATAGCCAGGATTTAAAGGATAATGGGCCTGATGCAGAGCCTCCTCTGAACTGCCCTTAAAACCCTCCGATTGTCCGGGTCTCCCGTTTGAATCGTGGCTCAAATGTGATGCAGAGCCTCCGTCGGAATGGCTCCCTAACTGATCCGTCAATTTCACTTTACTCGGAACGCTTTTTTTGCTCTCTCGGGTGCCTTCAATTTGATCGGGGCTCCCGTTCACGTTCACACGGGCGGCCCGTTTTTCCCTGATTTTTCCTGGCTTTTTGAACGTACCTGCTTGGTTTCCGTCGTATTTGACCTTCCATTTTGGTGGTTTTAACAAGTATACTTACATCTCCATGGCTCTTCAGTTGCCAATCAGGCTACACGCAAGCGCACATCCCTCAAAATCCATTGGAATATGCATATGGCCACAAATGCCAAATTGACACACATTTTTATTTAGTTTTTGTTTTTTGGTGGGGGTTTCCTTGTCCTTAATGCATACCTTAATCATCTAGTAGTTCCTTCTTTCTTGGCTTTAATGCATACCTTAATCATCTAGTAGTTCCTTTTTCCTTGTCCTTAATGCATACCTTAATCATCTAGTAGTTCCTTCTTTCTTGGCTTTAATGCATACCTTAATCATCTAGTAGTTCCTTTTTCCTTGTCCTTAATGCATACCTTAATTATCTTGTAGTTCCTTCTTTCTTGGCTTTAATGCATACCTTAATTGTTTGTGTTTTTTTCTGTTTTATTGTCCCATATCTAAACCTTTTGTGTGTCATGTAAATGTGTGTTGATGTTGTGTGATGGTACTTTTGCAGGAAAGACAACTCTCGAAATATTAATAAGTATTTATTAATAACCTTTTTGGGTTTTGCTTTAGTTTTTTTTTTTTTTTTTACATTTTTGTTTAAACATAAAAATAAAAATATTTACATTTTGAAAGTAAAACAAATTAAATTAGGCCTCGGGGTCTGTAGCCTGTTGTTTTCTTGGATCTGTGAATGAAAAACAACATTACTTTAGCATTGTTTATTGTGTTTGGTTTTTTTGGTTTTTTTGGGGGGTACTTTTTAACCCGGACCTTCTGCGTGATTTAATGAAAAGCCCAAACTCTTAAAAAAATTTTCCACAGCATCTTAAACTAATATATATTAATTTTTTAGTCAATCAATTATTATTCTTTCCCCCACTGGGCTGCAACTCAGTTCAGGAATTTAGGATACGTGCAACGCCATGTTGACTCTGAAGCATCACACTTATTGAGGAGAGGAGAGTGGGATAAGGTACAGGGGGTGGGTTATAGCTGTGCTTTGCTCACACAGAGCCGAGATGTGCTATGGAAAAGGTTGGTAACATGATTTGTAAGGTGGACAATCTGTATGTACAGGATGTGGGAACTATCTAAGCTAGCCTCTTATTCATAGTTAAGGTCCGCTTTAAGGGCTTTTTTGGATACATTTTGAGGGAACTGTTGAATTTGTTTTTTGGTGAAATGGAAATGTTTGCTCATTTACTTTAGTTTAAATAAACACCACTTACAAGGTTTAGGCCGCACATTGCGTCGGGGGCGGAGTCTCCCTTCATAATCCCTCTGTGGCATTTGGGAATCTGTATGGATGACAAACACACTGATATTAGAGACGGTTGTTCTTTCATTAATATAATATTAAGTTAGGCTTCTAGGTATCAATCTACTCACCTTCCCCAGCAACCTCTTCCTCCTCGCCCCCTTCCTCACTCATCACTTGGGATGTTCCAGCGACGTCTGAATCTACAACAATAGTGCACATGAGTATCTGTATTTAATGCATGTATTTCCACATATCTAACTATATTTCCCTTACCGGAGTCATGTTGAGGCTCTGTTCTGCGCGACTCCCTGCCGTCAGATTGCCCCCTCCCCTGCATGCTGAGGTCCAGCGGCTCCTCCGAGTCACTTACAGAGGAGGGGGTGGCCGTTGACCCTGGCGGTGGGCCACCTACACCTTCACCTGTGTCGCCCAACACTGGGCTGCGTGTCCTGGTCCGGGTGGGGCGGAACCGCAAATTCCATTCATGGGCTGAAATACAAACACAATCATTAAACCACGCCCAGGCGATGCCAGGGTTAGAGGTGCATTGACATTTTCTACACTTACATGGGAAATGTGTTGCGAAGTACCGCCTCACCCGGGGCTGATGCCTTCTTTTTAAATCAGACCAGTGTTGGGCAATCTGAGTGAAGGTATAGGTGGTTTGGGATCTTCTTTCAATCGCGTCCACCACCGCCAGGGCCAACGTCCGCTTGTCATAATCTGACGGCAGGAAGTCGTAGCGATTCCTCAGCATCATCAAAGAGACAAGGACACACCATTAATCCCCAAAATACATTAACAAGTTTCCTGGCCTAAATCAAGTCACTTTATTAACCTCTTGCTGCCTCACATTGCCCTAGTTCTGCTATCTGCATGTAGGCTAGTTTGTAGCTGCGTACATGGGTTAAACTAAGGTGGGCTGGTCTGTAACGTGACAAACTAAGTTGTTTCAGACTATTCTTGCGTTTTTTTCTTTTTTTATTACAAGGAATGTGTGCGCGCACATAAACGCACGCTCGCTCGCATACTCCCATCCATGATGATCTCGTCCTGCTCCGTTGTAAAGACGGCGGGGGATATCTTGGCTTCTTTTTCAAAATCTAGCTCTGACGTTCCCCCGCGGTGACGTGCGTGCGTGCGCGCAGGCGCGCAACCGCAGTTGTAAAAATATTTAAAGTTCAAGGCACTCCGCTTGGTGTGGGATACCATATCAATATGGGCAGACCTAAAGGGAGCACAAAGAGCCAACCAAGGCCAAAGCCACATAGCAGCCGCACACATGCCTCATCCAAAATAAAACAGAAAAGCAGGCACAAGACACATGCACCAACTAAAACGGTGGGGACTCCACAGACACAGGCACATTCCCCAAAACGCAGGAGCAAGGAGACATTAACCCATTCTCAACCACCGGCCCAAAAACCACACACGACTCCCCAGATAGCCAACCATCTATTTCAAGTGATGCAGGGGACAACACACACCCATGTGGGTGATAACCACGCCGTGGGTCCCTAACAGGCCGTTTTTGATAAGCACAAAGCATGGCTGGTGCCAATGCTGTTTGGGTACATTATGGTGTTCTGTCCATCGAGATACTGAACAAATCAAGCGGACAGTTGTGGACCTGAAATCATATAGTTGGCCAAAAATGGATATGCGCCGGCAGCAGAGGTAAAGGCCAAATGCATTGAGAGTCGCTTTGTGACCAGCATGTAACACTTATTAGGTGTGATTTAATCTTCCCCAGCCTGCAGACAGGGGGTGGTTTCAAGAAAATACATTGGCCGCAAGGTCAGCACGGATTGTGTGTGCTGGCCCACTTGGTGTACCAGTGTAAGGAGGGGTCTGCTCATCAGAAATAGGGAAAGGTTCTGCACCCAGGTCAGTATATCGAGCAATCCTGCTTCTAATGGCAAGGTTGTGCAGGACCCCACAAGCAATAATTATTTTGATAACCTTGCCAGGCTGATACTGAAGAGAACCCCCACTGTGATCCAGACATCGGAAACGCATCTTCCACAACCCAAAGGCACGTTCCACCACAGAGCGAGACCTCCTATGGGCTGTGTTGTAGCGCTCCTGTGCCTGGGAAGATGGGTGCAGGATGGGTGTGAGCAGCCATGGTAACAAGGGATAGCCTGAGTCACCTGCCAAAATACAAAAGACAAACATAAGGTGGATGCCTAAAAAAAGGTTTAGGTGTGCATAGAAACATTAGTACACAGGGACAAATAGGTGAGCTAGGTATGGTGGGAGGAATTGACATTTTTACTGAGCCTACAAACACATGCAACCTGTACACTCCTTAAAAATGTCTGCGTAATGCTACTGAGATAAGAGGGCCAGAACATAAGCCAATAGTGGAGAATACTTTCACCCATTAATTAAACCAAAAACCTTTTCAAGTTTCCAGGAAAGGTCTCACAGATTAGTGGGGTAGTGGCAAATCCACATTCAAACCTGGGGGCCAAGAAATACAACTTTAATACACATACCCAGTAACCATCCTCCAGAAATATCTCCAGATTGAAACCGTTGATAGAGGCTGGAGTTCCTCAAAATGTGCGCATCATGCGTGGACCCAGGAAAGCCAGCAAACAGACTGAAAAATTGAAGATCAGGGCCCGCCACTGCCTGAACATAGATGGAATGGCCCATCTTCCTGTTCCTGCACCAAGCAAAACACAAGTGTAATTAGTGTGAGCCTTAAAAAATGTGTGAGAACCAGAAAAAAAGCAGACCCAAACCACATACCTGAACAGATATTCCTGGTCCGCAGGGGGGATGAGCGAGACTTGTGTGCAATCGATTGCACCAAGGACGTTGGGCATGTCGGCTATGTTATAAAAGCCCAGCTTAACCGCATTCCAGGCTTCCCCTGTTTGAGGGAAAAAAATGTAATTCTGTGCCAGGGTAGCCATGCCATCCAAAAACTTGGTTAGGCTGCGGCTCAGCGTAGACTGGGACATCCCCAGGGAGAAGGCACCCAGTCTCTGGAACGAGCCGTTCGCCAAAAATTGCAGGCAGCCAACCAATTTGGTCATACCTGCAATTGCATGCCCCTTTCTTGTGGTGGGGGCTAACCATGGCCGCAGCTCGCTATACAAGGCATGGAGAGAAACACGGTTAAGGCGGGTGAGCTTGAATAGGTCACTCATGCCATCGATGTCCAAAGGCGTGCGCTGCAGCCTGGTTTCTGCCATACTCAGAACTATCAGACGGCGTAGCTGGCGCCTTTGATGTTGGCCCACAGAGGAATGCATTCCCAAATAGCACGTAGCTCCAATACGGCTGGTCAGACTTGCCGTAAGTGAAGGCTCGGCGGCCCCGTTTTATTAGGGTGTTTTCAAGCGGAAATCAAGGCTCTGCATCACTGGAAAAAACGGACCAATGAACGAGGCGTCCGTTTTCCCGGGAAACAGCCTCGTGCGAGCCGACAATCGGAAAGGCGGCTGAGCGCACACCTGAGCGCATAAACGCACACTAAAATCAACGTAGCACCCTTTCCTGACCCGATCAAAGGCCAAAACCAACGGGGAAATGCACGGGGGAGCTGAACGGGGAGGCTCTGCATCAAGCCAAATAAGAGTAAATCTAAAAATGACATAAATCAGCCTATCAGGGGCTGGCTTTCTGGCCATTAACCCATCATTTATTCTTAATAGGATATGCTGCAAAACCAGTGGTCATTTACTGCATACGTATATCAAAGCAGTCTTTAGTTTGGGTGTATGTCTTCGTTCTGTGTGTTTATAGACGTAGTAACTGGTTTCCACAAACATTAAGATATCAATAGAAATGGAAGTTGGCAGGTCCAACCAAGGATCAATCATATCTCATGCGATACCAGTAGTATACATCCGTTGGGCTACGGATAAGAAGTGTTGGGCGGCACCAGTTAATATTTCTATAGGTGCACTGCTCTGTGGGTTAATACCCAGAAACCAAATGTATTAGTTTGGGGTGACCTCTACACCCCCTGCCAAAAAGCCCAACAGAGACTCACTATTGCACTCAAAACAATCAATTTATAAATCCATTTTATTGTAGCATATTATTTAAAACCAATCTAAAAACAATTATACTGAGCCATATGCATGGTAAGCCACCAGGGGGCGCACTCTCTCATCAACAATACAATCTCATATACATATAAGTAATTTCAAAGTGATTCTGTGCTAATCTATCGATAAATTCATATATACAACTATTCTAAAACTTAATATACAATTCACAATTAATATCCTCACCCTAATAAAGTGCCAGTGCTTCCATCACAAATAGTACCTTGTGCAAAATATTTAAGCCCATTCACAGAGAGCAAGGGAACACAGACAACACACAACAAAAAAGTGCTTACTGTTAGTATGATGAAAGGAAGACCCCCCTTAGGCGAAGACCCATCTCTCCCTATCTCATGCGATATACGAGTAAATGTCCTGTAAAGGACCATAAAGTGGCTGTTGGCAGGTCCAACCAAGGATCAATCATATCTCATGCGATATACTAGTAAATGTCCTGTAAAGGACCATAAAGTGGCTGTTGGCAGGTCCAACCAAGGATCAATCATATCTCATGCGATATACGAGTAAATGCCCTGTAAAGGACCATAAAGTGGCTGTTGGCAGGTCCAACCAAGGATCAATCATATCTCATGCGATATACAAGTAAATGCCCTGTAAAGGACCATAAAGTGGCTGTGGTAATCTAGTTACTCACTAGATATATTCTTAGAGTATTAATGCTGGCTGTAGATAGTTAAAATCAACATCTGTTAAAATCAATTCCATGGGGGGAAGGTAGTGTAGTAATAATAAGCCAGATCAATCAGACCTATATCAAAATTTAGTTGCTAACAGCAGATCAAACCAATCGATCAACCCCTCTGTAACCCCAACCCCATTGTTGTGGCAATATCCACCTTATTTCTAGAGATAGCAAACAGCGTTTCAAATCTCGTGGGCTATACGTGCCTGATCTACAAAGCATACCTTAATTGTATCAGCACGACTACTGTGTATCTGACAACAATGTCTAGCAACATTAGATATCAAACATCCATTTCTAATGTCATACAAACATACATGCTCTGAACATCTCATTTTCACTTCATGTGTAGTGTAGCCTACGCATTGGAGTCTACAGGACTGACCTGAGATGACATAAATAACATTTTATACAATTCAACAGATTTCTAATAAAACTTTTTTGTAAACAGCTGGATTGTCTTCATTTCTCCACATGCTTGCAGCATGTGCAATAGGTGGCTCCACATGGATAGGATCCATTGCATGCCAACCAAGATTCGGCTGCAGTGTCTTGCCGGGTTAGCATGGACAGAGTAAGGCTCTACAAGGGACTATTCTCACCCCCTTTGTAGAATAGTTGCTAGCTCACGGTTCGCCTTCAGGATAGGTACATTATTCCTGATAATGCTACTGATCTTACTAAACTGGGCATTATATGGGGTTACCAATGTCAGCGACTGAGCATTTGCCTGTTCTTTTCTCTTGTTATACAAAATATCATGGTGTGCTCATGCCCCCTGGCCAATAGGCGAGATGTAATTGTGTCCACCTCCTGCTTAAATAGTTGGATTGTTGGGCAATCGTATCTCACCCTCAGAAACTCGCCATAAGGAATAGACTTGATGGTATGACCTGCATGACAACTGGTAGTATGTAATGTAGAGTAGTCAGAGGTCAATTTCTTATACGCGGAAGAGACAATTTTGTTATTGATCAGTTGAGAGTGTCTCAAAGTCTATTTTGTCTTTGTGCCAAACCCCTGTGAATTTTGTATTGACTTCATTCATGTTTAGGTACTCCAAAAATTGTGCAGGCCATGCCAGATGCAGATCACGTCATATCTGGAAATCCAGTGTATGGCGCTAAGAAGGGGTTGGCATCAGAGTACATAGTATGTCCCTCCAGCCATCCCATGCAGATGTTGGCCAGGGATGGTGAGAAGAGAGCACCCATTGATGCCCCACACAGCTGTATATAGTATTACCCCGAAAACTGAAAAAAAAAAGGCAACAAAAAATGCACTGCGATGCACAGAAACTAAACTCTATCCTCAGAATAAGAAGCTATCAAATCCAAATTGTGTGGGATAGAGGAGTAAAGGGCACATACGTCAAAGGTTGCCCATACCCGGCAGGAAATACAATCAGCTGCTTTAAGGACCTCTCTGGTGTTCTTAATATACCAGGGCAAACTTGTTACAAGAGGTTGCAGTTGGGTGTCAACCCACAGCCCAAGGCACTCATTGAGGCCCCCTATCCCAGAAATGATGGGGCAGGCCTGTGGGCGGGCCTCTTTGTGCACTTTGGCCAGACTAGAGATTCTGGCAACATTTGGTCTGCCAGTCTGCATGTGAATTTACCCAAAGCTACACCCTCTTTACTGAGTGCATTCTTATAGGTAGTTGTGAGGTCACAAGGATGTAAATGGTATGTACTTGTATCTGATGAATGGCCTCCATATCATACTCAATTCTGTCATGCATGACCCAGCTCCACCTTTATCTGCATTGCGAATAACAATGTCTGGATTCTGTCTTTAAGAATTTAGTACTTGTATGCACTCAAATTATGTGTCTGATTTTTCCCAGTTTGGTCGGCAAATTTCAAAAGTTCTACAAGACAAGAGATTTAGCTGGCACCAGTGGAACAATGTTGCTGGTAATTGTGGTGCAATGCTCTGTTCTTCACCCAATGTAACCAATGACTAGAAGATGGGGGATGCCCTCCTACCAAATCCCCCAAGGAATACTTAACAGAGTCTTATAACTGCACAACACCAAAAAGAACAAAACACAAATCCATAGAAAAAACAGTGCAAAAGAAAGCCATTACTTATCGATCAGAGTGTGAGCGCCGGCATAAGTAATGGCTTTCTTTTGCACTGTTTTTTCTATGGATTTGTGTTTTGTTCTTTTTGCCTACTAAGAACTGGAATTCTTATTGCACTGACTCTATTATTAATTGATGTATTATTGGGATAGCACTGAGCACTTTATGAAGTTTTTGTATATAGGTATAGAGATATGGTATTATAGATTCACAAATTAATTGCATGGTAGCAAGGTTCATCAGCGCCCCCTCCTGGCAGATTAGGTTTTAGCATGTCTTATATGTTCTTTTAATTGTCTGTCCTTGATGTAAAAATGTATCCTTTTTAGAATTTAAAGCAATCAATAAAATTACACATTAATCTTAATTTTTGGTGTTGTGCAGTTATAAGACTCTGTCAAGACTCTGTTAAGTATTCCTTGGGGGATTTGGTAGGAGGGCATCCCCCATCTTTTAGTCATTAATTTCAAAAGTTGGCACATGACTATTTCCTGAAAGGTGTCCATAGAAGTGGACCTGGCCCTTATCGGGTAAAATTCAGGGTTTTTGAATGTACATTCATCTGGTGTTTGAATTTTGTTCATCATTGTCCAAGGCAATATCCCATAAATGAGCGAAGTTTAGTGTGTCAGACATATTAGCCTCGATTCAGAGAGACACAAAAAAACTTCTGTTTTCGTGCCGATCTGTTTTTTTTTTGTGAAATGTTTCCGTTCTCGTATGAGCGTACGAGCGATTCTATGCATGCATTGAAAACCTTCTGTAAAGTTTCCGTCCATTCGTACGGCAGATTACGAATTACGAGGATGTCATTTTCCATCCAGACTTTTCCATTTCATTTCCACATGTTACAACGTAGGCTTTGGTTTTTGCCCTTTTCCCATCGTATCCTCCAATGAATCCTTTACGTTTCCCGATAGATTCTGTTTCCATTTTACAAAAAATAATCATCCAGACGGAATCCTTATGATCTTGCGCCTGCGCACTACAAACTTAACTCATTAAAGTGCTCGCCTACATATTTGCCACCCTCACTTCTACTACAATGTTTAGCTAAATCACTTAGCACTGTCCTCCATCTTCCCTTTTGGAACCTTAAAGCTCACCCAAACCACTTAGCACTATCCTCCATCTTCCCTTTTGGAACCTTAAAGCTCACCCAAACCACTTAGCACTATCCTCCATCTTCCCTTTTGGAACCTTAAAGCTCACCCAAACCACTTCTCGGTCATGTGAATATTCACCAAATATTTCTGGGTCCATTAGTTTTGTGTTAATGTATTTTGAAAATGAAATGACTCTGTAACATTTTTATTGGGATGCCATCATAAAATATAAAATGTATCAAAATGTTGTAAATTTTACATTTTTACAACTATAAAAAACAAAATACATAGCAATGGCAGGCCACAGAACATTATTCTTCATCTGTGGTCCCCAACGAGTTGCGCAGCTCCTGCATCTCGCCCACCAACTGAAGGACCCTGACACTCAGTTGTGCCACTCTGGCACGTGTGGTCCCTGTTAAAAAACGTAAATTAAAATATTGGTATAACCTTGTTGGGATCATACTGCAGTGCCCCCCCCCCCCCCCGTATGGTCCAAACACCAAAATCTGGACTTCTAAAGCCAGAGGGCCCTCGCCACCACGGCCCGGGTTTTGCATAGTGCCCGATTACAGAACCCCTGGCCCACATTCTGCAGGCAAAGAACGGGCATCAGGAGCAAGGGCGAGTGGCACATCTTGCAGTTCCTGCAATCAAATATAAAATAATTACACAAAGCAAAGGTAACCAACTAAAACAATAACTCCTATAACACATTAAGATTCAAGTTCAACAATCCAAATATAATTCGCAAAGGACATAAGTCTAAAAAAAATAGCAATTTTATGGATGTGTGGAAAAATAAATGTTTACTAATTGTAAGGACTAATTTAGGTCAGCATTAAAATACATCTATAAGGCATACATGAAATGTATTGATTCAGGTATGCATTGCTATACAATTTATGGCCTTGGCCATGCAATGCCTTGGTGCTAAAGGCGCGCAGACTTCTCCACATAGCCGCAAAACATGTTCAACAATAGCAATCCGAGCCCTCAAAGGTCTCGTAAGTGGATCGGAAATGAAACGGATTTATAGGGTGGTGATCCGTTGGAAATCAGCTCTCTGAATCAGACAGAAACCATCCCAACAACGGAAGTTATCTGAACGAACGGAAAATTTCCGATTTTGTTTGGAAATGTTCCGATTTGCTTCCGTTCATCGAAAGAGCATATACACATTTTCCCGAACGTTCGTGCGAGTAGAAAATGGACGAAAAAAAGCAAAAAAATGACAAACACCCACCAAAACTTTCACAGACAGCTACGGAAGTCCGGACGAATGTGTCTCTGAATTATCTGCAAGACCCGGCAGGGATAAGGGCTCCTGGTAAACGTCTTTTGTGGTCCTATCAGTCAACAATCTACCAGATTGTAATAGCTTGTATGAATAAGGGCAATACTCGCCCGAAACACGTTACCTGGCTCTTGGGGGAAGCTGTATATTTTGGATCCCGTTGCCTTAATTTTAAATATATAATTAAATGCTACGTTTTAATTATCCCCCACTGAAACTGTGCTGGAAACAACTTCCATTATCTAACGACCAAGTCTACCAAATCCATGCACCACAGTGACAGTGAGAAGGTCAAAATACCTGGAAGGTCAAAACACAGCAGCCTAAAGTAGTCCCTCTCCCTGCACCCACTCTTGAGGCAGGAGAGTATATGGGGAAATGCCGAAACTTTCCCCATCCCTTTTTTATATCCTGCCCCACCTCCCCCTGGTATCTCCTATCCACCTATCCATGGCCTACCCTCAAAGGTGTCCTCCTTCCTCTCTCCTGCCAACCCTGTATTTAGTCACATGTGGAGAATTATTTAGGCCGTACAGAAGAGCGGAGGGAAAGGGAAAGTTAGGAGTAAAGGGAGCCAAATAGAGGCCGGGGAGATAGGGATCCTGAAGGATTAGAGGCGGAGAAAAAGCAGATGAATCACCAGAAATAGAGAAGGTCCCCTAAACCCATGTCCTGGAAATGCCATGGGGTTGTCCCAGTACTGGGTATAGGGGGGAGCATCCTGAGGGGTTAGAAGTCAAGCGGGGCCCAGGGGTAAGTAAGGCTATGGGTCCAGATGGAATCCACCCCAGAGTTCTAAGGGAACTTAGATTTGTGATTGCAGCCCCTCTGACTGATTTACTTAACCATTCCCATTTAACAGGTAAGGTTCCAGATGATTGGAGAATGGCCAATGTCGTACCAATCCATAAAAAGGGGAGTAGAGAAGAAGCCAGTAATTACAGGCCAGTTAGTTTAACATCTATAGTGGTCAAATTAATGGAAAAATAATTAAAAAAACAGATAATTTCCCATCTAAAAATTAATGACCTGCTGGACCCAAAACAGCACGGCTTTACTGAGGGCCGATCATGTCAGACCAATCTTATTGATTTCTTTGACACTGTCACTAAAGTATTAGATGATGGTGGTGCTGTGGATATCGCCTATCTGGATTTTAGCAAAGCCTTTGACACTGCAACACATAAAGAGCTCATAGATAAGTTATTGAAGGTAAGACTCAATCCCTGGATAGTTCAGTGGATTTCCAGTTTGTTGAAGGATCGGTATCAGAGTGTTGTTGTAAATGGCGTGCAATCTGAATAAAGGTGAGTTAAAAGTGATGTGCCACAAGGCTCTGTCCTGGGCCCCATTCTTTTTAATATATTTGTAAGTGACATAGGAGAAGGCTTGGTAGAAAAAGTTTGCCTGTTTGCTGATGATACAAATGTTAGTAATAGGGTGGATATTCCTGGAGGTGTCTGCAACATGGAAAATGATTTAGCTTTACTGGATAGATGGTCAAAACTGTGGAAACTAGAGTTTAATGTCTCTAAATGTAAAATCCTGCACTTGGGTAGAAGGAATCGCTGCTCTGAGTACCATATGGGCAGCACTGTGTTATCCAGGACCTCGGAGGAAAGAGATTTAGGGGTACTGATTACTGATAGCTGCAAGATGAGTGGACAGTGTAGCCAGGCAGTGGGAAAAGCAAGCAGGATGCTCGGCTGCATAGCTCGAGGCATCACCAGTAGGAAGGTGGGAGGTTGTGATGCCGCTGTATAGAGCCCTGGTGAGGCCACAGCTAGAATACTGTGTGCAGTTCTGGAGACTTACCTGCAAAAAGACATTATTCAAATAGAACGTGTCCAAAGGCGGGCAACAAAAATGGTGGAAGGACTTAATCTTAAAACTTATCAGGAGAGACTTAAAGAACTTAATTAGTACAGTCTGGAGAAGAAGGGAGAGGAGGGACATGATGGAGACCTTTATATATGTGAAAGGATTGAATAAGGTTCAGGAGGGAAGTGTTTTTAAAAAGAAACTTAATGATAGAACAAGGGGGCCCAACCTGAAGCTAGTCGGGGGGAAGATCAGGAGCAATGTTAGAAAATATTATTTTACAGAAAGAGTAGTAGATGCTTGGAACAAACTTCCAGCAGAGGTAGTTGAAAAATCGACAGTCACTGAATTTAAACATTCCTGGGATAAGCACACATCTATCCTAAGATAAAGAGTACATACAGTATACACATAAGGGAAGACTAGATGGACCATATGGTCTCCTTCTGCCATCAACTTTCTATGTTTCTAAGAAAACATTGGCAAAGTATTTTATACTATAAAGTTTTTTTATGTGTGGTTCCATGCCAGGATGGTTGGAATTTAAATGGGGGAGAATGTAGGGGTGTGGCTAAATGCACCTCCTCCATTCACAGCAATAGAGGGGGGGCGTGGCAGCTCGCTGTGACTGATGGCAGGGGCGTGGCTATCTCAACAGGAAGAAAAGGCGAGTATAGCTTTTTTTTTTTATTGGCCTGAAAATTGTCTTTAAGTGTTGTGAGTTTCTCTGGCCACTGTTTACTTTGGAAGCAGTTGGTATAGGCCTTAGCAGGGTTGCTATCTTTTGTAGAATGGTATATTTCAAACCGATAGGTTTGGCCCATCTTGAGCGTGGGTTGGCTCAAGGAGGTAAGGATTGTAAGGGAGGGACTGGAAACAGGGCCACCTTTCCAGGTGCACTTGAGAAGAAAAGGATATTGCTCTGATGCAATTTTTTTTTCCTGCTGTAGCTAATTTTAGAAACAAAATGGCAGCTCATGCATTTGCAGACCGTCTGCAAGGGACAGGGACAGGAAGCTCCAAAATGGCTGCTACCTTTCTTTTCCATCTGTGTCAGGCTGTTAGTCCAGTTTAAGGTGTTTTAAGAAGTATCTCCTCCCCCTCCCAGGGACCAGGAGTCCAGTGCCCATTGACATGGGTCTAGTGCTCTTTCAGGTGTGTCCTGACTGTAGGCCATAAGGGCTGGTACACCTGCAGGGACAGAAGTGGCCACTTGACATGACATAACGTGACACACCGCAAAGGGGCCCACTGAGACTCTCTTGCCCAAGGGCATGCGCGTACAATGCTACCTGCCTTGTAGCATCTGTGGCAACAGAATTGGCCTGGGGCCACAGAAGTATGCAGTGTTGGTGCACTGTCTACTAGGAGTGCCATAGGTTCTGCAGGGCATGTGATTTCCCACAGGCACTCTTTGTATAGGGCACTCCAGGAAACCAGCACCCTGGGAAAATTAGTACCTCACTCTGGGGCCCACCAATCAGGACCCTCCAACAGACCCACCTTACAGTTAGATGTAAATATTATATTATATTAGTCTTGTTTTTAGGACTTATGCACCCAAACATTATAACTAACTGTATTGTGCGTGAGTGGATAATTGTGCTCCTGCCATAAATCATTTACATCTATCCACTATCCTAGAAAAATGGACAGCACAGTATTTGCTATCTATCATTTGGAGATGGGACCCCCAAAGGGCCACTTAGTTAAGGGGCCCTTTGTAGATAGATGAACCAGCTGGAGCCTGGTTTCTGACTGATCTACTGGTCTACTCACCAATCAGCATTTTGCTATGGGGCCTTGTGAAACCTTTGTACACAGCCCCAGTCCCAGGTTTAATGTGCACCAAAACCGTGCGCGATCTTATAGATTCCCGGGCCAATCGATTCCCACCCACCGGGGCATCCAAAATCGGGATGCCCCGCTGTGTGAAACCCCCCCAGGTTGCCCCGTTCACTTATCTTGCTTCTCGGTCCAACGGCACATGCACGAGGCGCGGCTGCATCCTGCTATCCCTCTAGCAGGACGTGTGCCCATGCCAGAAGGTGAGTTGGATTGGGGCGATCTGGATGGTTTCACACAGCGGACCCCCCCCCCCCCCCCCCGATCGGGGTGCCCCTGGGGAAAGGACCAAAACTTAGGATAGTCAAAAGCCTGGGTTTTGGTCCACTTTAACCATACCTCCCAAATTTTTGGGGTGGGAAAGAGGGACAATTGTTAAATTAAGCCATGCCATGATGGATAATAGGAGATAGGATGTAACAGTTACAACTATAGAAACACTTTGAATAGGCAAATGAATCATTTATTTATGCAGATCTGCATGTTACATCTCAAAGAAGGACAAATGAGAACATCGAGAGACATGGAGACATGGAGTCAAAAGAGGGACAGTCCCTCCAAATCGGGGACACTTGGGAGGTATGGTAACATAAACACAAACCCTAAGCCCCTGTCTCAGGCTAGTAGCAGGGTAAATACAGTAGTTTGATCGGGATAGTTCTGCCCCTCTGGTCTGGCTGAGCCAAAGCTAATAGGCCGCATCCAGGTTACATGTAACCATGACCCAATTCCAAAGCTCATCACTCGTCCTAGACAATCAAGTATGAAAGTGACAGTAGATAAAAAATATCCCCAAAATCCTCCATGGAGTTTTGCTGTGAGCTTGGCATTCTGCACAATTCAGAGGAGGTTTAACGGATAGAAATCAGAAGAGCGGTGAGTCATGAGGAAGGAGGGATTGTCGCCATGGTAACCAGATTTAATTAGAGCGTGTCACTTCAGGGTGGCAGAGAAAATCGTGACAAGGGATATGTAGCCTGAATACAGGAGGAAGAGGGGAGACCTGAGCATACTGGGGGGGAGGATAATATAATATACAGTATAAATTATTCTATATAGAACGTGCATGTGTCAATAGCACTGTTGACTCTTTAAAGTGGACCAAAACCCAGGATTTTGAGTATCCTGGGATTTGGTCCTTTCCCCGGGGGTTCCCCGCTGTATGAAACTCCCCAGATTGCTCTAAGAAACTCACCTCTTCCCCGTCCTAAGGCACATGCGCAGACGCTCATCCAATCAGAAACACTGACATCACTCCATCTAAGACGGCGTCTAAGGAGCACGCTGGAGGCCACATACCCCCCTTCCCTTTAACAGGGAGCGTGCCCGAGCCAGCCATTCACAAAAGTCTGGCGCAGGCACACGTCCTGCTTGTCAATGTAGGCAACAGAGATTCCTTCAAATGCTCAGTTTTGGAGTTTAGTGTGTTTTTCCTGTGGAATGTAGATGAACAATTTGCATCCAAAAACTCTTAGGTGTTTTACACGTGGCTTCTGATTATGCTACAGTTCATTTGAGTCACAGTAGAAGACCTAGTCTTACTTTCTTGTGTCGGTGTACGAGTGCTTGACTCCAAAGTTTGCCCCCCTTTCAATTTCATTCCTTCAGGGCCATGCAAAAACAGTTATCTAACAGCTACTTTGCCCCTTGGAGACCTCAGCGTGAGCGATCACGGTAAGTCACAGTGGCCCCACAGCTGTCTCTGACCACAGCAGAGCTTGCTCAAGTCTCATAAAGCTGCGGCATGACATGCCCTACCCATCTCAGCCACCAATTAGAAATTTAATTGAAGAAAGTGCCTTTATTTACAATACATTGGTGTATTTACAGATTACTTGCTTTGGCATGGCCTATTTTACACTGTTCCCAATGAGGATAATGTGGTAGGAATTTAGGGTGTGTCTGGACAGGGTCTTTAACCCTTTAACTACCTAGAGATTAAATCACCCTCTGTTGCCAGACTATTTTTCACAATTTTGCACTATACATGTTTATATTTATTTTTGAAGGAGGGGATTCCCAAGGAATGTATATATTGTTTTTATTTTGAGTTTGGTCTGTAACATGAAACAGCTTGTAATTTTTCAGTGCTTTCTGAAATATGAAAATATATTTTTTAGCTTTTTTAATACAATATACGTTTTTAAGAAAACCATATTGCCTGTAAAAGCCTCATTCCTCCCGATTACAATGGTACCACCCTTTCCAGCCCAGGACACAGCCCAAACTGAAACAGTTGATATTAAGAAAATACAACTACTATGTGCACCTTGCAATTTTTCAAGAAAAACAATCCCTTAAATTTGAAATCCCAGCCTACCCCACAAACTATACATTCTCTCAATGTACACGCCTCAAGCTTTCTAGGCTTACCAGGCTTGTTGTCATGGGCACAGTTCCTTGGATGCAAACCCTGAAGGAATTCACTAGTTGCACAGGGTATCCCTAAAACATCTGTATGCAAATAAGTCAAAACAAGCTAAATCCTTTTAACCCTCTCAGTGCCAGGTGACAATTTTTCACAATTTTGTACTATGTATGTTTAACTGTGACTTTTGCAGAAATTTAAGTGCATGGAATAGACTCACTATGTCCCGCAGAACATCCCAGGGGAGGAACAAATGCCCACCAAGGGGAAGAGGACTCCCTGGTTGCCGGATCCCGGGTGGAGGTAAGCACCTTTTTCTTTCCACCGCGACTGGGGGAAAGGCCAAGCAAAGTAGATTCAACATGCTTGGCAGTTAATGGTAGGAGAGGCGAGCACGTAGAATCTACAGGCTTGGCATTCATAGGCTTGAATAACCCTCTAGGGTGGCCCCTTCTCAACAATGTAACAACGTGACATGTGGCATGCTTTCTTCTTGGCCAGTCTGAACCAGTTCTAGCTTCCTGTTTATGTCTTATAATTTCAGTATTATCTACAACATGAGTTAAGGCCCTACTAACAGTTTATTGTTCTATTCATGCCTATTCCTTATCCTGCACCGCACTGCCATCTTAAGTCATTTTGCAGTACTGCATGGCCTAACAATTTTCTATATAAACTATCACTTCAAGCCTAGCTGATAGACACTGACTACAGAACGAATTCTCTTCTTTAAGTATACTATGTATTAGTATACCATATATTATATTTAGGAGAAAAAGGCACCTGACCAGGTTACCTGTCTAATTTAATCTCCTTGTGCATGTAAGGAATCCTTGCTTGGACAGGTTTCCACATGTAAACTTGTAAACTTGCAGTCCTTTAGGGGCAAAGATGTGCAAGAAAACCCACAAGGGATTCAGTGCTAGATTCTATTGTGAAGGTCAGGTGTGATAGCCTGATAGGTGGCAGGGTGTGATAGCCTGATTGGTGGCAGGGTGTGATAGCCTGATTGGTGGCAGGGTGTGATAGCCTGATTGGTGGCAGGGAGTGATAGCCTGATTGGTGGCAGGGTGTGATAGCCTGATTGGTGGCAGGGTGTTATAGCCTGATTGTTGGCAGGGTGTCGTATCCTGATTGGTGGCAGGGAGTGATAGCCTGATAGGTGGCAGGGCGTGATAGTCTGATTGGTAGCAGGGCGTGATAGCCTGATTGGTGGCAGGGTGTGATAGCCTGTTTGGTTGCAGGGTGTGATAGCCTGATTGGTGGCAGGAAGTGATAGCCTGATTGGTGGCAGGGTGTGATAGCCTGATTGGTGACAGGGAGTGATAGCATGATTGGTGACAGGGAGTGATAGCCTAATAGGTGGCAGGGTGTGATAGCCTGATTGGTGGCAGGGTGTGATAGCCTGATTGGTGGCAGGAAGTGATAGCCTGATTGGTGGCAGGGTGTGATAGCCTGATTGGTGGCAGGAAGTGATAGCCTGATTGGTGGCAGGGTGTGATAGCCTGATTGGTGGCAGGAAGTGATAGCCTGATTGGTGACAGGGAGTGATAGCATGATTGGTGACAGGGAGTGATAGCCTAATAGGTGGCAGGGTGTGATAGCCTGATTGGTGGCAGGGTGTGATAGCCTGATTGGTGGCAGGGTGTGATAGCCTGATAGGTGGCAGGGCGTGATAGTCTGATTGGTGGCAGGGCGTGATAGTCTGATTGGTGGCAGGGAGTGATAGCCTGATAGGTGGCAGGGTGTGATAGCCGGATTGGTGGCAGGAAGTGATAGCCTGATTGGTGGCAGGGTGTGGTAGCCTGATTGGTGGCAGGGAGTGATAGCCTGATTGGTGGCAGGGAGTGATAGCCTGATTGGTGGCAGGGTGTGATAGCCTGATTGGTGGCAGGGTGTGATAGTTTGATTGGTGACAGGGTGTGATAGCCTGATTGGTGGCAGCAGGGGCGTAGCTAAAGTCTTGTGGGCCCCGATGCGAGGAGTCAAACTGGGCCCCCCCCCCCCCCATCATCAGTGACAGCGACCTACCTTATAATGAGCGGCGCCGGGCCGCCAGCTCTCCGTGCTCCAGTCTGGCAGTCCCCTTCAGAGTTAATCTGCGGGCGCAGGCGCTCCCCCGTGTAGCTGCACGTGCTCACTGTGTGCCGGCGCGCCGCCTGGGAGGCGCCACCGACAGCCTCCTGCCAGTGAGCCCGTGACGTGACCTGACCTTCTCATTCCTCCAGCCCCGCCCCACCAGACCTTCTGTCTCTCCTCCGGGCGGCGGCGCTGTCAGGGAACAGTGGGCAGGGGGGGGGGGGCCCTGCCACCAGACCTTCTGTCTCTCCTCCGGGCCCCGCCCAACCCGCGGCGGCGGCGGCTGCGGCGGCGCCGCGCCGCTGTCAGGGAACAGACAGTTACAGTGGGCAGGGGGGCAGGGCCGGATTAAGAGCATCCCGGGCCTGGTGCTGTAGATTTTGACGGGCCTATTTATCGAAGTATATAAAATGAAAACGCAACACAAAGCAATTTTGTTTAAGACAAAGTGCATTTGTCACATGTCTAATGTACATTAAATTACCAGGATAGGTTCCACACAGCGGGGCAGTGGTGATGGTGGTGGGACAAAGATTGTGTCAGGTAGGTCTGCTTTACAACACCACAGTAAATGTCTTAGGAAAAAAGGGCTCAAAAACAAAATGGTAGAAGATCACTGTGAAAAAGCAAGGGAGGTGACAGAGACAAGTGAAAAGAAAGTAGGAGAAAGGGGATCAAGAAGCTGGAGAGGGAAACAGTGGCATCACTCAGTACAGACACAGCGGGGGCATCCCTCAGTACAGACACAGCGGGGGCATCCCTCAGTATTTGTCTGTACTGAGGGATGCCCCCGCTGTGTCTGTACTGAGGGATGCCCCTGCTTTGTCTGTACTGAGGGATGCCCCCGCTGTGTCTGTACTGAGGGATGCCCCCGCTTTGCCTGTACTGAGGGATGCCCCTGCTTACAGTGACTTTCAGTGAAATAATTCAGTGCACTCTTACTTACACCCCCCACCCCATGTCAGCTGTTGTTAGCTGAAGAGCTTGCACTCTACACAGAAGGGCGAGAAGCAGGAAGTAAATGACAGGTGGGTGGGGGGACAGGAAAGCTCATTGCTCAGGTTGGCTGAGGAGCTTGCACTCTACACATGAAGTAAATGACAGGTGGGTGGGGGGACAGGAAAGCTCATTGCTCAGGTTGGCTGAGGAGCTTGCACTCTACACATGAAGTCATGCACTCTTACTTACCTACCCCCCCCCCCCCCCCCGGACCTTCATCCCACGGCAGACCCTGGTAAGTGGACCTCCACTGACCGTAATTGAGTACCCCTGTCCTAGAGCATGGAAAATACCACCAGAATCACTACGGGACATTGGAATGAATATTAATTCTGCTACTGCCATCTACTGGATAACACATGTACTGCAATGCCAGCTGATAAAGATAATGCAGGGGAGTGAGGGATATCACCAACATCGGCGGATGACACATATATAGCCCTTCAACTCTGCTCCATCTGTAACTCCAACTGGATGCTTATCAAGCCCTGATCCCAGCTCTGGTCTGGAGCTATGCAGTACAAAAACTAGACCCACAAACATGGTACGAGCAAAGGAGACTTCTGGCAACCTCAGAAGAGAAGATTGTGGAAGAACTTGGACCATTGTCGGATTTGTATGCCCATTATTGTAAGCCAGGGAGCCATCAGGGAATTTCTGGGCTCCATACCTGGCCTGGGCATAAAATTATGAATATACGTTCTCACCCCCTCCAGCCAACCCCCACAGTCCACCTCCACACAGTCTCCGGCACTCTTGCAAACTTGCCGGTACAGGACAGCATTACACCTCTGCCACCAGTTGTACATCCCATCTCAGCCTTACACCTTGTCACTGGTTAGCCTTACATCACCCTGCCACCAATCAGTCTTACACCCCCTGCCACCAACCATCCTTGCCCCCCTCTGTCAACAGTCCACCACCCACCAGCATCAGCCTTTCATCTCATTTCCACTAATCAACCTTCCACCACTTGGCACCAATCAGCTGTGCAATCTGCTGCCACGAATCAGCCTCACACAACCCCTAATACCCAGCAGCCTTTCCCCCCCAATACTCATCATCATTTAACTCATTGTCACCGACCAGTGCTCTACACCCTCTGCCACCAATCAGCCTTCCACGCCCTGCCACCAATCAGGCTATCACGCCCTGCCACCAATCAGGCTATCACGCCCTGCCATCAACCAGGCTATCACACCCTGCCACCAATCAGGCTATCACACCCTGCCACCAATCAGGCTATCACACCCTGCCACCAATCAGGCTATCACACCCTGCCACCAATCAGGCTATCACACCCTGCCACCAATCAGGCTATCACACCCTGCCACCAATCAGGCTATCACGCCCTGCCACCAATCAGACTATCACACCCTGCTACCAATCAGGCTATCACGCCCTGCCACCAATCAGGCTATCACGCCCTGCCACCAATCAGGCTATCACACCCTGCCATCAATCAGGCTATCACGCCCTGCCACCAATCAGGCTATCACACCCTGCTACCAATCAGGCTATCACACCCTGCCACCAATCAGGCTATCATGCCCTGCCACCAATCAGGCTACCATGCCCTGCCACCAATCAGGCTATCACGCCCTGCCACCAATCAGGCTATCACACCCTGCCACCAATCAGACTAACACACCCTGCCACCAATCAGGCTATCATGCCCTGCCACCAATCAGACTAACACACCCTGCCACCAATCAGGCTATCACGCCCTGCCACCAATCAGGCTATCATGCCCTGCCACCAATCAGGCTATCACACACTGCCACCTTTCAGGCTATCACGCTTTCAGTGAAATAATTCGTTTTTTAAAGCGGACTTCAGCATCATTTAATGAAAAGCCCAAACCCTTAAAAAAACTATTCCCCAGCATCTAAAATCAATATATTTAACATTTTTAGTCACATTTTATTCTTTCCCTTACTGGCCTGCAACTCTGTTCAGCGTACCACCATCTTGGTTCACTAGCATCACATACTGAGGAGATGAGAGGGTTCAAAAGTGCAGGGGAGCAGGGGTATAGCTGTGCTTTGCACAAACAGAGCAGAGCTAGGGTCAGGAAAAGGTCAGCAATCCCAGAATGCAGTGTGGCACAGTCAGAACACACTTCCTGTTTGCAGGCAGCCTGCACCCACATGGGCCGCCATCTTGGATGTTTAAAGTCTCAGAAAATGCAATAGATGCAGGTAGGATGATTTTCAATGTGGGCAATCTGTATGTACAGTATGGGGGAAACATATAAGATAGGCTCTCATTTAGGGTGAAGGTCCACTTTAAGGTCTACAGCTGGAGTTGGAGTGCTGAGCCACTAGAGGTCTTTTAGTTTTGGCTATGCAGACAGGAAGTGCTTTACTTACTATAAACTCTAGTTGTCCCCCCTCACCTATCCCCACCCCCTCCACCTCCTTTCACCATATTCCATCACACTTCAGCCCTCCAATGTTCCACTCCTCACTTTACCTCTGTTCATATCCATTACATCTTACGGTCTCACCTCAGTCAACCTCCTCCTCACCATACAGTGACTCACCCCTGGCTAACAGGTACCGCCACCCACGCCGTCGTCCCTTAGGTCCCGCGTGACTTGACTTCCTCTCCCCCTCGGTACCGCCGCGCCGTCGTCCCCCTCCTAATCCCGCGTGATTTGACTTCCTCTCGCTCTCCCCCTCTGAGGTACTGCCGCGCCGTCGTCCCCCACCTAATCCCGCGAGACTTCCTCTCCCCAATGCTGACTGTTGCGCGCTGGCCCGCTGGGCGTGCAACAGTGACTGACTGCAGTGGCAGACCAGGCGGCCTATGCGGGCCGTGTTTGCAGGCTGCTGGGCCTGTCTAAACGTAGGGGCCTGGAGCGGCAGCTCCATCCGCCCCTACGTTAATCCGGCCCTGCAGGGGGGGGGCCCTGGCTTAGGGGCCCAGTCGCAATGGCGACCCTTGCGACCCCTATAGCTACGCCCCTGGGTGGCAGGGTGTGATAGCCTGATTGGTGGCAGGGTGTGATAGCCTGATTGGTGGCAGGGTGTGATAGCCTGATTGGTAGCAGGGTGTGATAGTTTGATTGGTGGCAGGGCGTGATAGCCTGAAAGGTGACAGGGAGTGATAGCCTGATAGGTGGCAGTGTGTGATAGCCTGATTGGTGGCAGGGCGTGATAGCCTGATTGGTGGCAGGGTGTGTTAGTCTGATTGGTGGCAGGGTGTGATAGCCTGATTGATGGCAGGGCGTGATAGCCTGATTGGTGGCAGGGCATGATAGCCTGATTGGTGGCAGGGCGTGATAGCCTGATTGGTGGCAGGGCATGATAGCCTGATTGGTGGCAGGGCGTGATAGCCTGATTGGTAGCAGGGTGTGATAGCCTGATTGGTGGCAGGGCGTGATAGCCTGATTGGTGGCAGGGCATGATAGCCTGATTGGTGGCAGGGCGTGATAGCCTGATTGGTAGCAGGGTGTGATAGCCTGATTGGTGGCAGGGCGTGATAGCCTGATTGGTGGCAGGGTGTGATAGCCTGATTGGTGGCAGGGTGTGATAGCCTGATTGGTGGCAGGGCGTGATAGCCTGATTGGTAGCAGGGTGTGATAGCCTGATTGGTGGCAGGGCGTGATAGTCTGATTGGTGGCAGGGCGTGATAGCCTGATTGGTGGCAGGGTGTGATAGCCTGATTGGTGGCAGGGTGTGATAGCCTGATTGGTGGCAGGGTGTGATAGCCTGATTGGTGGCAGGGTGTGATAGCCTGGTTGATGGCAGGGCGTGATAGCCTGATTGGTGGCAGGGCGTGATAGCCTGATTGGTGGCAGGGCGTGGAAGGCTGATTGGTGGCAGAGGGTGTAGAGCACTGGTCGGTGACAATGAGTTAAATGATGATGAGTATTGGGGGGGAAAGGCTGCTGGGTATTAGGGGTTGTGTGAGGCTGATTCGTGGCAGCAGATTGCACAGCTGATTGGTGCCAAGTGGTGGAAGGTTGATTAGTGGAAATGAGATGAAAGGCTGATGCTGGTGGGTGGTGGACTGTTGACAGAGGGGGGCAAGGATGGTTGGTGGCAGGGGGTGTAAGACTGATTGGTGGCAGGGTGATGTAAGGCTAACCAGTGACAAGGTGTAAGGCTGAGATGGGATGTACAACTGGTGGCAGAGGTGTAATGCTGTCCTGTACCGGCAAGTTTGCAAGAGTGCCGGAGACTGTGTGGAGGTGGACTGTGGGGGTTGGCTGGAGGGGGTGAGAACGTATATTCATAATTTTATGCCCAGGCCAGGTATGGAGCCCAGAAATTCCCTGATGGCTCCCTGGCTTACAATAATGGGCATACAAATCCGACAATGGTCCAAGTTCTTCCACAATCTTCTCTTCTGAGGTTGCCAGAAGTCTCCTTTGCTCGTACCATGTTTGTGGGTCTAGTTTTTGTACTGCATAGCTCCAGACCAGAGCTGGGATCAGGGCTTGATAAGCATCCAGTTGGAGTTACAGATGGAGCAGAGTTGAAGGGCTATATATGTGTCATCCGCCGATGTTGGTGATATCCCTCACTCCCCTGCATTATCTTTATCAGCTGGCATTGCAGTACATGTGTTATCCAGTAGATGGCAGTAGCAGAATTAATATTCATTCCAATGTCCCGTAGTGATTCTGGTGGTATTTTCCATGCTCTAGGACAGGGGTACTCAATTACGGTCAGTGGAGGTCCACTTACCAGGGTCTGCCGTGGGATGAAGGTCCGGGGGGGGGGTAGGTAAGTAAGAGTGCATGACTTCATGTGTAGAGTGCAAGCTCCTCAGCCAACCTGAGCAATGAGCTTTCCTGTCCCCCCACCCACCTGTCATTTACTTCCTGCTTCTCGCCCTTCTGTGTAGAGTGCAAGCTCTTCAGCTAACAACAGCTGACATGCACTCTTACTTACACCCCCCACCCCATGTCAGCTGTTGTTAGCTGAAGAGCTTGCACTCTACACAGAAGGGCGAGAAGCAGGAAGTAAATGACAGGTGGGTGGGGGGACAGGAAAGCTCATTGCTCAGGTTGGCTGAGGAGCTTGCACTCTACACATGAAGTAAATGGGGGACAGGAATCTCACCTCCTTGCACTTTCTCAGCAGCTCGATGAACTGGTCCCGGGTAATGGCCTCCTCGCCCCGGGCCAGCCGCTCCTCCAGCCAGCGCAGCAGTGTGTTCTGATGCCGGGCCTCCAGGTGTGTGCAGCGGGCTCTGCTTGCCGCCCGAAGCCTCCGCCAGCTCCGCGCTCTCGGCTTCTTCCTCCTCCCGCGCCTCTTCGTCTCCACTCCTCCCCCGCCGTCTACGAGGCCCGAGACGCTTCCACTCCCCCGGCCTGGCCACGCCCGTGTGCCCGCCCCCAGCACTGACAGCCCCGGCCGCAAATGGCCGGCAATTGTCACCGGCACCGCCGGATCCCGGGCTGATGTGACAGCCCTGGGCAGCGGTCCGGACAAATGGCGTCTGCGGTCCGGATTCGGACCGTGGTCCGCCATTTGAGTACCCCTGCTCTAGGACTTGACCCTACTTCATTTTCATTGCACTCTCTTTCATAGGCATGGATGGGCATATTGGTAGGCAAAGGGTGGCAGTTATCACCCTGAGGGAATCTTGTAGCCTTGAGCCCAATTTTTTCTCTATTTGAAAAACACTTTAGCTGCAGCCATGCAGCCACAACAGGCCACTCAAGGAATCGGGAGTAGGGATGATCAAACCCCCCAAAGTTCAGGTCTGGCAAATTCAGACAAACTTAAATAAATGCGTCCCCGAACCCAGTCTCCATTGAAATCAATGGAGATCCGAACTTTGGGGAGGTGACTGTGTTGCTGCCATCTTTCTGTAGCCCTGCCTGGGGCTGATCCCAAAGGAAGCCGCCGCTCACAGGAAGAGGGTCACGGGGCTGACGTAAGTTACATCAGTGCTTTCTGCTGCGGTACCGTTAGGTAAAGCGTGTTCAGGCCGAACGCGGAACTTGAACATGCATTTTGCAGAAGAGGCCCGGAAGCTATGTGTATCCGGGTGCCCGATTTCTTATTTTCAGGGCATTAATTCGCAGTGGGCCAGCCCAGGTCCTGCTGCCCCACTAAGGCTAACTAGTAATGCGGAACTATAGTCATTTTTGACTGTAGTTCTGCTTTAAACTCTACTCACTTCCATCATCTTCATCCAGCACAGTCCTCTCACTGTCCGGCAACTCTGGCATTTTCCATGGGCTCTTCCTATGCTGGAGCTTGGATGTAGGGAGAATAATGGTTCCTCTTCCTTACAAACTGGCATCATGCCAGGCTCTGAGCGTTCCCCACTGAAAAAAAGGGGTGATTATGCCCCAGGGCATGGCTTCCTTTGGGAATTCCTTTCTGTCCCCTAGCTGTACAATGAAGCTAGGGATAATCCCAGAGAAGCCACGTCCTGGCGTATAAATAACCCTCCCTTGAAGTAGTTCCCGGCGGCCGGTGGGAGTGGCCCATGTCGGTGCGTGCGCCCCCTCCCGCCCTCGTCTCAGGTGACGGCCCACCATCCCGCCGGCCCATGGCGGCTGCCCCACATACCACACTTTCCTGTAGCTGTGCGCCCCCCCCTAGCCCAGCGTATCTTAATGGCTGGTTGTGAAAGCCAGGAATGCGCATCAACCAGCACCTTGTGCGTCACCCTGCACCTCAGCCAGTGCCTGATCTCAAAAGGAGCCGGGTCCGCATGGCCTCGGCATTGGCCCTTTTTATTGCCGAGCCAGCAACATCACCCAGATGCTCGGGGGGACCCGGCAGGATCAGCGGAGCATCCATTTTTGAGGGGCGTCAAACCATTGCTTCATCCTTTTTCAAAGTTTCCTGTATTGTGTGGCAAAATGTGCTGAGCTTATATGTTATGTTTTTTTTTTGTTGTTGTTTGTTTGCTATGTGTTATAAAAGTAAACAATGTAGTTATGTTAGCAACATACATCAAAGTGGTGTTTTTGAGTACATATCTTCTATACACTTCTAGGCTTGGTAATCATCTGATTAGCTAAGGCTGAGACAACAGATTTAACCTCTTCTGCTCTTATTAAAACTCTGTAGCTAAGAGGATCACAATCGTGCGTGCCAGTAGCTAAAGGGTTACTGGCAGCGTTCTCATCTGGGGAGGTCATTACTGCTGCGTGATTTAGCCAACTCTGTCGATTAGCTCACCTGTTACAGTGGATGGTTTCTGGGACTTGAAGTCAGTAGTTGTTAATCAATGCCAGGAAAGCCTTTTCCACAAGGATGACATACACACAGGAATATAGGAGACTTGGAAACAGCCTGCTGATACTTGTTACCAGCTCCAGAGACTACTAGCCTTCACCACTATAAACCATTACTTGTTACCTATTGATCACAGCCAGGGGGATAACCCCCCCCCCCCATGATGTAACTCCGAAAGGTATTATTATTATTATTGTTTATTTATATAGCGCCATCATCTTCTGTAGCGCTTTACAGGGTATGATTACAGACAAGGTAAAACATATAGTACAGGGAACAATACAAAATTAGATTCCACGAGGTTTGAACCAAGTGTTGTGAGCACAGGAGACAATAGGAAGGAGAGCCCTGCCCTTGCAAGCTTACAGTCTAAAGGATGGGGGTGGAGAAAAAGGGGCGGGATCACAAGTGGTAGAGCTTGGCTTGGGCTGCATGTAAGGTGGCACTAAAACATCTGCTGCTATCCGCAATTCTTATGTTCAGGAGCACTAACTATAACCCGCCACCACAAAATTACAATAACCACATTTCCCACTGTGACAAAGGTAATAGGGTACAACCCCCCCTTTAAAGTGGGCCAAAACCCACGACGATTGGCTTTGATAGATTCCCAGGCTGATCAATTCCATCCCCCCGGGGCATCCCAATTTTGGTGAAACCCCCCAGGTCATCCATACACTTGCGTGAGTCGCAGCCGCATCCCCACTCTCCCTCCAGCAGGGAGCGTGCTCTCGCTAGGCATTTGTAAATGGCTGGCCGTGGGCACGCTCCCTGTTAGAGGGTAGCGGGGGTGCAGCCATCAGCACGCTTGGAGCCGCTCGTCTTAGACATAGGCTTAGACGCGCTGACCTGAGCGGATCCGAGTGCGCTGATTGGACGAGCGGCCGCGCAAGGGAAGGGGTGAGTTTGTTTCGACGACCTGCAGGGTTTCACACAGCGGGGCACGGACCAAAACCCAGGATAGTCAAAATCCTGGGTTTTGGTCCACTTTAAAAACAAAAAAAAATCTCTTTCCCCTTGATCCAAGAAACATACTTCTAACCCTCGTCAACATTTGGGTCACCCCCCCTTTTTCTTTTTTATTAATAAAATCTATACCCATAGGAAGGGAGGGCAGGGATACTGACCAGAGTTCAACACCAAAAGAGGACCTTCCTCATGCACTCGGCTCTTTTAAAGCCTCCTCTACCGTATCCCTGCCAGAACCTTACAGTCCCATTTTAAATCCCTAGCCCCCCCCAGTGGTCCCGAGCACAGCCCCCCTCTGTCATGTCCCTGAACTCTTATAGTGCCATTGCCCTCTTTAAGTAGGTTCCAATTACATTATTAGGTACTTGCTCCAATACATAATTCCAGCCAGGGTCAGCTCCAGGTTTGGGTGGGCTCTTGGGCTTATGACACTTATGACACTAGATGGCGCTGTGACCATTGGTTAACTGTAGTCTCTATGCATTTTACTGATGTGTTGTATTTCCTGTGTATTTAGTTGATCTATGGTACTTCCTTATTTTCCTGTCTGTGTTAGCCACCATGTTAAGGTGACATTCTCTTACTGCATTCATGTACCAGTAAAGCCGGTTCCTGTTATACCACTAATGTCTATCTGGATTACGACTCTGGCTGGCTGCACCCAGTACTCATACTCTGCAACATGGCCGACAGTGAATCACGTCACACTGGCACATCTGTGATCTTATGCTGTCCACCGCAGCTCCTTTTCCACTGCTCAGAAATGTCCAGAGGCTGTACTGTCCAGGCTCTATCTCCAGTAACTAGCCCCTGCCATCAGTCACAATGACACTAACATGTCTATGACGTGGGTGTGCCAGACATTGACGCATGATGCTCTGCTGTAACGCTACAACTCCGGGCACTGGAGAAAATAACAGTCAGTAACTTGCAGTACTAAGAATGAACAAGCCACCATCCTCTGCTGCTCATCACTAAAAACATTGGTGGATACATAGCCCCCAACCATCCCGATTTCCCCGGGACAGTCCTGTTTTTTGACAGTTGGTCTGACATCCCGTGGCGCATGCACTTGTCCCACGCCATCGCCGCTATGTCCCACGCCATCGCCCGGGGGGTTGCCACCGCCTCTCAGACACCCGCTACCGCCAGCCCCGAGTGTAAGCGCTCTGGGAGGCCTTTTTTTTTTTTCTTTAAATTCATTGGTGGTTTAGTGTGTGTGGGGGTGGGACTCCAGGAAGGAGCCTCACACAGGAGGGGAAACTGCCTGCACTGGTGAGTGTGTGTGTTTGCATCTGTGTGTGTGTCTATGTGTGCGTGTGTGTCTATGTGTGTGTGTCTGTGTATGTGTGTCTATGTGTGCGTGTGTGTGTGTGTGTGTGTGTGGGTGTGTGTGTGTGTGTGTGTGTGTGTGTCTGTGTATGTGTGTCTATGTGTGTGTGTCTGTGTGTCTATGTGTGTGTGTCTGTGTGTGTGCCTATGCATGTGTGTTTGTGTTTGTCTGTGTCACCCTTTACTGGTTGTAACGAGGGATGCCCAATTTAATTCTTAGGTGGTATTTCCTTTTAAGAGCGTGGTTGAGGTCGTGGCTGGGGACATGACTGGGCGTGGCTTCTCGTGTCCCTCTTTATGGCTTTCAAAAGTTGGGAGGTATGCGTTTGTGCGCTGATCCTGGGGGGTTTCACACAGTGGGACATCCCAAATTAGGATTTGATCCACTTTAAAGCACACCAAAACCCTGGTAACCCGGCTCTAGAGTCTGGGTTACATTTTGTCCCAATTTGGGAAAGCTGGCTGCGTGAATCCCTGAGGATTGACTGTATACTCACCTATCATGTGTGAGCCCCCAGCGGCATCCCTGTTACTCCTCTATCTGATTGGCTGGCAGTGGATGTCCACAGTACAGGGGACATCCACTGCCAGTTGTCCTCCTATACTTTCAGCTCGTCATAACTATACCTCCCAAGTGTCCCAATTTTCGCGGGACAATCCCACTTTGGGGCCCTTGTCCTGTCGCCCTGTGCCTCAGTGTTGTGTCCCGGGGCACTTAGTGGCCTGTATGGCACTTTAAGGTGTCCTGTGATTGAGCATGGCGCCTCCTCTTTAAGTGGTCCCACGCTCCCGAGCATGGCGGCGCCGCTTTTAGAAGTCCGGCTGCCCAGTAGCTGGACTGAAGTCGGAGGGGGTGGTGCTGGGACAGGTGGAGCAGAGGATGTGCCCATGTGAAATGGAACTGGCAGGGCGGTGTGTGTGAGCCAGGGGACGGTCAGCCATGCAGCATTGCTGCAGCTGCTGCGGTGCGAGGAGGTGCTGCGTTGTGTGGGGCTGGTGAGGCGGTGTCTCTCGAGAGAGAGATATACATGTGTGGGGGGCTTGGCTGTGTGTGTGTGGGGATTGGCTGTGTGTGTGGGGTGTAGCTGTGTGTGTCAGGGGTTTGGCTGTGTGTGTGGGGTGTGACTGTGTGTGGGGTGGCCATGGCTGTGTGTGGGGTGTAGCTGTGTGTGGGGGGGGCTTGGCTGTGTGTGTGTGTGAAGGCTTGGCTGTCTGTGTGGGAGGATTGGCTGTCTCTGTTGGGGGGTTTGGCCGTGTGTGAGGGGGCTTGGCTGTGTGTGTGGGGGCTTGGCTGTGTATGGGAGCCTTGGCTGTGTATGGGGGGCTTGGCTGTGTGTGTGGGAGGGCTTGGCTGTGTGTGTGAGGGGGCTTGGCTGTTGTGTGGGGGGCTTGGGTGTTTATGGGGGCTTGGCTGTGTGTGTGGGGGGGGGCTTGGCTGTGTATGGGGGCCTTGGCTGTGTATAGGGGCTTGGCTATGTGTGAAGGCTTGGCTGTGTGCGTGTGGGGGGCTTGGCTGTGTGCGTGTGGGGGGCTTGGCTGTGTGGGGGCTTGGCTGTGTGCGTGTGGGGGGCTTGGCTGTGTGTGTGGGGCTTGGCTGTGTGTGTGAGAGGGCTTGGCTGTTTGTGGGGGGGCTTGGGTGTTTATGGGGGCTTGGCTGTGTAGTGCAGGAGCTTGGCATCTTACATGTTTATCACAGACATGTCTTGTGATAGCATAGTCAGCTTTGTATTTCCCTTACCTCTGAGAGCTCCAATAGCCCATTATAACTGTGCCCAGGCCTTTATAGGGGACTATTTACTAGTCAGGCTAGTGACAACACATGGCACTGCTTTAACTGCAGCACCCACCATTTTCAATATGCCAATGTCACCAGGTAAAAACATTGGAATCAGCACGTTTCTCCACCCAACTCTCCAGAATGATGTTACAGTCTTGTTTCGCTAGTATTAGGCAGGGGAGAAATAAGGAAAGTCATGCCCAAAGAGCTGCTCTTTAGTAGCCATTTATTTATTTTTTATTATTTCATCCTTGCTTTATTCTACTGATCCACTGTGTTGGCCTTTCCCGAGCCTTGAAGTGACTGTGACATGGAAAGATTTGAAGTGCGGATAGTGGGAGGAGAACAGAGCACTCTTATTACTACGCTGCTGAAATCTGAACATTTTGATAAGGTGACATTATCTAAATAATACTCTTTACCGGCCGCCATTATCTCCCAGCAGCCTGAATCACACCTTGTCCTCATCACACAACAAAAGAGCTGACATACAGCTAAGATTCAGCATTTCAGGATGTGTGAGTGTGCTGATATCACTTTGATTTTAAAATGATTTTCAGGGACCATTCCATGCGCTCCTGTAACTCACCTCGGCCCGCAATCCTCTTTGTCTCAGAGGCGGGGTGGCAACGGTGTTTGAATTTGCCCCCAGCTGGGGCTACAGAAAGATGGGCTCTGGCTCCCATGAGTGAGTACACTTCTATTGCCAGCTGGGCAATTTCAAATGCAGCTGCCGCCAATAAACCGCTGCTGAGAGGACGAGGATCGCGGGCAGAGATGAGATACAGTAGCTTCCTGCTGCTGCACCCTTAGGTGAAGCGGGTTGATGGGCTGCTCAGCAGACCATCAACAAGCTTTTCTGTGTTCAGGCCAGATTCCAAACATTTGGCTTAAAGTGGACAAAACCCACCGTGGAGTCTATGAGACTCCAGGACAGACTCACTCCTCCCGGGGGCATCCTGAACTGGGATGCCCTGCCGTGTGAAACCCCCTGGGGTGCACAGTAAACTCACCTTTCTCCCCCAAGCCCAGAGCGCACTTGTGAGCGGCACCGGCATCACTCCTCCTCGGCTGTGTGTGGCCTCGTCCTCCGCAAATGAGTGGCTGTGCGGGGCCGCGCACAGCCTAAGGGAGGCGAATGATGCTGGTGCAACTCAGAAATGCGGCTAGGATTCAAGCCCACTGCTTTAGCTGCAGCGTGGACCTGAGGAGAGGAAAGTGGACTCGGGTTTCGGTCCACTTTGAGTCCTTGTTCGGGAGCCTGAAATCGCAAAGATTAGTACGATCCCAAACTTTGCAGTTCAGGTTCGCCCATCACTATTATTATTGATGCCACCACGCACAGCCGAAGGGAGGCGAGTGATGCTGGCGCCGCTCAGAAGTGCGGCAAGGATTCAAGCCAGCTGCTCTAGCTGCAGCGTGGACCTGAGGAGAGGAAAGTGGACTCGGCAACCTGGGGGGTTTCACACAGTAGGGCACCCCACAGGGGGACAGACCAAAACCCGAGATAGTGAAAATCCCAGGTTTTGGTCCACTTTGAGTCCACTTCCGGGAACCTGAACTCGCAAAGATTATTACGAACCCAAACTTTGCAGTTCAGATTTACCCATCACTATTATTATACTATTGATGCCCGAAAGAAGGAATTTAAAATATATGGATTTATAATATATAATAGAATATTGTGGCTGGGGATGGCATACAGTAGGTAAAAGAATAGTCACCCCCCCCTCCCCAAAAAAGTGTATTAAAGGGAAAGTCCCTACAAATGGCAATTATAAGAAGGCAAAGAACTCACGTGAAGCCTGTGCCATGTGCCTCTCCTCCATTTCCTGCAGGGTGCTGTAGATGCTGCAACAGGGATTCAAAATGTGTTCCTCCCTTTAATTTCATTCCAAAATCCAAATTTCATTTCAAATGTGGTCTTAGTGTTCGGGGAGGCTAATTTATTATTATAGGTGTGGGCGGCATTTGAGCACCTCGTACGAGACGCGTGATAGCGCCTGTACCACCGGCTTCAGGCTGGCGGCGCTGTTAGCAGTAGCGCTTCTGGCCAAGCAGTGTTCACAGCGCACATATTCTATATGCCTATGCGCTAGCACCAGCTGGGAGTGCCACAAGCTGAATATATTTATTAAAAAATACATAGCGCTCCAAGAGGGGCTCAAAAACAGGATTTCAGGCACACAGCGCCTGTTGGGATCCCATTTTTTATTTTTTTAGGGTCCTGGAATATTTTTTTTTAAATAAAAATGGAAATTGCATTAGGGACTCTATAAAAACATGACATAGCTTTCTCACAGCCCAGATCACAATTTTGCAGAGCAACACAAAAGTACAAATAATTCATCCAAAAATAATCCCAGTCAGCCCAGGGATCCCATGGCACATGCACCAGCCCCACAAAAAATAAAGCATCGCTAGTGCTCAAAAACAAAGATTTTTTTAGTTTGCCGAGTTAGTGCATTACTGCATTACTCCACAAGGTGGCAGGCTGTCCCTTTAATTGTATTGGAAGATCAAAATGGTCTATAAAATATTTCTCATTTTTAGCCACAATTTTTGTTATCACTAGTAGTATTATTATTGCTAACATTGTTTCAGTTATTATAATTATAAATATTCATTAATCAAATGTTTATTGCTAGTTTATTGAAAGTTATGTGATTGCTTGTGATATATACTTATATATCATGTTATTTTCCCGGTGTATAGTCAATATTTGTTATGCCCCTGATGACCTGATTGAAATGAAAGCCTAATGACCAGTGATTGCTCATTTAGGAGTGGCAATAGGGAGATGAAATATTGCCAGTTGCCAGGTTAACCCTTTGCTGCTCCTCCAGTTTCTTCCTTTGTCTCGTCCTTTCTGGCTGTGCGTTGCAGCTGGTCCCGACATGCCTGACTAATGCCATCGTGACACGGATGGTGGCTTCTGATAGACACATTTAGGCGGCGTATTGTCACATAATTGCACGCCAGACGATCGCCTCTATATGATGTGTCTTTAAAAATAGACCCCTGGAAGGTATTATACAAAGGAGAATGCAGGGAACCAGAAAATGGGGAGAAGAACTGGGTGTTATTGTGCAAAACCTTCTTTTGCCCATAATGACACCAGAAAATGGAGGTACGATTAAGCCCATGTGCTAAAGAAACAGAAGATTTTGTCTTGTTGCGTTGTGCATTTTTTAAATTTAGGCGAGTAATATATTACCCTCTAGCACACAGCAGGCATGCTGCTTGTAGCATATTATGAATATTATGAAGCTATGATGTTACTGTATGCTGATGTTTAAAGCTAAATAAGATATATCATTCCAAATACAGCTGTACCCACCAGGGGAGCACCCAAGGTGGTGGTCCAGGAGTCTGGGCCCACCCTCACCTGGTGGAGCAAGGCATCACTGTGTCTGCCTTTTGAAGCATTCTTGAGCAGAGAAGTAGCTCGGCTTTCTGGCGCCCGGGGCAAAGAATCGAAATGACGCCCTCCATCTGTGCTCAGACCCCTCTTTGGCGCCCCCTGACCTACTGCACCCTGCTCCCCCCTAGATACGCCCCTGCTCTTGAGCATAGGAGCAACAGCAAATGAAGCATGCAGAAAGTCAGGCAAAGAACACAGAAATGTCCCTGCAGCAGTAACACCCTTATGTTAACTACTTTGACGGATAGCAAAAGCAGAGGTCACCCCCCCATTGGTGCAACATGCCCTACTGGGGACCGCAAGATAAAATTCCTGGGTGCGCCACTGGTGCCCACCATTACTTTATCTAGAATTTGGATAAAGGCCTCAGTTTTTCATGAGATGCTTTTAACACAATATCATGATATGCCCTGAAAGACTTAACATACATAACAATCTCCTCCTGAGCTCCTATAGGAGCATTATACAATTCTCTAGAACATGGGTTTTCTTAAAGTGGACCGAAACCCATAATTTTAACTATCCTGGGTTTTGGTCCTTTCCCCCGGGCCACCCAGATTGGGGGTGCTCTGCTGCGTGAAACCCCCCCCCCCCCAGGACACCGAGACCAACTCATCTCTTCCTAGTCCTACTGCGTGTCTAAGAGCTACAGCTCCAAGCACGCTGACGACCACATCCTCTGCTTCCCTCTAACAGTGAGTGTGCCCGTGCCGGCCATTCACAAATGCCTGGCACGGGCCCACGCCCTGCTAGAGGGATAGCGAAATGCGGCTGCGGCTCAAGCATACGCCGTTGGACTTGGAAACAAGGTAAGTGAATGGGGAAACCTGGGAGGTTTCACACATCGGGGAATCCCGATTCTGGATACCCGGGGGGGGCGATTGGCGTGGGTTTTGGTTCGCTTTAAGAGAAGCTTTACAGAACCCGTACCAAACAGTATGGTGTCCACTAGAAAATGCACCAAAAAGTTGGGGAGAAATAAGACTTGGTTCTAAAAGCAGGGCCTCATTCCACAGGGGTAAGGTAGCAGCGTAAGGACACATCTTACTTATAGAAATTAACAGCAGTGGTTATATTAACATGTTTTTAATAGGAAATTGTATCATACAAAGTAATTCAATGTAGCAAGTCAGAAGTGCATAACATATTATTCATACAGGTTTGTCACCATAGTACCACAGTCTGGGTTGCAACTGGTTACAGTTACTCAAGATCCTACCAGGTGGTACACAGTGAGGATGCCAACTGATCTGTACTCATTGTCAGTCTCTGGGGAGCTGGGGAGTGCTGATGGAGCGAACGCACAGGGTGCCATAATCCTAGGGGACGCAATCAAGAAATCAAGTGCCACAGTAAAACTTATTGTTGGAATAGCTTTAATGCAACAACTACACCCTGTATGTGACTGTCTTCTTGTTAGGATGTTGATAAAGTTAGTTCAAAAGAAAAATAGGAAGTCTTAAACCGGACCTTCACCATGATTTAATGAAAAGCCCAAACTCTTAAAAAATGATTCCCCAGCATCTAAAATTAATATATTTCACATTTTTAGTCACTAACTTATTATTCTTTCCCCCACTGGGCTGCAACTCTGTTCAGGAATTTAGGATACGGGCGCCGCCATCTTGACTCAGAAGCATCACACTTACTGAGGAGAGGAGAGTGGGATAAGGTACAGGGGGCAGGTTATAGCTGTGCTTTGCTCAGACAGAGCAGAACTGGGGTCAGGGAAAGGTCAGCAGTCCCAGAATGCAGAGCAGCACAGTCATTTCCTGTTTGCAGGCACTTCCTGTTTGCAGGCTGCCTGATAAAATGGCGGCTTCCATAAGCCGCCATCTTGGATGTTTAAAGGCTCATAACATGCAGTAGATGCAGGTAGGATGATTTTTAATGTGAGCAATCTGTATGTACAGGGTGTGGGAAACATATAAGATAGACTCTTATTCAGAGTGAAGGTCCGCTTTAAGTAGAAAGTGACTGTATGCATAGTGTGTTTAGCCTGCTAACAGAAAGGAGATTTTTTGCTTATGCTACATATTGAGATATCTTACTGATGTATCCTGTTTATGTTCCTGATTGTTGCTGAATAAACAACCATTGTTCCTGCATGCAAGAAGAGTGTTGTGTACAATTTGCTACCGACACTTACCCTTTCCTTATTTATTACCTAATAATGAAAGAGTCTGTCCAGGCAAGTTCATGGAGAAAAACAGGCTCTTTGGTTAGCCTATCCCTAGGACATCCTGATTTGAGATGCCCCATTGTGTGAAATCCCCCTGATTGCCTAGTATACTTACCTCCATGGCACTGCCATAGTGCAAGTGCAGGTTGTCCTGGGTAGCTGCAGAATATTGGTCGGTGATCACCTTTAATCAGTCTGCAGCTTTCCAATCCTCCGGCATTGATTCTATGGGACGCTATGGCTGGTGACCTCCCTCTGTGGGGCATCCTGAGCAATCCCAGCGATCCCAAGATGTATGTGTCACCCACGGCTGCATCCCCCCTCACCTGCAGCTAAAGCACGTACCTGCAACAGCCATTTCTGGAGACATTGTTTTTACTTGCCACTCTAAGGTCAGAGCGGTATAATAAAACCTGAATGGAGTGCAATCCGATGACCGGCTGGTGGCCTGCACATGCGCTGTGGCATTACTAGAGAGGTGAATTTACGGGTGATTGGGGGGTTTTAAAGAGCAGGTCATTCCAAATCGTGATACCTTGGTGACAAGGAACCAAACCCAAAAAATCCAGGGTTTGGTTCCACTTTCAGTCTTTTTTTTTTTACTTTAGGTCTGCTTCATAGTCTCAACCTCTTTTAGACATACAGCATATGGCATTATAGTTATTTTTTGTTTCTGCCCATTAACAAATGACAGTTTAATTCGTTTTATAGTCTAAGATAAGAGAGAAAGGCAACAGCAATATTTTATTAATGAAATATAAAGGGTGGCAATATTTCACCGTCAGGCCAGTCAGAGCACTGATTAATCCCGTATCAAGCTTTCTAATGAATATTCGCATCTGCGCCACAAATAAGCCTCATAAATCAAGATATTACTTGCGATACATTTAGCCTTGTTTATTTCATTTTCAATATTCTTTTATTTTATCTCTCCATACTATTTTTTACGAAAGCATTATCAGCCCGAGAATGTATGGCTTTCCATTTGGCTTCTTCGATGGAAGTTTTATGGTGGCATCACACAATGCCTCATTAATCGCTCTGTTCAGATTTGCTATAATTGAATGACATTAACAATAGTGAAGGATGATGGAGGAAATAATCGATCACATCTTCTATTATAATTTATACTATCACAAATCAAAAATATCCTTTTGTGGAGTGGGCAGGGGAATAAGACTGTATATTAATATTAAGAATAGACCCTGGTACTAAGGAGTCAAGAATAGGAGGATGCAACCGGCATGGTGGCATACTGCATAATTTAACCCGAATCTAAACCTGAATTATTTGGATTTTTTGACCTTGGATCTGGGAGGAATTTAGCTTCTTGCTATATTGCCAATTTGGAACAGTTCGCCATAATCTTGGACCCCGGCGAATCTGGGTAAAATAATCCATGGCATGGCCACCACTACCCTGTGATCCGGTACAAGGATCCCTTGGACCCCTTGCCAGCTGAGAAACAGTTAAAAATAATAATAGTAAATCCCTGTGTTGGGCCCCCCCAGCGTCTGGATCGGGCCTGAGAGGCAACTTGTTGGCGGTCTGGTCTTGGCCGGCCCTAGGGATACTGGCGCTCTGACACTTTAAGGCGCGAGTGGACACAGAGGCTGTTGAGCATAGCTTTATTATGTTGATTTAAGATAGCTTTGGTTGATTACAGTCCTTATAAAATGTTTGAGAGTGTATAGTATTTCTTGAACTTTAAATAAAGAATACATAAAAAAGAAACATGTGGGGACCCATTGGGAATCCACTCACTGCAAGTATTCATATTCATTATCATTTACCGTTTGCCATGTCATCATGTAAACCTTTAAAGACCAGACGTGAAATTGGTTTGTGGAAATAAGTTGAGAATTTGACTGATAACGTTCTGTACTTGTTCTATGTTTGAATTTATTTTTCCTTCTCATGGAAAATGTCTGTATAACTTGAAAACAATAACACATAAAGAATATGTATATAAAAAATAATAATAATAATAATAATAATAAATAAAATAATAAATAAAAGAACTTTAAATAAAAGAAAAAAAGAAACTGTCTCCACGTCTTTCACCTCCTGCCCCCAACCTCTATGCAAGACCACAGGGTTGGAGGCCCTTCTGGTCCGGCAGGTGGTTATCTTCACTGGCATCTGTAGTCCTTTTTCCTTCTTCCTTGGTGGACCTGAAGGAAGAAGACACAGACGCTGAGTACTTTTTAAAATGTATTTTCTTTATTTTTAACTGTTTGAGGACCGAGTCCAACAATAAGAGTTCCCAGTGGAGTGGTGGCCGGAGCTATTGCATTTGGCATTTGGGAGTACTGAATGTAATGGATACTGAGAGCTATCCTTACCGGGTTGTCCCTGCTCTAACTTATCACTAGTTAGGAAAGGACAGGAAAGAAGAATGTCACTAAAGTCCCAGTCCAGCTACGAGAACAAAAACAGCTACTGTATATTCACTTTTTGTCCACACAGCTTTTATGTTTGGCTCTGCTATTGTAAAACTTACCGATGGGTGACATTGAGCACCCTGCCTGTCTCCTTGATTCGTCTCTTCAAGCACAAGCTCCTCCAGGGCCTGTGTCTAGGGTGGCATTATGCAAGGGGCTGCACCTTACTGGGAAAAATGTTAATCATTTTTTTTTTTTTGAAAGGCACCTAATTCTTCTTGTCACAGAAAAACATTTGCATTAATGTCCAACATTAATGCTGGAACATATGCACAGCAATCTTCCCTTCTAAGAATTACAGAAGCCCTTACACCTTTTTTCTGCTCAGTCTCTGCATCAGTTCTTATTTTTTATTTAGGTACTGGCACACAAGATCTCTACAATTGTGTCCAATTCCTAATCACATTTTATTGATTTTCTAGCTATAAACATGGTGGTTGAGAAAAGGATGAGTCTTGCCTGATAGACATGGTATGGAATGAAGGGGTGTCATCGTGTAATGGTGCCTAAGGTGTCATGACTCGCTGGTGAGATGTGTTCAGATCTATTAGCCAATTGTATTTAGCTATTAATTCAGCAGAGAGGCATTCAGGCATTTCACAAGTAAATTCTAATGTCAAAGCTCCCTAAGCTCTGTCGTGCCCCACTGGATGCTACTTGAGGCCCATATATAGACTAAGGAACTGCTAGGTAAATACTATGGATAGTTTGGTCATGGCTGTGCAAAAACGGTATGCATGATATGAATCTTGTCTCAAGTCAAAGTCTTAGAACTATAAAACTTATCTAACTCGAGTTGTAGAAGTAGATTATTTTCATTCATTTACTGAGGAGTGTCATAAATGACTTTTTAGGGCAACTGAAGCACTTTCCATTTAGAGAGGAACAAATCTTACGACTGAGTCGGACATAGAAATAATCTTTGAATATTTGCTGAACATTATAAAAGAATGATACCTGTCTGGCCCTATCAGGACCTATGCTGATTAAATAAACAAGGCGGTGGTGAATTCTACTGGGCGAGGAAGGCTCTAGTTTAGCTGGGGGAAGCTCTGATAGTAAGGGATTTCTGGTGAGGTCAAAATGTTTTGAAATGACAGCAGATCCAGTGCCACACTCGACCTAGAACCGGATCCTAAAACTGACCTTTACTGTCCTCCCCCTCCCCCCAGGAGGTCACAAGCTCAAGTTTTGGGTAGGTATTTGCAGCTGTGCTTCAGAAAATGGGCAGAAAGTAAGTCCTTAAAAAAGCACGGTCAATCAATTCCAAGTCATAATAGGAATTCAGTCCAAGTGAATATCCAGAGAGAGATCAGATAAACTGGGTCACAACAAGCATTCAACACAAGAAAGAGGTTGAGAAAGCCGCTTCACAATGCGAGTTCCATCCAAGGCAGTATCCAGAGAGTGGTTGAAGAAGCCAGATCACAATAGGGTTGATTCAGAGCCCCTTTCTTGACAGTTTTTCCCATGAAAATCCCCTTTTTGGCCATTTTTCATTGTGCAATTCATCCAAGCCTTTTTTTGTTAATCTATTTTTGTGTGATTCAGGGCCTCTTTTTTACAGGAAAAACTGAATTTCAACTCAGCTTTAGCTCAGCTTAGCTCGTACAAACTAGTCAAAAATGCCGATCAAGATGGCATTTTTAACAAATCAAAATATTTTTGACATTTATAGTTTTTTTCCTCAGATACAATTTTTATCTAACAATTTTTTTGTGTCAAATTTTTTATGTTAAAATAAATGGCGCTTAACCGGCATTCATTCTAGCATTGAAAAGGACAACGTTTTTTTTTTTCTTTATTCTTTGTTTTACTTCATTTTCTTTAAAAAAAACTGCAACCGACATGGAAAGGAAGAAAGAAGCCGGAACTGGTAAGTAGTTAAGTTAACAATAATAAAAAACTTTGTGTGGTGTGTTTTTGTTGGTTTACACTTGGGGTGAAAGGGTAAGGGGTCCAGGGGAGCATCCGGCATGGCACCTTTCAGGCGGGTGACATGCCGGTAACCCAACATATTACCCGCACACCATATTTTGGGGCATCAGGGTTGCAGAAGAGCCTGGTGCCCATTTGTGTGGAAGAGCCTCTAGCCCATACCAAAAGGCATAAAGGCTGGTAACTTTCAGGGACAGGGGCCACACACGGCACAGCCTCTGAGCCCTGGGTTACAAGCCCTTATGCTTGGTGCCCGGGCTGGATGGCTTTGGAGAGAGCACATTTTTTCTAGTAAAAAAATTACAAAAAAGTAAAAAAAAAAATCCCCGTCAGTTACCCGCAGCGAGAACGAGAACAGACGTCGAGAAAAAGGAAAAGTTTGCCTTAAGATGCACTTCTACAGCCAAAACACGTGAAGACTCGACAGCTTACACCCAGCACTTTCGGCCATGTTCACATGCGCAAACTAATTTCGCCGGCAACTGTGAATCACATCAGCATTTGGGAATTCACGTGCAGCGAGTTTGCTTTCGCACAAAAACAAACTTTTATGTGGAGGCTCTGAATCAACCTTAATGAGAGTTCAATCCAAGGGAGTATCCAGAGTAGTTAAGGAAGTTGATTAGCAATGAGAGTTTAATCCATGAGTATCCAGAGAGTGGTCGGAAAACACTGGAACACAATGAGAGGATGAAGATCAAGCAGCAATTATGATATGTGTCTCAAAAGGGGTTAATTGGTGTGCAGGAGTATACATGTGCATGGGGAATTAGTGCATGCACTGCCATGCCTCCCAACTTTACAGGGTGGGAAAGTGGGACAATTGTTAAATTAAGCCACGTCCCCTCATTGAGGGATAGATAGGAGTTGGGTGCAACAGTTACAATAATATAAACACTTTGAATGGGCAAATGAATCATTTGTTGATGCTGATCTTCATGTTGTACCTCAAACAGGGACAAATCGGAAGAACAAGGAACAAGGAGGGACATGGACTCAAAAGAGGGCCAGTCCCTCCAAATCAGGGACACTTGGGAGGTATGCACTGCTTGGAAAGATCTAACATGTCGGAGGAGGAATGTCTAGGATGTATTGTGCACATGTATAGACATGCCCTTGAGCTAAGGCAAAATGAGTCTTTGGATGCACAACTAGTCTTTTCCACACAAATGCCAGGAGAGGTTGGTAAGCAGGAGAGGGCAACCAGTTCTAGCTTGCATATTCTGCCATCAAAACTATTGTAGGAGTCAATTGGACCCCTTACCTGTTCACAAATTACAACGGTAAAAAAAAAATCCTTATATAATTACTAAAGAAAATAATCCATATTCTCATGTTTTCTTTCACCAGTTCTTCTTCGTTTCCATCGTGGACATCTTTGGACACCTGCATCACCTAACATTGGGGTAAAACGTAGATTATTTTTTGACAGCTACTGTTTCTTCATTGGCAATCATTGGTCTTGATTCACTAAGAGTTGAAAAAAATTCTCATGGTAGTAAATGATTCAATTCATGAGAAAAAAAAGTCTGAGGATTTTACGGTTAGTGAATCACCAGATAAAAAGACAATGAAAGTCAATGGCACTTTTTTACTCCTGGAAAAAGTGTTGAACTTTTTACCCCTTTTTACCTGTAGTAAAAAGGTGCCATTGACCTTCATTGTCTTCCTATCTGGTGATTCACTAAAAATTAGATTCTCAGGCTCTTTTCTAATGAATTTTATTTTTTACTACCATGAGAGTTTTTTCAATTCTTAGTGAATCAAGGCCATTGCCACTAGTATCCACAGTCCCTGCAGTGAAATATGCACATTAAAAGAAAGAGTAAATGCCACTCTTTAATCCAAAATAAAGAAGTGAACTTTTTTCCACCTGGAGTCACCCCTTTGATATAGCATAGTGCCAGTAAAAAGTGCCATGTGCTTTCATTGTCTGCAAGGGGGCGATTCAGGATCAGATCTAAAAAGAGCACTTTTTTATTTTCACTTCAAATGCACTTTTTACAAATGGTGCTGAATCGACCCATTTAATTTCCTAATTTAAAATATTGAGGAATTGATAAATGTTATATAATTTTTGTGTGTATGGGTAACATATTCTTTTACATTCATTTATGACATCCTGTTACTAAAGCCATACTGCAAACACATACTGTATAACCCCTCCTTTATTGTTTGCTTGCAGAAGCGTGTTGCATGCTCACTCCGCCATATCCTATCACTGTATGTTATATACACTACGCTGTACAGTTTTGTTCCTTCCTAATCGAGTGCTTATTTTAAGAATCTCCTCTGCATGGCTGCATCATGGACATCAGAGGGCTATTGTGTTTTCCGGGGATGATCAATTTGTCACATTGCCATGAGTGTTGCCATTTGTAAACCAGTGGAGCGGCAAATTAAACAGACTTTTTTTTCAGGGCAATTCTTGGAATATGGCATCATAGTCACAGAACAGTGTGTAGGACCATTCTTCATTGTAGCTATAATAATCCAAATTGACAATAAAAAAAAAATATATATATCTATAGTACTAATGGTATATACAAAAATGTGGGTTATCCTTATCACCACACCTACAGTATAAAGCAAATATAAATGCTTGATCTAGTTCCATGCGTGGCTATGTGATAAACAGATTACAGCAACTGCCATTACTGGACTTGCAATGAATACATACTGTATATATTGGCCACAAATGCTTTTCATGGTTGACCATTTTTTCCCTATAAGACACATCTGCCCATAAGACGCATCTAGGATTTGAAGGAGGAAAAAAAAGAAATTGGAACCAAATGTTGTGCTCAACCCCCCCCCCCCCCAGAACCAAGTAGGCAAGGTGCAGAATCCCCTACTTACAGGTAGACTGGCATCCCCGCCATAGGCAGTATGGCATTTCCCCCTCCCATTTCCCATATGCAGTGTGTCATTCCCCCCTCCCATTCTCCAATGGGCAGTGTAGCATTCCCCCCTCCCATTCCCCATATAGGCAGTGTGGCATCCCCTCTCCCATTCTCCAATGGGCAGTGTAGCATTCCCCCCTCCCATTCCCCATATAGGCAGTGTGGCATTTCCCCCTCCCATTCCCCATATAGGCAGTGTGGCATTTCCCCCCTGCCAACCCCCATGGGCAGTGTAGCATTCCCCTCTCCCATTCCCCATAGGCAGTGTGGCATTTCCCCCTCCCATTCCCCATATAGGCAGTGTGGCATTTCCCCCTCCCATTCCCCATATAGGCAGTGTGACATTCCCTCGTCCCACTCCCCATATAGGCAGTGTGGCATTTCCCCCCTCCCATTCCCATAGGCAGTGTAGCATTCCCCCCTCCCATTCCCATAGGCAGTGTGGCATTCCCATCTCCCATTTCCCATAGGCAGAGTGGCATTTTCCCCCTCCCATTACCCATAGGTAGTATGGCATTCCCATCTCCCATTCCCATAGGCAGTGTAGCATTTTCCCCCTCCCATTCCCCATATAGGCAGTGTGGCATCCCCTCTCCCATTCCCCATATAGGCAGTGTGGCATTTCCCCCTCCCATTCCCTATATAGGCAGTGTGGCATTTCCCCCTCCCATTCCCCATATAGGCAGTGTGGCATTTCCCCCTCCCATTCCCTATATAGGCAGTGTGGCATTTCCCCCCCTGCCAACCCCCATTAGCAGTGTAGCATTCCCCTCTCCCATTCCCCATAGGCAGTGTGGCATTTCCCCCTCCCATTCCCCATATAGGCAGTGTGACATTCCCTCCTCCCACTCCCCATATAGGCAGTGTGGCATTTCCCCCCTCCCATTCCCATAGGCAGTGGAGCATTCCCCCCTCCCATTCCCATAGGCAGTGTGGCATTCCCATCTCCCATTTCCCATAGGCAGTGTGGCATTTTCCCCCTCCCATTACCCATAGGTAGTATGGCATTCCCATCTCCCATTCCCATAGGCAGTGTGGCATTCCCCCCTCCCATTCCCATGGGCAGTGTAGCATTCCCATCTCCCATTTCCCATAGGCAGTGTGGCATTCCCCCCATCCCATTCCCATGGGCAGTGTAGCATTCCCATCTCCCATTCCCCATAGGCAGTGTGGCATTTTCCTCCTCCCATTCCCCATAGGTAGTATGGCATTCCACCATCCCATTCCCTATAGGCAGTGTGGCATTTTCCCCCTCCCATTCCCCATAGGTAGTATGGCATTCCACCATCCCATTCCCTATAGGCAGTGTGGCATTTTCCCCCTCCCATTCCCCATAGGTAGTATGGCATTCCACCATCCCATTCCCATAGGCAGTGTGGCATTTCCCCCTCCCATTCCCTATAGGCAGTGTAGCATTTTCCCCCTCCCATTCCCAATAGGTAGTGTGGCATTCCCCCTCCCATTCCCATAGGCAATGTGACATTCCCTCCTCCCATTCCCATAGGCAGTGTGGCATTCCCCCCTCCCATTCCCATAGGCAGTGTGGCATCCCCCCTCCCATTCCCCATAGGTAGTGTGGCATTCCCCCCTCTCATTCCTATAGGCAATGTGGCATTCCCCCCTCCCATTCCCATAGGCAGTGTGGTATTCCCCTCCTACCATTCCTCATGGGCAGTGTGGCATTCCCCCCTCCCATTCCCATAGGCAGTGTGGCATTCCCCTCCTCCCTTTCCCATAGGCAGTGTGGAATTTCCCCCTCCCATTTCCCATAGACAGTGTGGCATTCCCCCTCCCATTCCTCATATAGGCAGTGTGGCATTCTCCCCTACCATTCCCCATGGAGTGGGAGATTTTTGTAATCGGACAGACAAAAGGAAATCGGACTGACAGAGGGAAATTCCTGGTTGAAAGATTGCCAGCTATAATTCAGACTAGGCACCTCCTCTGACACTGTCAAACTATGGGGGTCCCACTAACTATCACTTTAAGTGCTCCTATACCTAGAAAGAAAGTTTATGTCGTCACCTTCTATCCGCAGCTCAATGTTCATAAAAACACTAGAAGGATGCACTATTATAGTCATGTAGCAGCACCCCCTGGTGCTCCCCAGTGATTATTTATTCAGTTACAAGTGGTAGTTTAGCTTTGCCTATTGCCTGCAGATGTATTGCAGTTATCAATGCTGTGTAACTGAATGAATGATCACTGGAGAGCACCAGCGGGCACTGCCTGGGAGCTGCACAGTCGCCATTTAAACATTAGACTGCATCTGGTTGGTTTTTCTTTTATCAATATTGGGCAAAGGCTTTCAAGTGGACCAAAACCTACCGTGATCGGTCCAGGAATCTATAAGATTCCTGGGCTGATCGATTCCCTCCCCCCGGGCATCCAGAATTGGGACTCCCCACTGTGTGAAACACCCCAGGTCGCCCCATACACTTACCTTGATTCCCCGTCCAACGGCGCACGTGCAAGCCGCGGCCACATCCCCGCTATCCCTCCAGCAGGGCACGCCAAGCATTTGTGAATGGCCGGGGATGTGGCCGCCAAGCTTGCTGATTTGACAAGCAGCCACACATGTGCCATAGGACCGGGAAGAGGTGAGTTAACTTCAGCGATCTGGGGGGTTTCATGCAAGGGGGCACCCCAGGGGAAAGGACCAAAACCCAGGATAGTCAAAATCCTGGGCTTTGGTCCACTTTAACTAACTACTTGCATACTCCTATTAAATAACTGCCACTAGCCCGCTACCACAACTACCTATCACAATGGTGATATGTAGAGATGAGCGAACTTTTGAAAAATTTGATTCGGCTGATTCGCCGAATTTTCCGACAAAATTCGTTTTGGTCCGAATTTATTCGCGACGAATCGCTATTAAAAACGGCTATTTCTGAGCCTCCTAGAGCCTCAATAGAGTTGTAAACCATTCTGCCTTGCTGTAACACGCATAGGATGCGTGCTGGGTTAGTTGAATAATACTGTAAATAAATATCACATGCAGATCAGAGGCATCGCTAATAGAATCGAAGATCGGCACAATTGCAGAGAGTTGAAGTGGCATCACTATGAGGGGCAGGAGCCCAAACATTGCTTTAAAGAGACACTGGAGTTGGCTGCAGGAGGCCAAAAATTGGATGAATCACACCCTGGAGTTGCAAGCAGCAGAAGGAGCACAAACATTGCTTTAAAGAGACACTGGAGTTGGTTGCAGGAGGCCAAAAATTGGATGAATCACACCCTGGAGTTGGAAGCAGCAGCAGCAGCAGCCCAAACATAGCTTGAAAGAGACACTGGAGTTGGCTGCAGGAGCCCAAAGATTGGATGAATCACACCTTGGAGTTGCAAGCAGCAGCAGCAGCAGCCCAAACATTGGCTTTAAAGAGACACTGGAGTTGGCAGCAGGAGCCCAAAAATTGGATGAATCACACCCTGGAGTTGGCAGCAGCAGCAGCAGGAGCCCAAACATTACTTTAAAGAGACACTGGAGTTGGCAGCAGGAGCCCAAAAATTGGATGAATCACACCCTGGAGTTGGCAGCAGCAGCAGCAGGAGCCCAAACATTACTTTAAAGAGACACTGGGGTTGGCTTCAGGAGCCCAAAAATTGGATGAATCACACCCTGGAGTTGCAAGCAGCAGCAGCAGCAGCCCGAACATTACTTTAAAGAGACACTGGAGTTGGCAGCAGGAGCCCAAAAATTGGAGGAATCACACCCTGGAGTTGCAAGCCGGAACAGCAGTAGCCCAAACATTACTTTAAAGAGACACTGGAGTTGGCAGCAGGAGCCCAAAAATTAGATGAATCACACCCTGGAGTTGCAAGCAGCAGCAGGAGCCCGAACATTACTTTAAAGAGACACTGGGGTTGGCTTCAGGAGCCCAAAAATTGGATGAATCACACCCTGGAGTTGCAAGCAGCAGCAGCCCAAACATTACTTTAAAGAGACACTGGAGTTGGCAGCAGGAGCCCAAAAATTGACTGACACACCCCGGAGTTGGCAGCAGCAGCAGCAGTAGCCCAAACATTACTTTAAAGAGAAACTGGAGTTGGCAGCAGGAGCCCAAAAATTGGATGAATCACACCCTGGAGTTGCAAGCAGCAGCAGCAGCCCAAACATTACTTTAAAGAGACACTGGAGTTTGCAGCAGGAGCCCAAAAATTGGATGAATCACACCCTGGAGTTGGCAGCAGCAGCAGCAGCCCAAACATTACACTGGAGTTGGCAGCAGGAGCCCAAAAATTGACTGACACAACCTGGAGTTGGCAGCAGCAGCAGCAGTAGCCCAAACATTACTTTAAAGAGACACTGGAGTTGGCAGCAGGAGCCTAAGAATTGGATGAATCACACCCTGGAGTTGCACGCAGCAGCAAGAGCCCAAACATTACTTTAAAGAGACACTGGGGTTGGCTTCAGGAGCCCAAAAATTGGATGAATCACACCCTGGAGTTGGCAGCAGCAGGAGCCCAAACATTACTTTAAAGAGACACTGGAGTTGGCAGCAGGAGCCCAAAAATTGGATGAATCACACCCTGGAGTTGGCAGCAGCAGCAGCAGCCCAACCATTACTTTAAAGAGACACTGGAGTTGGCAGCAGGAGCCCAAAAATTGGATGAATCACACCCTGGAGTTGGCAGCAGCAGAAGCCCAAACATTACTTTAAAGAGACACTGGAGTTGGCAGCAGGAGCCCAAAAATTGGATGAATCACACCCTGGAGTTGGCAGCAGCAGTAGCCCACACATTACTTTAAAGAGAGACTGGAGTTGGCAGCAGGAGCCCAAAAATTGACTGACACACCCTGGAGTTGGCAGCAGCAGTAGCCCAAACATTACTTTAAAGAGACACTGGAGTTGGCAGCAGGAGCCCAAAAATTGGATGAATCACACCCTGGAGTTGGCAGCAGCAGCAGCAGCAGGAGCCCAAACATTACTTTAAAGAGACACTGGAGTTGGCAGCAGGAGCCCAAAAATTGACTGACACACCCTGGAGTTGGCAGCAGCAGCAGGAGCCCAAACATTACTGTAAAGAGACACTGGAGTTGGCAGCAGGAGCCCAAAAATTGGATGAATCACACCCTGGAGTTGGCAGCAGCAGCAGCAGCAGGAGCCAGAACATTACTTTAAAGAGACACTGGGGTTGGCTTCAGGAGCCCAAAAATTGGATCAATCACACCCTGGAGTTACAAGCAGCAGCAGGAGCCCGAACATTACTTTAAAGAGACACTGGGGTTGGCAGCAGGAGCCCAAAAATTGACTGACACACCATGGAGTTGGCAGCAGCAGGAGCAGCCCAAACATTACTTTAAAGAGACACTGGAGTTGGCAGCAGGAGCCCAAAAATTGGATGAATCACACCCTGGAGTTGGCAGCAGCAGCAGCAGTAGCCCAAACATTACTTTAAAGAGACACTGGAGTTGGCAGCAGGAGCCCAAAAATTGGATGAATCACACCCTGGAGTTGGTAGCAGCAGCAGCAGGAACCTAGAAATTGGCTGGAAGGCACCCTGAAGTTGGCAGCAGCAGGAGCACATACATTAGCTGGAAGGCACACCCTGGAGTTGGCAGCAGCATAAGCAGGAGCCCAAACATTGCTTGAAAGACACCCTGGAGTTGGCAGCAGCAGCAGCGGCAGCAGCAGGAGGCCAAAAATTGGCTGAGAGAGACACTGGAGTTGGCAGCAGGAGCCCAAAAATTGGATGAATCACACCCTGAAGTTGCAAGCAGCAGCAGCAGGAGGCCCAATATTGGCTGAAAGGCACACCCTGAAGTTGACATCAGCAGGAGGCCAAAAATTGGTTGGAAGGCACACCCTGAAGTTGGCATCAGCAGGAGCACAAAAATTGGCCTAAAGACATAAATATGTTTTGCACCATTTGGAAAGTGTAAAACGTGGCACGATGCTGAATCTAGTCGCATGCATCAGGCATTGGTGGGTGGAAATCCTGTCTGATTCTGATCCCTGATTCATTTTGACAAAGGTGAGTCTCTCCACATTTTTAGTTGACAGACGAGTTCTCCTCGCCGTAACTATGGCCCCCGCCGCACTAAACACCCGCTCAGATGGCACGCTACTTGCCGGGCAGGATAGCTTTTCCAGGGCAAACTCTGCTAGTTGCGGCCACAAATCAAGTTTGGCTGCCCAGAAGTCCAGCGGATCCTCAAGGTGTGTTGGCATGGTCATGTCAAGGTATGACATGACCTGCTGGTTCAGGTCCTGCTCCAGGTCTTCCTGCTGCTCATGAGTAGCCTCACTATGCGGGTGTAGAAAGCTACTCATTAGCGACTGAAGACTGAGGCTGCTGCTGATGGAGCTGCTGCTGCTGCTCCTGCCAACCCCCCCCAGCAGCCATGGCAGTGGAAGGTGAGCGCAGAGTCAGACCTGCGAGAGTATGGACCATGGCGCAGATAGGCATCGGCCAACTGCCTACGTAGAATGTCTTTGTAGTAGTTCAGTTTGTCCTCCCTCTCGGTGGGTTTAAAAAATGCCCCCATTTTGTGCCGGAAGCGAGGGTCCAGTAAGGTGGACAGCCAGAAGTCATCCCGCCGACAAATGGAAACAATTCTGGGGTCACTACGCAAGCACGTGAGCATGCTTCCTGCCATTTGCGCAAGTGTCTCGGATGGACTACCTGTCTCCATCTCCACTGCATACTGCCACGGTGTGTCCGGGTCCTCTGTCTCGCCTTCCTCAAAAACCTCTAGCTCCTCTGGCTGCTCCTGCTCCTCCTCTCCTGTCCGCTGACTAGATAAACCAGCCATTTCTCCAAGCCTAAACTGTGTTTCGCTGGGCAACTCCTCCTCCTCTTCCTCCTCCTCCTCCAGTTCAGCTCCAACGGGGTTCATGTGGCCGTAAGATGTAGACGCCATGTCTCCAGTGCCCTGACCAGCCATGGTTTCCAACATGTGCTGTAGTACATGAAGCAGTGGAATCACGTCGTTCATCCCGTAATCCTGCCGACTGACAAATAAAGTGGCTTCCTCAAAGGGCCTGAGCAAACGGCAGGTGTCACGTATGAGCTGCCACTGGTTGACATTGAAGTTACACAGGGGAGTCCCCCTATCCGCTTGGATCATCAGGAAATCCGTGATGGCTTTTCTCTGTTCATATAATCGGTCCAACATGTGAAGGGTGGAATTCCAATGGGTGGAAACATCGCAAATCAGACTATGTTGGGGGATACCGTTCTGACGCTGTAGCTCAAGAAGGGTGTGTTTGGCGGTGTATGAGTGGCTGAAGTGCATGCAAAGTTTCCTTGAAGTTGTTAGGATGTCTTGCAGATGGGGGGAACACTTCAGAAACTGCTTGACAACCAGATTGAAGACGTGAGCCATGCAGGGGGCATGGGTCAGGCTTCCTTGGCGCAGCGCAGACAAAATGTTCTTCCCATTGTCGGTAACCATGATTCCCATTTTAAGTTTTCTTGGAGTAAGCCATGTTTGGATTTCCTGATGAATAAATTTAAGCAGTTCCTCCCCTGTGTGACTCCTTTCGCCAAGACAAACCATGTGAAGCACTGCGTGACACCTCCGTGCCCTGCACACATGGTAGACTGGAGGGGCACTGAGACTTGAGCCTACAGTGGAGGGTGAGGAGATGGTGGAGGATGAGGAGGCCGAGTCGCACAGTGTCACAGGCCCAACGGGCAGGGAGCGCGGAGGCCGAAGCGGCGTGACCTGTCCAAGTTGCTGCTGCTGCTGCTGCAAAGGGACCACATTCACCCAGTGGGCCGTAAACGACATGTACTGTCCCTGACCGTAGTTACAGCTCCAGACGTCGGCGCTGCCATGCACTTTGCTACACACCGACAGGCTCAAGGACTGGCCCACCTTCTGTTCAACAAAAGTGTGCAGCGCTGGTACTGCCTTCTTGGCAAAGAAATGACGGCTTGGGACTCTCCACAAGCCATCAGTTCTCTGAAAGGTGCAGAGTCCACCACCTGAAAAGGGAGCGACTGCAGCACCAGCAACTTGGACAGAAGCACATTCAGCTTCTGCGCCGTAGGATGAGTGGGCGCATACTGCTGTCTCTTGGACATGGCTTCGCTGATGGATTGCTGGCGGGATGCATGACTTGGAGAAGGAGGAGGAGCAGGAGCGACAGAGCATGGGTATGACGCACAGCTGCCTTCGGCTGAGGTGCTGGAGCCTTGGCTGGCAGAAATTGGGAGTGGCGTGCCACTTGGTATGGAAGCAGACTGGACCACCCCTTGGGAGCCTCGGTTCTCCCAGGTCGCTTTATGGTGACGCATCATATGTTGACGCAGGGCCGTGGTGCCAACATTTGGGACCTGGCCACGCTTCACCTTCTGCCTACATATCTTGCATGTGGCCATGTTACCCTCCTGCGGATGCTTCAGGAAAAACTGCCACACTGCTGAGTAGCTACTTTTCCCACCAACAGGCCTCACTGATTCGCTGCTATTGTCGCCAACTCCAGGAACCCCTGCCCCACTACCTCCCGATAAGGTAGCCTGCCGCGCAGCAGGTGCTCTACCCCGACCCCGGCCCCATTTGGCTCCAGGCTTTACAATTGTGCCCCCATGCTGACTGCCAACCATGCTGCTAACACCTTGCTGCCTGAGCTGCTGACTCCGGGGCAACCTGCGCCCCTCTTCTCCTGATGATGACGATGAAGCCCCTTCATCACCCAGCTCCCAAGTGCGATCGGCATCATCATCATCATTATCACCGAGTTGTGGCTGTATGTTCGTGGATTCGTCAACAGTGTCTGGTGCAGGAGCTGGAACGCTCGCAACACCCACGACACTGTCCACATCACTATTTGTCTGCCTAGCTAAAGAAGCCACCTCCATTTCTTGGCTGGGCAGTAGCTGCTGACTGTCCTCTATGTGATCGTCCTCCTCACTAAAGAGTGGAGCTGAACCCAAAGCATAGGATACGTCGCTAGGGGAGGGAACGGCGTAGGACAGAGGCAATGGGAGGACAGGGACTGCTCTCGGGGCATGCCAACTCAGGGTTGTGTCAGAGGAACCTACCGACCCTAGACTGGGGGTCTCAGACGTAACTTGTGATGATGTTGATGAGCGCGTTAACCAATCTACCACGGCAGATGCGTTACTGGTGGAGACACGACCGCTAGCAGATACTGGCAGACCAGGTCTCTCACCGTGACTCCTGCTGCCACTCGCCCCTAGTCTGCTGCGACCTCTGCCTGCTGAATCTTGGCCTCTGCCACTCCTCTTTGAACATCCTGGCACTTGTCTGCCTGACATTTTTATGTATTTGCTTATTTAGTATAAACAGATAGGGTTCAAGGTGCAGCTTTGGGGTGCCCTGTGGCCTGGTTTATTAAAAGCAGTCAAAAACAAATGGGATGCCCCCACAGCAGACCTGAGATCAGTATATATGCACAGCAACAGTGGATAAGCAGGCTGCGACAGGCCAAATTACTTTAAATAAGTGTGCAGCTTAGTGAAGATCAAGAGGGGTATGGTATGTTACAGAATGGGATGCCCCCACAGCAGACTTGAGATCAGTATATATGCACAGTAAAAGTGTCTAAGCAGGCTGTAACAGGCCAAATTACTTTAAATAAGTGTGCAGCTTAGTGAAGATCAAGAGGGGTATGGTATGTTACAGAATGGGATGCCCCCACAGCAGACTTGAGATCAGTATATATGCACAGCAACAGTGGATAAGCAGGCTCCAACTGGCCAAATTACTTTAAATAAGTGTGCAGCTTAGTGAAGATCAAGAGGGGTACGGTATGTTACAGAATGGGATGCCCCCACAGCAGACTTGAGATCAGTATATATGCACAGTAAAAGTGTCTAAGCAGGCTGCAACAGGCCAAATTACTTTAAATAAGTGTGCAGCTGAAGATCAAGAGGGGTATGGTATGTTACAGAATGGGATACCCCCACAGCAGACTTGAGATCAGTATATATGCACAGCAACAGTGGATAAGCAGGCTCCAACAGGCCAAATTACTTTAAATAAGTGTGCAGCTGAAGATCAAGAGGGGTATGGTATGTTATAGAATGGGATGCCCCCACAGCAGACCTGAGATCAGTATATATGCACAGCAACAGTGGATAAGCAGGCTCCAACAGGCCAAATTACTTTAAATAAGTGTGCAGCTGAAGATCAAGAGGGGTATGGTATGTTACAGAATGGGATACCCCCACAGCAGACCTGAGATCAGTATATATGCACAGCAACAGTGGATAAGCAGGCTGCGACAGGCCAAATTACTTTAAATAAGTGTGCAGCTTAGTGAAGATCAAGAGGGGTATGGTATGTTACAGAATGGGATGCCCCCACAGCAGACTTGAGATCAGTATATATGCACAGCAACAGTGGATAAGCAGGCTCCAACAGGCCAAATTACTTTAAATAAGTGTTCAGCTGAAGATCAAGAGGGGTATGGTATGTTACAGAATGGGATACCCCCACAGCAGACCTGAGATCAGTATATATGCACAGCAACAGTGGATAAGCAGGCTGCGACAGGCCAAATTACTTTAAATAAGTGTGCAGCTGAAGATCAAGAGGGGTATAGTATGTTACAGAATGGGATACCCCCACAGCAGACCTGAGATCAGTATATATGCACAGCAACAGTGGATAAGCAGGCTGCGACAGGCCAAATTACTTTAAATAAGTGTGCAGCTGAAGATCAAGAGGGGTATGGTATGTTACAGAATGGGATACCCCCACAGCAGACTTGAGATCAGTATATATGCACAGCAACAGTGGATAAGCAGGCTGTGACAGGCCAAATTACTTTAAATAAGTGTGCAGCTGAAGATCAAGAGGGGTATGGTATGTTACAGAATGGGATACCCCCACAGCAGACTTGAGATCAGTATATATGCACAGCAACAGTGGATAAGCAGGCTCCAACAGGCCAAATTACTTTAAATAAGTGTGCAGCTGAAGATCAAGAGGGGTATGGTATGTTACAGAATGGGATACCCCCACAGCAGACCTGAGATCAGTATATATGCACAGCAACAGTGGATAAGCAGGCTGCGACAGGCCAAATTACTTTAAATAAGTGTGCAGCTTAGTGAAGATCAAGAGGGGTATGGTATGTTACAGAATGGGATGCCCCCACAGCAGACTTGAGATCAGTATATATGCACAGCAACAGTGGATAAGCAGGCTCCAACAGGCCACATTACTTTAAATAAGTGTGCAGCTTAGTGAAGATCAAGAGGGGTATGGTTTGTTACAGAATGAGATGCCCCCACAGCAGACTCGAGATCAGTATATATGCACAGTAAAAGTGTCTAAGCAGGCTGCAACAGGCCAAATTACTTTAAATAAGTGTGCAGCTGAAGATCAAGAGGGGTATGGTATGTTACAGAATGGGATGCCCCCACAGCGGACTTGAGATCAGTATATATGCACAGCAAAAGTGTCTAATCAGGCTGCAACAGGCCAAATTACTTTAAATAAGTGTGCAGTTTAGAGGAAATACAGAGGCTAATGAGATCTTACAAAATGGTAATGTTCCCACATCAGACTTGAGATCAGTTCAGTGTATATGCACAACATCAAAAGTGTATAAGCAGCCTGAAACAGCTAACAAAGCCAGTCAGCCAGCCAGTAACACGCAGGCTGGATGGAAAAAAAAAAAATCTCCCTGTGACTGCCTCCGATTTTTCCTAACTTTCCCTGCTTCTCGTTGACTTCCTGCCTGTCTCCTGCCTGTCTCCTGCCTGTCCCTGCCTGTCCCTGGCTCTCTAACTGTCTCTCCCTGACTACAGCAGTGTCCTGCCTCTCACGAATGCAATAGAGAAATGAAGAAAAGCAAGATGTCCGCCGCCTTAAATAGCGCTGTGACGTCCCCGGGCTTGCTGGCTGCTGATAGGCTGCATGCGACTGCCCCAGTATGCACTGGAGCGGGGTAGATGTCTGGACATGTCCCGTCCGACATCTTAGAATGCCTGTAATGTAAATGAATGGATGTTAAAGAAAAACTTCGAGCGATCGAAGCACGGGGAAATTCTAATTCGATCCGAATCGAATTTTTCATGAAATTCGGATCGAATCCGGGTTCGTCCAGATCGATTCGCTCATCCCTAGTGATATGCATGGCAAAGACTCCGGGTAAGTGGTTAGCAGCAGCACTCTGGCAGCAATAGAGAGGTCTCGCTTTTGAATACTAAATAGGTTTCCTTGGACAACCTATAATATCCTGGCAAGTAAATGAACAGCTATATTATATGAGATCCAGAGAAATAATTTCTATGCACTGCGACACAAGGAGCACCGCTGTGTGATGTGCATTTTAATGTCATTTCATGCTCAATGTAGACAAAAATGTTTTATTAATAGGTTTACATTCTGAACTTTGTAGCTATCAGTCAGTATTAGTCCACTATACTAAGCCTGACATGGGTATCTTCCGAAATGCGTCTGGGACAGGACTAAAGTGCTCTTAAAGGAGCACTATTGCAAAATTGTGTAATATTAAAAATCCAAATAAACACCTTGGCTAATGAGAGGAGGGGTGGCTTATGCACCCAAACTGAATAAAACTCCCACCAAGCTTGTGGTTTTCTTCTCCTGGTAGGAATAAAATCCAGGGGTGATAGGTTTAGTCTATGAGGGGTGACAGAGCCAGTCACCCTGATGTTCTTTTTTTTTCAATTAAAATAAAAAATAACAAGCCTGGTGTATAAGTGACCCCTCCTCCTGCCATCCAGCATATTTATATGAATTTTTATTATTGGGCCATTTTTCGCGATAGTGTACCATTAAGCAGGCACCTAACCCTAATTGCTCCCGGTCAGCATGGCACAGTGGTATAAAACACAATTAGCCCAGCACTCAATGGTCCCACAGTTGTCTCTGACCACAGAGGAGCATGGTCAAGACTCATAAATCTGCCCTATGACATGCTCTTTCCAGTATAAGTAAGAAGATAGTACATAAGGTGTTCATATAATCAGATATTTTGAGATGCTTTGCAATGGGCCTGGCTCATTTCACACTGTTCTCAAGGGGGATAAGGTGGAAGCAAGTTGGTGTGTGTCTGCACAGGGACCTAAATATGCATAGCATAGACCACTAATAGAAAAACCCACACAAGCACCGTGGGACAGGGGCGTACATAGCACTGTTGGGTCCCCATAGCATGACCCCAATCAAAGGCCCTCATCACCCATCATGAGCCCCCATCACTTACCGTCCCACAGGACAGACTCACCAGGCCCCACGGTGAGGACGGCTACATGTGCATGGCAACACGGGCGACGCATGCATCTGCTGTAGGTCGGGAGGCGCATGCACAGAGGCCAGGAACGAGACGCTCGCTTCGTAGAAGAAGCCTGCGTATACACCAGAGGCAGCATGGCTGGGTAGGTAAGTATAATGTATGCCATCCGCAGCTGGAGAAGGAGGTGTAGGTAGCAGGCACTGGACCCGCTTGTTCCACAAGCCCAAGGGCATCTGCTTTCACTGCCTCTATGGTATTTATGCCTCTGCCGTGGGATCCTTTGAGAGGTATTCACAGTGTGAATTTCATGGGGACATTAAAAATTAGAATATTCGTAGGACGAGGAACACCCGGCAAGCGGACCAAAACCAACTGAACATATGAAATACATTTGGCCAAAGCCCCTGCCAATACTCCCTACTTAAGGTGGACCAAAACCCAGGATTTTGACTATCCCGGGTTTTGTTCCGTACCCCAAGGGCACCCCGATTAGGGGTGCTCCGCTGTGTGAAACCCCCCCAGATCGCTGCAGCCAACTCACCTTATACCGGTCCCACGGCGCGTCTAAGAACAGCAGCACTGACAGCCGCATCCTCGCTTTCCTTCTAGCAGTTTGCGTACCCGTGGCAGGCATTTGTGAATGACCGACGCAGGCACGCTCCCTGTTAGAGAGAGGTGGAGGATGCGGCCGTCCGTGCCCCCGGGGGATGGAACAAAACCCAGGATAGTCAAAACTTTTGACTATCCTGGGTTTTGGTCCACTTTAAGTTGTAGAACTAGAAATGATTATTTTCGCATTTCTAATTGTCCTGGAACTCTGATTTATTTGCTGTTCCTCTCTGCAAGATGGCAGAGGATCAGTCATTTAATAGATGTGGCAATGACATCATTGACACACACAACGGTGGCAATGAATGGAGGAGGCGGCGCTTTACAGCTCAAACAGGCACCATTATCTGGGATTAGAGTGAAGGAAAAGCAGTGAAAATTGGCAAAAGATAATTCTCATGGGGGCAGCAATTCAGGGGATGCAAGTTAAAAATGTAGGTTTTGAGCCGGTTTAATTCTGATCAGGTAACTGCATTGAAATGCACATCACATATGCAATACTACTGCAGGTGTCATAGTATAGAATTATTGATACAGATCTCATACGGTGAAGCAGTTCATTATGAGCTAATGCTCGAGCCGTCAAATGGGAACGACATTCCAGATGACAAAACGGTTGGAAGCTCGGAGCAGCCAGTATCCACTATGTCTATCGTTATACAATGGAAACCTCTATAATGACATGTTTCTGCAAACAACATGCAATAATATGCATGGCCTCCCCGTGTAAAATGCTTGAGTGACTCATAAATACAGTCATTTTACCTGAAGCACCAAGTGGGCGAACAATGCAATTCAAAGGTTCTACAGTATATGCTTAACACTATATTACACATTATCTGTGGACCCCTCCGTGGCTCCAACAGCAGAAATCACTTTGAGCAAATCATTGGTTCTATACTGCAGGCGGCCATACTGCCCAGCTTCAGGGAATGCCATAGTCCACTTAATGTCTCTATAATAATATGTCCGAAGGGCATTACTTGGGGTAAGTTGACAAAACAAAATGCGTATTTCATTTCATTAACAGATTCACACTGAGCTTTCTTAGAACTAAACACATTGATTAACATGGGCAGTGATGGTTATTTAAATTTCAAGCAGAGCTTAGTTGTGCTACCTGAAGTATTATGGGTGTTTTCAAGCCAAGTGCAGAATTAATATAGGTACTATATAAATCACAATGTATATAATAGGCAGGTATACTGTACAACACGGGGAGGCCGATTCATTAATAGCGCCAGGTAGCGACAGATGAGCGACTGTAGCGTGATTTTTTCAGCGCCAGCCAGTATTCGCTGTGCTTGGCCGGCATTAGCTTGATGACAGCGACTCAGTCGGTGTGCGGTAATGTTGAATACGGGCTGGGGGGTCGCTGTTTCACAGGTTCAGCGTTGTATGTGAGCGCCTGACAACGAATGGCCAGAGCGAACGGCTAGCTTCATATTCATTAACAAATCACGCTCCGAATGGGCTGTCGCTGTCCATTCCTTGTTTAAACCCCAGAGCGCTGGCGGCGATGTGTATTAACTAGTTTTTAACCCCTAAACAACCATATTTTTTGAATGTAACATTATACATGTGTTTAGAATCATTTTGTAATATGAATACATTAATCTCAGACCTGTTAGATCAATTCTGCACAAATTTGTTTTAAATTTTTTTTTTACTTAAAAATAAATCCTAACATTGCAGAAGTGGTCTCCGATTTTTTGACATTAAAAAAAAAAAAAAAAAAAAATTAATACCAATTAATTTTGAATAATTATAGATTGCTTCATTGAAATGCATTGGACATCACCAGGGAGCGACAGCTCATACCTGGCGCTGTGAGGGAATTTGCAGCGGCGCTGTTCGGTCCAGGCGGCTTCATGATGAATGCCGCGCTAGCCGTCGCTCTCGCCGGCACTAGCCTCATTTTGCTTGATAAATGCGTCATTGTGACCGCCGACCGGGCGTACTTGAGTCGGTAGTCGCCGTTAGCTGCCGCTACCTGGCGCTCGTCAGACACTACCTGGCGCTATCGCTTGATGAATAAGGGCAAAAGTCATTGCTACTGTTTGTATCTTGATTGATGGTGGCCTTGATAAGGCTTGTGTTGCTGTTCAGAATCAAGTTAAAGTGGACCTTCCGAAACCTTTAAAATGCTTAAAAAAACTATTCCCCAGCATCTAAAATTAATATAATTTAAGATTTTGGTCACTTACTTTTTATTCTTTCCCCCCACTGGCCTGCAACTCTAGGATAAGGGTGCTGATATCTTGGCTCAGTAGCATCACATACTGAGGAGAGGAGAGCGGGATAATGTACAGGGGGCGGGTTATAGCTGTGCTTTGCACAGACAGAGCAGAGCTAGGGTCAGGGAAAAGGTCAGCAGTCCCAGAATGCAGAGCAGCACAGCCAGAAGACAATTCCTGTTTGCAGGTAGCCTGAGACCTCATGAGCCGCCACCTTGGATGTTTAAAGGCTCATAAAATGCAGTAGATGCAGGTAGGATGATTTTTAATGTGGGCAATCTGTATGTACAGGGTGTGGGAAACATATAAGATAGGCTCTTATTCATGGTGGAGGTCCGGTTTAAAGCTGCGCTATATTCAAGTCAGCCAACTCATATATTGTAAGGCCTGTAACCAAATGGGCTTGCAGAGTGGACGTGCACATCAAACCTGAATGGTTGCTGGTGGTCACATGACTGGCTGCCATTGGCTACCAAACAAGTAAATGAGAAAATGATGACTTGACGATAGTGTTCAGAATTTATTTGATTCAGTTTGGTTTAACCTGAACAGAATCGCCAATATTTGGGTTAAATTCAGCCGCCTCAAGTTTTGATTAAAGTGGACCAAAACCCAGGATTTTGACTATCGTGGGTTTTGGTCCGTGTCGCCAGGGCAGGCCGATCGCCTAAACCAACTCACCTCTTCTCGGTCATGCATGTGCCGCGGCTCGTCCAATCAGCACACTCGGATCCGCTGACGTCACGTCATGTAATCCTTTGTCTAAGGGGAGCAGACTGATGGCTGCATCCCTCTCTACCCTCTAACAGGGAGGGTGCCTGGCGCAGGCACGCGCCCTGCTAGAGGGATAGCAGGGATGTGGCCATGGCTCGCACATGCACCATTGGACCGGGAAAGAAGATATGTGTATGGGTCCACTTTAAAGTGGACCAACACCCAGGGGGGATCAGCCCGGGAATCTATAAGATCAGATCCCTCCCCGCGGGGCATCCGAAATCGCTGTGTGAAACCCCGCAGGACGCCCAGAAACTTTACCTTATCCCCGTTCCAACGGCGCATGCACGAGCCGCGGCCGCATCTCGCGCTTCTCTCTAGCAGGGCGCGCACCCGCGCCAGCCGTTTGTGAATGGCTGGCGCGGGCGCGCTCCCTGTTAGAGGGAAGCGCGAGATGTGGCCTCCAGCGTGCTCAGAGCCGCTATGGTTGTCCGTCGCTTGTCCGTACATACCACAGCGGCTCTGAGCGCTCTGATTGGACGAGCACTCGCGTAGGAGCGGGGTGAGGTGAGTTTTTTAGGGCGATCTGGGTGCCCCGCGGAAGTGGACCAAAACCCAGGATAGTGAAAATCCTGGGTGCTGGTCCACTTTAAGGCAACAAGCCTTGAATGCCAAAATGTTATCTTTTCATAATGGCAGACATCCTTTTTTAGTCTACTAATATATACTAATGTACTAAAGTGTTAAAAGGTAGAAGTGATCTTAGACTATAGTCTACCTCGGGGGTGCACAACCTTTTTTGGTCTAAGGGCCATATTGTCTTATTGTTCCACTTCAAGGGGCTGCAATAAAATGGAAGCAGGGAAAATACAGTTTACTGCAGGAAAGCTGTGACCTTTAAACTCTTTATATGCTTTTATATACTGTATATGCAGATGCAGGCTGATGTGGGCAGAGGTTAGGTGGAAGAAGAGGGCAGAGGAGAGGAGAGAAAAGCATACCTACCAACTTTTCAGGGTGGGAAAGAGGGACATTTGTTAAATTAGGCCACGTCCCCTCATTGAGGGATGGATAGGTTGTAACAGTTAAAACAATATAAAAACTTTAAATAAGTAGATCTGCATGTTAAACCTCAAAGAGGGGCAAAGGAGAACAAAGAAGGACAGCGGGACATAGACTTAAAATAGGGACAGTCCCTCCAAATCAGGGACACTTGGGAGGTATGGAGAAATGGTAAGAGGAGAGGTGAGCAGAGGTGGGGATAGGTGAGGTGAGACAGCTAGCAAAATGAACATATAGTGCCCAAACCAAAAGTTTGTCATAGATCGCAGATAGCACTATTGGTTTCAAACACTTTTCCACCTAAAACGTTTTGTGTGAATTTGGGCTATGACTTGTTTTGGGCTATGACTTGTGGATATAATGCTGGAAGCCTTTCCATGTACTGTGCCAATTGTTCAGATGTCATGTTTGTAGCAATGCTTAGAAAAACCCAAAATATAATGTCCACTGCAACCTAGCAGCAACACATGTGCCACCCACCTCTACAGAAAAGTTCATTTGTGCCTCATTTCCTGCTTTGGGAGCTGCATTGCCTCTATTGGCCAGCCTATGGCACTGCAGGCGAGGTAATCTCAGCTTTCTGACCCCCAACATTTAGAATTAGGGATACAGGGGCCACAACTGAGGGTGGTTCATCGCGGCGTAACTAAATGTGACGGGTCCCAGGTGCAAACATTGAATGGGGTCCCTGTCATTTTAACTAAATTGGATACAGCTAGACAACTAAAGACTGAAACAGCTAAGGCAAATGATGCTTCTTTTTTCTGTACATGATGAAAGAACAAATCTAATAAATAAGGTAGAAGAAACAACAATAATAGTCCCCCGACCTTATGGGCCCCAGTGTGTTCTCAACCTCTGCACCCTCTACAGTAGGGCTGTCAAACTCATTTTCATTGAGGGCTACATCAGCATTATGGCTGCCCTCAAGGGCCATTTAAAGTGGACCAACACCCAGGATTTTGACTATCCTTGGTTTTGGTCCACTTCGGTGGGGCACCCCGATCGGGGGTGCCCCGCTGTGTGAAACCCCCCAGAAAGCCCTGAAAACTCACCTCACCCCGCTCCCACGTGACCGCTGCAGCCAATCCCCGCCGCCGGACAAGCGAGAGGCAGCGCCGGACAAGCAGAGCGCGCCCTGCTAGAGGGACGCGCGGGAGGCGGCGGCGGCGGACACGCATGCGCCGCTGGAACGTGGAAAAGGCAGGATTGTGGGCCGATCCCCCCTGGGTGTTGGTCCACTTTAATGACAAACACAGCACAAAATGGAAGCACGACCATTCAAATGTATGTTAAAGACCCAGAAATATTCCGACCAGGACAGATGCAGACAGGCACCAAAATACTTTGCCCAGGACAGAATTATTTTGCCCAGTACAGATCCACAATGAATTATTTTGCCCAGAACAGATGCAGACGTAGAGCTGTTATGCCCAAGGCACTGAATTAGATTGGCCGGGGCGGCCCTATAATGATTTTTTCCACCTGCACCTGGCAATAGCTAGAAATATGGTGGAGCAGCTGTTGGACCCTCTGCTGTGGCAGTGAGTTGGATGGGTTAGGCGGCCATCCCTTGTGTGGTGAGAGCAGATTGCACAGAGACTTTCAGACACTGCTCTCTCATCCCCCAGAATGTTGAAAAAGTGTGCACCAGCTTATTTCACAGTTAGGGCCGGATTAAGTGTGATGGAGACCCCTGGGTAGAGATGAGCGAACTTTTGAAAAATTCGATTCGACTGATTCGCCGAATTTTCCGACAAAAATCGTTTCGACCCGAATAAATTCGCGACGAATCGCTATTAAAAACGGCTATTTCTGAGCCTCCTACAGCCTCAATAGGGTTGTAAACCATTCAGCCTTGCTGTAACACGCACAGGATGCGTGCTGGGTTAGTTAAATAATACTTTTAAGAAATATCACATGCAGATCAGAGGCATAGCTAATAGAATCGCAGAGCGGCACAATTGCAGAGAGTTGAAGTGGCATCACTATGAGGGGCAGAAGGAGCCCAAATATACACTGGAGTTGGCCTCAGGAGCCCAAAAATTGGATGAATCACACCCTGGAGTTGGCAGAAGTTGGCAGCAGCAGCAGCAGGAGCCCAAATATACACTGGAGTTGGCTTCAGGAGCCCAAAAATTGGATGAATCACACCCTGGAGTTGGCAGGAGTTGACAGCAGCAGCAGCAGGAGCCCAAATATACACTGGAGTTGGCCTCAGGAGCCCAAAAATTGGATGAATCACACCCTGGAGTTGGCAGGAGTTGGCAGCAGCAGCAGCAGGAGCCCAAATATACACTGGAGTTGGCTTCAGGAGCCCAAAAATTGGATGAATCACACCCTGGAGTTGGCAGGAGTTGACAGCAGCAGCAGCAGGAGCCCAAATATACACTGGAGTTGGCTTCAGGAGCCCAAAAATTGGATGAATCACAGCCTGGAGTTGGCAGAAGTTGGCAGCAGCAGCAGCAGGAGCCCAAATATACACTGGAGTTGGCTTCAGGAGCCCAAAAATTGGATGAATCACACCCTGGAGTTGGCAGAAGTTGGCAGCAGCAGCAGCAGGAGCCCAAATATACACTGGAGTTGGCTTCAGGAGCCCAAAAATTGGATGAATCACACCCTGGAGTTGGCAGGAGTTGACAGTAGCAGCAGCAGGAGCCCAAATATACACTGGAGTTGGCTTCAGGAGCCCAAAAATTGGATGAATCACAGCCTGGAGTTGGCAGGAGTTGACAGTAGCAGCAGCAGGAGCCCAAATATACACTGGAGTTGGCCTCAGGAGCCCAAAAATTGGATGAATCACACCCTGGAGTTGGCAGGAGTTGGCAGCAGCAGCAGCAGGAGCCCAAATATACACTGGAGTTGGCTTCAGGAGCCCAAAAATTGGATGAATCACACCCTGGAGTTGGCAGAAGTTGGCAGCAGCAGCAGCAGGAGCCCAAATATACACTGGAGTTGGCTTCAGGAGCCCAAAAATTGGATGAATCACACCCTGGAGTTGGCAGGAGTTGACAGCAGCAGCAGCAGGAGCCCAAATATACACTGGAGTTGGCTTCAGGAGCCCAAAAATTGGATGAATCACACCCTGGAGTTGGCAGGAGTTGACAGCAGCAGCAGCAGGAGCCCAAATATACACTGGAGTTGGCTTCAGGAGCCCAAAAATTGGATGAATCACACCCTGGAGTTGGCAGAAGTTGGCAGCAGCAGCAGCAGGAGCCCAAATATACACTGGAGTTGGCTTCAGGAGCCCAAAAATTGGATGAATCACACCCTGGAGTTGGCAGAAGTTGGCAGCAGCAGCAGCAGGAGCCCAAATATACACTGGAGTTGGCTTCAGGAGCCCAAAAATTGGATGAATCACACCCTGGAGTTGGCAGAAGTTGGCAGCAGCAGCAGCAGGAGCCCAAATATACACTGGAGTTGGCTTCAGGAGCCCAAAAATTGGATGAATCACAGCCTGGAGTTGGCAGGAGTTGACAGTAGCAGCAGTAGGAGCCCAAATATACACTGGAGTTGGCTTCAGGAGCCCAAAAATTGGATGAATCACACCCTGGAGTTGGCAGAAGTTGGCAGCAGCAGGAGCCCAAATATACACTGGAGTTGGCCTCAGGAGCCCAAAAATTGGATGAATCACACCCTGGAGTTGGCAGGAGTTGGCAGCAGCAGCAGCAGGAGCCCAAATATACACTGGAGTTGGCTTCAGGAGCCCAAAAATTGGATGAATCACACCCTGGAGTTGGCAGAAGTTGGCAGCAGCAGCAGCAGGAGCCCAAATATACACTGGAGTTGGCTTCAGGAGCCCAAAAATTGGATGAATCACACCCTGGAGTTGGCAGGAGTTGACAGCAGCAGCAGCAGGAGCCCAAATATACACTGGAGTTGGCTTCAGGAGCCCAAAAATTGGATGAATCACACCCTGGAGTTGGCAGAAGTTGGCAGCAGCAGCAGGAGCCCAAATATACACTGGAGTTGGCTTCAGGAGCCCAAAAATTGGATGAATCACACCCTGGAGTTGGCAGGAGTTGACAGTAGCAGCAGCAGGAGCCCAAATATACACTGGAGTTGGCTTCAGGAGCCCAAAAATTGGATGAATCACAGCCTGGAGTTGGCAGGAGTTGACAGTAGCAGCAGCAGGAGCCCAAATATACACTGGAGTTGGCTTCAGGAGCCCAAAAATTGGATGAATCACACCCTGGAGTTGGCAGAAGTTGGCAGCAGCAGCAGCAGGAGCCCAAATATACACTGGAGTTGGCTTCAGGAGCCCAACAATTGGATGAATCACACCCTGGAGTTGGCAGAAGTTGGCAGCAGCAGCAGCAGGAGCCCAAATATACACTGGAGTTGGCTTCAGGAGCCCAAAAATTGGATGAATCACACCCTGGAGTTGGCAGGAGTTGACAGCAGCAGCAGCAGGAGCCCAAATATACACTGGAGTTGGCTTCAGGAGCCCAAAAATTGGATGAATCACACCCTGGAGTTGGCAGGAGTTGACAGCAGCAGCAGCAGGAGCCCAAATATACACTGGAGTTGGCTTCAGGAGCCCAAAAATTGGATGAATCACACCCTGGAGTTGGCAGAAGTTGGCAGCAGCAGCAGCAGGAGCCCAAATATACACTGGAGTTGGCTTCAGGAGCCCAAAAATTGGATGAATCACACCCTGGAGTTGGCAGAAGTTGGCAGCAGCAGCAGCAGGAGCCCAAATATACACTGGAGTTGGCTTCAGGAGCCCAAAAATTGGATGAATCACACCCTGGAGTTGGCAGAAGTTGGCAGCAGCAGCAGCAGGAGCCCAAATATACACTGGAGTTGGCTTCAGGAGCCCAAAAATTGGATGAATCACACCCTGGAGTTGGCAGGAGTTGACAGCAGCAGCAGCAGGAGCCCAAATATACACTGGAGTTGGCTTCAGGAGCCCAAAAATTGGATGAATCACACCCTGGAGTTGGCAGAAGTTGGCAGCAGCAGCAGCAGGAGCCCAAATATACACTGGAGTTGGCTTCAGGAGCCCAAAAATTGGATGAATCACACCCTGGAGTTGGCAGAAGTTGGCAGCAGCAGCAGCAGGAGCCCAAATATACACTGGAGTTGGCTTCAGGAGCCCAAAAATTGGATGAATCACACCCTGGAGTTGGCAGGAGTTGACAGCAGCAGCAGCAGGAGCCCAAATATACACTGGAGTTGGCTTCAGGAGCCCAAAAATTGGATGAATCACACCCTGGAGTTGGCAGAAGTTGGCAGCAGCAGCAGCAGGAGCCCAAATATACACTCGAGTTGGCTTCAGGAGCCCAAAAATTGGATGAATCACACCCTGGAGTTGGCAGGAGTTGACAGCAGCAGCAGCAGGAGCCCAAATATACACTGGAGTTGGCTTCAGGAGCCCAAAAATTGGATGAATCACACCCTGGAGTTGGCAGAAGTTGGCAGCAGCAGCAGCAGGAGCCCAAATATACACTGGAGTTGGCTTCAGGAGCCCAAAAATTGGATGAATCACACCCTGGAGTTGGCAGGAGTTGACAGTAGCAGCAGCAGGAGCCCAAATATACACTGGAGTTGGCTTCAGGAGCCCAAAAATTGGATGAATCACAGCCTGGAGTTGGCAGGAGTTGACAGTAGCAGCAGCAGGAGCCCAAATATACACTGGAGTTGGCTTCAGGAGCCCAAAAATTGGATGAATCACACCCTGGAGTTGGCAGGAGTTGACAGTAGCAGCAGCAGGAGCCCAAATATACACTGGAGTTGGCTTCAGGAGCCCAAAAATTGGATGAATCACAGCCTGGAGTTGGCAGGAGTTGACAGTAGCAGCAGCAGGAGCCCAAATATACACTGGAGTTGGCTTCAGGAGCCCAAAAATTGGATGAATCACACCCTGGAGTTGGCAGAAGTTGGCAGCAGCAGCAGCAGGAGCCCAAATATACACTGGAGTTGGCTTCAGGAGCCCAAAAATTGGATGAATCACACCCTGGAGTTGGCAGGAGTTGACAGTAGCAGCAGCAGGAGCCCAAAAAATGGCCTAAAGACATAAATATGTTTTGCACCATTTGGAAAGTGTAAAACGTGGCACCATGCTGAATCTAGTCGCATGCATCAGGCATTGGTGGGTGGAAATCCTGGCTGATCCATCCCTGATTCATTTTGACAAAGGTGAGTCTCTCCACATTTTTAGTTGACAGACGAGTTCTCCTCGCCGTAACTATGGCCCCCGCCGCACTAAACACCCGCTCAGATGGCACGCTACTTGCCGGGCAGGACAGCTTTTCCAGGGCAAACTCTGCTAGTTGCGGCCACAAATCAAGTTTGGCTGCCCAGAAGTCCAGCGGATCCTCAAGGTGTGTTGGCATGGTCATGTCAAAGTATGACATGACCTGCTGGTTCAGGTCCTGCTCCAGGTCTTCCTGCTGCTCATGAGTAGCCTCACTATGCGGGTGTAGAAAGCTACTCATTAGCGACTGAAGACTGAGGCTGCTGCTGCTGATGGAGCTTCTGCTGCTGCTGCTGCCAACCCCCCCAGCGGCCATGGCAGTGGAAGGTGAGCGCAGAGGTCCCCTCGAGTCAGACCTGCGAGAGTATGGACCATGGCGCAGATAGGCATCGGCCAACTGCCTACGTAGAATGTCTTTGTAGTAGTTGAGTTTGTCCTCCCTCTCGGTGGGTTTAAAAAATGCCCCCATTTTGTGCCGGAAGCGAGGGTCCAATAAGGTGGACAGCCAGAAGTCATCCCGCCGACAGATGGAAACAATTCTGGGGTCACTACGCAAGCACGTGAGCATGCTTCGTGCCATTTGCGCAAGTGACTCGGATGGACTACCTGTCTCCATCTCCACTGCATACTGCCACGGTGTGCCCGGGTCCTCTGTCTCTCCTTCCTCAAAAACCTCTAGCTCCTCTGGCTGCTCCTGCTCCTCCTCTCCTGTCCGCTGACTAGATAAACCAGCCATTTCGCCAAGCCTAAACTGTGTTTCGCTGGGCAACTCCTCCTCCTCCTCTTCCTCCTCCTCCTCCTCCAGTTCAGCTCCAAGGGGGTTCATGTGGCCGTAAGATGTAAACGCCATGTCTCCAGTGCCCTGACCAGCCATGGTTTCCAACATGTGCTGTAGTACATGAAGCAGTGGAATCACGTCGTTCATCCCGTAATCCTGCCGACTGACAAATAAAGTGGCTTCCTCAAAGGGCCTGAGCAAACGGCAGGTGTCACGTATGAGCTGCCACTGGTTGACATTGAAGTTACACAGGGGAGTCCCCCTATCTGCTTGGATCATCAGGAAATCCGTGATGGCTTTTCTCTGTTCATATAATCGGTCCAACATGTGAAGGGTGGAATTCCAACGGGTGGAAACATCGCAAATCAGACTATGTTGGGGGATACCATTCTGACGCTGTAGCTCAAGAAGGGTGTGTTTGGCGGTGTAGGAGTGGCTGAAGTGCATGCAAAGTTTCCGTGAAGTTGTTAGGATGTCCTGCAGATGGGGGGAACACTTCAGAAACCGCTTGACAACCAGATTGAAGACGTGAGCCATGCAGGGGGCATGGGTCAGGCTTCCTTGGCGCAGCGCAGACAAAATGTTCTTCCCATTGTCGGTAACCATGATTCCCATTTTAAGTTTTCTCGGAGTAAGCCATGTTTGGATTTCCTGATGAATACATTTAAGCAGTTCCTCCCCTGTGTGACTCCGTTCGCCAAGACAAACCATGTGAAGCACTGCGTGACACCTCCGTGCCCTGCACACATGGTAGACTGGAGGGGCACTGAGACTTGAGCCTACAGTGGAGGGTGAGGAGATGGCGGAGGATGAGGAGGCCGAGTCGCACGGTGTCACAGGCCCAATGGGCAGAGAGCGCGGAGGCCGAAGCGGCGTGACCTGTCCAAGTTGCTGCTGCAAAGGGACCACATTCACCCAGTGGGCCGTAAACGACATGTACTGCCCCTGACCGTAGTTACAGCTCCAGATGTCGGCGCTGCCATGTATTTTGCTACACACCGACAGGCTCAAGGACTGGCCCACCTTCTGTTCAACAAAAGTGTGCAGCGCTGGTACTGCCTTCTTGGCAAAGAAATGACGGCTTGGGACTCTCCACCTCGGCTCGGCACAAGCCATCAGTTCTCTGAAAGGTGCAGATTCCACCACCTGAAAAGGGAGCGACTGCAGCACCAGCAACTTGGACAGGAGCACATTCAGCTTCTGCGCCGTAGGATGAGTGGGCGCATACTGCTGTCTCTTGGACATGGCTTCGCTGATGGATTGCTGGCGGGATGCATGACTTGGAGGAGGAGGAGCAGGAGCGACAGAGGATGGGTATGACGCACAGCTGCCTTCGGCTGAGGTGCTGGAGCCTTGGCTGGCAGAAATTGGGAGCTCACTTGGTGAGGAAGCAGACTGGACCACCCCTTGGGAGCCTCGGTTCTCCCAGGTCGTTTTATGGTGACGCATCATATGTTGACGCAGGGCCGTGGTGCCAACATTTGGACCCTGGCCACGCTTCACCTTTTGCCTACATATCTTGCATGTGGCCATGTTACCCTCCTGCGGATGCCTCAGGAAAAACTGCCACACTGCCGAGTAGCTACTTTTCCCACCCCCTGGCCTCACTGATTCACTGCTGCTGTTGCCAACTCCAGGAACCCCTGCTCCACTACCTCCCGATAAGGTAGACTGCCGCACAGCAGGTGCTCTACCCCGGCCCCGGCCCCGGCCGGCTCCAGCCTTTGGAATTGTGCCCCCATGCTGACTGCTACCACCTTGCTGCCTCAGCTGCTGACTCCGGGGCAACCTGCACCCCTCTTCTCCTGATGATGACGATGAAGCCCCTTCATCACCCGGCTCCCAAGTGCGATCGGCTTCATCGTCATCATCATCATCATCACCGGGTTGTGGCTGTACGTCACTGATGTTCGTGGATTCGTCAACAGTGTCTGGCGCAGGAGCTGGAACGCTCGCAGCACCCACGACACTGTCCACATCACTATTTGTCTGCCTAGCTAAAGAAGCCACCTCCATTTCTTGGCTGGGCAGTAGCTGCTGACTGTCCTCTATCTGATGGTCCTCCTCACTAAAGAGTGGAGCTGAACCCAAAGCATAGGATACGTCGCTGGGGGAGGGAACGGCGTAGGCCAGAGGCAATGGGAGGACAGGGACTGCTCTCGGGGCATGCCAACTCAGGGTTGTGTCAGAGGAACCTACCGACCCTAGACTGGGGGTCTCAGACGTAAGTTGTGATGATGTTGTTGATGAGCGCGTCAACCAATCTACCACGGCAGATGCGTTACTGGTGGAGACCCGACCGCTAGCAGATACTGGCAGATTAGGTCTCTCAGCGTGACTCCTGCTGCTACTGGCCCCCAGTCTGATGCGAGCTCTGCCTGCGGAATCTTGGCCTCTGCCACTCCTCTTTTCACTTCCAGGCACTTGTCTGCCCGACATAGTCTAACTGGCGTGGTAGTAGGTGATATTTAAAAAAACCCCGGGCAGCGGTGGGTCTATATGAAACAGAATATAATGCACACCAAAAGTGAGCAGTAACACTCAGCCTCCAACAGGCCTGCTTAGTGTAAATAAGAGAGCTGCTTAGTGTAAATAAAGAGGGGTATGCTATGTTACAGAATGGGATGCCTCAACAGAAGTGCACCTGGCAGGCAGCAGTAAGCCTATGCCCAGCAAAAGTGTCTTATAATATAAATATAATAAGAGCAAATGCTTATATGGTCTTAAACAGAGGCTGCTTTAGTCACAGAATGGGATGCCCTGGGCAGGAATGGACCTGGCAGGGTCCAGTAGTGCTTTGGCCAGCAAAAGTGTCTTTATCAGGCCTAATTTCAAATATGATAAGAGCAAATGCTTATATGGTCTTAAACAGAGGCTGCTTTAGTCACAGAATGGGATGCCCCGGGCAGGAATCGAGCTGGCAGGGTACAGTAGTGCTTTGGCCAGCAAAAGTGTCTTTATCAGGCCTAATTTCAAATATGATAAGAGCAAATGCTTATATGGTCTTAAACAGAGGCTGCTGTAGTCACAGAATGGGATGCCCCGGGCAGGAATCGAGCTGGCAGGGTACAGTAGTGCTTTGGCCAGCAAAAGTGTCTTTATCAGGCCTAATTTCAAATATGATAAGAGCAAATGCTTATATGGTCTTAAACAGAGGCTGCTGTAGTCACAGAATGGGATGCCCCGGGCAGGAATCGAGCTGGCAGGGTACAGTAGTGCTTTGGCCAGCAAAAGTGTCTTTATCAGGCTAATTTCAAATATGATAAGAGCAAATGCTTATATGGTCTTAAACAGAGGCTGCTTTAGTCACAGAATGGGATGCCCCGGGCAGGAATCGAGCTGGCAGGGTACAGTAGTGCTTTGGCCAGCAAAAGTGTCTTTATCAGGCCTAATTTCAAATATGATAAGAGCAAATGCTTATATGGTCTTAAACAGAGGCTGCTTTAGTCACAGAATGGGATGCCCCGGGCAGGAATCGAGCTGGCAGGGTACAGTAGTGCTTTGGCCAGCAAAAGTGTCTTTATCAGGCCTAATTTCAAATATGATAAGAGCAAATGCTTATATGGTCTTAAACAGAGGCTGCTTTAGTCACAGAATGGGATGCCCCGGGCAGGAATCGAGCTGGCAGGGTACAGTAGTGCTTTGGCCAGCAAAAGTGTCTTTATCAGGCCTAATTTCAAATATGATAAGAGCAAATGCTTATATGGTCTTAAACAGAGGCTGCTTTAGTCACAGAATGGGATGCCCCGGGCAGGAATCGAGCTGGCAGGGTACAGTAGTGCTTTGGCCAGCAAAAGTGTCTTTATCAGGCCTAATTTCAAATATGATAAGAGCAAATGCTTATATGGTCTTAAACAGAGGCTGCTGTAGTCACAGAATGGGATGCCCCGGGCAGGAATCGAGCTGGCAGGGTACAGTAGTGCTTTGGCCAGCAAAAGTGTCTTTATCAGGCCTAATTTCAAATATGATAAGAGCAAATGCTTATATGGTCTTAAACAGAGGCTGCTTTAGTCACAGAATGGGATGCCCCGGGCAGGAATCGAGCTGGCAGGGTACAGTAGTGCTTTGGCCAGCAAAAGTGTCTTTATCAGGCCTAATTTCAAATATGATAAGAGCAAATGCTTATATGGTCTTAAACAGAGGCTGCTTTAGTCACAGAATGGGATGCCCCGGGCAGGAATCGAGCTGGCAGGGTACAGTAGTGCTTTGGCCAGCAAAAGTGTCTTTATCAGGCCTAATTTCAAATATGATAAGAGCAAATGCTTATATGGTCTTAAACAGAGGCTGCTGTAGTCACAGAATGGGATGCCCCGGGCAGGAATCGAGCTGGCAGGGTACAGTAGTGCTTTGGCCAGCAAAAGTGTCTTTATCAGGCCTAATTTCAAATATGATAAGAGCAAATGCTTATATGGTCTTAAACAGAGGCTGCTTTAGTCACAGAATGGGATGCCCCGGGCAGGAATCGAGCTGGCAGGGTACAGTAGTGCTTTGGCCAGCAAAAGTGTCTTTATCAGGCCTAATTTCAAATATGATAAGAGCAAATGCTTATATGGTCTTAAACAGAGGCTGCTTTAGTCACAGAATGGGATGCCCCGGGCAGGAATCGAGCTGGCAGGGTACAGTAGTGCTTTGGCCAGCAAAAGTGTCTTTATCAGGCCTAATTTCAAATATGATAAGAGCAAATGCTTATATGGTCTTAAACAGAGGCTGCTGTAGTCACAGAATGGGATGCCCCGGGCAGGAATCGAGCTGGCAGGGTACAGTAGTGCTTTGGCCAGCAAAAGTGTCTTTATCAGGCCTAATTTCAAATATGATAAGAGCAAATGCTTATATGGTCTTAAACAGAGGCTGCTTTAGTCACAGAATGGGATGCCCCGGGCAGGAATCGAGCTGGCAGGGTACAGTAGTGCTTTGGCCAGCAAAAGTGTCTTTATCAGGCTAATTTCAAATATGATAAGAGCAAATGCTTATATGGTCTTAAACAGAGGCTGCTTTAGTCACAGAATGGGATGCCCCGGGCAGAAATCGAGCTGGCAGGGTACAGTAGTGCTTTGGCCAGCAAAAGTGTCTTTATCAGGCCTAATTTCAAATATGATAAGAGCAAATGCTTATATGGTCTTAAACAGAGGCTGCTTTAGTCACAGAATGGGATGCCCCAGGCAGGAATCGAGCTGGCAGGGTACAGTAGTGCTTTGGCCAGCAAAAGTGTCTTTATCAGGCCTAATTTCAAATATGATAAGAGCAAATGCTTATATGGTCTTAAACAGAGGCTGCTGTAGTCACAGAATGGGATGCCCCGGGCAGGAATCGAGCTGGCAGGGTACAGTAGTGCTTTGGCCAGCAAAAGTGTCTTTATCAGGCCTAATTTCAAATATGATAAGAGCAAATGCTTATATGGTCTTAAACAGAGGCTGCTTTAGTCACAGAATGGGATGCCCCGGGCAGGAATCGAGCTGGCAGGGTACAGTAGTGCTTTGGCCAGCAAAAGTGTCTTTATCAGGCCTAATTTCAAATATGATAAGAGCAAATGCTTATATGGTCTTAAACAGAGGCTGCTTTAGTCACAGAATGGGATGCCCCGGGCAGGAATCGAGCTGGCAGGGTACAGTAGTGCTTTGGCCAGCAAAAGTGTCTTTATCAGGCCTAATTTCAAATATGATAAGAGCAAATGCTTATATGGTCTTAAACAGAGGCTGCTTTAGTCACAGAATGGGATGCCTCACAGCAGACTTAAGATCAGTTCAGTATATATGCACAGTTAGTTACTATAAGCAGCCTGAAAACGCTAACAAAGGCTGGATGAAAAAAAAAAAATCTCCCTGTCAGCCAGCTCCGTTTTTCCTACCTTTCCCTGGCTTTCTGTCTGTCTCCTGTCTGTCTCCTGCCTGTCTCCTGCCTGTCTCCAGCCTGTCCCTGTCTGTCCCTGTCTCCAGCCTGTCTAACTGCCTCAGCTACACAGCGTTCTGTCTGTCTGTCACGAATGCAATAGAGAAATGAGGAAAAGCAAGATGGCCGCCGTTAAATACCGCTGTGTGACGTCACCGGGCTTGCTGGCTGCTGATAGGCTGCATGTGACTGCCCCAGCTTGCACTGGCGCGGGATACATGTCCAGACATGTCCCGCCCGCCATCTTAGAATGCCTGTAATGTAAATGAATGGATGTTAAAGGAAAACTTCGAGTGATCGAATCGCGGGGAAATTCGGATTCGATCCGAATCGAATTTTTCCTGAAATTCGGATCGAATCCGGGTTCGTCCGGATCGATTCGCTCATCCCTACCCCTGGGCACAAAATCTGGTGGAGGCCCCCGATACAGTATTTTCTTTTCCTTATAAATAATAGTCCAGCCAAGTAACTAATTGGTGGTTGTCTGGCACCCGCCTACTTACTGGAAGGTCAGATCGAGTCCCATGTGCCACCCTTGTGCGGGTGCGTGCTGCTCGGGAACTCCTGCTTTGCCATTCTGGGTGGGGGGTGGTGTAGTCGCCCGGCTGGTCCAGCAGGAAACAGTTCCCTGCATTGAGCTGCCAGCGGCTGTGCTTGGTGGCTTATGTGCAGTGACAGCTCTGCACCCATCACTGTAGCGTTGCTGACGGCGGCTTTGCTGCTCTAGACTCTCCGTCCTGCCCTGTGGTAGCTCTAGAATCTCCATCCTTCCCTGTGGTGGCGCCATCCTGCCCTGTGGTGGCTCTAGAATCTCCGTTCTTCCCTGTGGTGGCTTTGGCTGTGGGTTTGCAAAAACAAAAAGAGGCTTGCCCAGACACGGGGCCCACTGCCACCGATAGCCTTGTTGCCGGCCCCACGGCTCGTCAGACCAAAGACCGAAAGCCTCCTGGACCATAACCCAAAGGTTGGTGGAGGGCAAGTGGTGGAGGCCCCAGGGGCCCTCCTCATGATCTGGCCCTGATTATAGGCACTGCATCAGGGGACAGGATTAGAGGTGGTACTGTGCACCACAGTGCAGCACTTGGCAGCACCACGCACAGTCAGAAGCCTTGGAGTGATGGGGGCCACCTAAAAGGGGTGCTGCCTAGCCACCACTGTCTGGAACCTGTCAGAGGGCCCCATAAAAAGGCTTGGAGGGCCGCTTCTGGCCCCCAGGCCTTGAGCTTGACTCTATAGTTACGCCCCTGGTGGTGCGGGTGTTGTGCATCCCTGGCCTAACGTCTGAATATAATGAAAAGCTTTTCTGGCAAATACCTTATCTGGTTTCTTTTGTATTAGCACCAATGATCCTCAGGTGGCTGGCCACCTTCCATTGCTATTGGGGGCAGTTGGCTGCTTTACCGGCACTCATTCTGAATGGAGTGCCAGGGTCATGATGCTCCCCTCCAGTGGTGCGTGCCCACACCAGCTATTCAGACAGGGAGTCAGCCAGCCCTGGAATCTTTTAGACTCCAGGCCTGGCCAAAGTGTCTTTGCTCTGCTTTAAATTAAATAACAGTGCACCCATTATTTTCAAGCTGATACTTACTTGCCCTCATGCTGCCCCTATCTATAATAGCACGGTGTTCCACAGCCTGGCTATATACTCCAGTAACTGATGTAGCTCATCATGATTGGCTCAGAGCACACATCAGCTACTGGTGCCGATAAGGGAAAAAAAAAGCTGCCTGTGGCACCACGGAATTTGCAGGTACAGGGCAGCATAAAGGCAGGTAAGTACCTTACCAAAAAAATGTGTGTACTGTTTAGTTTCTTTTACTCTTTCCTACCCCTGTGACACTTTTTTTCCAATCCGCCATTTGAGTGCCTCTGCTCTATTCCAGAACTAGGCCAGAAGGTGTTTACCAGGAACCTGTGGAGGGCGCTAAAGGTCAGAGTATGTACTTTTCTGAGTTGGGCTGCGCTGTGCCAGCTGGAGCTGCTTAAAGTGGACCAAAACCCAGACTATTACGGGTTTTGATAATTTCCCGATTGGGGGTGCCCTACTGTGTAAAACCCCCCCTTAGATCGCCGAAGCCAACTCACCTCTTCCCGGTCCTACGGTGCATGCACGGCCACTTGTCCAATCACTGAGCTCAGAGCTGCTGACGTCACAACCTCTAAGCCTTCGTCTAAGGCCAGCGGCTCCCAGCACGCTGACAACCGCATCCCCCGCTTCCCTTTAACAGGAAGCGTAACTGTGCCGACCATTCACAAATGCCTGGAGCGGACACACGCCCTGCTAGAGGTATAGAGGGGATACGGCAACGGCTCACGCAAGCGCTGTTGGATGGGATATAGGGTAAGTGTATGGGGTGACCTGGGGGGTTTCACACAGTGGGCATCCCGATTTTGGATGCCCCAGGGTAAGGGAATCAATCTGCCAGGGAATCTTTAGGTTCCCGGGAAGATCGGCGTGGGTTTTGGGCCACTATAAAGGGAATCGAGGACTAGTACTGTGTTATGAAGAATGTACTGTATTACTGGAAATACTGCTAAAGGAGTTGTACTACTGAAACAGCTAGATGTGAAGATGAAGATGATCTTTAAAGCAGACCAAAACCCACTGAACTTGTGAAATACTTTTGGCAAAAGCCCTGGCCAATGCCTCCTTCTTAGCACGTAGAAATAGAAATGGATATTTTCGCTTTTTGAATAGTCATGGAACACTGTTTTTTCGTGCTGTCACTCTCTGTAAGATGGCAGGTGACCAGCCATTGCATAGGTGTGGCTATGACACACAACAGTGGCAATAAACGCAGGAGGCCGAGCTATAGAAATAAAAAAGCATTATTTGGGATTAAAGTGAAGCAGGAGCATTAAAACTGGCAAAAGGTACTGTTCATGGGGGCAGCAATTCAGGGGATGCTAGTTAAATATGTGGGTTTTGGTCTGCTTTAATAAGTAGGGTTGCCCTGTGACACCCACCCTACCTTATCCAGTAGATTGTCACCAAGGAAAGTACTGTTCACATATCAAAGGGGTTTGTAATGGTTATCTTTTGAGTTTTCCACTGCCAGGTAGATGCTTTGTGATAGGGATTTTTACTTGTCTTGGTTTGTTCTTTGTCCTTCAGGTGGACCTAAACTGATTTGGCACTTTATAATAGCTTATCTGCACTTGCACTTTCTTATATAAATTTGGGGATATATTTCTTTATTTATTATTGCACACAGTTATATATTGATCAGATATAGGCTTTTTGCGGGCACAAGGCAATATTTATTGTAATTAAATCTTTAAAATCTAAAAATTTTTCCATATTGCCACATTTAATATATGAATTCATTCTTTTTGTACGGGGAGGCCGATTCATTAATAGCGACAGTTGAGCGACTGTAGCAGTATTTTCACAGCGCCCGCTAGTAGTCGCTGTGCTTGGCTGTTGTTCGGTTGTTGATAGCGACTCAGTCGGTGTGCAGTAATGTTGAATACAAGGTGACGAGTCGCTATTTGACAGGTTCCGCGATGTATGGGTGCGCATGATAGCGACTGGCCCTAGCGACCGGCTCCCACCATATTCATCAAAAAATCACGCTCAAAAAATTCTTGCGCTGTGAAATGCATGTTTAAACCCCAGAGCGCTGGCGGCGATGTGTTAAAAGTAGTTTTTTAACCCCCAAACCACCATATTTTTGGAAACCAAAAAAAAAAAAATTTTTAAGAATTTAGTAATATGAATACATTAATATGAGACCTGTAATATCAATTCTGCACAAATTTCTTTTTTTTTTTTTTAAATTAAAAAAAATTATCTAACATGGCAGAAGTGGTCACAGAATTTTTCACATATTAAAAAATTAATAACAATTAATTATGAATATTTAAAGATTGTTCCATTGAAATGCATTGGAGAGCGCCAGGTAGCGAGAGGTCATACCTGTCGCTGTTCAAGGTCGGACGCTGGCGCTGTGGGCTGAGGCTGGAATAATGATGAATGAGTGGCTATTTGGCGCTATCTCAGTCGCTAAGCAGGATTGGCTTGATAAATGTGTGATTGTGGCGGGGAGCCGGCGTTCTCGTGGCGGGGCCCGTCATTACCGGCCGCTCACCAGTCGCTACCTGTCGCTATTCCTTCATAAATAAGGGCCTTAGACTCTGTTTTGTGATTTTGTTGTGGACGTGATTTATTCTCTGGGAATATTGATTATTATTTCAGAGATATTGGGTGTGAATTAGGTGTTCACTGGAATTTTATTAATAAAATAATCATTTTTTATTAATTGCTATGGCCTTTGCTTAAGTCTTTTGTGCCTATATGTAGCAGTAGAAGTTGCTTTAAAGTGGACCAACACCCAGGATTTTCACTATCCTGGGTGTTGGTCCACTTCCGCGGGGCACCTCAATCGGGGGTGCCCCGCTGTGTGAAACCCCCCAGAAAGCCCCTAAAATCTTACCTTATCTGCGACGGACAAGCGACGGATAAGCCGCCGCCGCCATTTATAAACGGCCGGCGCGGGTGCGCGTCCTGCTAGAGGGACGCACGGGAGGCGGCAGCGACGGCGGAAGCTAATCCGTCACTTGTCCGTTGCCGATAAGGTAAGATTTTAGGGGCTTTCTGGGGGGTTTCACATAGCGGGCCATCCCGATTTCGGATGCCCCGCGGTGAGGGAGCTGATCGGCCCGGGAATCTTATAGATTCCCGGCCCGATCAGGGGTGGGTGTTGGTCCACTTTAATAAAGTAAGTGAAGCTTAGCTTAATAGACCTGTGTTTGCGCTTCTGCAAGGATGTGTTTAGGCTTAAAAGCAGCCACATCGGACAAGTGCCCTACACGACACCTCGGAGCCTAAGAAACATCCATTCCCTACAAAGGGATTGAGTGATTTCTGGTAATGCAGGAATGATGCGCCAGCCTCTTCAGCCCCAAACCAGTGAGACCTACCGGGAATTATTACTGTGCTCCCTATGGCCAGTCTGCCCTTGACAGTAAGTATGATAAACAACAAAACGAGGCCAAAAATAATCAAACAAGCAATTGAGGAGCAGGTGTGAGGAGTCTCTGAAGCACATAAGTATTTTAAATATGTTTATACAGGCGAGATACATTTAATTGTAGTTCCATGTTGTTCAGCAGGCAGCCCTCACTCCCTATGCTCATATAATGCAATGTAAGAGATCCCATGTAATGTATCTGGTGAAAAGAGATTACAGGTGTCTTTAAACAAGACTGGGTTACAATGGTGAATTATATACATCGTGTAATTGTCTGATTGTTTAAATTTTAACACCTGTTTTAACCCCCTAATGCCCTGAATTTAGCTTTTCCATGAGTCTGGTGCCAGAAGGACCTGTTAGTTCTTTTGCTCTTAGCAGTTAAAGCAGATGGAAACCCACACAGCCAGGTCCTGGGATCTGAAGGATTCCTGGCCTGGCCGCTAGCCTACCCCCGGGGCATCCTACACCAGATGCCATGCTGTGTGAAACCCCCCAGGGTTACCTTACCTGTGGCCCCATGCGCCTGAACAGCGTGCCAGAGTGCCAGCGCCAACTAGTCACAGTGACCATTTTGAAAGAGCCAATCGTCTCTCTCAAAATTGCCAGGGGACGTGGCTTCAGAGGTGAAAAAAATGGATTGTCTTCTCCTCCTCCACCTAGCTCCTGATAATACACTTGGCTGGATGCCAAATAAAGAGAAGGGTTGAACCTGTGCCCCCCTTTGCTACAGTTGCCGGCAGGGAGCCTGGTGCTGGATGAAGGAAGATGGGGAGACTTTGAGTTATAAGGGTTCTGTTCACACTTAGAGGTGGATGGAGTTCTTGTATCCAGCATTCAGGACTACAAAATGCCAGATATTGGGAAGTATCTGGCCATTGGGCTTCTGATCCAGATTGTCCCCACTGCGACTTATCACAGTACAGTTAGTCCCTGGTATTCTGAATAACAGATACCAATAAAGACAATGAGATGGAAAATTTAGCCATATGATTTGGACATTTTTCAGCAATTTTATCTTGTAAAAAAAGAAAAAGTGGGCTACTAGCCCGGCACACCAGGCATAGGGGCTCGGAGCCGAAAACCTGAACAAGGACCTCAGCCAGAAGTCCGTGTTTGAGTTCGGCATTCAGTCAAACCCAGAAAAGCTGGTTGATGGGCTTAACCTAATGAGTGTGCAGCCGCAGGTAGCTGCTGTACAACCCACTTAAGCCTTGCGATACAGTTGGCGGCTGGCTTTCTTTCTGGTCAAAATGTCCAATGATGAGGCTTCAAAAAGATGGCCACCCCCATGAGTGAGGACGCTGGCAGCAGCTAGAAGTGCTTCTAGTGCCAGCTGCCAGTGACCTCATTCCGGATTACAGTGTTCAGGTAAGTTCTACAGCCACTTGCTGCTGCTGCACACTCTGCATGGGGCCAAAGTTTGGGTCCCCAGGTTTCTGGTTCGGGTCAAGTTCGGTATCCAAAGCAAACTTTTGTTCAAACTACAGCCAAACTTGCCAAACCCAAATTTATAGGAGTCCGCCCAACACTATTGGAGATATATTATTGTAAGAAGAATGACCATTAATTAGAGGAGCAAGTGGTAGGAGTGCGGAACGGATCTCTGTTTAATGAAGCCAGTTTAACCCTGGGTGCACATTTGTGTGTGAATTGCAACCTGTGAGGTTTTTAAATATTGGCATCCAAATTTTTTTTCAAAAAATTACCTGTCCCTTCTATTTTTAGAATAGAGGTATCTTTTTCCAAAGAACATTTTTGAATGTTCGGAGCACCCTATTGGGTATGTTATGTAATTTGCATTTGTTTCTGCACAGCCATATGGTGCATTTTCTTCCAAATGTTGAAAGTATGATACTTACCTCATTGGAAAAATTATATACCTCACCTTCAAAAATGCCCCATTGCAGGTACAGTGGTGGATTTGAACCCAAAAATCAGATTGCACTTTTTTTGTGTTTAAAAATTTGCAGGCGGCAATGCGCGCCCATATTTGCACCGAGAGTTAAATGTGCTTCACTAAATAATTAGCATGCCATCCAATGATTTCCTTCTGGAAGTCCCCAACAATGATTTCCTTCTGGAAGTCCCCAACAATGATTTCCTTCTGGAAGTCCCCAACAATGATTTCCTTCTGGAAGTCCCCAACAATGATTTCCTTCTGGAAGTCCCCAACAATGATTTCCTTCTGGAAGTCCCCAACAATGATTTCCTTCTGGAAGTCCCCAACAATGATTTCCTTCTGGAAGTCCCCAACAATGATTTCCTTCTGGAAGTCCCCAACAATGATTTCCTTCTGGAAGTCCCCAACAATGATTTCCTTCTGGAAGTCCCCAACAATGAATTCCTTCTGGAAGTCCCCAACAATGATTTCCTTCTGGAAGTCCCCAACAATGATTTCCTTCTGGAAGTCCCCAACAATGATTTCCTTCTGGAAGTCCCCAACAATGATTTCCTTCTGGAAGTCCCCAACAATGATTTCCTTCTGGAAGTCCCCAACAATGATTTCCTTCTGGAAGTCCCCAACAATGATTTCCTTCTGGAAGTCCCCAACAATGATTTCCTTCTGGAAGTCCCCAACAATGAATTCCTCTGGTGGGCCCAAGGTGCTTCAATTTAAAGCTGATTGCCGGGAAGTATACATGTGTTTATACAGGCACAACTGTTTTTTTCTCTAGGAATACATTTGCGGCCACACATCAAGGCACACAGATGTTTGGACAGGTAACCAATTTCAGAGATCGCCAAAGGAGCTGTTTTCTAAAGATACACTTCTGCTGCATCCACAATCCATTTCTTTCCATTTCTATTTCCCTTTGCTGATGTCAGCATATTTTAGCTGACTGAGCAGCAGCTTAGGTGATCTCAATGGCAAGTATTAAAACGCCCATATAGACATGCTTTGCATTTCCATCAGCTAGTTATTTTCCATGGATAACGCTTAATTTAACTTTATACTGTACACTGCACCTACATTTCTCTACAGTGGGGTAATGTGGACCAAGACAAGCAGTATTGTACACCGTAACCCATGGAACAATAGCACACTTTGGCCCTTATTTATGAAAGAATAGCGACAGGTAGCGACTGGTGAGCGGCCGGTAATGACGGGCCCCGCCACGAGAACGCCGGCTCCCCACCACAATCACACATTTATCAAGCCGATCCTGCTTAGCGACTGAGATAGCGCCAGACAGCCACTCATTCATCATTATTCCAGCCTCAGCCCACAGCGCCAGCGTCCGACCTTGAACAGCGACAGGTATGACCTCTCGCTACCTGGCGCTCTCCAATGCATTTCAATGGAACAATCTTTAAATATTCATAATTAATTGTTATTAATTTTTATTTTTTATTTTTTTTTTAAATGTGAAAAATTCTGTGACCACTTCTGCCATTTTAAATAATTTTTGTAAGGTAAAATAAATAAAAAAAAAAATGTACAGAATTGATATTACAGGTCTGATATTAATGTATTCATATTACAAAATTATTTTAAAAACTTGTTTTTTTTGGTTTCCAAAAATATGGTTGTTTGGGGGTTAAAAAACTACTTTTAACCCATCGCCGCCAGCGCTCTGGGGTTTAAACATGCATTTCACAGCGCAATAATTTTTTGAGCGTGATTTGTTAATGAATATGGTGGAAGTCGGTCGCTCTGACCAGTCGCTATCATGCGCTCCCATACAGCGCGGAACCTGTCAAATAGCAACTCCTCACCCAATATTCAACATTACGGCAAACCGACTGAGTCGATATCAACTACCGAACAAAGGCCAAGCACAGTGACTACTAGCGGGCGCTCTGAAAATGCCGCTACAGTCGCTCAACTGTCGCTACCTGCTGCTGTTAATGAATCGGCCTCTTAGAGTACTAATAGTATGGGTCTAGCATGGATCTGCAAATGTCCTACCATGCCTCCATTAGTTAAACTTATACTAATTACTAATATAGTAACATTTCAGCAATCAAATACATTTAGGGCCTGATTCATAAAGCACAAACTTGCCACGTTGGTGTGAAATATAATTTACAGTTTATTCTGTATATTGCTGCAATACTAATGTTTCAGTAAATGTGTTTCTTGCAATGCTGCAACATGCGCCAGTGCAAAAAAAATATATATTTTTAACCACTAATTTTCCCCGATGTTAGGTATTCTGGCAGATATTGATAAATAAGGTCCCTAAAGTACTTGGCAAGTCAAAAGTTAAAAAATAAATATCAGTAGCTTACCTTACATTGAGTCTCTCCAGTGCTCTCCTTCCTGCTATGTCGGTGTACTTAGTGAGGAAATCACTTCTTAAATCAGCTTTCAGTCTTCACCCTGCTGACCTGGTCCATCAATCAACCTTCAGTGGACTGAGAACGTAAACACCCCCCACTTCCTGCCTCAGATGTCCTGATTGGCTGCCTCTCTCTGCAGCTATGGAACCCCGCCCTCCTCCCTCCTCTATGGTCACACTATATGCTGGCAATAAAACAGTAACTAGAGGCACAACAATGCACTTATTTTGTTACTATGATATATGTAAAGCACACAGTGTGCTTACATCACATAACTGTTGCCACACCCACTGCTTCTCCTCATTTTTCTCTGCATCTCCAATGCTATAATACTTTTACTAATAACTTAGGAACTACAGGGGCTTTTTGAAAACGGATTAAAGTTTGGGACAGTGCAACGTGTAGCCCGAGACAATGGAATAACAATTGGGAGCTCGCCTTTAGTATAAGTTTAAAGAGTACAAATACATTTGAGTCTCCTCAACCAGCCCATTCCAACATACTTTGAACCTCATTTATCAAGCATCAGCGCCAGTCAATGCCACTCAGCGCCAATATTTTCACATCAGTGTGCGATTTAACAAACAAAACGCTGTCAGCGCCAATGCACCGCCAATCCGTCAGTGTGTCTAATTTATCATCGGCTCTCTTGTTTAAGCTGCACCAGTTTATGGCAGGGTAGATTTAGATCCCATAGATCACAATGGGCACAATGGTACTGAAGTGTTTCTTGCTTATACATTTGTACAGAACTTGCTTTGGTGACTTAAACCGGACCTTCACCATGATTTATTGAAAAGCCCAAACCCTTAAAAAACTATTCCCCAGCATCTAAAGTTAATATATTTTACTTTATATTTGACTTTAGGATATGGGCGCCGCCATCTTGACTCAGAAGCATCACACTTACTGAGGAGAGGAGAGTGGGATAAAGTACAGGGAGGCGGGTTATAGCTGTGCTTTGCTCAGACAGAGCAGAGCTGGGGTCAGGAAAAGGTCAGCAATCCCAGAATGCAGAGCAGCACAGTCAGAAGACACTTCCTGTTTGCAGGCTGCCTGATGTTCCATGAGCCGTCATCTTGGATGTTTAAAGGCTCATAACATACAGTAGATGCAGGTAGGATGATTTTTAATGTGGGCAATCTGTATGTACAGGGTGTGGGAAACATATAAGATAGGCTCTTATTCAGAGTGAAGGTCCGCTTTAACATGAATGTGAATGAAGGACGTGATGTCACCCAGTGCCATTTTAATTATTTTCTTGTAAACTCTCTTTTCATAGATTGCCTTAGGAGCATAACAACTAAACGATGAAATGCATAAGGGTCAGCAAAAGGGTCTGACAAGCGCAGACACAGTCCGGCCAATACCTAGTGCCCCAATCCAAGCTGAATATTTATTGGGCGTTGTGACTTGCAACGCCATTCTGTACAAATAATAGCACCAAAGTAGAAATAGATGCCCGCGCTCCGAGGCGGACACGTATGCCTTTGTTTACTATCGGATTGGTTTCTGTTTCAATCTTTATATTGAAATTTTGGTATAAAGATAAACTGTACAACATCTTGTTCACTTACAAATAAACTGTCGTTGTCATTTTTCATACAGTTATGCCATTTTCAGTAAGTAGCTAAGGCACATGTGGAATGTTTGAGCTCCTAAAGTTTAATGATGTACCGGTGTGAGCGACTGAAAATTAGCACCTATTTACTAATATCCATCCTTACTCAAATTGGCTGGCAGGTGGATTTCCACTCCTGCCACATGCTCCCTACACCGCCACCCCTCTGGTGTCCGGGGGGGGGTGAGGGGGACAAGGGATCTAAGGACGGGAGGGACGGGAAACGACAAGTAGGGAGGAGGGGGACAGACGGGAAACATGGAGGGAAGAAGAGGGAAGGAAAGAGGAAAAAGAAAAAAAAAAAAAAAGAGAGGGGGTGGACTATCGGATTGGTTTCTATCTTCTAGTCAATATCGGCCTTTAATTTAATACCTCCACCAGATTGTCCTGGGCTCATAAGTCAATTGCTGGGAAGAAAAGGATCGTCCATTGAAATGTATGGGAGAGCGACAGGTAGCGGGAGGTCATACCTGGCGCTGTGCAAGGCTGAACGCTGGCGCTGTGCAAGGCTGAACGCCGGCGCTGTTCGCTGAGGCTGTGAGAATGATGGATCAGACACTACATGGCGCTATCCCAGTCGCTAAACAGATTCTGCTTGATAAATGTGTAATTGCGTGCCGTGTCCGGCGTTCACCAGTCGCTACCTGTCATTAACCAGCCACTACCTGACACTATCTCTTCTTAAATAAGGGCCTTAGTAAATTGCTCCCCTAAAGCCTCACTCGGGCAATCAGAGACATAAGCTATTTAAAGGGGTTAACAACACCATTCCAGATGTGGAATAGCACATGGGAACTGCCATGTGGATTTACACCTGAGAGCCCTGCTTCTAAAAAAGCTCAGAGGCCGATTCATTAATAGCGGCAGGTAGCGACAGTTGAGCGACTGTAGCAGCATTTTCAGAGCGCCCGCTAGTGATCGCTGTGCTTGGCCGTTGTTCGGTAGTTGATAGCGACTCAGCCGGTTTGCCGTAATGTTGAATATTGGGTGAAGAGTCGCTATTTGACAGGTTCCGCGCTGTATGGGAGCGCATGATAGCGACTGGCCATAGCGACCGGCTCCCACCATATTCATTAACAAATCACGCTCAAAAAATTCTTGCGCTGTGAAATGCATGTTTAAACCCCAGAGCGCTGGCAGCGATGGGTTAAAAGTCGTTTTTTAACTCCCCAAACAACCTTATTTTGGGAAACCAAAAAAAACAAGTTTTTTAAATAATTTTGTAATATGAATACATTAATATCAGACCTGTAATATCAATTCTGCACAATTTTTTTTTTACCTTAAAAAAAATATCTAACATGGCAGAAGTGGTCACAGAATTTTTCACATAAAAAAAAAAAAACAAAAACAAAACATTAATAACAATTAATTATGAATATTTAAAGATTGTTCCATTGAAATGCATTGGAGAGCGCCAGGTAGTGAGAGGTCATACCTGTTGTTCAAGGTCGGACGCTGGCGCTGTGGGCTGAGGCTGGAATAATGATGAATGAGTGGCTATCTGGCGCTATCTCAGTCGCTAAGCAGGATTGGCTTGATAAATGTGTGATTGTGGTGGGGAGCCAGCGTTCTCGTGGCGGTGCCCGTCATTACCGGTCCCTCACCAGTCGCTACCTGTCGCTATTCCTTCATAAATAAGGGCCTCAGTCAAAGCTGCTTCACATCTCTACTATCGTCCCTTTTTTCTAGCCAGAAGTAGAAATCTATCAGCTGTCATGGCTCATCATTGCTTTGCTAACAGCTAAAGGCAACTAGTTACATTTCAGATAAATCAGTTACATTTTGGGAATGTTTTGCGGCTGCAGCAGGATTCACATAACATGAAGAAACAATGTAACGTATTTCCTTTCACATAGAATTCCTTCAGCATCTGTTTATTTATTTTGTGCAGAATGACAGACACGCTTCCTCTGTGTTTCTGAGGCATGTATTTCTCATTTGGTGTGAATTGCTGCTGGAACAGCTCTCCCCTCATACCCAGAGGGTCGGTTTATGGAAGCAATTTACTAAAGTTTATTCTTTTGACTGGAGGTCCTCTTAAGATTTGTTGTGTGTTTATCTGTTACACTTCCTTTTTTTTTAAAGTGGACCAAAACCCAGGATTTGGACTATCCTGGGTTTTGGTCCGTTCCCTCGGGCAGATCGCTGAGCGTAACTCACCTCTTCCCGGTCCTGCGTCGCATGCGCGTCCGCTCGTCCAATCAGCGCGCTTGGAGCCGCTGACATCACGGCGTCTAAGCCTTCGTCTAAGGCCAGCAGTGTTTTTCCCATGGGCTAGGGTGGTGAGACACCTCTAGGTGGCACCCTTCCCCCTGACAATCAGAGCCCAGTGAGCCTGTCAAGTTAGATGGGGTTGGGGAAGGGGCTACTCAGCTCCGCTTGGTTCTCCTTACTCTCCCAGTTCCAGTCTAGATGCCCCCCCTCTAATTTGTATACCCTGGGCTGAGGTCCTTGAAGCCTCTGGCATGGATGCCCCCTGGTGTGTGCCAAAGCTTTGTGGTGCAGAAATGCAGGGGACAGGGAATTGGTGGACCTAAGGTTGTTTAAACTCTAGCGCCAGCTCAAATGGTCATGACCTTATTCATGAAGGGGTAGCGTCAGGTAGTGGCTGGTTAATGAGAGGTAGCGACAGGTAGCGACTGGTGAACCCCGGACACGGCACGCAATTACACATTTATCAAGCAGAATCTGTTTAGCGACTGGGATAGCACCATGTAGCGTCCGATTCATCATTATCCCAGCCTCAGCGAACAGCGCCGGCGTTCAGCCTTGCACAGCGCCAGGTATAACCTCTCGCTACCTGTCGCTCTCCCATACATTTCAATGGATGATCCTTTCCTTCTCTTTAAACTGTGTTTTTGTTTTTTTGTTTTTTAAATCTTAAATAATTCTGTGACCTCTCCTGGCATTGAATAAGCAGTTTTTTCACATTTTTTTTATTTTTTATATATTTCTTCAGAAATGACATTACAGGTCTGGCATTAAAGTGTTCATGTTACAATGTTGCTACAATGTAATTCCATATGTTTTCGCTTTGTTACTAGTGGATAGATGCTGGAAAACAGACTTTAAACACACCGCCTCCTGCGCTCTGGGCTTCAAACAAGTATTTTTCAGCGCCAGAGATTTGTGAGGCTGTTTTTTTTGCTGAATATGGTGTGAGTCTGTTGCTATGAGCAGTCGCTACCATGCGCTCCCATACAGCGCTGTACTGGTCAAACAGCGACTCCTCACAATGTATTCAACATTACTGAACAGCGACTGAGTCACTATGAAGTAGCGACCCATGGCCGAGCACTGCGACTACTAGCGGGCGCTCTGAAAATGCCTGCTACAGACGCTCATCTGTCGCTACCTGGCGTTAGTGATGAATCAGCCTGCCAGTCCCTTTTGAGGTATATGGCCCTACATGTTACCTACCTCTAATGGTAAACTAGGGATTCCCACTAGTCATCTTATTCAACACAGTTGAAGGATTCTTTATATTTAGTTCAACAACTACAGTGGCAATGCTTTCTATGAAAAACCCGAGCAAATAAACATCAGATTGGTTTGCCCGCACTTGTATCGGATATCTTTGGCATCTTCCTTTTCGCACTGTATATAAATTTGGTATAAAAGTTTTATTGGTTCCATTATTGTGTGTGCGGTTTATTTTGGCTGAGGCTGCCAGGCTGACACATTAGCTGCCTGCCCATTATTCTTATTGAGGGTTTTAATATTTTAGCAGGATCCAGATTAGATGTCACTACCTTACAGAGTTCACTCCCTGCACCGAGCTGCTGTCTATGCATTTGCAGCACTTCAGCTACAGTATAGGGAGGTCGCGAAGGACCCAAATCCCCCTTTGCTTCTTTACTCTCCTATTAATATCAGACTTTGCACTATTCATCTACTAAAAGGGTTTTATGGTGTTTATTTTGGACAAATAAATACTTCATCTGTTTAATGATTGCCAGAATAACTTTAATTTTTTGCAAAAGATGATGCAGCTTTCCTAAAATTCAGGCTTGGACTGGTCCACAGGGGAACTGGTAAATGCCATGATGGATGCAAGTTTCTTTTTGGGGCCTTCATCATCAAAGGGTCCACTGCCCTGGGCCCCCATGAGTGAGAACTGCCCTGGCAGCAGCTTACAGAACTTCTAGTGCCAGCTGCCAGTGTTCTCAATCATGGAAATGGCGGCCATCTTTTTGGAGCCCTGGCCATAGCCAAATTGACAGTGGGGCAGCAGACCAGATTGTGGGCTCACATAAGCGTCCAGCTGCTTTCTGCTGGTTGTTGGGCTGCTCAGCAGCCCATCCACCAACTTTTCCGGGTTTGGGCCGAACGCCAAGTTCTAGCCGTTCTAGCCGTAGTCAGGGCCGTATTTTGTGTCCAGACTCAACTTTTTTTTTGCTTGCATCCCGGGGGTCGCAGGAGGTTTGAAATGCAGACAGTGTGAGAGTAGGGGGGAGAGTGCAAGGGACTACTGGCGGACTGGGGCCAAAAATGAGCCGTGCATTTTACCAGCCCCTGGTGGCCTGGGGCATCTCTGCTGAGGCCCCCCCCCCAACCATGATATTGAGAAAATAAAAAAAATAGCCAGCTCACCAACCTTATTAATAGCACGGACGGGGAGATCCCAGGCACAACTCCTCCAGGGTTAGAGAAAAGGAATAAGGAAGTGGTTTGTCCAGCTTTCCATAAAATTTAACTTTTAATCAATCCATTTAAAACAGCTCTTAAGTAGAAACGTTAGGCAAGCACCTAGTGACGCGTTTCAAGCCTGGTCAGGCTCTTAATATGATTAAGAGCCTGACCAGGCTTGAAACGCGTCACTAGGTGCTTGACTTTTTGTTGCTGTTGGGCCATTGTCTTCACATGCTTTAACGTTTCTACTTAAGAGCAGTTTTAAATGGATTGATTAAAAGTTAAATTTTATGGAAAGCTGGACAAACCACTGTTATTCCCCCCAACCATGATGCCTGGGCTATAGAATTGGGAGCTAAGTTTCCTTGGCTTGTGGGTGCAGTGGGGCTGGGTACAGGGGGCTGAGAGGGAGACTAAGGGGGCAGGGAATGAATGTGAGTGTTAAAAGCAGCAGCCCAACTAGTCCCAAACCTCCGGGAATTGTCTTGGGTCACCCTATGGCTAGATCGCCCCTGCAAGGGGCTCTATGCAGATAGTGTGCGTGGAGGAGAGGGTGCAAGGGGTTTTTACTGGCTCTCCAGGTTCCTGACACCCAGGAGTCTCATGAACACAGCCTGGAAACAGGGAAATCAGGCCCTGTTTGGAGCTGAGCAAGGCACCCTTCACCCCCCCCACACACATTGCATCTTCCTGTGAATGGGGGGGGGGCAAGAGGAGCTTTAAGGTGCCAGCAAGGGTTATCTTTTAAACTATAGTTATAACAACACACTCACAGACACTGCACCAAGTGCACACTGTCCAGCACCACCACAAAAAACAATATCAAAGTAAGAAAAGTGTGCCAATCCGGCATCCCAAATATTAGACAACGACTAAGAACTACCAGCGGCTTCAGCACACCGCCAATGGGATAAGAATCCGGGAGACACCACTTCCCTACTGTAAATAAGTAACACTAATAATTCATAATAATCCTCTTTTAATTCATAAATATAAAAACGGCATAGACAATACAATCACATACAATTAAAAAATGGTGGGATGAATTGTATGTTGTTTTTTAATTGTATGTGATTGTATTGTCTATGTTGTTTTTATATTTATGAATTAAAAGAGGGTTATTATGAATTATTAGTGTTACTTATCCAGGTGCCTCCTGGATTCTTATCCCATTGGCTGTGTGCTGGAGCCGCTGGTAGTTCTTGGTCGTTGCATAACAGCACACTCCATAGCTCCCCCCGCCCTGCAAGCGGCCACCCTAGGCACATGCCTAGGGTTGCCTAATGGTAAATACAGCCCTGGCTGTAGTCCATGTTAAGGTTTGGAAACCTGAACTTGTAAAGTTCAGTACAAGCCCGAACTTTGCGGTTCGAGTTCACCCAACACTATATATTATTATTATAAAAACGTTGCTTACGATAGGGCTTTCTTTTTATTCTATAAGCAATCACCAGGCAAAGCACTAACAGAAACAAGAAAAAATAAGGGCCTTATTCATGAAGGGATAGCGCCAGGTAGTGCCTGTACAGCGGCATGCAGTGCCAGGTAGCATCAACTAAACGCCGGACACGGCACGCAATTCCACATTCATGAAGCCAAATCTGGTGAGCGACTGGAGCAACGCCATGTAGCATCTGATTCATCATTATCCCAGCCTCAGCGCCGGCGTTCAGCCTTGCAGAGCGCCACGTCTTACCTGTCGTTACCTGGCGCTCTCCCACACATTTCTATGGAAGATCCTTAAATCCCTTTCCTGATCCCAATTTTTTTTTTTTCCTAAAAAAAAACACAAACCTTCTGACATGTATCCTGGGCAAGAAAATTACATTTTTGAAAACTTTTTGGATTAATAATATTTTTATGTAGAATTGTCCTTACATGTCTGGTATTAAAGTGTTCATGTTACAATGTTATAACAATTCCATATGTTTTCGCTTTGTTACTAGTGGATACGTATTCAAAAACAGCCTTTAATCACACATCCTCTGGCGCTATGGGCTACAATTTTAAATTATTTTGAGCGCCGGCGCTGTTTGGGGCTGTTTTTTTGATGAATGTGGTGTGAGTCAGTCGCACTGAACTGTCGTTACGCTCACATACAGCGTAGTATAGCGACTCACATATCATATTCATCAATGCCGGACAGCGACTGGAGGCGCTCTGAAACAATGATCCATGGCCGAGCACAGCGACTGCTAGTGGGCGCTCTGAAATCCGCTCTACAGACGCTCATCTGACGCTACCTGGCGCTAGTAATGAATCAGCCTGTAGATGGCTAAATGAAAAGATAAAGGAAACACATTTTATGTGTTTGAGCTAAAGAAGAGGTGAATGCAGTGAATTCCTACAGATGTCCTTCAATTGAGCTGAGAGGCATGAAAGGGTTAAGCCTCTGGTGACACGTGAAATCCCCTTGGCAGAGATTTGCAGCCATAGAGGGATTAGATATTTCTGGAAGTTTGGGTTTCACTAAGCTGGCAGCAGGGTTCCTGGTCGTCTGATAATCCCCCGGCCACTCTAGGAAATAGGCAGCAGCTTCCCAGAGATAACCCGTCTTTCTTTGTGCTGACCGTTAATCTGCCACCTGAGACAATGGGCCGCGGAGGAGAACATTTATAGGGCGGGCGCGTGTAAGGGAAGACTATCTGTGTAAAAATGACACCGCTCTGACGCTTTACATTGATCAGCGCTACAGTATGTTTACCTTTAAAATGTTAATGCCTGGCTGCACATCACAGGCCGGCCATGTAACGGCGAGTGACACTGGCTGCGTGACGGCCGCACCGAGCCTCTCCTGCCTTTCCCTAGGTAAGTCCTGTGCAGCTTTTATTCATATCAGTGACGTGCGCTGGATCTAGTTATAGTTTCCATGTAGCTATGGTTGGTTAGGGGGTTTATTCATCAAGAGATAGCGGCAGGTAGGTGCCTCGTAGCGGTAGGCAGCGTCTTGTGAACGCCGGGCGCTGTAGGCAATAGCACATTTATGAAAGCGAATCTGGTGAGCGACTCTAACAGCGCCATGTAGCGTACGATTCATCATTACAGGCAGCTCAGCGTATAGCGCCGGCACTCTCCCATACATTTCAATGGACATTACTTCTCTTCTGTTTAAAGTGGACCAACAGCCAGGGGGGATCAGATCCCTCGCCGCGGGGCATCCGAAATCGGGATGTCGTGCGGGGTGAAACCCCCCAGGAAGCCCACAATCCTACCTTCTCCCCATTCCAGCGGCACATGCGCGCCCGCCGCCTCCCACGCGTCCCTCTAGCAGGGCGCGCTCCCGCGCTGGCCGTTTGCGAATGGGTGCGCTCCCTGTAAGAGGGAAGCGCGGGAGGCGGCGGTGGACGCGCTCTGCTTGTCCATCGTTGCCTCCCGCTTGTCCGTCGGCGGGGATTGGATGCAGCAGTCACGTGGGAGCGTGGTGAGGTGAGTTTTCGGGGCTTTCTGGGGGGTTTCACACAGCGGGGCACCCCCGATCGGGGTGCCCCACCGAAGTGGACCAAAACCTAGGGTAGTCAAAATCCTGGGTGTTGGTCCACTTTAAACAGGGTTTTCTTTTAATTTTTTTTTTTTTTTTTAGCAAATCATTGTGTGGCCTCCCCTGGCCTAGAAAGCGTCTGGTATTAAAGTGGTAATGTCACAATGTAATAACAATGTAATTCCATATGTTTTCGCTTTGTTACTAGCGGATATGTGTTCACACAGCGTCTGGCGCTCTGGGCTACAGCGACCAAATTTTGAGCGCCAGCGCTGTGTGAGGCTGTTTTTTTTATGAATATGGTTTGAGTCGCTCACACTGACCAGTTGCTACTGTTCGCTCCCATATAGCGCTGTAGTGGTGTTATAGCTACTCACACATCAAATTCATCAATGGCAGCCAGCGTCTGAGGCGCTCAGTAACATCGAACCATAGCCCATCAAAGCGTCTACTAGCGTTTGCTCTTAGCGCCTCTGTACAGACGCTCATCTGCTGATACCTGGCACTAGTAATGAATCAGCCTCCCCGTGGCATTGTTGGACTGGCCTACCAGAGGGTCTTTTGTTGGGCCCCAGGCACTGACCCATGGCCTTCATTAGGAAAGTATAAAATATCCATGAATAACATGCTTCTGGTTTGCCTGACGCGTTCTTTGAGTTTTTTTATTCAGTATATTACATTTGTTATTTGGTTAATAAACATCACATTTTATATTATGCAATAATCTAATTGAGTTTTAGCTGGAGGGTGAGTCACAGGAATGATTTCTTCTGGTGGGCCCCCAAGAAGGATTTCTACTGGTGGGGCCCAAGAATTTTTTACTCTGGTGGGCCCCAAGAATGATTTCCTCTGGTGCACTCCAAGAAGGATTTCTACTGCTGGGACCCAAGAATGATTTCTACTGCTGGGACCCAAGAATGATTTCTACTGCTGGGCCCCAAGAATGATTTTCTCTGGTGGGCCCCAAGAATAATTTCCTCTGGTGGGCCCCAAGAATGATTTCCTCTGGTGGGCCCCAAGAATGATTTCTACTGCTGGGGCCCAATAAGGATTTCTACTGCTGGGGCCCAAGAATGATTTCTACTGCTGGGACCCAAGAATGATTTCCTCTGGTGGGCCCCAAGAATGATTTCTACTGCTGGGGCCCAAGAATGATTTCCTCTGGTGGGCCCCAAGAATGATTTCTACTGCTGGGGCCCAAGAAGGATTTCTACTGCTGGGGCCCAAGAAGGATTTCCTCTGGTGCACTCCAAGAATGATTTCCTCTGGTGGGCCCCAAGAATGATTTCCTCTGGTGGGCCCCAAGAATGATTTCTACTGCTGGGGCCCAAGAAGGATTTCTACTGCTGGGGCCCAAGAATGATTTCTACTGCTGGGACCCAAGAATGATTTCCTCTGGTGGGCCCCAAGAATGATTTCTACTGCTGGGGCCCAAGAATGATTTCCTCTTGTGGGCCCCAAGAATGATTTCTACTGCTGGGGCCCAAGAAGGATTTCTACTGCTGGGGCCCAAGAATGATTTCCTCTGGTGCACTCCAAGAATGATTTCCTCTGGTGGGCCCCAAGAATGATTTCCTCTGGTGGGCCCAAGAATGATTTTTTCTGGTGCACTCCAAGAAGGATTTCTACTGCTGGGACCCAAGAATGATTTCCTCTGGTGGGCCCCAATAAGGATTTCCTCTGGTGGGCTCCAAGAATGATCTCCTCTGGTGCGCTCCAAGAAGGATTTCTACTACTGGGCCCAAGAAGGATCTCCTCTGGTGGGCCCCAAGAAGGATTTTTACTGCTGGGGCTCAAGAAGGATTTCCTTTGGTGGGCCTCAAGAAGGACTTTCACTGGTGGGTCCCAAGAAGGATTTCTGCTGGTGGGCCCAAAGCATAAATTTCTCTGGTGGGCCAAAGGTGTTCAAGTCCAATGTTGGTTAGAACACTTTGCCTTGCTGCCAGAGGGGTAATGAATGGTTGTGGGGTTCTACTGCAAAGAGGTCATTGAGGTCCGGAGAGGGGAGGGACTACAGGGGTACAGGGGATGCAACCACATCGAGGGCCCATGAAGGGGGGCATTGCGTGCCTAATTATTGTTGCTTGACCCTTTTATCACATTTGTGCTCACATGGCATTCAGTTGGCATTAAGGACAGAACAATGGCGATGAGTCTTGGCGGGCCCCATTTATGTATGCACCAGGGCCTGGTCACAATTGGCCTCTGTTCTGGCCCATCATTACATCATTATACAAGCGTTTAACTCTTTCTAGTTAACATTTACAGTAGACTCTATTTGTTTTAAGTTTATTTTAGATACTTGGCTTTTTCTACTTTTTACAGCCTGAATTATGCTATTAAAGGAGCTCTATCGTGAAAATGTCTAATATAAAATTTCCATATAAACATGCTGGGTAGTGAGAGGACCAACAGTCAAAAATGAATTAAATCAGACCAACACAACAAACAGTGCTCATATGCATCTCTCTCCAGGGCCTGTATTTGGGATGCCACACACACTGCCTGTATTTGGGTTGTCTTGCACTGCCTGTATTTGGGATGCCTCACACTGCCAATATTTGGGATGCCTCACACTGCCTGTATTTGGGATGCCACACACACTGCCTGTATTTGGGATGCCTCACACTGCCTATATTTGGGATGCCTCACATTGCCTGTATTTGGGATGCCTCACACTGCCTGTATTTGGGATGCCACACACACTGCCTGTATTTGGGATGCCTCACACTGCCTATATTTGGGATGCCACACACACTGCCTATATTTGGGATGCCTCACACTGCCTGTATTTGGGATGCCTCACACTGCCTGTATTTGGGATGCCGCACACTGCCTGTATTTGGGATGCCTCAGACTGACTGTATTTGGGATGCCACACACTGCCTGTATTTGGAATGCCTCACACTGTCTATATTTGGGATGCCTCACACTGCCTGTATTTGGGATGCCACACACTGCCTATATTTGGGATGCCTCACACTGCCTGTATTTGGGATGCCTCCCATTGCCTGTATTTGGGATGCCACACACTGCCTATATTTGGGATGCCTCACACTGCCTGTATTTGGGATGCCTCCCACTGCCTGTATTTGGGATGCCACACACTGCCTGTATTTGGGATGCCACACACTGCCTATATTTGGGATGCCACACACTGCCTGTATTTCGGATGCCTCACACTGTCTATATTTGGGATGCCTCACACGGCCTGTATTTGGGATGCCACACACTGCCTGTATTTAGGATGCCACACACTGCCTATATTTGGGATGCCTCACACTGCCTGTATTTGGGATGCCACACACTGCCTGTATTTGGGATGCCTCAAACTGTCTGTATTTGGGATGCCTCACACTGACTGTATTTGAGATGTCTTGCACTGCCTGTGTTTGGGATGCCTCACACTGCCTGTATTTGGGATATCTTGCACTGCCTGTATTTGGGATGCCTTACACTGCCTATATTTGGGATGCCTCGCACTGCCTGTATTTGGGATGCCTCACACTGCCCGTATTTGGGATGCCTCACACTGCTTGTATTTGGGATGCCTCACACTGCCTGTATTTGGGATGCCCACCCACTGCCTGTATTTGGATGTGATGACACCCACTGCCTGTATTTAGGATGCCTGCTCACTGCCTGTATTTTGGATGCCTCACACTGCCTGTATTTGGGATGCCTCGCACTGCCTGTATATGGGATGCCAGCACACTGTCTGTATATGGGATGGCAGCACACTGTCTGTATTTGGGATGTCACACACACTGCCTGTATTTGGGATGCCTCACACTGTCTATATTTGGGATGCCTCACACTGCCTGTATTTGGGATGTCTTGCACTGCCTTTATTTGGGATGCCACACACTGCCTGTATTTGGGATGCCACACACTGACTGTATTTGAGATGTCTTGCACTGCCTTTATTTGGGATGCCACACACTGCCTGTATTTGGGATGTCTTGCACTGCCTGTATTTGGGATGCCTCACACTGCCTATATTTGGGATGCCTCACACTGCCTGTATTTGGGATGCCTCACACTGCCTGTATTTGGGATGCCACACACTGCCTGTATTTGGGATGTCTTACACTGCCTGTATTGGGATGTCACACACACTGCCTGTATTTGGGATGCCTCACACTGCTTGTATTTGGGATGTCTTACACTGCCTGTATTGGGATGCCCACCCACTTCCTGTATTTGGATGTGACACCCACTGCCTGTATTTTGGATGTCTGCACGCTGCCTGTATTTTGGATGCCTCACACTGCCTGTATTTGGGATGCCTCGCACTGCCTGTATATGGGATGCCAGTACACTGTCTGTATTTGGGATGGCAGCACACTGTCTGTATTTGGGATGTCACACACACTGCCTGTATTTGGGATGCCTCACACTGTCTATATTTGGGATGCCTCACACTGCCTGTATTTGGGATGTCTTGCACTGCCTTTATTTGGGATGCCACACACTGCCTGTATTTGGGATGCCACACACTGACTGTATTTGAGATGTCTTGCACTGCCTTTATTTGGGATGCCACACACTGCCTGTATTTGGGATGTCTTGCACTGCCTGTATTTGGGATGCCTCACACTGCCTATATTTGGGATGCCTCACACTGCCTGTATTTGGGATGCCTCACACTGCCTGTATTTGGGATGCCACACACTGCCTGTATTTGGGATGTCTTACACTGCCTGTATTGGGATGTCACACACACTGCCTGTATTTGGGATGCCTCACACTGCTTGTATTTGGGATGCCTCACACTGCCTGTATTTGGGATGCCCACCCACTTCCTGTATTTGGATGTGACACCCACTGCCTGTATTTTGGATGTCTGCACACTGCCTGTATTTTGGATGCCTCACACTGCCTGTATTTGGGATGCCTCGCACTGCCTGTATATGGGATGCCAGTACACTGTCTGTATTTGGGATGGCAGCACACTGTCTGTATTTGGGATGTCACACACACTGCCTGTATTTTGGATGCCTGCACACTGCCTGTATTTGGGATGCCTCGCACTGCCTGTATATGGGATGCCAGCACACTGCCTGTATTTGGGATGTCACAAACATTGCATGTATTTGGGATGCCTCTCATTGCCTGTATTTGGGATGCCTCACATACTGCCTGTATTTGAGATGCCAAACACTGTAAAAACACTAGTCTTAAAGGAGCCACAGCACTCAAACCGGTTAGCTTGCTGACCAACTCGGTCACACACATCTGCAGAAGTATTCTTAAGCTGCACCACCAGCGCCCAGGTGCCCCTGTGAGGTGCAGTCCTAACTCTAATCTCTGAGAGCCCCATTTGGGACATACAATGCAATAGATAAACTGGGAGCAGCCTTACCTGAGGTTGCCCTAAACCTCAAGTGCAAGCCATGGGGTGGAAGGGTCAAAGACCTCGCAATACAGCCTACTCCCAATTTATCTATTGCATTATATGTCCCAAATGGGGCTCTCAGAGATTAGAGTTAGGACTGCACCTCACAGAGGCACCTTGGCGCTGGTGGTGCAGCTTAAGCATACTTCTGCAGATGTGTGTGACCGAGCCTCTGTTTTTAACCAAGTTTAGAGACAGATTGTAGGTCGGTCAGCAAGCTAACCGGTTTGAGTTCTGTGGCTCCTTTAAGACTTTTGTATCCTAATTGCCCTGCTAACATGCACCTTCCAGGTTAGGTATAAAATGGTCTGAGCGGCTGCCACCCCTCCTTTGTTTCTACTGTAAAAACACTGCCTGTAATGTGGGATGCCACTCACTGTCTGTAATGAGATGAATGGGAGGATTCTGCACACTGTCTGTAACGGGGGGATTGGGAGAGGGGATTTTAGCACACTATTTGGTTCAGAATTTTTTTTCTTATTTTCTTCCTCCAAATCCTGGGTGCGTCTTATGGGGCAAAAATACAGTATGCATAAAATTACCTGAGCACTGTAAACTGATTGATAGCCTTGACTGTATTATATCCTTATCTTATTCTAATTATTCTATAAAGTAACTTTGTTCCACTAAACACCCTGGTGTCCTCATTAAATTTCACAATGTTTTTAAAGCTTTCAAAACTGGACCTAGCATCCATAACATGCTGGATCTGGCTAGATACACTCCACTGGGGCATATCAATTTAGGATGCCCCGCTATGTGAAACTCCGCAGGTCACCCAATATACTTACCTTAATGGCTCATTTATATGCACAGCCAAAGAAGCTGATGGGAACAGTGCCGCGTCTTCATACGATATACCTACCTCTCTGGCTCATTTTTATGCATGGCCAAAAAAACTCTGCCATCGAGGTATGTATATCAAGTGACTGGCAGGATGTCACAAAGTAATTTGGAATGACCAAAGATACGGACCAGAATCCCAGATAGTAAAAATCCAGTTTTTGTCTGTTTTTGGTCCACTTTAAATGCTTACATAGTTACATAGTTAGTACGGTTGAAAAAAGACATACCGTATTTTTCGTCATATAAGACGCACCCGCCCATAAGACGCACATAGGATTTGGGGAAGGAAAACTAGAAAAAAAAATATTCTAAGCCAAATGTTGTGCTAAAACACCCAATTACAGACAGTGTGGCGTTCCCCCATCCCATTCCCATAGGCAGTGTGGGATGTCCCCCTCCCATAGGCAGTGTGGCATTCCCCCCTTCCTACTCCCCATAGGCAATGTGGCATCCCCCCTCCCATATAGGCAGTGTGGCATTCCCCCCTCCCATTCCCATATAGGCAGTGGGGCATCCCCCCCTCCCATTGCCATATAGACAGTGTGGCATTCCCCTATAGGTAGTGTGGCATTCTCCCCCCTCCATTCCCCATATAGGCAGTGTGGCACCCCCCTCCATTCCCCATATAGGCAGTGTGGCACCCCCCTCCATTCCCCATATAGGCAGTGTGGCACCCCCCTCCATTCCCCATATAGACAGTGTGACACTCCCCCTACCATTCCCCAGTCAGGCAGTGTGGCATCCCCCCTTCCATTCCCTGTATAGGTAGTGTGATACCCCCCCCTCTTCCATTCCCTGTATAGGTAGTGTGGCATCCCCCCTCTTCCATCCGCCTATAGGTAGTGTGGCATCCATCCCTCTTCCATCCCTGTATAGGTAGTGTGGCATCCCCCCCCTTCCATCCCTGTATAGGTAGTGTGGTATCCCCCCCTTCCATTCCCCATTTAGGTAGTGTGACATCCCCCCCCCCTTCCATTCCCCGTACAGGCAATAGCAAAAAAAAAAAGTAAACTCACCTTTAAATCCTTCCAGCTGTCCCCGCCGTCTTCACACACAGACACACACAGCGGTGGGCATGGCCGACACTCGAGCATCGCCCACGCCCACCTCTGTATAGTCCGGTTGTCTCTGTCTGCTGGGGCCATTGAGAAGTGACAGGGACAGTGCGAACGGCAGAGGTATCGCCGCTCACACTGTCCCTGTCACTTCTCCATGGACCCAGCAAATAGAGACACCCGGACTATACAGCGGTGGGCCTGGCCGACGAGCGTCGGCCACGCCCACCGCTGCATAAGGCGGTGTGTCAGAGAGGAAGCGAAGGAGGCAGCTGTACCTGCCGCCTCCTCCGCAGCGCCAGCACATACAGGCGCCGTGGAGGAGGCGGCAGATACAGCTGCCTCTGTCGCTTCCTCGCTCTGTGGCGCCAGCACACACAGTGAACACCCGGCCTTGGTATAGTGGTGGGCGTGGCCGATGCTTGAGCATCGGCCACGCCCACCACTATAACAGGCCGGTGTCTGTGTGTGCTGTCTTCCCCTTTGCTTTCAGTCTTGCCCTCCCATAAAATCTTACACAAAACCTTAACATTACATCAGTCTAGTCAATCGGACACCTATACCAGATAACTCATTATCCACAAACAAAGCATATCATTGTGATGGGATTAATGGGATTAACCAGTGACTGTTATGGGAGATTACCAGAAAGGGAAATTAAAAGCTGGGTGACAAAGTGCTGAAGGATATCCGACAACACTCAGATGACTTCTTCACTAATAATCAACGTATGGCTCTACAGATTACATGACTTCTAATTGTCCCTCATTTACATGGACTGTTTCCTTGTTCCTTCTTCTCCCTTGTTTTCCCTATTTTGAATGTGGTGTAGAGATCTGCATAAATATATCTAGCCTTTGATGTGTTGTATTTATGGCAATTAAATGCCATTACAGAGGTAGTTGGTATGGCCCCTTAACGTGGGAGGGGGCAGCCCTTAATTACAGTGTATACTGAATCTTGGGACCCGGTGTAGCAGGCCAAAATAAGTATACCCCAGGGTATAAATTGGCCTAAGCCAAATTATACCTGGAAGTGTGAAAAAGTTAAAAACTATACTCTTCCATGGCAAACTATACCCGAAGGGATATAATGGCCTAGGAAAAAGTATACCCGGGGTTAGTAAAATAGCCTAGGCCAAAGAATACACCAGCATATTCCCATAAAACTATACCCCTTTAGGACAGAATATACCCATAAAACTATACCCATTCTGGACAGAATATACCGATCTAACATGAGATCCTAGTAAAGTCTGGCCCAGGCAACCTAAAACCCAGGGGATACACTCTATACCTGGGGGTGTAAAATAGCCTAGGCCAGACTATATCCCTTCAGACCATAATGCAAATACTTCACTGTTTTTTTCAACCTGTCTCTAATTTGTAGAAAATTGTGCAAATCTGTTTTAGCCTAGGGCAAACTATACCCCTCCAGGCCAGAATATACCCATCAAACTATGCCCCTACAGGACAGAATATACCCATCAAACTATACCCCTCCAGGACAGAATATACCCATTAAACTATGCCCCTACAGGACAGAATATACCCATCAAACTATGCCCCTACAGGACAGAATATACCCATCAAACTATGCCCCTACAGGACAGAATATACCCATCAAACTATGCCCCTACAGGACAGAATATACCCATCAAACTATGCCCCTACAGGACAGAATATACCCATCAAACTATGCCCCTACAGGACAGATGATGCCAACACTAAATACAGTGGCAACCATTCGTAAAAAGCTCCACTCAACCGTCAGTACCAACATCCACTCTGTCCAGGAACACCAGCGTGTCAACACAACAGAAATATAGAAATCACTGCTAGTCCTATTGTTTATATCAAGAATCAGCACATTATGAATCGAATGGGTTAAAAGATGGAACCACACTGGACTGGACCCTACTACTTCTGGAATCCTTGACCCTACCTAGTTGTGGAATCCTTGACTAATGGACAAGTAAAATTTAAACCAGACCAACTCCCGTTTTTTCTTGGTCTTGGTCCCGCGGACAGCAAATAAGAACAAGCTTGGGGGGCGGGCTCAGGGGGAGCATCCATAATGCTGGAACATGCTTGGGGGGATGCACCCCCCCGAGCTTGTTTTTATTTCCTGTCTGCTGAACCAGGGTTGGGGAACACTGGCCTAGGCCATAGGCCATAATATACTGGGGGCATAATCTATATAGTCTGGAATATATATATATATATATATATATATATATATTCTAATATATATAGTCTGGACTAAAGGTATAATCTGGCCTGTTACATCGGTAAGTTTTATTTAGCCAAACTAGGATGGAAAGGCTTCTGGGAAGAAAAGGTGAGTATTATTTTTTTGCCTGGCCTGTCCCTTTAATATTTATTTTGCCATCCGCCCCCTCCAAGGCAAATTCACACCCCAATGTACACAGTCATTGCAATGGAGGGGGCAATGCCTTGGAGAGTGGGTGTGGCTAGTAGTTGTGGGTGATGCGAGCAGGAAGCAAGGCAACCCTGGGTTGTGAGTAGTAATGAGGGAGCCCAAACTGAAAAGTTGGGGTCCATGCCAAACTTTTTGAATTCATGCCTTCAAACACAGACTTCAGTAAGATATGTTTCAAATTTGTCATTCAGCTGATGCCGAAAATCTGGTTGATTGGCTGCTAAGCAGCCAATCAACCAGCTTTTAGAACATAGAAACTTTTGGAACATAGAAACCACAGCCATGCCCATACTGAGCATGGCTGTGATAGGAGTGGTCTGTATAAGAGGTGGGGCAGCCAGCAGTGTTACAGTGCGTTTGGTAAGATAGGGTGAGGCTGCAGCTGAAATGAGGGACAGTTTGGGACCTAGAAAAAAACTCAATGCTTGTCCTTTTCAGGGCAGTTAGGTAGGGATAGTTGGCTGATATACGGAGGATCAGCTAGGTACAAACAAACATCTGCTAATTGTCCTTTTCAGGGCACTTCCTGGGACAGGCTGCTTTTATACTAAGGGACAGCTAGGGACAACGGAAACACTGCTAATCATCCTTTTCAGGCCAGTTTCTGGGACAGACTACTGTTATACTGACGGACAGAGAAAAGCATCTGCTAAATGTCATTTTCATTGCCCTTCAAGGACAGGTAGCTGTTATACTGAGGGACAGCTAGGGACAAAGAAAACACTGTGTCCTTTTCAGGCCATGTCCAAGGACAGCCTGTTATACTGAGGGACAGAGAAAAACATCTGCCACTAGATTTTTTCATTGCACCTTCAGAGACAGGTGGATGTTATATTAAGGGACATCTAGGGACAACACATCCTGTGCTAATTGTCCTTTTCAGGCCACTTCCAGGAATTATTTTTTTTTCTTGTTTTATGCTATTCTTTTAAGTACTTTTCCTACCCCATTTTGTGCATGCAGGCCAATCCCCTGGTTTTACCCCCATTTTACAGCCATTTTGGGTCACCAAGTTTAGCCCCTCATTGATTTTATTGGGGTTCGGGTCGAGTCCTAAACCAAACTTTTTCACCAAGTTCGGCCAAACTTGGCGAACCTAAACTTCTACCAGTTTGCTCATCAATAGGATGCCATGGTCTGGACCTCCGATGGAGGAAATTTTCAAATTCCCGGAACAGGTATGATCTATTAGTGAGTATGTATTGTTTATTATTTTTGCCCAGACCGTCCCTTTAACCTTTAGAAAGTAAGCTCATAAGGACAAGGGTCTATCCTATTGTATCTTGTATTAAGAATATTCAGTTTGAATTCTGTAGCACAGACTTTGTAAGAGTCTATGCACTTTATGTTCTACCCTGTCTGTGATCACTTTGTACTGCTCTACAGAAGATGACTCTTTATAAATAAATAATAATAATAACACAGAAGCACAGCCAAGGCTCAAGAAGGCAGGAAGTAAGAACTAACCCCACATCCATTCATGGGAGGTACGATTTAAAATAAATACCGTACCGTAATAATGTAGACGTAAACGTAAACATTATGCAATCAATTTATGCTAATAGGTAAATTAAGAATTCATTGGCAGATCCTAAAAGGAAATGGCTGACTTGGACATTTTTGTCACTCATTTTATTTTTTTATTGTGGCTTTTATTACTTCGCTTCATTGAACATCAAATACAGTATAAAAATAAATGACAAATCGATTTTTTTCTATCACCGCCTCCTTCATTGCGCCTGCGACATTGACTGGCTTTGTTCTAGTGACAACGATTTTCCTGTAGGAATTGTTGGCTGACACCGTTGTACCGCTATCCTTTCACCTCCCAAGACAAGCGGCAGTTTTTTCCCTGTCTATTATGTTGTCGTCTTTTGTTACAGTGTCATCTCAGCTGACCATGTCTGCACGTTTTTCACAGGTCAGATTTTCAGGACATTTTGCCTGGGTTCACTCTGCATGATGTTTTCGCTTTCTCTATATGGATACTTTAGTATAAAATAAGAACTGACTCAGGGGACACCATGGAACTGTTTGGGGCCTCTAATTTTCATCTCAGCAATTATCTTGTGCAGATGGCTGCCCTACTTACTGGATCTCACAAGTTGCCAGTTTCTCTAAATGCTTAAAGGATGTCATCTTGTCATTTTGTTTCTTTTGTTTGTTAAATGATGAGCTAGAGCGGGGACAATACGGTTCGGAAGCCCCCCGACGGACAGTTTCCAAAATCCAAAATGTGGCATTTCCGAATGCCAGATGCAATAGTGACCATAACATCCTTTGTGCACTTTATCAGTTTTCAAACAGTTAACGTAGAAAAAAAGTTAGAAAAAAACCAAATCCAAAAAAGAACCTACTGCCTTATCTACCTTCAATTGTCCGCCGTCGGGCAGTGTCTTCTCTGCAGGTCCGTCTGTTCAGGGCTCCCTCCCAGTCTGGCGGGCACTGGTTTGTTAATGCAGCCGCCCCACTGGCATCTGTAGTGAGGGGAGGCACAGGTCCCCAAGCTAATGCTGGGCCACTGGAAAAGCAGGTACAGTGCATTATACACGTGTTTCCCTTTGCATTGCCATAGACTTCTATTGACCAGCACTGTTACTACGCTGCAATGAAAAAGGTGTCTGCAATGCTTTTTTCATGTGTAGCGCAATGCACCCCAGATGTGTGAACTATCTCATCTAGAATAATGTACAGCATTTTCTCTGTGTTTTAACTGCATTGCAACGCAGAGCAGCAACACGTGGAAAGCACAGAGGTCATCAATAGAGATCCATGCTATCCCTAAAAATACAACCTGTGCAAATTCTAGTGTATCTCTGTTCTGCTGGGTTTGGTATTAAAAGGAAAGTAAAGTCACCACTTCTTTATTCACTTGTGTAGCAGCAAATGGCAGCCAATCATATAACCAGTGGCAACCATTCAGGTGTGATGGCAAATCATGTGATTGTCAGCCATGTAATGAATGAGGAAGTGGTAAACAGTGGCTGACTTGACTTTACATAATCTTTAATTTGTCAGTGCCTCCACAAAGAATAGGGCCCTTGTAAGTTATTGGAATGCCCTTCCAGGGAAATTAACCAGTCATTTAAGCAAGGCAATTATGGGCAGATAAACTAATGCTTCTGGAAAGTATTAAACTGGACCAACACCCTTTCAAGAAACAGTGCTCATATTCTTCCCTCCCTTCAGATTGCTGCACATAAAAAACATTTACCTTTAAGAAACTCCTGCCATGGTTGATCCCCCCACAATGGTATCCTATGGATCTGCCAGTGGCCTGCAAAGAGAAAGTGCTGCTGGATTTCTTGCCGCTGTGCATTGTGGGTTTAGTGGATGCAGGATGCAACTTTGGGTCAGCAGCTGGGCAAAGGGGTTAGCTGAAAGGTATGTGTCAGCGTCTGGAAAGGGAGGTTAGGTGAAGGGTTCGAAACAGCTGCTGGGCTGGCAGTCTAGTTGAGGTGTTTAGGTCAGCAGCTGAGAAAAGAATTGCTGGGCAAAACATACATCCCCGGTTCTTGCAACTCCTGGGGATCATGACTCATAACTTATTACTTAGGGCCCCACAAAAGATGCCCCCTGCTTCGTCAACAGGGGCCCAAACTGCAACAGTATAGTATCACAGCAATATATGGCCAATCTCAGGGGATGCTGGGGGATCCCATTTATAAAGGGTATCCTGGGCAAATGCCCTTTTTCCCTTACCCCCCAAATTCCAGCCCCACTGCATATTACCTTTGGATGGCTGAGAGGGATTTTCTTGTGGGAAGCATCCAATTATTGAGTGTAGGGGCTCTAACCATGTACTTTAAATTTCAGAGCTCTAAAGGACAATCTGTGCAGATTCAGGGAAAAAGTTCATGTGCTGGGTGCGCGTATGCTGCATATTTATGTTATGGGCTGGGGGAGCAGTTTGCGCAAATGCTGAGGGGCAGCCAGGGGTGTAGTATTTGTATATATGTGTATTAATTAAAGGGGTGTAAGCACTAAAAGTGCCAAACACAGTCCCCCAAACGACACATGGATGAGTTTGACACACAGGTGTTCAGCAGAACAGGCTATTGTGTGAAGCTGGAACTCAGGGACACCATGACAACCTGCCCTCCCTTTTTCCTCCACTTGACCCCCCACCTGTCCTTTTTGAGTAACTTGGGCAATGCTGCTAGCTCACCAGTGGCCCAGTTTTTTCCCACCGTGGCTCACCCCCTGGCAATTTTGAGATCTCAACATTGCCAGATGATGTTTGTCAGCCTATGTCAGGGATGCAGTGACTGGCGATCACAGCATTGTGGTAGCTGCCGGTAAAGATGAGTTTACCAGCCACCCCTGGGGTTTCACACAGAGGGGCATCCTGTTATAGGATGCCCTGGGGGTAGGTAGTGGCAGGTCTTTTAGATTCCAATTGGACTTTTTACAGTCTCTCCCTATGGGTCTACTGTCACTGACCTGCTCTACTCTATTTACTGCACTCTAGCAGAGAACATGACATGCAGTAGCATATAAATGCCATGCTGTGAGTGGTCCAGTTATTGTTAAAGTGGACCAACACCCAGGATTTTGACTATTGGTCCACTTGGTCGGGGCACCCCGATTTGGGGTGCCCCGCTTCCTGAAACCCCCCAAACACCCCGAAAACTCACCTCTCCACGCTCCCACGTGAGTGCGCTGTCCAATGCCCGCCGACGGACAAGTGACGTCCGTCGACGGACAAGGGATCGCGCCCGCCGCCGCCTCCCGCGTGTCACTCTTGACGTGTGCGCGCCCGCGCCGGCCATTCAGAGACGGCCGGCGCGGGCGCGCGCACGTCTAGAGGAACGCGAGAGAGGCGGCGGCGGCGGAAGCAGCGGCTGGAGAGGTAAGGATTTTTCGGGGTTTTGGGGGGGTTACACCCCGCGGGACATCCCGATCTCGGATGTCCCGCGGTGTGTGAGGTGATCGGCCCGGGAATCTTATAGATTCCCGGGCCGATCACCCCTGGGTGTTGGCCCACTTTAAGTGGGAATGTTGCATCAAATCCAAAGCTACAAGAGCAACACTTCCTAAAGTCAGTCAGAATAGAGCTTCAAGACATTGACCTAGTTCACAGTGATGTATGTGGTCCCTTAAACCCACCTACACCTGGAGGCAAGAGGTACATAGTGACTTTAATAGACAACTATACAAGATACAGTTACTTATTTAATGCAACACAAGAGTAAAGTTAGCAAATTACATAGCTATGTAGTAAAGACAAGTAACACTTTTCAGAGGAAACCTCTCATATTTTGGAGTGACAATCGAGGAGAATTCACAGGGCACAAAGTACAAGAGTGGAATAGAGCATCAAAAGACAGTGGCATACACACCAGAGCAAAATGGGTACCTGAAAAAAAGAACCGAACTCTGACTGAAATGATCAGATGTATGCTGACAGACTCTGGACTACCACAAAACTACTGGGGTAAGGCAACAATGACAACCATTTATTTGCAGAACAGTCTCTTTTCTAGAGCATTGGAGGACACTCCATATGAGCTGTGGCACAATGAGAAGCCAAGTGTAAAACACCTAAGAGTTTTTGGATGCAAAGCATTTGTCTACATCTACATTACAGAGGAGAAATTGAATAAACTCCAAAACAGAGCATTTGATGGAATCTTTATTGGATACAATAATAATGTTAAGGGTTGCAAAATCCTAAATCCCCAAACAGACAAGGTTACCATTAGCAACAACATAACTTTTGTTGAAGATTTGAGAGTCAATGTGATGACAACAGAGGAAGTAAGAACAGAAGAGAAAAATGACACTGATCAGCCATCATCTGTAACTTGTGAGTGCAGGACTTACCAGTACTGAAGAGCAGGCACACGCAAGCTCAGGCACAGAACCAAGATGCTCAGCAAGAGAGAACAGATGTATACCACCTGTTCGTCTTTCATACAAGGCAAGCACTGCCAGTAACAATGAACCTGCAACTTGGGAAGACATATCTCAGCTTGTATATGGCCACTTGGGGGTCACTGCTCTTTAATACCAATTGCTGGTGGAGTATCTCTTACCTCTTTTAATAACAAGTTTAAGTGGAGTATCCACTTGCTCAACCCACTTGTGTGTCACTACTCTTTAATACTAATTATTATAATTAGTATCCACTTGTTCAGGGCATATAAGGCTTTTTTTCTCATGTAGCCTCGGCACTGACAGCATCAGCAGTATTACACACCAGTGTTCACTCAACAGAGTTCTGGGGGACCCATGAGAGGTGGGGGCCCTATGCAGTTGCATGGATTGCGTGGTGGCAAAGCACACCACTGTGTCCAGCAAGCTGAAAGTTTTGGAGGATTCAGAGAATTCATAGGAGGACTTTTTGTCACAGCCGGGTGGCACCCAGCGCAACTCATAGACTTAACTAGAGTGTGGCTGAAGGGAGGAGCAGGAGGAGACACTGACACTGAGGACTGAGGACAGCTTCTCCTTGACTCAGGGCAATCTGGCTCACATCAGATACTACATGCTCTGTACCTGCCCAACAACCAGCGTTGCCCGCATATTTACCCTGCTGGATCCCCACTATAAGGACAACATCACCTCCTTGATTCCAGCACTGGCGCAGGATCAAAAAAATGAGTACAAATGCACGCTGGTGGATATACTACTGCCAGAGTTCCTAGCTGATTTTGAGGGCTCAGTGGTGGCACAAGGCTGAGGAGGAGGAGCAAGTCGCCAATGCAGCGGGGGCAACTTGTTCCATTGTCCGCCACATCCACCACCATTGGATATGGCTCGTAGTTCCAGGAGGGAGACTTTGACTCGCATGGTGGGTGACTACCTGTTGACGCATCTCCTGGTAATGAGATGGGTCCTCCCTGTTCAATTTCTGGGTCACTAAATTGGACACGTGGCTAGAGCTTCCCCTCTATGCCTTGGAGGTGCTGGCCCTCCTTGCAGCAAGAACATGTGATTAGCACTGCAGGAGGTGTCATAACCAACTGGAGGATCTGCCTATCCACAGCCAACGTGGACATGTTTACATCCCTTCAGATGAACCAGGCATGGATCCCACAGGACTTGGTTGTGCCAGCACCTGAGTGGGTGGTTAAAGTGTTTGCTACCTCCTTCTCTGCCTCATCCTCTTCCATCTCTTCCGCTTACATCACCACATCCACTGCCACATCCACCTCCACTATAATTTAAAACAAACCCCGACTAAAACCGATTGCCAACAGCCTACCAACAGCCTAACAGGGTCCCGCACAGCAGCCTGGTCCCACGGCAAGCTAAGAAGCAAAAAAACCTAAAAAAAACTGTATGGAGGGGCTTCAACCAGACTTTCTACTAAGAGGCCTCCGCCACACATGATTCTGATGATAAGGGCAGGTATATATCAACCTAAATAAAATGTAATAACCATTTACTGTTTATACAAGCTTCTTGACGTCTTCATTCATTTACAGAGCTCTGGTTTTACATTGTGTATAAAAAAAAATCCAAATGGGTTGAGACCTTTTATTCTTTTACAGACATCATTCTTTTTCCAGTTACACCCGGAGCATTGATTGTTTTTTCTAAAGTGTATTCACCATATGTTACCCCATATAATTCCTCATAAAGGAACTTGATACGGCTACAGCATTACAGAAGCAAGAGGATTCACACAGCAAGTGGCTGGTCACACCCGGCTGCACACCCTCCTGGCAGGTATTTCATTTCATTACGCTGTTAGAACAAATATAGATACAATAGAAGAAGGGGGTGAGATACAAGAGAGCCTGCAAAAGAGGCTTGAACATTTCTAGCTTACAAGGGCTGTAGTGATGTTATATAGTTACCCAGGGTGCATCCTGAGTGGCTAACATTCTGGTCTAAAGGGGACATGGTTGTGCTTGGTAAGTCATTGGTTTATCAAATTAAGAACATAGAACATTTTTTAATAGTAGTACAGCATGCAGATGTGGCAAACCAAACCCTGACTCATAAAGCATTAAATAGTGTTTGTGGCTTGTAGAGGTGATCAGATTTGAATCTGTTAAAACAATTTTTGGATTTGGAATAAAACACATCAAAAGAATTCTAAAAATTCGAAACAATAAAAATTAAAATAAATCTACCTTATTCTCCGACTCCTCCTTCAGATCACATCAAATTGCTGTCAGAGCAGAGCCACCCTTTTTTGCTGACTATTATGCAGCATTCCAAACACAAGGGCCACACCTACTCTTTTAGAAGAGAAATAAGGAGCTGAACCTGTGAACCTCGATATCTCAGCCATTTCTTCTTCAATTTAAACACGGAAAACAGTTTAGAACAGCGCCAAATGTAGCCCAACACAATCACGTGTAATGATTACCTTTGCCTGCAGTATCACTTTAAGTATCTATGTAGGGGCCTTGGTATAACTAGGAACACGTTAATTAACTAATAAGAACCCTTTAAATAGAGTTAACCATACATAACGCTCTTTTGTGGTTTCTATCCATGAAAGTGCATTGGGAGTGCCATAACCTAAATTAGACTCAAGATGACAGTAGTGGGTTAAGGCCATAGACTAACATTAGGCCATAGGCTATAATGGGGGTTGTCCTAGAAGCTGAAGTCAGAAGGGTTGTTAGTCATAACAGGAGGTAGAGTAGAAACATAGTTATAATTAGAAAGGTAGTGATTGGTTAGAGGGTTTAGAAACCAACCAATTAGATGTCGAACATGAGGCCGAACATGTGCTAGAAGGTTATGGAAGGTAGTGAGAAGGGATATAGGGAAGCCCCAGTCCTAAAGCCAGTGTGATTCACCATCTTGAATTGTAAGAGGAGCAGGAGCACAGACTCTAAGAGAGAGGAGGGAGAGATCCAGCAAAGAACATTATTCCCTATGGGAAACAATACTTTATAATTGTACCTGACTATGGACAGAACCAGAGCTGGTACTGGATGGAAATGTACCTGTTCTGTGTTTGCTTGTGGATTAAATAAAGAGGAACTCTGCTTTCATCTACTGGATGGACTTGAGGCACTTGTGTGTGGCCACAGTGTGGCAAGGCCTGCCCTGATCTTTTGGGATTGACTACATGAAGGCTGATGTTCTGAATCTGGCTGATGCTCAATTGTGACCTGTGGGTAAGATTCAAAGTTATCTGGATTTTAGGTTACTGAGCCTTGACCTCTAACTTCAGCTGCTTAGATTGACCATGAGTTTGCTTGACTCGAAGGGTTGATACCTGAAAGGAATTTTGCTAAGGTGGAAGATTCTCAGCTTTGTTATTGTGTGGTTAAAACTGAGGATCCAATTTGATTAAAGCTGGATGACTTTTTACTAACTTGTTCCTCTCCTGGACTAGTCCGCATCTGTTTTAAATAAGTTCATTTATATTTTACCTCTAAGTAAGAAGAGTAGTAGTAATAGTAGTAGTAGTAGTTGCTGTAATGTTCTGGCTTGATGCAGTTTGGTAACATTGTTTGGTAACATTGTGGTTCTGCATTGCGATGGGAGAATTTTACATTTGTTGTGTGTTCTGGTCTCTGGAAAGTAACCAAAGCAGCCTAATGCCCCCACATTACATGGGAAGAGCACCCAGCATCTAGAACATGCAGAAAATGACACATTAGGTTAGTTTGGAAGCAGTAGAATGAAATGTTTGAAGAGGAAGTAAAATCAAATCCGCCAATGCTTACAATGCTACATTAACTCATTCAGTATATAGCTGCCAATCATGTGACTGCTGGTGACCAATCGGATTTTCCTAGTGGGCTTGCACATCAAACCTGAATGGGTGCCGCATGACTGGCTGCCATTTGCTGTCATACACGTGAGGAAATCGTGACTTGGCTTTACTTTCTCTTTAACATATAGCGCTGGCATTAGACGTAAGCCTCCAGATCGTCTTTGTTTTAGGTTTTGGCCCCAGACCTAGATGTAGCGGTGTTCAGGGTGATCTGGATACTTCTTTTGTGGTCTCCAAGATACAATCATGCTCTACCGCGTGCTATTACTCTATCCTGGGGTTTATTCATCAAGGAATAGCGGCAGGTAGTGCCTTGTAAGTGGCAGGCAGCGTCTGATGAACGCCGGGCGCTGTACCCAATACTACATTTATCAAAGCGATTCCGGTGAGCGACTCTAACAGCGCCATGTAGCGTCCGATTCATCATCACAGACGGCTCAGCGTATAGCGGCGGCGCTCTGGCTTCTTGAGCACCATCTATTACCTGTCGCTCTCCCATACATTTCAATTGACGTTCTTTTTCTTCTGTTTAAACAGGGTTTTTTGTTTCTAATTTTTTTTTTCTCTCTCAAATAATTGTGTCACCTCTCCTGGCCTAGAAAAAGTCATTTTTGAAAACTCTTTAGAGTTTTTTATATTTTTATGCAGAATTACTGGTCTGGCAATAAAGTGTTATTTGTTACAATGTTACAACAATGTAATTACGTGTGTTTTCGCTTTGTTACTGGTGGATATGTGTTCAAAAACAGACTTTAATCACACAGCGTCTGCTGCTCTGTGCTATAGCGACCAGATCCAGCGTGCCGACGCTGTGTGTGTCTGTTTTTTTGTTGAATATGTTGTGAGCTGCTGAGAGTCGGTCGCAATGAGCTGGCGCTACCTTTCGCTCCCTGCAATGCTGTACTGGTGTTGGAATGCCCAACATACATCTCATTCATCAATGCCGGCCAGGTTACTACAGCGACTGAGGCACTCTATTACAGCGTCCGATAGCCGATCACAGCGTCTACTAGCGGTCGCTCTTAGCGCCTCTGTACAGACGCTCATCTGCTCTAGTCATGAATCAGCCTGTATCCTAACTAGGGATAAGCACAAAGATTTCGATAGGATCGCAACCGGTCCAAATGACCTATACATTCATTTCCAAAACAAATCTAAAAATGTAGAGATTTGTTTGGATGAATCCACAACAGTTTTCAGCAGCTGATAGAATCTGGCTCCTTTTATGAACTACAATGTTGCCAGGTTTAGCCTGAGAGTTAAGTGTCATGTTTTAAAGTGAGTGACCACCAATAAAACAAAACAAAATGGTACTCACCTGGGTACTCACCCACTGGATTTTGGCTCACTTCCCAAGAGGGAACACGATATTGGATGCCCCGGTCTACCCTTAACCTTGATCAGACAACCCCATGGTGCATGTGCAGACCTCCGGCAGCATTCCTGGTCCAGGCAGACTTGAATATCTCCTGACAGGTGCATACTGGTCAGAGCACATGTCGTTGAGTACTTTGGATAAGGGTGCTGAGAGCAAGAAGTAATCTGACCCTAGAGTCTTTCACATTCTACTGCCAGGATACTTGGGTTTTGGTCCACTTTAAAGAGGAACTTTGGTAAGAAATGAACATAGTCCCTCTTTAAAATGCAGCAGTGGGACAACCCGGGCTTCCCCGATGTGCATCATACCTTCTACGGCTGCCATGGGGCAGCCCATGGGAGCGCAACTCAGAAGAGGTGAGTATCCAGGTGATGCTTTTTTTCTTGGCGCCGATGCACAGTCCAGATCCATTAACACATTACCAAAAATTCTTTGTAACTCCGCACCACTATTGAAATCAGGGTGTGCTGGTTAGATACAGACCCCAAATGGGACAACAATACTCACAAAGGAGTGGGGTAATCCAGAACACCCCCACTAATATCTGTATATATATAACCGCACAACCACCAAGAATATATTACAATAGTAACCCTTTATTTCATCTATGGGTATAATTACAATGTTGTAGGATACACATAAGATTAAAAACTATATTAAAAACAAGAGGACCCCGGGTAAGTTTGTCATGCTCTCAAAAGGGATGTGTAAATGGAATATATATAATGAGGAGTCCCTATAAACCAGTGAACCCACAGTAAAAAAATTTATACAATAAAGTGCAAATGCAAAATTAGTTGATTTATCCCGTGCTATATACAATGCTATACAACGTTATTTGCTCAAGGCTGTGCAATCTACATATCAGTGCAATAAAGGCAATAAAGTGTCCTGTGCTAAGTGGGGAGTGAGTGAACCCTATCTCCTAAGTATTTTCTACATAGCAACCATAAGTGAAAATCAATGGGACTAATTAAGATGGAGTACTTCACCAAATAATCAGAGCTGCTCCCCAGGGGTCCGTAAACACTAGACAACGACGCGTTGCGTGATCCGGACTGGATCCTCCTGGAGACGACCTGAGGAAGTGATCCAGTCCGGATCACGCAACGCGTCGTTGTCTAGTGTTTAGCATGTTGTCTAGCATGACAAACTTACCCGGGGTCCTCTTGTTTTTAATATAGTTTTTAATCTTATGCGTATCCTACAACATTGTAATTATACCCATAGATGAAATAAAGGGTTACTATTGTAATATATTCTTGGTGGTTGTGCGGTTATATATATACAGATATTAGTGGGGGTGTTCTGGATTACCCCACTCCTTTGTGACCATTAACACATTACACGCACAAATTCTTCAATCAAAGCTGTATCGGGGTATATTATCAAATATCCTATAGCTCTAGTTAAAGAAAATAAAACATACATAGGTACCAGTTAAAAATGATGAAGGTGTGATGCATAAAAACAAAGACTACCCCATATCTTTTGTGCGCTAAATAGAAGGCAAGGTTGACATCTTCATTAAGACCATATTGGGTTTGAGAGGTCAATGAGTAAATCTAAGCTACCTGTCTGTATCCTAAACTTTAGGGGGTTCTTTATATCTCGCACATATGCCTTTGGGAAGTCACACTGGAGTAAATATATGATTCCTTGACTTTTAAAGTATAAAAACTGTCAGTGAGGACATGTTTCTCCTGTGAATAGGCTGGTCACCTGCTATTCTGTTTCATCAATGGGCATATGGGGAACCCCCTACCATGAAAGCTCCCAGCCAAGTACCTAATCCCATTAAATATCTGGGTCATACTGTAGGTGATCCCTCACATTGGGTTTATCCACCATTTGTACACCAATAAAGAAAAAAATGAAAATAAACATTTTTTACGGGGGTTGGAGGCCTAATTCAGGGGGGAACAACACCTGGGTGACTGCCCTACACAAAATGGGCTAGGGAAAGTGCTCAAAATCATCTCAAAAAAATTAAAGAAAGACACCAATCAATAAATACATCGATCAATATATACTGTATTTTCCGCCCTATAAGACGCACTTATATTCCCCCAAAAGGTGGGGTGTCAGTGCATCTTGTCGGGCGAATGCAAAAAAAAAAAACTTACATTCCCAGCTCTATACATTACTGGCTTCTGCTACCCATGAAGCTGCCTCCGCTGGCCACGCCTCAGCAGTTGTCCCTGTAGCCATCTCTGCCACCCGTTGCCCCAAGTACCCAGAGACCCAGTTCAGGCAAATGGGTGGGGCGTGGTCTGTAATCCTTCCATTGCTCAATGACTTATTGTTAATGTTAGTATTGTTACATTAGTATTAGTTATTGTTAGTATTATTATTATGTATTTTTTCTTTTTTTTCCACCACCCCTTTTCTTTGTCTCCCCCCCACAAGGGAGGATCTGTGACCCCCACCACCACGAAGCTTGCCCACACCATTCCAGGGCAGCGTTCAGCTTTTTATTCCCCAAACAATGAACAGAAAGTGGAAGTTTGGCCCATCTCACCCATACCCCCCGGTCTTGAATGTGACCATTATTGAATTGCCTTTGAAATTTTCCCATTTCGGCCGCTAGAGCTGGAGAGCTTTAAAAATGGTAGTTAGATCCTGGTGCTAATAAAAATTTTAAGCCTGCGGCTGTCCCACAGTACGTCTTTTCCCAGCTTATGAGGATGGACAGCTTTTGATTATAACTTTATTATTATTGTAGCGCTGTACAAGGTACAATTACAGACAAGGTAAAACATATTGTACAGGGATCATTATAAACTAGATGTTACACCCAAGCTCAAACCAAATGTGATAACAAGAGACAATAGGAAGGAGAGCCCTGACCTTGTGAGCTTACAATCTAAAGGATGGGGTAGAGACAAAAAGAGGTGGGATCACAAGCAATAGAACTTGCGTTTGGTGGCATGTCCCCAGTAAAGGTAGCGTTTAAGCAAGGTTATAAAGTTGTCTGAAGACTTGTCTGAAGCCTGTCTCTGTTTTCAGACCACTTTTAAGGGCTTGGAGTGTTTCAGAATGATGTATTGAGCGAGGGAGTGCATTCCAGAGGAGAGACACGGCAGAAGTCTTGAAGGCGGGTGTGCGAGGAGGTAACCTGGGAGGAGGACAGAAAAATGTCAGAGGCAGAGCAGAGGTTGCGTTTGGGTTGGTATCGCTAAATTAGAGAAGAGATGTAGGGAGGGGCCTGGCTGAAGAGAGCTTTGTAGGTTAGTGTTAGAAGTCTTAACTGAGCTCTCAGAGGGACAGGTAATCAGTGGAGAGATTAACGGGGGGTGGGGGGGGGGGAGTAGCGCTGGAGAAGGGTGAGAAGAGGTGCATGAGACAAGCAGCAGAGTTTAGAATAAATTGATGGAGTGCTGGTCTGTTGGTAGACCACAAAGGAGGGTGCTGCAGTAGTCCAGTTGGGATATGACCGGGGTTTGTACTAGCATTTTAGTGGTATCAAGCGAAAGGAAGGGGTAGATGCGGGAGATGTTTTTAAGTTGGAGGCGGCAGGAGGTGTTAAGGTTGGAGACCGAGTAAATGTGAGATGTGAATGGTAGAGAGGAGTCCAGAATGACGCCCAGACATCGAGCTTGAGGAGTTGCAGTTATTGTAAGATTATTTATAGAGATTGTGGCGTTAGAGAGGGGAGGGGAGTGAGATGGTGGGAAGGTGACCAGTTTGGTTTTGTCCATGTTCACTTTAAGAGAGCGAGAGGACATGAGGGAAGAAATGGCGGTTAGACAATCCAGAAGGCGAGAGAGGAGGGAAGAGAGGTTTGGGCCAGAGATATATATCTGAGTGTCATCTGCATAAAAGTGATATTGGAATACCAGTGAGGTTATTAGTTGGACAAAAAAAAGTAGTGATCCTAGGACTGTGCCTTGCAGTACACCAACAGACAGAGGATGGAAGAGGAAACTGTGTTTGAGTAAGACACAATAAATGTGTAATCAGAGAAATATAAGGAGAGCCCTTGAGTGCGAGATCTTGAAACTTTATCTCAAATTTATGCTGCACATATTACACCAATGCAGCAAATCTTTTTTCTGTAACATTCCCCTCGATTCAAAGAGCAAAAGTTAATTGATTTCGTATCGAGAATCGTAAGTTTGGGTGGGTGTTAGTCATTTTTTCCTGTTTTTTTGGCCATTTACGACTCGCACGAGCCTACGTACGAATGCGTATATGCTCTTACGATCAGCGGAAGTTCGTTCCTAAATTTTAGGATCAAAACGTAAAACTTAGGATCAAATCCTAAAACTTACGATCAAAACGTAAAACTTAGGTTAATTGGATGTGTTTAGGTGTGATTCAGAGAAACCTCTAAACGCGTTTTAAAAGAAAGCCACAGCCGACACCTTTTAGCAGCCGGATTGCTGTTCGTGAACAGGTTTTTTGGCTATGTGGAGGAGTCTGCGCGTCTTGTGCTCCAATGAACTGCATGTATCAGCATGGCCGAGGCCATAAATTGTATGGCAATGCATACCTGATTCATGTATGCCTTATAAAAGCATTTTAATGTGGACCTTAATTAGTCCTTTGCATGTAAACCTTTATTTTGCAATATATTTGCGTTAATTAAAGAAACTTATGTCCTTTGTTATTTATTTTAAAATTGAGGTACTAGAATAATATTTTTAGATTGCATTTATTGGTGTAGTTGTTTACCTTTGCTTTGTTTAATTATTTAAGCACATCTTTGGTCAGATGCATCACACTTACTGAGGAGAGGAGAGCGGGATAAAGTGCAGGATGTGGGTTACTGCTGTATTTTGCACAGACACAGCAGAGCTGGGGGCATGGAAAGGTCAGAAATCAAAGAATCCAGAGCAACACAGTCACAAGGCCCTTTCTGTTTGCAGGCTGCCCGATAATACCTGAGCCGCCATCTTGGCTGTTTCTAGGCTCATAACATGCAGAAGTTGCTGGGTGTTTTTTAATATTTGTGAGCAATCTGTATGTAGAGGGTGTGGGTAACCACACTAAAAATTTAAAGTTGTACCATTTGAAGCATAAATATTAAAATTAAATCCACAAGTAAAAAATGCAAGTTACCTACAAATTAAACAAAGTAAGATTTACTTATGCAAATGCATTCATTAATGGTTGGTTACTACAAAATGAATGAAATAAAGAAAAATAAAAGACCAAATATTTAGAATGCACTTTAATGAGGTAAGTTTGTAGTGCGGAGCCGCAAGATCAGAAGGATTTACGTCCAGACAAAAAAGGAAAAAGGAAAAAGGGCAAAACCAATGTTGCAACCTGAGAAATGAAACGGAAAATTCAGGATGGAAACTGACATAGGTCTGATTCCCGAACTGCCATACGAACGGACGTATCTTTTAGGATAGAAACGTATTTGCTTATTGAATCACTCGCAAGTTCATACGAACGCACGAGCGGACGTGAAAAATAGGATGATCGTGAGCCAAATCCAAGCTGTTACATGTTTCTTTGAATCAACCCAATTATGTCGGAACAAGAGTTCAGAAATCACAGCACGTGGTTTTGTGATGGTAGAAAGTAGGTGATCTCATGAGGTTTTATAGTCTGTTCTATTTTTTAGGGTGAAGCATCAAAAATGTTTTCTTACCGTGGGAAGTCATTTACACTTGATGGATTTCCTGACCCCTCTGACACTTGGGAAATTGTAGAAACTATCGGAAAAGGAACATATGGAAAAGTTTTTAAAGTGATGAATAAGAAAAATGGGAGCAAGGCTGCTGTAAAAATCCTGGATCCATTTCATGTAAGTTATGTGTTGTTATGTTATGTGTTTTTTATTAATAAGGTTTATTGCATGCTATTATATTAAAAATATATAAAATATTGATCAATTTAATGCAATTGCCACTATATTTAATATGCTGTAGAGGTCTATAAGTACCAGTGCAAATTTCCAGACATAAATAGTATACAGTAAGTTATTTGGCTAGCAGTAAAATTCCATTGGTAAGAGAAAGTAAAAATGAGCTGAGCCCCTTTTAGCCATTCTGATAATCACTATTCACCATCTCTGGTCTGCCTTTCAATTCATTAGCCTAGAGAGTGTGCCCACCCTTAAGGACCTCTAAAGGTTCCTATTCATCTATTTGTAAAATCCAACTCACCTGTTTAGATATAAAACCGTAGATTAAAACGTCATCCGGAGACTGTTCCTAAAAGAAGCCCCACCTCTATTTGCTTCCAAATGATAAGGATAGACACCATGGGGATGCAGACTGGTGAGTATTTTGGCTATTTGGTCTTTGTTTAGGGACTTCACAATCGTAAGTAGGTCAATTTTAATAGGAAAGCTCATTTTACTGGGCTTTTCTATCAGACTCTAGGTCAGGTCGGTCATATGGGCATGAGGCTTTCCTCTTACCTACTTCCACAGCATCACTCGCCCTTCCACAGCCCTTGTATCTGAAGCTTGGTGCTGCACTCCTGACCACTGGGTGCCTTGATTTGGCCTTGAACTCACCCCTATAGAGCCTGGGAGCTGGTGGCACCCAGCATCAAATACCGGAGATGTAGTTCTTGACAGTACAGGAGCTTCTTTAGTTATTATGCACAGCCAAGAAGCTGCTGCAGAGCCATGTCAGCGACGTGAAATAGCGGTAAGGTATGTATATCGGTCAACCAGAGGGGGGTCACACAGGTCAGGTCCCAGTCCCCCTGGGCACTGCCATAAAAGTCCTGGTCCTCCTGGGTACTGTCATGAAAGTTATGGGCCTCCTCAGCACTGCCACAACGTCATCTGGAAGCCACCTTATGAAGGAGATAAGGTCAGGACTGGCATGGATGGAGTCTTGAACCAGCATCTGCCATCTGTCATTGCTCTAAGTCAAATTTTACCACTGAGCTACCTTCTATTGTGCTAGTGTATGTCTGCTGGATTTGTGTGGTTCTTCCATAATGCTCCTTTGTTTTCCCTCAGCTCGGTTTCATCACCCTCCCTGTCTTTCCAATAAACGCATGTGCCTGGCTGGCCCCATGTTGAATCATGGGTCTTTTCTCCAGAGTGTACCTGTGAGCTCCAACCCTCTGTTTATTATCTTGCCATACTGGGCCTACGGCCCTCCATTGTCTGCGCTGTTGTCTGTGCTGAGCCCGCTGCCCTCCATTGTCTATGCACCAATGCTTGCACTAGTGCCCAGATCCTCCATTATCTGCACTGGGTTTCAAGCCCTCCATTATCTGCACTGGGGTCCAAACCCTGCCCTGCTTGCACTGGGCCAAGACCATCCATTTTCTGTCTTGCAGTGTATGTCTACCCTGTGTTTCCCCTTCCCAAGCCTGTGTCTACCATAGAACTACCTGGAGCCTATGTACTCTCGTCCATCTGAAGACATGGGTAGACTACAGCTCTCTTTGGAATACCAAACCTTCTATGCCCAGGGTGGTCAGCGACTTAAATCTCTGGTGGTGAAGACGAGTTGTATAGTAATATGTCTTCATGTTTCTAGTCATTTACTCTGCTCTCTGGTCCCCAATCTGTGTCCTGTCTTCCCCACCTGGAAATTTCCATACCTCCCAGAATGCCCAGCAACTTAGTTCGCCTGGGCATGACAGTAGCCATTTCAGAACCTTAATAGTATTTTTCATTTGGCTATTACGATATGAAAAATCATTTTTTATCTGGCTGGCTTTTTCCATCATGTAAAACATGTTTTAATAAAGCTTTGTCTGAAAAACTTGTCCTGAAAGGTCAAACTAGCTGTATAGAAATGCATCACCATCTCCAAAGCCCACAGCATCTTTTAAAAGGTGGTCAGACCTTTCTGGATGTATGTAGACCAGTTAAGGGACCATATTGATCTCACCCCTGAAAGTCATTTCCAGTCAAAGAATTTTCATTGTAAAATGTAATAGAAAATTCTTTGTATTTATATTTGTTTTCCCCTTCACTTGGATTACAAAAAAAAAAAAAAAAAGAAATTAACAAAAGGGAGAACTTGATAGACATTTGCCCTTTAAACTTCATCTGGCGGTTTGGCGGCTTGAACAATACGCAAATATTAAATGATGTGTTGCCTCAGGGGAAACCATGATTGGCTATAACATTTCCTGCCATTCATTGTGTTGAAATTATGTAAAACTGTATGAAACGCTTTGGGAAATTGTCTCTGAATGCCAGAATGAGGCAATGCAAATGCACATGTACTTGGGCCCAAAGTGTCTTGATGGAAATGTCATAGAGTTTGGAAACAAAGTACATCCTGTATGGGTTCAGCTTTTGTAGACATGTATCTGACTATTGCCTGAGGTTAATTTCAAAGCAAAACTTGCACTTGGCACTTACAGGAAGTGCTGCCTTCAAGTAAGGCAAATGCATTGGTGTCCCTGTTGCTTAAAAGTGGTGGATGCTGCCAGGCTAATCTAATTCAGTTTAAATGGCATCTTCAAGAAGCAGTCTGTTTGCTGTCCCAGCCCCTGCTCTGCCAAGGTATCCCTGCTACTTTTCAGTTGCCAAGCCTGTTGCTGACCTGTGCCTTGGCTGACCACATCTTGGACTAAGCTTTGTTGCTGCCCCATGCCACACCCTGACCACATTCATTGTCAAGCCCTGTTTCCGATCCAATGACCTGTTTAACCACTTACCGTGCCAAGCCCTGCTGCTATCCTTCGCCACATCTGACCAAGTTCAGCGCCAAGCCCTGTTGCCAACCTGTGTCATATCTGACCATTTTCAGTGCCAAGCCCTGTTGCCAACAAAGTAGTACAGTAGCCACCCCTTGCCATATTTAACCAAGTCCAGGGTCAAGCCCTGTTTCCAACCTATACATTGCCTGACCACGTTCAGTGCCAAACCCTGTTGCCAGCCTGTGCAACATCTTAGTCCAGTGCCAAGCCCTGTTGCGAACAAGTGCCATGCCTGACCACATTTAGTGCCAAGCCCTGAGGCTGACCCAGTGTCATGTTTAACCAAGTTCAGTGGCAGCACTATTTCCAACCCTTGCTAGGTCTGATCACGTTCGCCAAGCCCTGTTGCCAACATGTGCAATGTCTGACCACATTTGGTGCCAAATCCCTGTTGCTGACTTGTGCCACATCTGACCACATCCAGTGCCAAGAGCTCCCCTCAACATTTGTTTTGAGGCACGCTCTTCCTTAATGCTCCACATTTTCTAATCTTTTTGTGAAGGTGGGTAACTGGATCACAGCCTCTCCAAATGTGTTGCTTGGAGCTTACAGTTGTGTCCTTCAATCTAAAAAAATAAAAAAAAACAAACTAAGGAAAAATACTATATATAGTAAGTATTGTGGGTCCTGCTAAACTACATTAACAAACTTACCCCCCAAGAAGCCTGTTGCAGTCTGCAGCATGCTCCTCTATAATGAGCTGGGCACGGGAGAGTGGCTAGCAGCAGGGAGGCCAGGTATGTGGCTGTGGCACGCAGACATGGGTATTGGAGCTCTGGAAAGGTGAATGATTAATGGCGACCTCCAGGGTCTCATACAGGGGAGGGTAAATCAGCTCGACTCCTGGGTTGGCAAATATGCTGATAGGTTAACTTTAAAAAGTAAGCCTGCGCACCCATTAAAATGAAAGTATTGTTGCACAAAAACACCATGCAGCATGCTGCGTACTGCAACCTGGCATTACCTCTCTACAAGTCTCTACTAATGAGGATTTGATTACCACATAACTCCAAACTGTTCCGCATTTGTAGGGACTGTCCCCATGTCCCTCATTGTCCTCATTTGTCCCTCTTTGAGGTTTAACACGCAGATCTGCATCAATACATTTTAATTTTAAAGTGTTTATTGTTGTAACCCACACTCCACTACCAAGGTCGGATGACGTGGGGCGAGCTGTTCACGAGTTCTTGGGATTCTGAGGGATTTTGGGTTTTGGGCCTGGGGAGTCACTGCACACACTTGAAGGTCTCATCTCCAATGTTTATTAAGACAACTTCCAAATGAGCAACCTAAGCCAACACAGTCTCTTTATCCAAGTCTCCTGCCGTACCTTGTTTAGTGGACTTCAGAGTACTCTGCTCACTCTTCTAGGCCCTCATGGATCCTCAAATGGCTCCCGAACAGTCGCTCTGTCCCACAGGCTGCTAAAGGCACGGTACCATTGACCTCTGGGGTGGGGGGGGGGAGAATGGAAGAAAGTCACTGCTAGCAAGATTATACAGAACTGCATATCAGCCTCATATTTCTCCCAGAGCCCCTGGAAATGTGAGGAAGCTAGTCTCAATTCCGGGTGTAATAAGCTGTTGAGTGGGTAACTGGGAGAGTGGGGGGTCAAAGCCGAGTGGCTTGCCTTATCTGGGAGTGGGGGGGGGGGGGGGGGGGGATGCTGCTGGAGGCCAGCACATATGCTGTGGCATTGAATACCAATTTAAATATAAAGGCAGCAGAGCCTCCCGAACCATGATTCCTTTAAAGTAAGTGTCCCTCCAAATAAAAAAGCAAAAAGGAATCGTCTGTGACCTACGGCCACCCCCCACCATCAGTAAATGGAGAGGTTGTAGCGGCATCGCTGTGGCGGGAGGCAGCGGGTCATCACAGAGGCTGCTGGAGGCTCAGATCATACCTAGACAGCATGGGACTCGACCATAGACAGCATGGGACTCGACCATAAACAGCATGGGACTTGACCTCATGATGATCCTGAATTTTCTTGCTGCAGGAATTCCACCGATCAGCTGCAAGGGGACAAAAAGTTATTATCCCTTTATTTTTCCTTTAATAGCTTATATGCTTGGCAGGCCAGGCCATTAGTTAGTAGCCCTGGGAAAAGGACAACGACTATGGGCCTTATTCATGAAGGGATAGCGCCAGGTAGTGCCGGTACAGCGGCAGGTAGCGGCAGGTGAACGCCGGACACGGCACACAATTCCATATTTATGAAGCCGAATCTGGTGAGCGACTACAACAACGCCATGTAGTATCCGATTCATCATTATCCCAGGCTCAGCGTACAGCGCCGGTGTTCAGCCTTGCAGAGCGCCACGTCTTACCTCTCGCTACCTGGCGCTCTCCCACGCATTACTATGGACGATCCTTAAATCCCTTTACTGATCCCAATTTTTTTGTTTTTTTAAATAAAAACTCAAATCTGTCTGACATGTATCCTGGCCTAGAAAATGACATTTTTGAAATCTTTTTTGATTAATAATATTTTTATGCAGAATTGTCCTTACACGTCTGGTATTAAAGTGTTCATGTTACAATGTATTAACAATGTAATTCCATATGTTTTCGCTTTGTTACTACTGGATACATGTTCAAAAACAGACTTTAATCACACAGCCTCTGGTGCTCTGGGCTACAACTACCCAATTTTGAGCGCCGGCTCTGTGTGAGGTTGCTTTTTTGATGAATGTGGTGTGAGTCAGTCGCACTGAGCTGGCGCTACCGTTCGCTCCCATACAGCGTACTGCGACTCACACAACATATTCATCAATGCCGGACGGCGACTGAGGCGCTCTGAAACAACTAACCATGGCCGAGCACAGCGACTCGGAAATCCGCGCTACAGACGCTCATCCAGTTTTTTTGCATTTTCTCTTATGACAGAAGCAGTGCAGACTGGTGTGTGAGAATATTCTCCCTGAAGCAGACATGAAAATAAATTGAAAGCCAGGAGTAAAAATTACTAGAAAATAACATAAAATAACATAATTGTACTAATAAAACTACCAGGGTAATCATTTAATGGAAATGGATCTAATGTTAGTAATTGAAGAAAAAGAAATGTATTTAAAAGAACTATATTTTTTTTAATGGCTGCTTGCTGCTTTCTTTTGCAGGAGGACATTGATGAAGAGATTGAAGCAGAATATAATATCCTGAAGGCTTTGTCTGATCATCCCAATGTTGTAAAGTTCTATGGCATGTACTTTAAGAAAGACGTAAAAACAGGAGATCAGTTATGGTTCGTTCTGGAGGTATGTGACATCCATAAGATAAACTCTAATGCCTTTAAAGGGACAGTCCGGGCAATGGAAATAGTAAGGCAGCAAGAAGCTCATTTGAAGCCGCTTCCATGTGCCTCTCCTCTATTTTCTGCAGTGGGCTGTAGGTACTGTAGTAGGTCTCCAAAATTGCCCCTCCTTTCCATTCCCACATCGAAATGTGATTGCACGGTTGCCCAGTCCCTCAGTGCTCTCATTGTGAGCAAGCCTACCAAGCGATATTGGTTGTCCTCATACTAGGAAAACTTAGGGACGGGGTGGCCTTGTCACCACATGTGAAGCATGGTCATAGAAAAATTAAAATATTAGCCTGCTACAGTATCTACAATAAACTGCAGGAAATGAGGGGCACATGTGACAGGCTTTAGGTGAACTCCATGCTGTCTTATTATTGCCAATAAATGCACTGATCCTTTATTTGATCATTATTCTAGAGATGAATGAATCAATTTAGAGTCATTTTTTCTGTATTTTCAAAACATTTGGGTCTAAGGCTCTATTCACACTCACCTGCTTGTGCTGCATTGGTCAATGCAGTCACAACGCAAGGGAAAATGCTGCCCATTTTTTCTAATAGGCCAGTTCACAAATAAATACTGTGTAAATATTTGAACTGCCCATTAAAAATAATAGACAGCATTTTCCCTTGCGAGGTGACCAATGCAGCGCAAGTGGATAAGTGTGAATGGAGCCTAAAACTATCCCAAAACTTCAGGGGTTCGTTTTGGATGAATCGAAAATGATCTTGTTTTTCCCTTGTAAAAGGTACAATACAAAAAAGATACCGTATTTGCCGACGTATAAGACGACTGGGCGTATAAGACGACCCCCCAACATTTCCACTCAAAATATAGAGTTTGTTATATACTCCCTCTTCCGCACACCAAATAAAACGTAAAAGAACATCAGATTTTATTTCAACATGTTAATTTATATTCAAATGCTTATGACATGCAGGAAAACTGTCACAAGGCTATATGTTATCAAACCCTTGTGTATACCTGCCAGGGCTGGCTCTGGGTTTTGATGGGCCCTTGGGCGACAGTGTCACAGTGGGCCCCTTGCGGTGATTATGTCTGTGATTTTCTGCTGTTCTTTTCTAGTGCTCAGAAACCAAATGTTCTTTTCTGGATGTTTAATAGTGATGCAGCAGGACCAGCACCTAGGCAATAGTGGGTGTTGATAATGAGGCATCCCAATTTGGGATTAAACACTTTACCTGTCCTGGGAATCTAAAGCTGCCATGGGAGCTGTGGCCAGTGAATGTGCAGAGCAGGCAACAACACAATGGCTAAAGTTCAAATGGAGCCATCCCTGCTCGTGCATGCACCGTTGGATCACTGGATAGGTAAGTTTATGCACTGATCCAGGGGGGTTGACACAGTTGGGTATCCCAAATCAGGATTTGATCCACTTCAAAACACACCAAAACTCTGGTAAAACAGCTCTAAAGCACTCAAAGGCTGGGTTACAGCTTGTTCCTAGGGCATCCCAATACGGGTTGCCTGGCTGTGTGAATCCCTGTTACTCCTACAGCTCATGTGGCATCCACTGCCAGCATATTTGAATGGCAGGCAGTGGCTGTGCATAGCACCAAGGAGCAGTCAGCAGAGGTTGCTGCCTTTAGAATAGATTGTGGTCAATAATAGGCACCACAATCTTTTCTGATTAAATGTTAGCCTGTGCATACACCGTGGGTGGGTGGTTGGAGTTGAGTAAAAACCAATGTGGGTTTCACACACATGGTTATCTAAAATTCGGATGCCCCTGTAATGTAGACCAAAAACCAGGTGAGGGAAACTCCTGGGATTGGGTCTGCTTTGAAGTACTGACAGTTTGCCTTCTGACCTGCTCTGATGCTTCATGTTTCTTCTGTAGCCATCTTCTTATCAGCTTCAGTCCCGGCAGCTCATCACTTCACACAGGGCCCAGGAATGGAAACACATACTGGCGCACGCTGACACAGAAAACAGGAGGGAGGAGGGGGAGAGGAGGAAGAGAGGGGGGAGAGGGGCAGCGCGGGGGAGATCCACAGAGAGGAGACCGTGGAGAGACACACGGCCAGGGGAAGGGAAAGATATAATGGCGCGCTGACACAGGAAACAGGAGGGAGGGGGGGAGAGGAGGAAGAGAGGGGGGAGAGGGGCAGCGCGGGGGGAGCTGCACACACACACACTGACAGTTCCCGGCTACCTTCTGCAGCTGCGGGGGGAGCGTCACTGCTTCCAGCCCAGCAGAACGGGCTGCTGATGCTCGCCGCTGTATGTGACCCAGGTGACCCAGGCATATAAGACGACCCCCCCACTTGGAGGCATGTTTTACAGGGGGAAAAAGTTGTCTTATATGCCGGCAAATACGGTACTTAGTATTAAGTAGCATAGTAATAGACTGCTGTTATTCAAGTGGAACAGCAACTTGGCAAGCGAAGGCAAAAGTAGCAGGCATGGCTTAGTGCTTGGTTGCCTGGTGTCAGGCTTTCCAGGTAGAGGATGTGCAGCAGACCATACTGTAGGGGGGGAAAACATACTTATATCTATTGGCCCAGGACATCCTAGTGTGACAATGGCTATACCACATGTTCCCACAAGGCACCTGCCATCTGAACAATCTCAACGGCCTTCTGTGACAGGCATTTGCACTTGCAATTGTTGTAGGCGGTCGTAGGCAAGTCATAATCTATAACACATCTGCTGTCAGATTTCATGCAACACACTTGTGCCCTGATAGATAATGATATGGTGCAAATTGCCTAATCGGGGCCAGGGGGGCCTTCACCAAACTTTCTGCCCAGCCCTGCACCTAACCCTGATATAAAATGTCTACACATAACCGGGAAGGAGAAGCCCTTAAATCGGCTAATTCAACCAAATTAATTTACTTCTGTGCAGAAATATTTGTTGGTTATAAGAGCTTGTTTAGAAATTTGCAAGACGGGTAGTAGTGCCACAAATCACACAATTACACACAGGAGAGATTTCAACAAAGGGGAATGTTATGTAAGAATTCCTGTAGGCCAATGTATGAGAAGCTGATTCAAGATAAAGAAATTACAGGGCATTCTGAAGAATAAAGGTTATATGCAATACAATGCAATACAACTATAAAGGGGTATCCAGTATATGGGGGGTGCCGGATGTCAGTGGGAGGATGGGCGGATTATGAACCAGATAGGTCCCTGTGCGGCTTATTACTAGACTGAGACTTTACTTCCCAGGGCCCTAATTTCACATGGGCAGGAATTTCATTTTGTTGATTATGCTATAGGGGCCACATGGGGTATTTTCGCATTTACTAATAATTTCCACCTATTGTGACTGAGTTACAAAAACAAAACACATGTTTGAGGTGGGTGTAAAATTTCACATTGTGTCCTGCCACTTTAGTTGTGTAGGATCTGTATTAATAATAATCCTAAACATTCTGTTTTAGTTGTGCAATGGCGGATCAGTTACTGAGCTAGCAAAAGGACTTCTGAAAAGAGGTGAAAGAATGAATGAAGGAATTATTGCATACATTTTACATGAAGCTCTTATGGTAAGTTAGTCTATGTAGGTCAATTTCTCCTCTGTTGTGTCTTTAAATGTTTTGGAATTTTAGTAGTCTCCATTCAGGGCCTCCAATCTGTTCTTTCTGTTACATAACTTGTTTTAAAGTGGACCAACACCCACTGCTGATCGGCCCGGGAATCTATAAGATTTCCGGACCGATCAGCTCCCTGCCTGCAGGGCACCCCGATCGGGGGTGCCCCGCTGTGTGAAACCCCCCAGGACCCCCAAAAATCCTACCTTTTCCTCATTCCAACGGCGCATGCACGGGCCGCCGACGACTCTCGCGCTTCCCTCTAGCTAGGCCGTTTGTGAATGTCCGGCGCGGGTGCGCTCCCTGTTAGAGGGAAGCGCGAGAGGCGGTGGTGGCACACTCTTTTTGTCCGTTCCATATTCCAGCTTGTCCGTCCGCACTGATTGGCGGAGCGCTCGCGCATGCGCCGTAGGAGTGGGGTGAGGTGAGTTTTTTTGGGCTTTCTGGGGGGTTTCACACAGTGGGGGACCCCCGATCAGGGTGCCCCGCAGAAGTGGACCAACACCCAGGATAGTGAAAATCCTGGGTGTTGGTCCACTTTAAATAAGTTAACGACCTGAGCTTAGATGGGTCCAGGAAAACTGTAAGCGCCAAGTCTAGGAAAAAATAACCCTAGGGAAATGAGGCAGGTTGCATTTGTATTTGGTAAGCACCACTGCCACAGATGTTACACTGTACAGAGTCTACAGTGAACCCTGGTCTTCGGTAGTGCCTCTGATGGTGAGGATGGACTTGAGCAGCAGGAGAACCAGGAGTAGTGCAACTAGTTTGGGCCAAGACAGGACTTACTGAGCAGAGCTAGCAGCTGCCTGCTTATGTCCTAGCATTAGTGGTATATCTGAATATCTGCTGGTTAATTTTTCATGTCCCTTGCACATTTTTATGCACAATTGCGTGTAAACTCTCTCACATGTACTAAATAAAATGGTGTCATTACTCCATACATTAGAGCACAAGCACGCACATTTACAATCAGGACGGAATTAAGTGTGGTGAAAGCGTCTGGACAGAAAGTCTAGTGGAGGCTTCCCAATAAGTAACTGTAAATAAATCGCTTTTAACAAGTGGTGGAAGCCCGGGGCAGGAGCACCGGGTTGCCTCCTCTTTGATCTTGCCCTGTCTTAAATTGTTTTTCCCAAAGAGCCAGAGGGGTCCCAAATGCGTGGATGCACATGGCTATGATAACTTTTACACTTATGGACCTGTAGCTGCAACAAAATTGGACCATAACTCGGGATTTTCACCATTTTCCTTGTGCATTTTGATTGGGTTTCTTGCATTCTAGGGGTGTCCTGTTGTGTAAAACCTCCAGATCGCTCTCAAAGCTCACCTTTCATCCAATCAACATAATATGTCATGACCTCAGGGTCGACTATACAGGGTTTTGGTCCACTTTAAGTCTTAATGCAGTCATGTTATTGTATAGTATTAAAAAAAACACTTTCACACATTCATGCCCTCAAAAAGGGATTTATTTGGGAACTGTCCAGTAAAAAAAAAAATGTGTTACTATTCCCACTTTGGTCACTAGATGGGAGTATAAGACCACGCATAGAAAAGAGAATTTGATTCATACTTGGGATTGTAATTAAAGCTGACAGTGATTACTGCTGGTTACCCCCGATAATAAGGTTACACTAGCACCATACATACTGCTCTCTATTCTTCACATTTCTTGCAGGATGCCCCCTGCAGCCCCCTTTATCATCCTACCTGTTCCTTTCTGCCCCCTAATGAACATTGCTGAATGTACCCTGCAGACCCCCACCAACATTCTCCAACTCTCCTTCATAGCTCAATAATTAAATGTACATTTGATTTCTGTTTTGGCTTGTGGTCCTGGCATTTGCCAGCTTGAATATTACAATCCAGTTGTAGGCAGGTCCCCCCCTCCCCCTGTATTTTTAACTTATGTGTGCTTTTTGTTTTCATCAAAAGATATTTCATTTCTTACATATTTTTCGCACATATTTGTGTCACCCTCTACCAGTTGGAGTGTTAGGAGGGTGATTCTGGGCCACACTGTAGAAGAGAGCTGTTACCGTAAGCTGTGGCCAGATTTCAACAACTAGCACAAGCATTAGCTGAAAGTCTCCGAAAAAAGGATATCAAATACAATTTTCTTAGTAGCCCAAAATGGAATGTTTGAACTGGTCTAGAACTATGGATTCATATTTATGCCCACAGCTAAGTTGAGGTACAGAGTAGGGTACATGGTTCATTGCTGCATAGCGCATGTGATTTAGAGCCTGTTGAGAGTGGATATTCAGTATAGTAACGATCTTGTGATACATTGTAATTGCTCCTTCTGAGTATACATATATATATATTGCAGGGTCTCAAACATTTGCACAACCATAAGACAATTCACCGTGATGTAAAGGGAAACAATATCCTGCTGACGACTGATGGAGGAGTGAAGTTGGTGGACTTTGGTATGTGGAGAATAAATAAATGAATTGTTAAGACTAATGCATATGACTACATAGAGATATAGATAGACCAGAAACATGGACCTTCTGATGTACATTGAAGTGATTGGCAAGTCAAAAGTAAAAAAAATATAGTGGTAGCTTTCATTGAGTGGATCGAGAACTGTGATTCCTTGGTGAGGAAATCACTTTCTCATTCAGCTTTTAATCCCCACCCTGCTGACCTGGTCCTTCAATCAATCTTCAGTGGACCAAGAACACCCCCCACTCCCTCCCCAGACATCCTGATTGACTGCCTCTCTCTGCAGTTATGAAACCTCACCCTCCTCCTCCCTCTGTGATCACATTATGTGCTGGCAGGCTGGAGACGCATTTTGCCTGCAGCATCTCTCACCCCCTTTTTCTGATCACACAATGTACTGTAAGCGAAAACTAGAGGCACAACAATGCACTTCTATTTTTACTATGATATATGTAAAGCACACAGTGTGCTTACATCATTTTTTCTCTGCATCTCCAATGTGCTAATACTTTTACAAATAATTTAGAAACGACAGGGTCTTTTTGAAAACGGATTAAAGTTTGGGACAGTGCAACGTGTAGCCCGAGACAATGGAACAACAATTGGGCTTGCCTTTAGTATAACTTTAAATTCAGTTTGAATTGGCGCCTCTGGGGTTGCAATTCTAAAATGACCCTCCCCCTTCTGTTTCTCCCCTAATACACAAAAAAAGAACTCCACATAGGAGTCTTTTCCTACAGTGGAATACAAAAAAGAAACCCGCACCTGGGACCAACTGGCCTATATATCCCTCTTAAAGATCCAGCCCACATGACTAAGATAGGGAGATGCAGTAATTATTACTGTATGTGGATGGTGCCCAAGGTTGACCCCATTCCCAGACCTGCCTGTGTCTTGTCACCTATACCCCATCTACTTCTAAATAGTAAATACAAGCCTAAAATGGGTGACATGCATATAAGGTGGCATCACAGCGAGTGATCAGCTTACCAACTCAAATTTAAGGCCACCCAGGGTTGTGCAGGTAACCACTTTATCTGTAAAGGTAAAATATTAGTATTATCAGGCATCTGTAGGCATGTAGGAAAGTGTAAAATCAGAACATACTTACCTTCCTTCCAAGGTAGCTGATTCCTACTGGTCAGTCAATCATGTAGGTCAGAGTATAGCAACTTTTGAATGGCCTTTGATGAATGATGGGCATAGCTTTTTTTTCATTGAGGTCCTGCCCACCCAGTACGCTTTACATTTTTTGTGACAGGTATACTTTAATGAATGTGCTTTTAAACAGGTGTGTCAGCCCAACTGTCAAACACTCGCCTTCACCGGAACACGTCTGTAGGAACTCCTTTCTGGATGGCACCAGAGGTTGGTTATTTTATAATAGCCTAAAAAGACTGTAAACCCAATGGCAATCAGGGGCGGACTGGGGCTAAAAAATGGCCCGGGACTTTTTGGGGCACACCGGCCCTGCTGCACTGTTCTTAATGTCACTATATACACACCTTATTTTTGTTCCATATGATGCACCCAGGGTTTAAAGGACTAAAATAAGAAAGAAAATATTCTGAACCAAATGGTGTGCTTAAATTCCCCCATTCAGTGCGCAGAATCACCCCATTACAATAAAGGCAGTGGGGGCATCCCTCAGTACAGCCAGTGGGGGCATCCCTCAGTACAGCCAGTGGGGCATCCCTCAGTACAGCCAGTGGGGCATCCCTCAGTACAGCCAGTGGGGCATCCCTCAGTACAGCCAGTAGGGGCATCCCTCAGTACAGCCAGTGGGGGCATCCCTCAGTACAGCCAGTAGGGGCATCCCTCAGTACAGCCAGTGGGGTATCCCTCAGTACAGCCAGTAGGGGCATACCTCAGTACAGCCAGTAGGGGCATCCCTCAGTACAGCCAGTAGGGGCATCCCTCAGTACAGCCAGTGGGGCATCCCTCAGTACAGCCAGTGGGGCATCCCTCAGTACAGCCAGTGGGGCATCCCTCAGTACAGCCAGTGGGGCATCCCTCAGTACAGCCAGTGGGGCATCCCTCAGTACAGCCAGTAGGGGCATCCCTCAGTACAGCCAATGAGCGGCATCCTGGGGCGATCGTGATCATCCTGCAATAGCGCTAGTGTGAAACCAGCCTCACCCTCCATTTTACTGTGACTTGTGATTTGATGCGGTGCATTTCCTGTCCCCCAGCGGCGTGGGCACCTGGAGTGGAAGGCGATGGCAACAGGACTGGCAGAGGATGAGGCAGTAGTAGCGAACACAATAACACACATACATGCTTACCGCCACTTCCCGGCTGTTGCACGCCGGTCGGTGGGCATGCCCCATATGGCCGGCGCCGGTAGGAACCGCAGGGCTGGGCAGGCCAGTCGGGCGGCCGGCTGCTCCCCCAGCCTCCAGCATCTTTTCCATGGGGTCGCAGCCCTTCCTGAGACCGGCCTACCGGGATTTTGCCCGGTATGCCCTATGGCCAGCCCGCCCCTGATGGCAATAATAAACATAGAAACATAGAAGGTTGACGGCAGAAGGAGACCATACGGTCCATCTAGTCTGCCCTTATGTGTATACTGTATGTACTCTTTATCCTAGGATAGATGTGTGCTTATCCCAGGCATGTTTAAATTCAGTGACTGTTGATTTTTCAACTACCTCTGCTGGAAGTTTGTTCCAAGCATCTACTACTCTTTCTGTAAAATAATATTTTCTATCATAGCTCCTGATCTTCCTCCCGACTAGCTTCAGGTAAGGTAGTCACAAAGGTAAATCATAACAGCCACAATAGTGCAATGGAAAGAGATAAATGGAAATGTCATAGGATCAGCTTCTTTCAACAACCTTCAATGTACTTAGCTCGTTCCTGCAGATAAAACAAACTGGCACAACTGCATTGCACAGAAAGGTCCTCATGCATCCCAAGGAGCAGCTTCCACAGGGACCTGAAAGCAACTTTAAATTATCATCACTTGTATTGACCACCCCATGTATGTTACCATTTTGGGGGCCTCAAAGTGGGACAGTTGAACCTAATCTGTCGATTATGAATGGGATGGGGTGTGGTTTAGAGGTGTGGCTTATCTACAGGCTTTTTAGGAACTAGGATCAAAACAGTGTTCTATACTACTCGTGTAATAGTAGGCAGGGCCGGATTATGTGTGGTGGAGGCCCCTGGGCACAAAATCTGGTGGAGGCCCCAGATACAATATTATTTCTTTTAAAGTGGACCAACACCCAGGATTTTGACTATCCTGGGTTTTGGTCCACTTTGGCGGGGCACCCCGATCGCCGCCGCGTACCTAGTGGCTGCTGTCTACATTTCAGTCCCCACATAAAGCCTGCTTCTAACCTCTTAGTTATTGGATGTTACAGTAATAAATGAACAAAATAATTTAGGAATAAGACATAACATCTATAATAGCAAAAGCCCATCAGGTGGTACTTGGCCAGGCTGCAGCATGATCTGCACCCCAACCTGATTGAAACTAACTTCATGTACATCCTAACAAGCAGACACTTACAGGATGAAGTTGTGGTATTAAAGCTATTCCAACATCTACATCTTATCAAAGCCTGGTTTTCTGATAAATACAAAACTGCTCCAAAAGGAGAATAACATTTATTGATATGCATTGTTTGTGCCTTTCATGCACTTAAACTGGTTTTGAGCATTTTACAACCCATATGCACCACCCAAGTGGTGATATTTAGAGAAAGGCAAATGGTACTTGGTGAAAAGGGTTGGAAACCCCAGCTGTAGGTCATGTTGTTGCACTAGTTACACACATAACTTACATAAATTAAAAAGCTGCTGCCTTCCCAAATTTTAGGCAATAAAGATTCTACAATTGCTAATTGTGATAAGGGTTCTGAAACTGACTCAATACCCAAAAGAACTATGGCCCTTATTTAACAAGGGATAGCGACAGGTAGCGACTGGTGAGCGGCCGGTAATGACGGGCACCGCCACGAGAACGCCGGCTCCCCACCACAATCACACATTTATCAAGCCAATCCTGCTTAGCGACTGAGATAGCGCCAGATAGCGACTCATTCATCATTATTCCAGCCTCAGCCCACAGCGCCAGCGTCCGACCTTGAACAGCGACAGGTATGACCTCTCGCTACCTGGCGCTCTCCAATGCATTTCAATGGGAAAATCTTTAAATATTAATAATTAATTATTATTAATTTTTTTTTTTTTTTAAATGTGAAAAATTATGTGACCACTTCTGCCATTTTAGATATTTTTTTTAAGGGAAAAAAATACAAAATAAAAATTGTACAGAATTGATATTACAGGTCTGATATTAATGTATTCATATTACAAAATTATTTTAAAAACTTGTTTTTTTAGGTTTCCAAAAATATGGTTGTTTGGGGGTTAAAAAACTACTTTTAACCCATCGCCGCCAGCGCTCTGGGGTTTAAACATGCATTTTACAGCGCGAGAATTTTTTGAGCGTGATTTTTTAATGAATATGGTGGGAGCCGGTCGCTAGGGCCAGTCGCTATCATGCGCTCCCATACAGCGCGGAACCTGTCAAATAGCGACTCCTCACCCAATATTCAACAGTACGGCAAACCGACTGAGTCGCTATCAACTACCAAGCAACGGCCAAGCACAGCGACTACTAGCGGGCGCTCTGAAAATGCCGCTACAGTCGCTCAACTGTCGCTACCTGCCGCTGTTAATGAATCGGCCTCCCCGTGAAAGGCAAATGGTACTTGGCGAAAAGGTTTGGAAACCCCAGCTGTAGGTCATGTTGTTGCACTAGTTACACGCATAACTTACATAAATTAAAAAACTGCTGCCTTCCCAAATTTTAGGCAATAAAGATTCTACAATTGCTAATTGTGATAAGGGTTCTGAAACTGACTCAATACCCAAAAGAACTATATATCTGTTGTACACCAACACAAAACTCCATCTATAACTAATACAGATTTACATGAGACTTGTCAGTGATCACTAACTATTAAATAGTAAAAACTGTTTCTTTTTTAAATAATGTTAAAAAATCTTAAACCGGACCTTCACCGTGATTTATTGAAAAGCCCAAACCCTTAAAAAATGATTCCCCAGCACCTAAAGTTAAAATATTTTAAGTTTTTAGTCACTTACTTGTTATTCTTTCCCCCACTGGGCTGCAACTCTGTTCAGGACATTGGGATACGGGCGCCGCCATCTTGACTCAGACGCATCACACTTACTGAGGAGAGGAGAGTGGGATAAAGTACAGGGGGGTGGGTTATAGTTGTGCTTTGCTCAGACAGAGCAGAGCTGGGGTCAGGAAAAGGTCAGCAATCCCAGAATGCAAAGCAGCACAGTCAGAAGGCACTTCCTGTTTTCAGGCTGCCTGACGTTCCATGAGCCGCCATCTTGGATGTTTAAAGGCTCATAACATGCAGTAGGTGCAGGTAGGATGATTTTTAATGTGAGCAATCTGTATGTACAGGGTGTGGGAAACATATAAGATAAGCTCTTATTCAGGGTGAAGGTCCGCTTTAATAGCATCATTATTCCATACTACAATATTTAAATGAAAATTACTTTTCATCCACTTAATGTGCGCGTTTTGATATATAATTTTTCTTGATCTTGGTCACCATCAAGTGGATCATCAAGTTTTAGGCCTCCTTTAATGTTCTCATACAAATAGGGCCGCCTTGAATGTGTCACGGGGAGGCCGATTCATTGATAGCGGCAGGTAGCGACAGTTGAGCGACTGTAGCAGTATTTTCACAGCGCCCGCTAGTAGTCGCTGTGCTTGGCCATTGTTCGGTAGTTGATAGCAGTCGGTTTGCCGTAATGTTGAATACAAGGTTAGGAGTCGCTATTTGACAGGTTCCGCGATGTATGGGTGCGCATGATAGCGACTGGTCAGATCGACCGGCTCCCACCATATTCATCAAAAAATCACGCTCAAAAAATTCAAGCGCTGTGAAATGCATGTTTAAACCCCAGAGCGCTGGCGGCGATGTGTTAAAAGTAGTTTTTTAACCCCAAAACCACCATATTTTTTGGGAACCAAAAAAAAAAATTATTTTTAAATAATTTAGTAATATGAATACAATAATATCAGACCTGTAATATCAATTCTGCAGTAATTTTTTTTTTTTCTTCCCTTAAAAAAATTATCTAACATGGCAGAAGTGGTCACAGAATTTGTCACATTTAAAAAAATAAAAATAAATTAATAACAATTAATTATGAATATTTAAAGATTGTTCCATTGAAATGCATTGGAGAGCGCCAGGTAGTGAGAGGTCATACCTGTCGCTGTTCAAGGTCGGACGCTGGCGCTGTGGGCTGAGGCTGGAATAATGATGAATGAGTCGCTATATGGCGCTATCTCAGTCGCTAAGCAGGATCGGCTTGATAAATGTGTGATTGTGGTGGGGAGCCGGCGTTCTCGTGGCGGTGCCCGTCATTACCGGTCGCTCACCAGTCGCTACCTGTCGCTATTCCTTCATAAATAAGGGCCAAAGATTCATGATACACCTTTTCACATGCACATTGCCCATTTACCGATTTTAAATGGTCGCCTATGTAGGGGAAATCTCCCCAAACTGGGGATTCCCCTCGTTCGCTTGCCCTTGTTGGCTCGGGTGCCCCCCTAAGAGTTGTATTTGTTGGGGGTTTGGTTGACAACAGATATATAGTTCTTTTGGATAACTTACATAAATTATGTCTTCTCCTTCCTAAGATATAATATTAACGAATTGCATTACTTACATGTTCTGAACTAACTCACATGGCTAATCCATGTGCTTATCTAGAACTCTCTCTGAAGTTCTTGCACAAGCTTAATTGTTACGGTTCCTAACGCCATAACAGAAATAGGTTACTTCTACAGATTGGGAGGCCGATTCATTAACAGCGGCAGGTAGCGACAGTTGAGCGACTGTAGCGGCATTTTCAGAGCGCCCGCTAGTAGTCGCTGTGCTTGGCTGTTGTTCGGTAGTTGATAGCGACTCAGTCGTGCAGTAATGTTGAATATTGGGTGAGGAGTCGCTATTTGACAGGTTCTGCGCTGTATGGGAGCGCATGATAGCGACTGGTCAGAGCGACCGGCTCCCACCATATTAATATCAGACCTGTAATATCAATTCTGTGCTTTTTTTTTTTTTTTTTTACCTTAGAAAAAATTATTAAAAATGGCAGAAGTGGTCACAGAATTTTTCACATTTAAAAAAAAAAAAAAATTAATAACAACAATTAATTATGAATATTTAAAGATTGTTCCATTGAAATGCATTGGAGAGCGCCAGGTAGCGAGAGGTCCTACCTGTCGCTGTTCAAGGTCGGACGCTGGCGCTGTGGGCTGAGGCTGGAATAATGATGAATGAGTCGCTATATGGCGCTATCTCAGTCGCTAAGCAGGATTGGCTTGATAAATGTGTGATTGTGGTGGGGAGCCGGCGTTCTCGTGGCGGGGCCCGTCATTACCGGCCGCTCACCAGTCGCTACCTGTTGCTATCCCTTGTTAAATAAGGGCCTAAGACTCTGGACTCTATGGGGTGTATCTCCCTTGGGCCACCCTCCTCCATTGTCTCTTTCAACAACTAAAGACAACCACCATCAACTTCCTGGCAATAAAGACAACTACAAGGTCCATTTTCCCACAGTGATGGTAGGTCTCTTTAATATCTTGCAGGTGATCGCATGTGAGCAGCAAGTGGATACTACGTATGACGCGCGATGTGATATCTGGTCTTTAGGCGTTACTGCCATAGAGCTTGGAGATGGCGATCCTCCATTGGCTGACTTACATCCCATGAGAGCTCTTTTTAAAATTCCAAGGTATATTTTTTCTTGTATTTGAAACTGCCTAGTGTGTCTGTGGGGAGTTGTGATTATGGAGCAGGAGACTGCAGGGTGTATTGAACTGCAATGTAAATGCATACATTCACTTTACCTGTAAACTTCTATGGACTGTGCTCAGAGGTGCACCTGTAATGAGGTCATGTGGGGCAGCCGCCTCAGGCAGCACAGTGAGGGCTGGGGGGGGGGGTTTGCCAGACACCCAACTGTCATTCTAAAATGAGAAAGCGAATCCCCAACTAGGAAAACACCACTCCAGCTGCCTTGACTTATTACCAGGGGTGGACTGACCATAGGGACAATAGCTGGTGGCCTGCATTGCTTTGGGGCCAGTTGAGCTGCTGCTTTTAACACCCACATTTAATCCCTGCCCCCTTTGTCTCCCTCTCAGCCCCTTGTACCCAGCCCCACTGTACCCGCATGCCAAGGAACCCCAGCCTCCAATGCTATAGCCCCAGCATCATGGTTGGGGGGTCCTCAGCAGGGACATCTTGAGCTGGCCAGGGACAGGTAAAATCCAGGGCTGTATTTTGGCCCCAGTCCACCACTGCTTATTACTATGCAAGAAAAAAACATACCAAATCCAAAGAAATCCCAGAATAAAATTGTGCCCAAGGAGATTACAGAATAAAGCAAAAAAAGTAGACTCCACAAGAAATCCAAGAATACACTGTATTCAGAGATGATGCAGTGGATCATTTTCAAGCCACTAACCAAACTGCATCATTTTTTACCTTTTATTGAGTCGAGAGTCAAAACTTTCGTAGTCTGGCCGGACCTTCACCATGATTTATTGAAAAGACCAAACCCTTAAAAAACGATTCCCCAGCATCTAAAGTTAATATAAAGTTATTCTTTCCCCCACTGGGCTGCAACTCTGTTCAGGACTTTAGGATACGGGCACCGCCACCTTGACTCAGAAGCATCACACTTACTGAGGAGAGGAGAATGGGATAAAGTACAGGGGGCGGGTTATAGCTGTGCTTTGCTCAGACAGAGCAGAGCTGGGGTCAGGAAAAGGTCAGCAATCCCAGGATACAGGGCAGCACAGTCAGAAGGCACTTCCTGTTTGCAGGCTGCCTGATGTTCCATTAACCACCATCTTGGATGTTTAAAGGCTCGTAACATGCAGTAGATGCAGGTAGGATGATTTTTAATGTGAGCAATCTGTATGTACAGGGTGTGGGAAACATATAAGATTGACTCTTATTCAGACTGACAGACCACTTTAAGCTTCAGATGCAAGAACAGAGCCCCCAATTAATAGGCATATTATAAGCTGATCTACTCAGATCCCACAATGAATAATCAGAACCCCAAAAATGACTGGTGGCTTAGTCAGCCAATCAGTGCAGTAGCCACCCAGCTTCTCGGAATGATTAGCCAATCAGGCAGTGACTCAGCAGCAGATGCAGGGGAATGACCGCCCACTGGTCAACTGATTCCTATTTTTTATCCCTCTGGTTTCTCTTACAAGTGCATCCCAATTGGGAAAGGGGTACCAAAACCCAGGTGAGTCAAAAACCTGGGTTTTGCTTAGCTTTTACCCCCCAAACATACAGTTAACCCCTGCCTACAATATACACACACAAGCATAAGAAAACCCATGCAGGTCATTCCAGGGCCCAGGCACTGGCCTTCCCCTGGGTCATCCTTAATCAGTATGGCCCCCTATATGTACTACTCCTGGGTACCAGCATAACTCACCTTTTATGGAGGCTTCCTCGGCCAGCATCTCTGGGCTGAGGCGCACTCTGAGATGTCTGGGGATGCACTTACGAGCTGTTTGGTGAACATTACGTACGCACAACAAATGGTTCTGATTGGATGAGAGCCTGCGCATGGGCCGTAGGACCAAGGAAAGGTTTTAACTGCGGGGGGTCTGGGGGGTTTCACACAGCGAGGCATCCCAAATCGGGATGGCCCGAGGCAAGAAGCAAAATACCAGTTTTTGTTGCACTTTAAAGTGGACCAAAGACAGAGGCAGGCCCTTGTCCAATCAGCAATTTAAGCCGTGCATAAGGTCCTGTTTGAGACAGGGCTCCAGCATATGGATCGGCCGCACCCCTTGTGTAGTGTTTGTGGCGGTTCCCAAGGATTCACACAGTGGGGCATCCCACTTTCCTGCAGTGCTGGGTAGAAGCTGTAGCAGGGCTCCAAAGTTTACCCTCCTTTTACCCTCTGTGTTAGGGATGAGTGAACCGGAATTCGCTCCGAATTTCAGGGAAAATTCGATTCGGCACGAACCCGAATTTTTTTTGGTTCGTGCCGATCGAATTTTCCCTGAAATAAAAAAAAAAAAATGCCGGCATGGTGGGAGCGGGCAGGCCGGCTACGCCTGTCAGCGGACAGCGCACCCGGCCTGCCCGCTCCCACCATGCCGGCATTTTTTTAAAAAGCAAACACTTACCTGCATGGTCGGAGCGTGGAGGCCGGCGCCGCTCTCAGGCGTCCTCTGATGACGCGCCCTCTGATGACAGCTGAGAGCGGCGCCGGCCTCCACGCTCCGACCATGCAGGTAAGTGTTTGCTTTTTAAAAAAATGCCGGCATGGTGGGAGCGGGCGGGCCGGCTTCTGCCGCCCGCTGACAGCGTAGCCGGCCTGCCCGCTCCCACCATGCCGGCATTTTTTTTTTTCAGATGAGCGATTCGTGAAAGTTCGATTCGGGCGAACCCGAATTTCTTGGGGAAATTCGGCGAATCGCCCGAATCGAACTTTCAAGAAGTTCGCTCATCTCTACTCTGTGTTTTCAGAGACTACGCAAGAAAGTGGCGATTTTACGCTCTTCCGACCGGGGATAATGGGGGAAAAAGCGTGCAACCCTTGCAAAAAAACAAAACTGACTACACTGGTCCTTTCTATCATTACAGGAACCCACCACCAACCTTACGTCAGCCAGAACTGTGGTCAGCAGAATTTAATGACTTCATCAAGAAGTAAGTACGCTGCTAGACAGAACTCATCTGAAAGGTCTATGTTGCATCTGCAGGAGCGTGACTGAAGACCTCACTGTGGACCAGGTTTGGAGATCACTTGTACCCACTGGTTCCTGGGGAGTAGCACAGCAGTCTCACACAAGGGGGGGGGGGTGTCAGCCCATCAACACTTATGCTCAAGGATGGGTGGAGGGTTTACAGTCTAAACGGTAAAAGGAAGAAGACAAGGTTTAAACTAAAAAGAACATGTTGTTTGTTGCTTGTTTGAAGAGGTGACTTTCAAGAGCGCTTTTAAAAGTTTTAAGACTTGGGGAGTGATTGAGTGAGTGAGGGAGAGCATTCCACAGAAGTAAAGAAACATATGAGAAGTCCTGGAGAGAGGACGTGGGCATGGTGGATGACAGGAGCACAGGCCAGAGGGTGCAGATAGGATGTCATTGTTGGATTAATTATGAGATATAGGGAGAGCTGTGCTGGAGAGAACTTTGTACGTATGTATTTTATACTGAATTGTCTGTAAATGTGAATTGTCTATAGGTATTTGCTAAAGCATAGAGACCTCTCCAAAGAGGCCGAGAGGTTTTCTCTTGAGGTTCTGCACAGTAAACTTATAAATAGTGTTGGGCTGAAGCCGAGTCTATATGGCCGTATAGTCCGCAGTATCCAGCATTCGGTACTCCCGAATACATAGAAACATAGAAGGTTGACGGCAGAAGGAGACCATACGGTCCATCTAGTCTGCCCTTATGTGTATACTGTATGTTCTCTTTATCTTAGGATAGATGTGTGCTTATCCCAGGCATGTTTAAATTCAGTGACTGTTGATGTTTCAACTACCTCTGCTGGAAGTTTGTTCCAAGCACCTACTACTCTTTCTGTAAAATAATATTTTCTAACATTGCTCCTGATCTTCCCCTCCGACTAGCTTCAGGTTGGGCCCCCTTGTTCTATCATTAAGCTTCTTCTTAAAAACACTTCCCTCCTGAACCTTATTCAATCCTTTCACATATTTAAAGGTCTCAATCATGTCCCCCCTCTCCCTTCTTTCCTCCAGACTGTACAAATTAAGTTCCTTAAGTCTCTCCTGATAAGTTTTAAAGTCCTTCCACCATTTTTGTTGCCCGCCTTTGGACCTGTTATATTTGAATAATGTCTTTTTGCAGGTAAGGTCTCCAGAACTGCACACAGTATTCTAGCTGTGGCCTCACCAGGGCTCTATACAGCGGCATCACAACCTCCCTCTTCCTACTGGTGATGCCCCGAGCTATGCAGCCGAGCATCCTGCTTGCTTTTCCCAATGCCTGGCTACACTGTCCACTCATCTTGCAGCTATCAGTAATCAGTACCCCTACAGTAACCAGGGCCGGATTATGAGGGGGCCACAAGGGGTGCGTGCCCCGGGTCTCCACCACTTGCCCTGCAAAGGGGGCCACCACTAACCTTTGGAGTATGATCTGGTCTAGGAGGCTTTTCAGTCTTTAGTCTGACGGGTCGTGGGGCCAGCAACAAAGCTATTGGCAGCAGTGCAACCCCCCCCCCCCCCGCACCCGGGCAAGCGTTTTTTTTGTTTTTGCAAACCTGCATTTGAGGCCACCACAGGGCAGGACGGAGAGTCTAGAGCAGCAAAGCCGCCATCAGCAATGCTACAGTGATGGGTGCAGAGCTGTCACTGCACATAAACCACCAAGCACAGCCACTGGCAGCTCAATGCAGGGAACCAGCCGGGTGACTACACCACCCCCCACCCAGAATGGCAAAGCAGGAGTTCCCGAGCAGCACGCACAAGGGTGACACAAGGGACTCGATCTGACATTCCAGTAAGTAGGCGGGTGCCAGACAACCACCAATCAGTTACTTGGCTGGACTATTATTTTAAAGGAAAAATAAATACTGTATTTAGGGCTTCCACCAAATTTTGAGCCCAGGGGCCTCCACCACACTTAATCCGGCCCTGACAATAACTCTGGCTCCCACTTCCCTGTGATCTGGCATAGGCAGGGGAATAACTATAGGGGTTGCAGGGGATAATGGCCGCTGTTGCAGAGTGTTGGTGCTGGGTGCAGTGGGGTGAAATCCAGATAGACATTTGTGGTGTAACAGGAACTGGCTTTACTGGAGCATGAATGAAGTAAGAGATGATCACCTTCATGGTGGATAACACAGACAGGAAACAGAAGTGATAGAGCAAAGCTGAATGTACTGGAAATGCAACACATCAAAAAATGCATAAAGAGACTACAGATAAGTAACAGCGGCATCTAACTGTAAAGGGCAATAATCTAGACTAAGCTAAGTCTGTTGTATCTCAAACAACCGCACAGGGGCCCAGAAGGTCAGGGGCGCCCCATCATAGTTACTTTCCCACCCTCTCACTCTCTTGGCATCGTTTAGAGAAGGAAATACCTATTTGTCTCTGCTGTTGCAGTCTTTAGCTCTATAGAGGTTAAAGTTAGAAGACAGAAAATATTTCACTGTATGAGCCTTGACTGGGCCCTGTCATATTTAGTTACACCGCTGGGTATAGGGGTCCCCATGAATATTAATAAAAACTGGGTCTTCTTCCTGGTCATGTGATGCCGGGGGGGGGGTGGCTGTTGCAGCCGCTCTGGCAGCATCTGTATTGTGGGAGGACACAGGTCCCCCCCTCCTCCTTCCTTGGAGTCCTGCCAAGCTAATGCTGTGTTGCTGGGGGAGGTACCTTTTATACCACAGAGATGGAGCCACGAGCATAACTTTGGGGGGGGGGGGGGTACAGGGGTGTGACTTCACTGGGCCCAGGAGGTCAGGGGCGTCCATTGTTGTTGCTTCTGCAGGTAGGATGATTTTTAATGTGAGCAATCTGTATGTACAGGGTGTGGGAAACAAATAAGATATGCTCTTATCCAGGGTGAAGGTCCACTTTAACTTATTTCCCTTATCAGAATGCCAAACAGTGAGTGAATGCTGGTAATGTGTGTAAGCCTTCTGTAATGAGTTGTTACCTTTTATTATATTTCAACAGTGCCAGTTAAAGCCTCATAACAAATAATTCATCCCTGATTATTACCAGAATTAAATATTTGTTTCCTGTTCTAATTTGTTGCATTTTCTCTACTGTAGGTGCCTTACTAAAGATTTTGAGAAACGCCCCACAGTGTGTGATCTCCTGGAACACCCTTTTATAAGGCAAATTAGACATAATGAGAGAGCACTCCAGAAGCAGCTAATGGAATTCATTGATATCCATCATCAAATGGGAATCATGGAAAAAAAGAGGTAAAGGTCTCATATCTGCAATTCAGCCTAATCGCTGTATGGTGCTAAGGTGGACATAGGGGAGATGGAAGATCTATGTAGCAGAACGTCAGACAAACAACAACATGTTCCAAATAAAAACTGATGGTATAGAAGAGTGTTACAGTAAATTATATACAAAAGGCCCTGAGTTGTTACAGGGAAAGTTTTTACTTGGCACACTACTGTAATACTAATTAAAGGTACCCAGGTAGTGGAAGCACCAGTCCTGGGGTTAATGGGGTTAGATTTATACTTGAAGGACAGCTGTGTGATAAAATCCTCAAGTCTTCTGTTCTGGAGCCTACGCCCACATGACAGGGCAGGAAGCGATGCCAAGTGCACTGTGAGCATGGGAGCGCTGAGAAACCAGAGGATCCTGCAGGACTGGCAGGTAAGTGACTCTTTTTTTAAAGTTCCTGGACTGTCCCTTTAAATATTTTAGGTGGTTTGCTTTTTCTGCAACACAACTTAGTAAAATGGGAAAGCACATTAAAAAGCATATTAATACTGTAAGTGTCTTAACGCCAGAAAAAGATACCATCAAAATATTACAAAATGTTATTACTAGAATAGAGGGTACAACAAGAGAAATTAAATAAAGTATTTGAGGGGGAGGGAGGGGAGAGACCCAGGAAGGAATAAATAAGCTGAATCAGAAATTAATAATGTTGTTGATATAATTAAACAATCATAAAAAAGTAAACAATGATGCTATATCTAAACCTCACATTCCCAGTTGCAACTGGAACATTACATGCCTGCTGGAGATCATAGATCACTCTCTCTCTTTAGCTGCTGATGGTACACTATCTGCCCCTGCAAGTTGGGGTTTGCAGCCCCTTGCTGGAGGTATCAAAGACTATATATACAGGACAGACTTCCTGTATGCTAGGAGAACTGAGCACACGGCTTTCTGCCAGGAGCTGTGCTGCTGCAACCTACATATACAGCCTCACAGGGAAGCCTGGATCACTTCCCAGACTACTAAACTGTTCACCTGCCTGTCCAGCTAATGGTGCCATGCGGGGGATCTTCTGTAGCTGCTCCTGAACTTGTTGCCCTCTGCCTGCTGACCAGTCCCTCTGCTCTGAATGTATTTTTTTGCTTAGAAAACTTTATCTATTTCCCAGAAAGGCGTTCCCTATTAGTTTCAGGGGCCCTATTCTGGGTGGCGGCACTAGCACGCAAAATATTTAACCCACTCTTGCACTTAGTGAAGGCTCAGCCTCTTTTTTTTTTTGTTACCCCTTCCCCCCCCCCCCCCCCCCCCAAACAGCCCTACACCAGATACAAAAGGGTCTTTGAGTACTAACATGCTGACAGTTTACCATTGAGATTTTTTTTTATTTGAGAGTGCAAGCTGGAAATTTAGTTGCTACCTGGATAATTTAACCTTTTACACACTTTCCACTGTGAAACCCTTTCTCTGCAAATTGCATTAGTTATTTTCTTGGAAATCACTGTTGCACGGAACTCTGCAATGTAGGCCCAGCCTTATTTTATATTCTGTATGTCGTTAAGACTTGTACCTGTCCACTCGGTTGTCAGGCTGTGAGGTTCATCTCCGCCTTCCTTCCTAATGGAGTAATAAAGTAATAAACAGATCTTTCAACATGCAGTTTTGGTTGAGTTCAAGTTATCTGCCAAGACTTTTCTGGCAGATCAGGCAAACAGAAATGCTGATTTCAATAATTCCATGCTTACTGCTGAATCTTAATTTAATTTGGTTTAAAAGCTTGACAAGAATCTAAGATCTGCAGTTGTTGAGCTAGAGGACTCCCTTACATGGAGCTGCTGTTTGTACAAATAACTCACCCTTGCTATAGGAAATTGTATAGCACAACCTACACACGAAGGAGACATGAATAGTTGTCAGCTGAGCCAGCAGAATGAGATCATGTGTACTATAATGTTTGTTCTTCTGTGATTGGTTAAAACATATGCATTTCCAAAAATGAGTTTGTAAGGCAACTCTCTGCTTGATTATAAAATAAAGGTCCAAGGGACAGACGGGCACTCTCTCAATGGACACAAAAGCCAAGTGGTGTCTTTTTAATGTTTGGTCAGAGGGTGTTCCGAATCCAACAACCAATGACACAATCAAAGATGACATGGCCTAATTTCCCCAACACTGTCAGCTAAATTGAGAAAGACTATAGAAAGCTAAAGAAAAAGAAAAGGGAAAAGAGAGATTTTCCTAGAATCGAAAGTATTTGCACAGTACCCAGTCCAAGGACAGATAGCATTACCCATCTATCTTTGCAAAAGGCCGAGCTATGCAAATAATCTCTTTATGTCTCTGTGCCATCCAATGCCCTTAGGAACGCTAAGGGTGCAATACCAAGGATTAGCCATACACATCCAACTAGTGGACACGTGTTTCGAGCCGCCCTAGTGCTGATGAGAGCCTAAAGCTCGAAACACATGTCCACAAGTTGGATGTGTATGTCTGTGTAAATTTAAAGCTAATCCTTGGCAATGCACCCTTAGCGTTTCTAAGGGCCTTGGATGGCACAGAAACATAAAGAGATGATTTGCATAGCTCTGCCTGCTGCAAGGATGGATGGGTAATGCTATCTGTCCTTGGACCGGGTACTTTCCATTCTAGGAAAGCTCCTTATTTCCTTTACCTAAGTAAAGGGTTTTTTTGGTCTATTTAGCCCCCCTATATTAGGCCTAACATGGTTTTTTTAATACAGAAAGCTACAATTCTGACCTTCTTCAGTCACTAGGGGGAGGAATAGCCAAGATTAAAAAAAAACAAAAAAAAAATAAAGATAGAATAATAGAATACATTTTTTCTTACTGGCACAAAATGGAAATTTTGTATCAGCTTTATAAGGATAAGGATTCCTAATTTTGCTTACTCCCCTTAAGGAGAGGTTCTCCACCAGAGTTCCCATTCCCCATGTCAGCTTGTTATTTACACTAGGACAATTCTATTCAGATATTACAATATCTACATTATCTCCATGCAACAGATTTGAGGGCACAAATTAGCATTTTTATTTATTCAAAGCATATTTTGTTACCATGACACTGCTGACTCGATCATCTGCATATTATTGGTGCTGTAAATTAGGCTCCTTCATTTTGGAAATGATCCTCACATTGGCATGCTAGATGACAAAACACTATGTATGTAAGACTATGCTCCTGCCAATGGTGCTCTTAAATCCAAATGTATTCTTCTACGATTTGAAACAATCTCTAACCACCTGATCTATTCCTGTTATTATTTCTGGATGGTTCATGATGAGTTCTTCACAGATTATTTTCCTGGTTGGATGAGGCCATGTTATTAAAGAAATGTCATGTACTTACTCCCAGACATGAGCGGATTCATACGAAGAAGGGGATTTTTAGAGAGTCTATATCACCCAACCAGAATGATGTGCATGACCTGGCGACTCTAGAGGTCCTTGATGAGGTAGGCTGGTGGCTTAATCTAAAACCCTGATTCCCAAAATGCTGTGTATAAATGTAAAAAAAAGAACCAAAAATAAACCCAAGTCTGCAATGATTTGGAAATCTCATATAACCAGGTTTTTTCATACAGGAAAAATAGAAACCCATATTTTTCCTTTTATACAATTTTTATAAATCATTTAGATAAAAATGGCAGAAACACATCCCACAGTTGTAGCATAGCACTAGAGCTGTTTCTAAGGAAGGCAAACAGGGTGATCGCACTAAATGGCATGTCCACTGGGGGGAGGGGCACCACAATCCCAGCCATCCTGTTTTCTCAATGTTGAAATAGCTTAAATGCAGCAACTACATCATATATGTGTTTGTCTGCTTGATATGCTATTGATAAAGTTAGTTAAAAAAAAAAAACAGGAAGTCTTATGCAGACCATGTGACTGTATGCATAGTGTGTTTAAGCTTCTAACAGAAAGAAGCTGTTTTGCTTTGCTCCATATAGAGATAACTTGCTGATGTATCCTGTTCATGTTTATGTTCCTGATTGTTGCTGAATAAACAACCGGAATAACTGTTGTTCCTCCCAGTGGTGCAGGCCATAAGACAGGCCCTCGTCCCCCTAAAGTGGGCTCTTGAGGAGGAGGGGTTGCTACCAAGGTAGAGGCACAGCATGGCACATACTGGCACATTGCTGGAGATTCTACAGGATCTCGAGCAATAAATCATTTTGCGTTTAGCTCCAATCCACTTCTTCTATTTACCACAATGAGCATGAGAAGGTAGTAAGTTGATTGCATGTGTACGATTAAAGCTATGAGGTGATATTCAGCCATTTACGTTAAAATGGAAAAGCCTAGAATAAACATGAAAGCCATTTGGTTGACTAACAAATGTCTTTAAAGCTAAACCAAACCCAGGATTATAACTATCCCAGGTTATGCCCCACTGCGTGAGACCCCCCAGAACACCCAGGAAGCAGGTGAGGAAGCCAGGAAGCAGGTGAGGAAGCCAGGAAGCAGGTGAGTTCTTTAGGCCATGGTGGGTTTTGTTCTGAATATATGAAACTGAAAATTTACAGCAGGTGCAGTTCCGTACCCCTTTAAAATAAAAGCTTCTTTCTCTTATCCTAGATTTTTTTGATTCACTGAAATGAAATTAGTCACTTTTGTAAAATGTTAATTTTTTTTTCATTTCTAGAATTCAGTGACAGACCAGTTACAAAAACGCTACAACAGGGACCAGATATATACATATGTTGGGGATATTCTTGTTGCTGTCAATCCCTTCCAAAATTTGGATCTGTATTCATCTCAGGTTGGATGTTGTTAAACTGTTCTATTGTTAAAGCAAAAGATTCACAAAAATAGATGAAACAGGGAATATATACAGAACATTATTTTTTAACAGCAAGGTTTTTTAATTGATAATTAGGTTTTTGTAATTAATTTTTATTTGAATATAAGTACCATATTTTTTCCCTATGAGACGCACCTGCCCATAGGACACACCTAGAATTTGGAGGAGGAAAATAAAAAAATACATATTCTGAACCAAATGTTGTGCTAAAACACCACCCCCAAGAACCAAATAATAGGCAAGGTGCAGAATCCCATTATTACTGGCAAAGTGGCATTCTCCCCTCCATACCCCATGGCCAGTGTGGCATACCCCCCTCACTTTCCCCATAGGCAGCGTGGCATTTCCCCCACTCCATTCCCCATATAGGCAGCGTGGCATTCCCCCACTCCATTCCCCATATAGACAGTGTGGCATTCCCCCTCCCATTCCCCATATAGGCAGTGTGGCATTCCTCCCCTCCCATTCCCCATATAGGCAGTGTGGCATTCCCCCTCCTATTCCCCATATAGGCAGTGTGGCATTCCCCCTCTCCCATTCCCCATATAGACAGTGTGGCATTCCCCCTTCAATTCCCCATATAGGCAGTGTGGCATTCCTCCCCTCCCATTCCTCATATAGGCAATGTGGCATTCCCCCTCCATTCCCTTATAGGCAGTGTGGAATCCTCCCTCCCATTCCCATATAGGCAGCGTGGTATTCTTCCCTCCCAATTCCCATATAGGCAGTGTGGCATCCATCCTTAGATTCCTATAGGTAAAAAAAAAAAGTAAACTCACTTTTCTTTCCTTCCCGCTGTCTCCGGCGTCTTCGCTGTATCTGTCGCCTCCTGCATACACAGACACCCAACTCGGTACAGTGGTGGGAGTGGCCTATACCCACCTCTGAATGAAGCCGGGTGTCAGTCTGTGCAGGCTCCTCGGAGAAGGCGGCAGATACAGTGAAGAGTGCGGGGCCAGCGCGAGCTGGAAGGATGGAAAGGTGAGTTGGCTTTTTTTTCCTTTTTTTTGTTTCTTCCCACATTCCCCCAATAAGACGCACTGACTTCCCCTCCACTTTTGGGAAAAAATAAGTGCGTCTTATATGGCGGAAAATACAGTAGTTAGTTTGCCCCAGATATAACCATTAATTTCTGGGAAGTGAAGCACTATCATATAAGCCTACTTTTGTCTAATATAGTAGAGCATAAAGGACAAAACTGTGTTTGTCTTTACAGTTCACAAGTAGTGTTGGGTGACCCCGAACTGCACAGTTGGGGTTTGTACCGAATTTTGCAAGTTCGAGTTCCCGAACCCGGACTTTAACCCGGTTTGGCGTTCGACCCGAACACGGAAAAGCTGATTGATGGGCGTGTTCTTGTCAGCTTTCCCTTCAATGAAATTCACCTTTCATTTGCTAATAGATCTCCAAGGGGCCTCTTTCTGCCCAATAGGAGCTACCTATTTGCTGTCATCTAAAGTACTAATTCTATCACTACACTCAACAACTATCTTTTATTCTAATCTATAGGGACTAACTATTTATGGCTAACACTGCTCTGGCCATTCATCCATCCATTATCCATTATTCATTATCCATTAGTATGCACTATTATCTTGAGCATGTGATGGATGCAATAAAATCCAATGGAAAATAAAATAAAACAAATCTAATGATGGAAATTCACCTTCTGTATTATAATCATGTCACTGATGCCAACCCAGGATAATACTAACAGGTTTTTTTGTTACAGAATGCACAGATGTACAATGGAGCAAAGAGGACAGCCAACCCCCCACACATCTTTGCCATGGCTGATATAGCTTATCAGTCTATGGTCACTTACAGTTCAGATCAGGTAGGTAATTTCTAGTCAAGCATTTATCAACTAAAATCTCGTGTCCTAATAAGCTCCAATATCCATTTTCAAGAAAATGTTGAATCTGAGGCAGCTGCAAGCCCTGTTCTCCTTATCTGAACTATGCTTCCTCTGGTGTAATCCAGCCCCACGATTGGCCACTGACAGTCACATGGTCCGGACAGCAATATAATACTCTTGTGCTCTGTGGTTAACTCCTCCTCAGCAATACTCGCCCCAAACAAGATGATTATCTTGGTGTTGTTCATCTGGGCAATGATCTTGTGACTAGAAACCAGAGCATGCTGTGGGGCCAGCTCAGCAGCTATCTCTGGCATCAAGGCTGTTAAGGTGGGTTTTAAAAAGGTTTTTGTATTTTTGAAAGAACAAGGGCGGAAGAAAAAAGTAATCCAGATTAATGGAATTGCAGTTTTTTGCCATTTGATATTAGTGTATTTCATATTCAGGATAGGTGCACTTACTTTATAGGCGCTGAAAGGTTGCCTTATTGCTACTTCACACTGCAGAATTTGTATTCCGATTAATATAGTTAGGTGTATTTATACTTCAATTCCTATAATCTGGATTACTATATTATTTCTAGATAACATTTTGTGAGCAAAGATAACAGTGTACCGAGTAAGCATTGGATTGCGAAATGTTTAAACATTTCTTGCTTGCTACAACTGAAAATGACTTTAGAAACTTGCTACAGCTAGGAATCATGTCTTGCTACGAACTGTTAACTGAAACAGATGAATAATAAATGCATGTTGTAGAATTTAGATTTCTGTGAATGCTATATTTTATTCTTGTTTAGAGTACATCTGTTTACATTATAACTAGGGATGAGCGAACTGGTTCGGACGAACCGGAATTCGCTCCGAATTTCAGGGAAAATTCGATTCGGCACGAACCCGAATTTTTTTTGGTTCGTGCCGATCGAATTTTCCCTGAAATAATAAAAAAAAATGCCGGCATGGTGGGAGCGGGCAGGCCGGCTACGCTGTCAGCGGAAACCGGCCCGCTGACAGCGCAGCCGGCCTGCCCGCTCCCACCATGCCGGCATTTTTTTAAAAAGCAAACACTTACCTGCATGGTCGGAGCGTGGAGGCCGGCGTCGCTCTCAGGCGCCCTCTGATGACGCGTCCTCTGATGAAAGCTGAGAGCAGCGCCAGCCTCCACGCTCCGACCATGCAGGTAAGTGTTTGCTTTTTAAAAAAATGCCGGCATGGTGGGAGCGGGCAGGCCGGTTTCCGCCGCTCGCTGACAGCGTATCCGGCCTGCCTGCTCCCATCATGCCGGCATTTTTTTTTTCAGATGAGCAATTTGTGAAAGTCCGATTCGGGCGAACCCGAATTTCTTGGGGAAATTCGGCGAATCGCCCGAATCGAACTTTCAAGAAGTTCGCTCATCTCTAATTATAACGTTATAACGAAATGGGACAGGCAATACCTAGCCCTGCAAAATACTCCCACACGGTTTATCTATGGACCAGAACTTGGGTGTTTAAACACCAACGAAGGTACACATAGAAACCCCCCCCCCCCCCTTTTTTTATTTTTGCCAACCATGGAGTCTAAAAGACCTCAGGGCTAGTGGATTAAACTCCCTCGGGTCATCACGATTTGGGATGCCCCGCTGTGTGAAACCCCGCTGATTCCAGTGATCTCATGACCGTTTGTGGGCCACATACCTGGCATATCGTGACTGAGGCATGTTACCGTCCTCAGCCTGTCTGAATGACTGGGTGCGGCATTTCTGCTTAGCCACAGGATGCAGCTCACAATCATGGTGTGTGGATTGCCAGAAAAATGCAGGAAGACCGAGAATATGGCCTCTCCCCATTCTATATGCCGGCCTTTGTGTATGCCATGCATTCATTTGTATTCCAATAATATTCTTTGCCCTAAAAGCTTGCAGAGGCAGAGCTCTCTTTCCTATTGTCTCCTGTGCTCACAACATTTGTTCTGAACTATGCAGCATTTTTGTAATGGTCTCTACTGTATGCTTTACGCTGTCACTGATCATAGCTCGTACAGCTCTACGGAAGAATATGGCGCTATACAAATGAACAAAAATAATAATAAAAAATCAGTCAAAACAATCCCATGATGGAACGTACCTACCACATTCGTATATCAGGGATATCCAGCAACACAACATAACCCCCCTCCCATATTATCTATGACTCACTGGTGAAAATAGGAGAAACTGGAGCAATCCGAGATATTTCCATTGGAGTCATTAAGTGATGTAAATGGGAAAAAATTGCTGCTGGATAAAGCTGACCTTAAGCATTCACTGAAGTTATGCTTTAAGTAGACACTTTAATTCTACCCTTAAAGGCTTCTACTTATTTGCAAGTTAATATCTTCATTTTACTAGAGGATTTAGATGCCTCCTCATGACTCATTGTGTCCCTTCATGACTCAGTTAATCCATTCTTTTTTATCTCAGTCAGCAGCAAGAGTTAGGATAATGCTGACATGACAGAGGCGGCGGGAGAGTGGCAGATGCCGAGGCAGCGTTCTGATTCATTCAGTTGTCAAAAAGTGCAATATGGTTAAATTAGAACTTTTTGGAAGTTTTCGAAGAAAGTTGAAACACAATAGGCCATTTATACATTAGCCGATATGGTTTTAATAAATGTACTGATTGTTACATTTATGGTGTTCTGCCCTGACAGTGATTTCATTATAGTGATGTCAGAAGGGAATCCACAGGCTCTGGGAGAGGTTTCCTGTTGGCGGGGAGGCTGATTCATCATTAGCGGCAGGTAGCGACAGATGAGCGTCTGTAGCAGGCATTTTCAGAGCGCCCACTAGTAGTCGCAGTGCTCGGCCGTGAGTCGCTACTTTATAGCGACTCAGTCGCTGTTCAGAAATGTTGAATACATTGTGAGGAGTCGCTATTTGACCAGTACAGCGCTGTATGGGAGCGCATGTTAGCGACTGCTCATAGCGACCGACTCACACCATATTCAGCAAAAAAACAGCCTCACAAATCTCTGGCGTTGAAAAATATTTGTTTGAAGCCCAGAGCGCAGGAGGCGGTGTGTTTAAAGTCTGTTTTCAAGCATCTATCAACTAGTAACAAAGCGAAAACATATGGAATTACATTGTAACAACATTGTAACATGAACACTTTAATGGCAGACCTGTAATGTCATTTCTGCAGAAATATTAAAAAAATTAAAAAATTATGAAAAAACTGCTATTTCAATGCCAGAAGAGGTCACAGAATTATTTGTGATTTAAAAAAAAAAAAAAAAAACCCGTTTAAAGAGAAGAAAAGGATCGTCCATTGAAATGTATGGGAGAGCGCCAGTTAGCGAGAGGTCATACCTGGCGCTGTGCAAGGCTGAACGCTGGCGCTGTTTGCTGAGGCTGTGAAAATTATGAATCAGATGCTACATGGCGCTATCCCAGTCGCTAAACAGATTCTGCTTGATAAATGTGTAATTGCGTGCCGTGTCCGGTGTTCACCAGTCGCTACCTGTCGCTACCTGTCATTAACCAGCCACTACCTGACGCTATCCCTTCTTAAATAAGGGGCCTATGTCTTCTTATTTGGGTCTTGCTCTGTTCCTTTAATCAGCTTGCCCTGAGTGAGTCTTGTGTGAGCCCAAAACGTCTTTCGTTGCCAATGTATCGCCTGAACTTTTTTATTGGGAAGTAAACACTATAATTGAGATTAAAAATGCAAAGATATATTTTTTTATCCAAAAAACATATACTGTATAATCAATCTCAATTTCCCGGCATGCATTTTGTAACTGAATGAGGTGCTCATGAGCATACCCTGAACTTTAAAGCTGCATTTTTCCCCTTTCTAAATCTAATCATTTTTAGAAAGGTCAAAATAAACAATTTACATTCTTCCAATTGACTTAAAGTGTACCAAAACCCAGGGTTTTGACTATCCTGTGTTTTGGTCCTTGCCCTCGGGGCAACCTGATCGGGGTGTCCCGCCGTGTGAAACCCCCAGGTCACGCGAATTCGCCTCTTCCCAGTCCTACGTCGCATTCGCATTGCCTTGGCCAATCGGCGTGCTCGGATCCGCTCGAGCCCTGCTCCCTGTAGCTCATCCAGGGTGAGCGGATCCGAGGCCGCTGGCGGCCGCATCCCCCGCTCCCTCTAACAGGGAGCGTGCCCATGCTGGCCATTCACAAATGCCTAGCGCGGGCATATGGCCTGCTAGAGGAATAGCGGGGATGCGGCCGCTGCTCACTCATGTGCTACTGGACTGGGAAAGAATGTGAGTTTATGGGCGACTTGTGGGTTTCACACATCTTGATTCTGGATGCCCTGGGGGGAGGGAATCAATCGCCCCTGGAATCTTCTAGATTCCTGGGCTGATCTCCGTGGGTTTTGGTCCACTTTAAAGTTACAGGATGGGCAATAGGAATAATAAGGCAGAGAGGAGCTCACCTGAAGCCTGCCCCATGCGCCTCTCCTTAATTTCCTGCAGTGTGCCTGTAGGTGATGTAGCATGCCCCTAATTGTAGCAGGTCCTTTCAATTCCATTCTTCCACGACCACACTCCAAATCTTGTCGCCTGCCCACTCTTGTCCCTCAACCAGCCTGGCAAGTCACATTGGTCAGACATGCCAGGCTTGCTCATGCTGGGAGAGCCGAGAGACAGGGGGTGGTGTGACCACATTAGAATGTGTTCATGGAAAAATGGAAAGGAAAGGAGGGGGAAACTTTGGAGCCCTTCTACTGGATCTTCAGCGAACTGTAGGAAACAGAGGAGATAACATGGGACAGGCTTCAGGCGAGCTCCTTGCAGCCTTATTATTGCCATTGCCTAGCCTGTCCTTTTGAAGCGGAGCATCCACCGGCCTAGAGGCCATAACACTGTAAAGCTGGTGGTCTCTCTTTTTTAGGGAACCCCATTTAGGATGCCCTACAGAGCACTTTCAAAACGAGCGATGCCACAGCATTACATAACCTGGCAGACCTGGGATCTTTGGAAATAGCTTTAAGAGGTTTAAAGAGATTATTTGCATAGGCCTGTCTATTGCAAGGAATTCTGGGAGCATTTCCATTATCCTTGCCTTGTATGTCGCATTCAAATCGTTTCTGTTTTAGAAAAGCATTCTCTGCCTTTAACCTTCCTTTAACTTTTAAATAAAGGGTGTTTTAGGCCCTTATTTATGAAGGAATAGCGACAGGTAGCGACTGGTGAGCGGACGGTAATGACGGGCCCCGCCACGAGAACGCCGGCTCCCCACCACAATCACACATTTATCAAGCCAATCCTGCTTAGCGACTGAGATAGCGCCAGATAGCCACTCATTCATCATTATTCCAGCCTCAGCCCACAGCGCCAGCGTCCGACCTTGAACAGCGACAGGTATGACCTCTCGCTACCTGGCGCTCTCCAATGCATTTCAATGGAACAATCTTTAAATATTCATAATTAATTGTTATGATTTTTTTTTTTTTTTTTTTTTTTAAATGTGAAAAATTCTGTGACCACTTCTGCCATTTTAGATAATTTTTTTAAGGTAAAAAAAAAAACAAAATTGTACAGAATTGATATTACAGGTCTGATATTAATGTATTCATATTACAAAATTTTTAAAAAACTTGTTTTTTTTGGTTTCCAAAAATATGGTTTTTGGGGGTTAAAAAACTACTTTTAACCCATCGCCGCCAGCGCTCTGGGGTTTAAACATGCATTTTACAGCGCAAGAATTTTTTGAGCGTGATTTTTTAATGAATATGGTGGAAGCCGGTCGCTAGGGCCAGTCGCTATCATGCGCTCCCATACAGCGCGGAACCTGTCAAATAGCGACTCCTCACCCAATATTCAACATTACGGCAAACCGACTGAGTTGCTATCAACAACCGAACAACGGCCAAGCACAGCGACTACTAGCGGGCGCTCTGAAAATGCCGCTACAGTCGCTCAACTGTCGCTACCTGCCGCTATTAATGAATCAGCCTCCCCGTGTCTTTTATCTCCCTATACAACCTAACATGGGTCTCTGCGTGTACAATAGGAGCACATACATCTATTTTTATTTGTTAGATCTATTTTATCTCAAAGGTTAAATAACACAATCTAGTCGAATAAACTAAATCGTATTTGTTTTGAATTGATTAAAGCAAATAGAACTTGTAAAAAAAAATCCAAGCTTTTTATTTGTTGTAAGAGTGTGCTCCCTCTAGTGGTTTTAGTGCCCAATGGCAGCAATCGTTATACTATTCACTGAGCACTAGAGGGAGCTCATCCCTTCCATCAGCACTGATTTTGAGGGCAGCGAGGCTAGTGATCAAGCACCAACTAGTCCTACCTTTGCTTGCGCCTGCCTTCTGCAATCAAGGTTAAAAAACGACCAACACCTGAGCCAGGCTTTAACATTATCTTGTTATATTGATGACATTTATAGGTGTTGGTATCTTTACTGTTGGAAAATATATAAATATGTTGTGTGTTTGTCTAATTGCAGTGCATTGTTATTTCTGGAGAAAGTGGTGCAGGCAAGACAGAGGGTGCTCATCTTCTTGTGCAGCAACTCACCGTACTTGGAAAGGTATCGTTTTTTTGTTACTTCACCTGTTTAAAGGGGTTATTTTGAGAAAACTGGCCATTATTACAATTACGCACAGACATGCTTGGTGGCCTGGCAGCCCTCCCCCAGCGCTCAGTCACTGCAGGGCATTAAATGAAAAAAATTACTTACATTAAAATCATTAAGGGGCTTATTCATGAAGCTCTAGTGCCAGGTAGTGCCTCTCAGCGGCAGTGTCTGCTGAACGCTGGGCGCTGTATGCAATACCGCATTTATGAAAGCGAATCTGGTGAGCGACTGGAACAGCGCCATGTAGCGTCCAATTCATCATTACAGGCGGCTCATCGTATAGCGCCGGTGCTCTAGCATCCAGAGTGCCAGGTATTACCTGTCGCTACTTGTCGCTCTCCCATACATTTCAATGGTCGTTCCTTTTCTTCTGTTTAAACAGAGTTTTTTTGTTTTAATAATTTTTTTTCTCTCAAATAATTGTGTGGCCTCTCCTGGCCAAGAAAAAGTCATTTTTGAAAACAATTGTCATTACAGGTCTGGCATTAAAGTGTTAATGTCACAGTGTTACAACAATGTAATTCCACGTATTTTCGCTTTGTTACTGGTGGATATTTGTTCAAAAACAGACTTTAGCGTCGGGCGCTCTATGTTACAGCGAACCAATTTTGAGCGCCAACGCTGTGTGTGTTTTTTTGTTAAATATGGTTTGAGTCGCTGAGAGTTGGTCTCTCTGAGCAGTCGCTACCTTTCGCTCCCTGCAGCGTAAATCTGCTGTTACAGCGACCAACATACATCTCATTCATCAATGACGGCCAGGTTACTAGAGCGATAGAGGCGCTCTGTTACATCGCCCGATAGCCGCTTACAGCGACTACTAGCGGTCGCTCTAAGTGCCGCTGTACAGACGCTCATCTGTCGATACCTGCCATTATTAATAATTCAGCCTGCCCGTTAATATAAAAAAAAGATGGCTGCCAGATACAGCATTCCTCATTTTAAACTGAAAATCACAGAAACAAATTCACACATTGCTGAAAGCTGATAATCAGCTTCACACAGCAGGCAATAATGTATCACAGTATGTGTATCACTTGTTACAATTGTAACAATCAGCCTAACCTGGCTGTTTCAATGGGTTATTCATCAGTGAACTGGCTGGCTTTTAATGTAATAGCATGGCTCATTTCTGCTTGTTACATGCACAGCAGGAGGAAGAGATGCTGCAGCACAAGGTACACACCTCTCAGCCCGATGTTCAGTGCTAGAAGTAATGCTACCTCTGTAGTGCAACTTCTGCGGCAGACAATAGTAAGTTTCTGGCACTGAAGCTAATGGGGCAGTTTGCTAATGGGGACCCTGAGAAACTGCCTCTCTGGCCACCCCCTTAACTCTGGCCCTGGGTGCCCTATAACCAAACAATAACGTCTTATACTTATACGTCTTAGGTGTGGGTGTGCTTTTTATATGTATACGATGAGGTTCCATGTATTCTTTGTACCAGGGCTCCATAATCTTTAGTTACACCTAAGCAGTGTGGGCCTGCTATGCAAGCCAGACAATTTTAGCTAGGATTTAAAGTCACTGTCCAGGCATTAAAGTGGACCAAAATCCAGATTGATTCCCTCCTCCCGGTCATGCAAAATCGGTATGCCCCACTGTGTGAAACTCCCCAGGTCGCCCTTTTCACTTACCTTACTTCCCGGTCCAACGGCGCATGCACGGGCCGCGGCCGCATCCCCCCGGGGCATCCAAAATCGGTGAGTGAGATTGGGCGATCTGGGGGGTTTCACATAGCGGGTCACCCCCGATCAAGTTACCCCGGGTGAAAGGACCAAAACCCAGGATAGTTAAAATCCTGGGTTTTGGTCCACTTTAACAATAAAAGTCTATACTCACATTTTGTCCCATTTTGTCAGCTCCTCCGTGCAGTACCTGATACTGGAGAACCAGTGATTCTGTCCTCAGACTGGATTCCATTCAGCGTAATGTAGGGGCCAAAGCAAGCAGACCAAACTCACCTTGGCAACGCCACTTCCATTGCAATGAATGGAGTAGGCGTGTGAGCGCCCCAGCTTTGGGAGGCAGAATTGCTGGATCCCCATCTTCGGTAAATATGTAGATGACAGAGGAGCTGCACAGACACACCAAGCCTGCACAGAGGAGCTACAGGGGACAAACGGTGATTATAGGATTTTTTATTTTTTAACCAGGATGATCCCTTTAAAGTGGACCAAAGCCCAGCTAGATCGGCCCGGGAATCTATAAGATCCAATCAGTGCGCTCAGATCCGCTGACATCACGCCATTTAAGACAGCGTCTAAAGCCAGTGGCTCCGAGTGCGCTGGCGGCCGAATCCTGCGCTTCCCTCTAACAGGGAGCTTGCCCGCGCCGGCCATTATGCAGATGCCAGCGCAGGACAGAGGAGCTGGACAGGTACACCATCCCGATTTTGGATGCCTCAGGCCGATCGATTCCCTCCCCCAGGGGCATCCAAAATCAGGATGCCCCGCTGTGTGAAACCCCCCAGGTCGCCCCATACACTTACCTTGATTCCCAGACCAACGGCACATGTGCGGGCCGCGGCCGCATCCCCGCTATTCCTCTAGCAGGGCTCCCTGTTAGAGGGAAGCGTGGATTGCGGCCGCCAGCGCGATTGGAGCCGCTGGCTTTAGACGCTGTCTTAGATGGCGTGATGTCAGCGTCTCTGAGAGCACTGAGCGGCCGCGCATGCACCGTAGGATCGGGAAGAGGTGAGTTTCTTTGGGCGATTTGGGGGGTTTCACACAGCGGGGAACCCCTGATCGGGGTGCCCCGGGGGAAAGGATCAAAACCAAGGATAGTCAAAATCCTGGGTTTTGATCCACTTTAACCGGTTGCAAATGCAGAAATGAAGAAAAGCTAGCAGGGGTAAAGGCTTTCAATATGTGAAGATTGTTTTTATTAATGTCTATTAATTACAAATGATCTCCCTGTGGCATTTCCCCAAAAGCCCACATGCCTGTTTATTTTGTAAGTTTAAAGTTTACTCTTATTATAATTAAAATGAAATAAATGCAAATAGTTTCCATACAGACTCTTGTTGGGGAATTTAGTCCTGAGACTTGTATAAATTCTGCACAGAGCTCCTTTACATGCCTGGAATTTGCCCAGAGATGCTAAGGGAATTTCCAGTGCAAAACAGTTTCAAGATAAATGATGTTTGCCTTCTTCAGCTTTTTAAGGGAGAGCAATGATATTTACTCAGGGCACAAAAAAAGTGTTACACAATCAAATATTTTATTTCAGTGTCACTAACTATTTTGAAAGATTTATGCGCCTAATGCTAATGGCTTTTTATGTGATTTATTCACAGTGATTTATTTTCAAGGAAACCAATGCTCGGGTTCTAATTTAATTGCCTCCGTCAAACCAAAGGATACTCATTTTTAAAATGTCCTGCACCTAATTGGGTGTTTATAGTATAAGGCCACCTTGGTGAATGACCCACCTAGGGCGGTGCAGTGCTCCCACAAAGCAACTTTGTGGCATTCTACATTAATCTACCACTAGCCACCCACATTGGCAATCATTGTTCTATATTCTTCAGCCAGGAAACTGCTAATGTTTCCAATGTACAACATTCTGGGTAATTACTCCAATGCTTTTCATTAGAGATAAGGAGGCCGATTCATTAATAGCGGCAGGTAGCGACAGTTGAGCGACTGTAGCAGTATTTTCACAGCGCCCGCTAGTAGTCGCTGTGCTTGGCCATTGTTCGGTTGTTGATAGTGACTGAGTCGGTGTGCAGTAATGTTGAATACGGGGTGACGAGTCGCTATTTGACAGGTTCCGCGATGTATGGGTGCGCATGATAGCGACTGGTCAGAGCGACCGGCTCCCACCACATTCATCAAAAAATCACACTCAAAAAATTCTCGCGCTGTGAAATACATGTTTAAACTCCAGAGCGCTGGCGGCAATGTGTTAAAAGTAGTTTTTTAACCCCCAAACCACCATATTTTTGGAAACCAAAAAAAAAAATTTTTGAAAGAATTAAGTAATATGAATACAATAATATCAGACCTGTAATATCAATTCTGCACAAATTTAACCTTAAATTAATTTTAAATTTAACCTTAAAAAAATTAAGTGGTCACAGAATTTTTCACATTTAAAAAAAAAAAAAACATTAATAACTATTAATTATGAATATTTAAAGATTGTTCCATTGAAATGCATTGGAGAGCGCCAGGTAGCGAGAGGTCATACCTGTCGCTGTTCAAGGTCGGACGCTGGCGCTGTGGGCTGAGGCTGGAATAATGATGAATGAGTGGCTATCTGGCGCTATCTCAGTCGCTAAGCAGGATCGGCTTGATAAATGTGTGATTGTGCTGGGGAGCCGGCGTTCTCGTGGCGGTGCCCGCCATTACCGGTCGCTCACCAGTCGCTATTCCTTCATAAATAAGGGCCAAGGAATCAACAATTCAGAAAATGTTAAATTACATCAGAGGGATTCTCTAAAAAAATACATTTTATACTTTGGGGATTTGTTTTGGATGAATTTGATACAGTTATGAGAAAAGACTAGAGCCTGGTTCCCTGTAACAGTTAGAAAGTTGCCAGACTTCCCAAAAAAAAATTAAAGCCTGAAAAGTTTGGTGTGCATAAGCATTCATCCCTCCTAAATCAATATTTTGTAGGGCCACTTGTAGGCTGGTTTCACACCAGTTTGGATACGGAGCTTCCGGGCGAGCACCCCTGATCCTCCTGTGAAGAGCTAACCATAGTAATCTAAGGGCGCTTTGACATGTTAATTAAGTGCGCTCCTCAAAAGCCCTGCCTGCGGGTGCATCACTCACAATCTCCCTCCATGTGAGTGTAGAGCGCTAGCACTGAACGCCCTCTACACGCTGCATACATCGATTGCATGGTGCTCGCTCGAAGGCGCATGCTCTCTGCAATTGGAATAGTGTGAAACCAGCTTTAGCTGCAATAACAGCTGCACGTCTGTTGGGGTATTTATCAGCTTTGTATGTCAATGGGAGACCATGGATGCGGCTACTGCTGATTCGCTATGATAGACTCTGCTGTCAAATTGAGCTCTATACTGGGCTTTAATACGTATGGTGTATGAACATTGTTTATCAACCTTTGGTACACATACCCCAGGAAGTACATGATGATGTTTGGGGGCACACCATCAGGGGGTGTCTGACTGGTATTATTCTAACAGTGAAACATTATCCCCTCTAGCTTAAAAGTACTATGAGGCCTATGGCCTGCTTATTTTAGCACTATATATAATTATTTACCCGCCAGGGGTGCAGGATGTCTGGTCAGTTTCAAACTTCTCTGACTCTTTGGCTGAATGGCAGTAGTGGAATGTATGGATTGACTGGACTAATTATCCCCGGAGCATGTGACCAGCGGTATACATTCACAAATGCGTAGTGTAGAATGCTGTGGATATTTTTTCTAAAAAGTCCATAAATAAGCCACACCTCAAAATGACACCCCAACACTCCATCACATAAAAACGAGGTTAAACTGTACCACTTTGAAGCCGCCAAAAATGGTCAGTTTATGTGTACATTGCAATGTTATTAAATCAGTTTGTACAAATAAATTAGAATAATTAATTTCACAGTTAGATTTAGCTGAAATGATTTTCTCACCTTAAATGATACTCCTAAGAACTAGTGTGTATACAATACTATGACCCATGGAAGTAATGGTGACCTAAAATGTTCCAGGCAAATAACAGGACTTTACAGGAGAAGATATTGCTGGTGAATAACCTGGTGGAAGCCTTCGGAAACGCCTGCACGATCATTAATGAAAATTCAAGTCGCTTTGGCAAATATTTAGAGATGAAATTCACCAAAAATGGAACCGTGGTAGCTGCGCAGATTTCGGAATACTTGCTGGAGAAATCCAGAGTGGTCCACCAAGCCATGTAAGTAGCCCGGCTGCCAGCGATCAAGTTATGCCGCATTGTGATACACGCGCATGCATCCTTGCTTTCTATGCTGTAAATCAGGAATTCTCAACCTGTGGCCTGTGGGTCACATGGGCCTGTTTAATGTGGCCCTCGGCCTGGTGCTGGGAAAGTGCCAGTGGTAAATAGGTAGTTTAGGTAATTAAGCAGAAGCTCAGTAAAGCTACAGGAGGCAGTAGAAGCTTGGATAAATGTGGTAACATTTGATGCTTGAAGTTTTCCAAGAACCCCAACAATAAAGGGGAAATCCTTGTACAACACAATTGGTGCCCCTGGGTGGCCTTTCGGTTGTAACAATGAAGTACTAGCTTTTAGCTGTATTAATAGCTTTGGACAGGGTTTAGACAGGTTTGGGGATTAGAGACAAGGTTTAGATATGACACCGCTATGGGAAGGGCTTTATAGATATAAAAAAGGGAACCATTATATATGGGACCCATAACAGGGTATAAATTCACCTCATTTTTTGTAATCTTAATAATATTATATGTTATGATAAAAGTCAGGAGTCTTTGGTTTGGTGTAATAGGGGTTGTGAGTGAGGTATATGTCATTTAAATGTATTTGTGATTCATGTGTAAGTGTGGAAGGTGTGTGTAGGGGCAATATTGGTGATTGATTCTAATCTAGGGCTGGGTGATTTCTTGCCCACGGGGCATCCCTCTTTGGGATGTTTTGCAGTGTTAAAAAAACCCTGATTTCCCCTGTATAATCATCTTAATGCTCAAATCCACAGCTCGTGTGCGGTTCTCTGGGAGTCACCACACTTGAATGTCTGTCAGTGGGGCCGTGCAGGCCTGGGAGGGGAGGGATCATGGCCGCTGCGGGTTGCTTCAGCGTGCGGCAAAGCTTTTAGACTTAGTGGACCAAAACCCACCCTGGAGTCTCTGAGACTCCAGGGAAGGTATACACCCTCCCCTGGGGAACCCTGATCAGGGGTGCCCTGCTGTGTGAAACCCTCCAGGTCGCCTGAAAACTTACTACCGTTCCCCGCATCCCCGCAATGCCTTTAGCAGGGTGCGTGCCCGCACCAGGCATTTGTGAATGGCTTCCTGTTAAAGGGTAGCGGGGGATGCGGCCGCCAGCGCGCTCGGATCCACTCGCATTATATGAGCTCCTGGAGAAAGGGGCTTGGACGGATCCAAGTGCACTGATTGGACGAGAGGGCTGCGCATGCGCCATAGGACCAGGGAAGGGTGAGTGATATTGGGCGACCTGGGGGGTGTCACACAGCAGGGCACCCCCGATCGGGGTGCCCAGGGGGCAATGACCAAACCCAGGATAGTCAAAATCCTGGATTTTGCTCCACTTTAAGTGTTGAGGGCAAGCTGAGCTATAGTACCACCGAAAAAAAAGTCCAAAGAGTACAAATTCTGCCAAATTCCTGGTGACCTTTTAGCTATAGATAGAAACATTAAACATTTCCATTAAACTTTTCTGTCTGTTGCCTGACTGGTAATTCCACAAGTCCACAGCCATAGTTAAGATATTTTCTTAGGCAATGCATTTTTATTTTATTTCTTTTATTATGTCCCACTTAAGAATAATACACACACCTCATTAGTCTTTATTATTTTTTTTGCACTTTCAGAGGAGAGAAAAACTTTCATATTTTTTATTATATATATGCGGGCCTGTCAGAGAAGAAGAAACTGGCCCATTACAAATTGCCGGAGAACAAGCCCCCCAGGTACCACTATCGGTTTAGCGAAACATGTTTCCTGAAGCTTGCAAGTTATGGCTTTCCTGATGGTCATTTATCTCCCCTTCCAGATATCTGCAAAATGAGCATATTAAAATGGTACAAGATTTTATGAATAACACCTTCTATAAAACTCAGTTTGATTTAATTGAGCAATGTTTCAAGGTAATAGGCTTTACATTGGAGGTGAGTGAAGCCGACTTTATTTTTCCTTTCCGGGGTGATGAAGGTGACAGCAGACCTAATTATTGTGTCCTGTCTGTACATTTATCTTGGGAACTTGCTGCCATTATACATTTAGAATAATATATATTGTCCTGAAATGAAACATTTTATTCGCAAAAGAAAAAGATGAATAAAACTGCTCTGCAAATATACTTCAGGATTAAAGTTATAGTCAGATGTGCAGCTCTAGTGGAAAATTAACAGTTTATAATCTAACAACATCACAATTAGAGATGCGTGAACTTAAAATCAACAAATTTCCCCAAGAAATATGGGTTAATCCGAATCGAACTCATTCATAAAATAAAAAAATAAGCTTTCTTCTGTCCCTGTTCCTCATCCTCCCACCAGCCACCAGCAGTGGAACAGAGAATAGAGACCCTCTGCTCCCTACTTGGCTTGCTCCCCACCGCAGGGAGGGGCTTTTATACCGGTGAATGAAAGAAGGGGCACCCATGCTGTTATTTTTAAGGCTTCCCCTCTCTAGTAAAAGCAGTCCAGGCTGTGGTGACTGTTAGATTAGGTTGCTGAGGCCGACACCCAGCCCCCAGCCCTGAAGGCTACCAGGTTGCATAGCCCACATGGGTCACGGGTTCTTCTGCACTCTCCTGGGCTTTGGGGATGCAGGTAATAGGGCAGCACCCCTCCTACAGTGTGAACTGGTATAGGGGTCTCAAGGACCCCTTATCAGTTCACAAAGGGTTTAATGTAAAAAAAAAACTCACATAGAAGGAAAAAAGGCCTTTATCCATTGCCATTCACTGTTCTCCCACGCCGTCCGCCGATGCCTCTGAAAGCCGGATTGATTGCAGAAGCCAGGTACGAGGCAGAGGATCGGTGTCCCATGCGACTCATGCAACTTCTGTCAATCACTCTGGCTTCTAAAATCTTGCTCCCACTGCATGGAGGGGCATGGAAGTGAGACAACTGGAGTGCAGGGATGTGGATGACTGTGGAGAGCAGCGCAGGACAGCGTGGAAAGACCAGAGGACAGCGAGAGAGCAGGTGAGTTCTGATTTGTGCTCATTTTTCCCTGAAATTCGGAGCGAACTCTGGTTCCACCGAAATTTATTAGTTCGCCTTTTTTCTTGCACTCCCTTCCTGTTGCTTTCCTTTTACTGTATCTTTACTTGTTATGTAAAAAATATATGTTACTTGGAAAAAGAAAAAACCTTTGGCCCAACAGATATCGCCAGACCTTTTTTTTTTCAAAGCAGTTCACTTACACCCCGTCACCAGAAAAACCCTGACCCAAGCATTTCTCCAGATCCCTTGCCAGGAGCGTGCTGCAGTCTTGGTGAAGGGTATCACCCCGAAGTATCAGCAGCTACAGAGGCTTGGGGCAAAGTGCCCCTCTCTTCAAAATGCCAGGACCAGGTCTGCTTTAACACCTGGCAATTCCCCATAATGGTGGAAAGCCCTTTCTATCCCGCATTATCTTGTTACAAGGCTTGTTATAAACTCAGTAGGTGATTCTAAAAATATAAAGGTAATCCTGATTATTATAAGATGGTCATTTGTGATTTTGATTTGTGATTTGTGGCTATTAAAACTCCCTATTTGGTTTTAGGAACTCGGAAGTGTGTACAGCATCCTTGCAGCAATTCTTAATGTGGGTAACATTGACTTTACATCGGTGGCTTCAGAACATCAGATAGACAAGAGCCACATTTCTAACCCATCAGTACTTGAGAACTGTGAGAGTCCCTTCATTTTGATTCATTTTAATTTGTGTTTATTGTATTTACCTTATATTTCTGTTTTCATAGATTTCCCTAGGTTATCCAGAGGAAGGAAACAACACACTTAAAGTGTAATTAAATTTTTATTAGGGACAACAGCAATAAACCTATGAAAGAACGCACATGGAATTAAAGAGGAACAACACACAGGAATTACACTTTCCCATGTGTTGTCCCTCTGTGTGGTGACATTCCAAATTGGGTTGCCTTGCTGTGTGTATCCCCCCAGGTCGGCCCATTTCACTCACCTTCCTTCCACTCCCACAGCGCAGACTCTGGCGACAGCGAGTGCGCTGATTGGTGGCGAGCTCAGCCAATCAGTGCGCACGCTGTCACTCGGCTCCCTATGGTGCCGCTGACAGCTAAGCCGTCTGGACAACTAAGTAGCCAAGCAGTTCTGAATGGAGCTGAGCGGCACCGCCAGCCGCATCCCCCACCCACCTTGCAGCCAAAGCGTGCCTGTGACACCCACTAGAGGTGAGCGGGGATGGAGCCGGAGTGCACAGCGAGGGCTCCAGGAGTGCGCCAAGGGCTCCAGGAGAAGGTGATTGAAATTGGTGATGGGGGGGTATCACACAGTGGGGCATGCCAATTAAGGATGCCCCAAGGAGTGGGAATCGGATGTCCCTGGAGTCTTTTAGACTCCAGGGCCTCCAGTGTTCCTCTTTAAGTAATAAATGAAATATGGTTAAATCAGAATGCTCCCATTTTGCTTTGACATCTTTGCACACCATTGCCATTCTCACATTCTCCTGCATGAGTTAGTGACTTGGAATGGTCAATGGTCACTAGAATGGAATGGCTCTTTGTCAATTTGTGGAATTTCATGTTGGGTGTAAGACCATCCTTTGTGGTACACAGTTCTATACAAAGTTTAGTCCTATTCAGCTACTGTTCTAATCCACATTTTGCCAAGAACGACATTACTGAGTAAATAGAAAGGACAGCCCTTCATTACTTTAAGACTTGAAGGTCAATCCAGAAAGTTTTCTAAACTTTGAAAGTATCCTCAATTGCATCAAATTCTATAATGAAACTGACTTTCTTGTGGACCGCCCCAGAAAAGAAGCTCAAGAATAACTTCTTCTGCAAAGGATAGATTCATGAGTTCACAGCCTAGGAAACAGCACCTCAGATTAGAACCTATATTATTGCTACATAGGGATCAAGTGCCAAACACAAACTTAGCGTGGGTTTTGGTTCACTTTAAAGCGATAAACGAGACCAACGAACGAATTCTCATTGATTGCTTAATTGCAGCGGGCATTTCCACTCTTCCATCAGTTATCATCTTAATGCGAATATTAATTCACTAATCGTTCCATGGAATGGGCCATTAGACTACAACAGCAAGAGGAGAATAGTTTAGAAAAGGAATGGATATTACAGCAATGGATCAGATTTTTGGTTCCAATGGCAGAAAAGGTGTTTGGATGGTGTATGCCTGTGATTTGTAATGTTGGGGTGCATTGCTGGGTACACTCTTGATCATTTATTCAAAATCCAAAGCATACCTAACCAGCATGGCTTGCACGGCATTCTGCAGCAACATGGCATCCCATCTAGTTTGCACTTGGTGTGACCATAATTTGTTTTTCAACAGGACAATTACCCTAAACACACCTCTGGGCTATGTAAGGGCATTGGACCAAGAAAGAAACTGTATAGATCCTGTCATCTTGCCCATCACCTATCCTAAACCTAGTTGAGATGGTTTGGGATGGGTTGGGCCCCAGATTAAAAGAAAGGCAGCCAAGAAGTTTTCAGCACCTCTGGAAACACCTACAACAGTGTTGGAAACCATTCCAGGTCACTACCTTATGAAACTGAGAGAAAAAGCCAAGAGTGTACATAGCTGTCATAAAAGCAAAATAAGGTTAAAAGCAAAAGGAGAAAATATAAAATATATTCTAGTTTCATTAACACTACATTATTCCATATGTGTTCCTTCATAGTTTTCATGTCTTCGATGCTATATGTACAATGTAGAAAACAAGAATCTACAATGTAGAAAAAACAACTTGTATGATTCCTAAAGCTTAATCTTGTTTTCCGAATGTTTTTACATTGGTCTCCAGCAAAGACAAGAAATAGAATGTGTTTTATCCCCTTTTAAAATGCTGGGCATGCCAACATCAGCAAGTCAATCCTGGAACAGCAGCTGTGCTTCAGCTGTGCTTCAGCTCATGAGGTCTGATTCACATTAGCATAATGAATTCTGATGGAACAACAAAAGAAACATCACATTTAGAGATTGCTGCTGAAATGCTGCTGACATCTCATCATGGTTCAACATTTCATGATGATATTTCTGGTTGAAATGTAGCACAGCGTACACGAAAGATCCAACTTGCCTAAGTAAAAGAATCCTGCAGATTGTACGATAGACCTATAGCAGAACAAACCTGAGAATTTGACTTTCCCTGGTGCTGTCCTGTGCCCCAGGGGCATTCCAAATTGGGGCGCCCATAAAAGCTCACCTTTCCAATGGAACATACGCCGGCCCTCGTCCAATCAGAGCCCATTGTATTGACTACGTCATTCGCTAAAGGGCTCTGATTAAAATCAATCCCACAGGGGATGTGGCCGCCTGCACTGTTGGTGTAAGGAAAGGCGAGTATTTCCAGGTGCCCCGGGGGAAGGGGGCAGTCACACAGCGAAGCATCCAGATTCCAGGCCGGCCGCTCCGCTTTAAAGTAAAACAATCCACGTGGGCTCAGGATGAGAGTTGGGGCTTCAGTGCATGTGGTAAAAGGTAGACCAATATTAGAATCAATATAATGGTCTGATATTCAGCATCAGGACGTTTATGCAGATTTTCTAGGTTGTGGAGACCTATGTGGAAATAAAAAAGAAATAGTGTCCATGCATTAGAAAGAATATATATATATTCTTTTAGGAGGGTCAGATTTGGTGACAGAATTCCTTTAAAGTAAACTAAAACCCACACCCCAACAGCCCTGAAATCTATAAGATTCCAGGGTCGCTGTATGAAACCCCTCAGTCGGAAGGTGGAAACTCACCTTCTTTCTGGGTCAAATGGGCGGCATGGGCATGCTCCATGTTATAGGGTAGCGAGGGATGTAACGGTCAGCACACTAAGACCCGTTCTTCTTAGAAAAGCTGTTAGACAAAGGAACGAGAGTGAATCCGAGCATACCGATTGGATGAGAGGGCTGCGCATGCGCCATAGGACCGTGGAAAGGTGAGTGAGATCGGGTGTGCTCCGGGGGCAGGAACCAAAACCCAGGATAGTCAAAATCCACTTTAACTCTAGCCATGAGAGAATTATTGGTCAAGGGATGGAGACATTTTGAAGTGATTGTGCAATCTCTAAAAGACAACTGCAATTGGAGGGGTTGTGCCCAACTAAGGACAGGGGGTGACCACCATTGTTAAGTCAGATATTATTATTATTGTTTATTTATATAGTGCCATCATCTTCTGTAGCACTGTATGAGGTATAGATAGAGAAAAGGTAAAACATATAGTACAGAGACCCATACAGACAAGATGCTACAAAGTTCAGACCAAATGTTGTGGAAACAAGAGACAACAGGAAAGAGAGCCCTGCTCTTTCAAGCTTACTGCCTAAAGGATATGACTGACAATGCGGCCCGAATGATGTGGGACTCAATTGGGTGATCTGGTAAAAATCTCTAGACATAAAGTGAGTCTGGACAATCACTTTAATCAAGAGGCTCCCTACCAGTCTACTGTCTATAGAGACAGTGCTGAAATATTGTTTTTATAGGTTTTTACAGGTTTGCATCACCTGTAAAATATTTTCTATATCTTCATATCATTTGCTTGTTCTGTATAAAGCCCCTCGTACTGTATGACTCCTGACACACTGCATGTATCTACAATTATAATGTAAAATAAACTGGAATTTAAATGAAATTTTATACACATCCAAACAGCAAAACTATACCGATATTGAAGGAATAAATGGTTTTTACTTTGTGTGAACAGCATCCATTTTTTTTTTCATTTTGTATATGCTAAGTCACCATTTGGCGAAATACTCTATGCACGTAGCCCACAATATACAGGAACAAAAAGTTTTGAGTCTTTGAGAAATGTAATGATAAAAAAGGCTGCTCGAAACCGCTTGTAGGGGCTTACAAAAATGATGCCTATGTCACCAGGACGTAGTAGCTTCTAGAAAGTTCTGCTTGTTGTGTATAAATACTGAACTGCTGCAATAAAGAGTAGATCACTCTGGGAAACTGCAACTTGTGCCTGTGTCATAGTTTCTTAAGGGTGGTCTCCAGTGCTGAGGAGTTTGAATGCCGCTCTATATAGGAGGACATGATAGCCAGAACAGCCTACACCTTAACAGATATATTCTGCATGTTGTGCATAAAAAGCCTCAGGAAGCAAAGGTTATCCTACTCACCAAGGTCACAGACAACAAAGCATACAGTGCTGACAGAAGATCCAACCCTTAACTTCGCTTGTTTGTAGTTCAAATTTAAGAGACTGTATAAGGTGACATTTATCTCTTTCCTTTCTAGCTGCTTCTCTGCTCTGTATCCAAGCTGATGAGCTACAAGACGCTCTCACCTCTCACTGCGTGGTGACGCGTGGTGAAACGATAATCCGCCAGAACACTGTGGAGAAAGCAGCTGACGTCAGAGATGCCATGTCCAAAGCCCTGTACGGAAGACTCTTCAGCTGGATTGTAAATCGAATCAATGCTTTACTGAAACCAAGTGAAGAACTAAGGTAACGGAGGCAGGGCATCATATGTGGTTTAAAGGAAAAATTTTTGGCAGGTTTGCAGTGTTGTTAGCCTCTTTTGGAATGTAAAGATTGTGCCCCCATAGCTGTGATTTACTTATCAGCATGCCATTTCTACGTTTCCTTGTTTTGAGTAAAGCCTTTCATATAGCTGTTGCCTGCAAATCCCAAAAGCCTTCCACTGCCAAGGGTGAGCTCCCCCCCCCAAAGCAGAGCAGAGAAAAATAAGGCAGCATTAATGACAGACATCCAATGCCAGGTGAGAGCTTTAGCTAATGGAACACAAGATTGTGATCTCACCAAGAGGTTGAATTAGAGCAGGAGGGGTAAAACCTGTGAGCTCAGGAATATGGAGCGTCATCTCTGCCTCAGAAGAAAACAACAACACAGAGTTGCAAACAAATAAAAAAAAAACATAAGCTTAGTACATTGAGGACGTCATTTTATCTTACAATAATGAAACATTTTGAAAATGGCATCAAAAGTGTACACATTGCTCAATTATTGCATTTAGAGAGATTCTAGAATAGTGGTCTTATACTGTAAGCCAGTTTCTTCCTAAGCTATTTCTGATTTCATGAAAAACATTTACTTACCTGTTCTATATTAATTGCATCTATGTTGGAAGCTCATTGCTGCTATGGCATTGGAGACAACACTTATAGCACCCAATCATTGCAGTTGGGTCACCACTAATTTATTTGCCAGTGTTGCATGCTCAGTTGTGATCCAGAACTGCTTGAGAACATGAGGTTGGCATCAGAGCTAGCTGTTAGCAGAAGTAAAGCACAGTGCCAGGCTATAAATAATTGATCCATCGGGGATAAGGTAAGTGTATTCCTCATTGTGTTTTGAACCAAACCCAGGATTGTCAACGTTTTACGAAATTTGGGGTAAAAATCACTTGAGGCGGGCTCACCCCCACCTAGGATAAATCCTTATTTGGGATACCCCACAACCTCAAAGAGCAGGCATGAAATTGGCAAAATGTTTACCCTTCCATGGGGGCAGCCACAACAAAGCAGTGAGAAGCTGCTGATGCCGATAGGCCCTAAAAGAGATTTTTTTTAGGCTGATTTTGTGAGCTTATCTAACTTTTAACTCGCAGGGCATCCCATATCAAGATGTCCCAACAGTGGGGGGGCTTGAGGGGACCTAAAATCATTAAATAAAACAAACATTCCATACTCCCCTTTTGTCCACCCCCAAAGATGATTGCTCCTAGTGCAACACTGCATCAGTCATGATGCCCTTTACATTGAGTGCAATGTAGGTGGGAGCAATAGGTCTTGCCCAGCTGTGCCTGATGGTGGGGGCAGAATCTTTATCTAGGGTATTCAATAAATCGGGGAGTCTATAAAAATAAGAGGGAATGTCTCAAATAAGGTTGAGAAGCTCTTCACATTTTAATGACCCCCCAGGGCTCAAGGATCCAAAGTTTAACCTGCTTTCTTTGCTTGCCTAGGCTGTGTCAGAAGATGGTTCACCATAACACCTTACCCCATGCTAAGTTTATTTGGCAAATAGAAGTGTTCTTTATATGATTATGGTCTGCTGGTTTGGGGTACATGGGCTTCAGTATCTTCTTTATGCAGCACCTGTTTTTTTTAACCATAGGCCTTCATAGTAAACTGTCAGATATAAATACCGCACTGACCCAAATGCAGATTCCTGCTGGTGAAACATTTTAGGAATTTTCAAGAATGTGGAAAAAGGGCTCCGTTCTCAAGAGTTCTGTTAGGATCAACACATTTGTTACAATGGTTTTTCTATGTTAGAAAGTATAAATTAAGTGTGTTATCTGTGGTGCTTCCAACCAAGTATGCGTGGTCTTTGTGGTTATCTGTCCTTCCTTTTCTTCTGTTTTGTCTCCTGTTCTCCACCCACTCATAGGTGTTTGTAATTTCCTCCTCTTAGTATCCCAGTATGTAACCCCCACTTTCTTGCTGGATCATTCCGTAAGTCCTGCAAGTGTCTGGATGTGTTCCCTGCAGCTGAACATTCAGCACCCTGCTGCTATGTTGGGCATTAGGCCTTCTGATTGGCTGTTTAGGGTTTCCTACCTACTACTGCATGTAATATTGGGTAATCTCTGGCTTCTACTCTGTTTTGCTTTTCTTGGTATCCTGTTCACTATCAGCCTTCTGACCCCTTTCCAGGTCTGCCACCACCAGAGGAGGGTCTGAGAATTGTACATCCTCACTTGGGAATAAACTGAATAAGCAGGGTGTTAACAGGCCCAACGTATTCACCCAATTTCCTCTCTAATTGTGCAGAAGGGTTATTTTGGTGTGTTTCTTATTTGTTCCCATGACTCTCTTGCCTGTTCCCAGTTTGTGCCTCACTCCTCTGTTCCCACTGTCCCTAACATGTTGTGGAACTTGGCTTGGCTTCCAATCTCTTCTGGCTCTTTGACTCACTTCTATCCTCTCAGCTAGTTAATGTCTGTATGTCCCTGATTCTTGATCTCACATGTCCAGGCCTGACAAGTTTATGACCATGCCCAGTTGTCCTCACTGCCCCATAGTTCTCCATACATTCTATGATGGTGTCTGTCTTTGCTACAGCGTATTAATGGACTGGCAGACCCACTCTGCACCTAAAGACTGAAGAAACAAAATGAACAATAGCATCATTCAGCAACTTGGCCCTGGCCAATAGCAAAAAAGTCTTCTTATCTTCCTGTCTTCAAATTACCGGAGCCCAATCTCCTCAATCATTTTTAAAGCTTAGGTATTGATGGGAGTATAAAACATGAAATGTGAGCTGAAAGCACATTCATCCCATAATTGCACACAATTAAACAAGTTGTTTGATCTTTTCAGTGAGGATGATCTTGGCTACAATATTGGGATTCTCGATATTTTCGGTTTCGAGAATTTTAAAAAGAATTCTTTTGAACAACTCTGCATTAACATTGCGAACGAACAAATCCAGTTCTACTTCAATCAGCACATATTCGCTTGGGAGCAGGTAAAGACTACGAACGCTAGATAAAATCTCATAATAAAAATGATATCAGTGGTTAGACCAAAAACCAAAATCTCATAATAAAAATGATATCAGTGGTTAGACCAAAAACCAAAATCTCATAATAACTGATAATATGTAGCATTTATGGAGAGAAAAGTTGTATAATTAAAGTTCAAACATTTAATGTACAAAAATGTCTATAGGCACATTCATATCTTTTAAAAATATGTGACAGGTTTTCCAACAGCCGCTGTGTCCATTTGATAGAGATAGAGAATAATAAATTGGTAGATTGGCTTTTGCATTGTGTTGCTTTGACATTTAGAATCCTCAATACATACTACCACAACAATATATACTCACACATAGTCCCGCAAATCGACGATATTCCAGGGCTTTGAAACTCCCCTCCACCGAGGATTCCGACCGCACCCTCCCCGTGCCAGACCATGGCCCAAGGTCACATTGCTGCCTCATCACTGCTTCCTGGCATCAATTGTGATGACTGGCTACACTCACTCCATTCATTGCTCTGTATGTCCGATGAATCTTACATTCTGCAGGTGGTGACCCCCAGAAAAAAGGATGTGGGTATGCTGTGGAATGGTAAAACTCTATGTTCTATCCTTCATTGAGCCATTGAGGTGTCACACTGTGGTGGGTTTCATGCTGTAGGGCTTCTTAATTTTGGATGCTTCCTAGGAAAGGGTTTAAAACTGATTATTTTTTAGACTCTAACTTGCTGCCAAACTATGTTTTGTACCCATCTCTGCCCTGTTCCATGCTGCACCCCCATCCCCGCCATGCTCCATACTGCACCCCAGTCTATACTCATCTGCATCTCCATCTCTGCCCTGCTCCATGCTACTCCCCAATCTCTGCCCTTCTCCATGCTGCTCCCCAATATCTGCCCCCCACCTCTGCCCTGCTCCATGCTTCTCCCCCATCTCTGCCCTGTTCCATGCTGCACCCCCATCCCCGCCATGCTCCATACTGCACCCCAGTCTATACTCATCTGCATCTCCATCACGCTGCATCTCCATCTCTGCCCCGCTCCATGCTACTCCCCAATCTCTGCCCTTCTCCATGCTGCTCCCCAATATCTGCCCCCCACCTCTGCCCTGCTCCATGCTTCTCCCCCATCTCTGCCCTGCTCCATGCTGCTCCCCCATCTCTGCCCGGCTCCATCCTGCCCCCCTACTCTGCCCTGCTCCATGCTGCTCCCCCATCTCTGCCCGGCTCCATGCTGCTCGCCCATCTCTGCCCTGCTCCATGCTGCTCCCCCATCTCTGTCCTGCTCCATGTTGCTCCCCCATCTCTGCCCAGCTCCATGCTGCTCCCCCATCTCTGCCCGGCTCCATGCTGCTCGCCCATCTCTGCCCTGCTCCATGCTGCTCCCCCATCTCTGCCCGGCTCCATGCTGCTCGCCCATCTCTGCCCTGCTCCATGCTGCTCCCCCATCTCTGCCCTGCTCCATGCTGCTCCCCCATCTCTGCCCTGCTCCATGTTGCTCCCCCATCTCTGGCCAGCTCCATGCTGCTCCCCCATCTCTGCCCTGCTCCATGCTACTCCCCCATCTCTGCCCTGTGCCATGCTGCTCCCCATCTCTTCCCTGCTCCATGCTACTCCCCCATCTCTGCCCTGCTCCATGCTACTCCCCCATCTCTGCCCTGTGCCATGCTGCTCCCCATCTCTTCCCTGCTCCATGCTGCTCCCCATCTCTTCCCTGCTCCATGCTGCTCCCCATCTCTGCCCTGCTCCATGCTGCTCCCCATCTCTGCCCTGTGCCATGCTGCTCCCCATCTCTGCCCTGCTCCATGCTGCTCCCCATCTCTGCCCTGCTCCATGCTGCTCCCCCATCTCTGCCCTGCTCCATGCTGCTCCCCATCTCTGCCCTGCTCCATGCTGCTCCCCATCTCTGCCCTGCTCCATGCTGCTCCCCATCTCTGCCCTGTGCCATGCTGCTCCCCATCTCTTCCCTGCTCCATGCTGCTCCCCATCTCTTCCCTGCTCCATGCTGCTCCCCATCTCTGCCCTGCTCCATGCTGCTCCCCATCTCTGCCCTGCTCCATGCTGCTCCCCATCTCTTCCCTGCTCCATGCTGCTCCCCATCTCTTCCCTGCTCCATGCTGCTCCCCCATCTCTGCCCTGCTCCATGCAGCTCCTCATCTCTGCCCTGCTCCATGCTGCTCCCCATCTCTGCCCTGCTCCATGCTGCTCCCCATCTCTGCCCTGCTCCATGCTGCTCCCCCATCTCTGCCCTGTGCCATGCTGCTCCCCATCTCTGCCCTGTGCCATGCTGCTCCCCCATCTCTGCCCAGCTCCATGCTGCTCCCCCATATCTGCCCTGCTCCATGCTGCTCCCCCATATCTGCCCTGCTCCATGCTGCTCCCCCATTTCTGCCCTGCTCCATGCTGCTCCCCATCTCTGCCCTGCTCCATGCTGCTCCCCCATCTCTGCCCTGCTCCATTCTGCTCCCCCATCTCTGCCCTGCTCCATGCTGCTCCCCCATCTCTGCCCTGCTCCATGCTGCTCCCCATCTCTTCCCTGCTCCATGCTGCTCCCCATCTCTGCCCTGCTCCATGCTGCTCCCCATCTCTGCCCTGTGCCATGCTGCTCCCCATCTCTGCCCTGCTCCATGCTGCTCCCCCATCTCTGCCCTGTGCCATGCTGCTCCCCATCTCTTCCCTGCTCCATGCTGCTCCCCATCTCTTCCCTGCTCCATGCTACTCCCCCATCTCTGCCCTGTGCCATGCTGCTCCCCATCTCTTCCCTGCTCCATGCTGCTCCCCATCTCTTCCCTGCTCCATGCTGCTCCCCATCTCTTCCCTGCTCCATGCTGCTCCCCATCTCTGCCCTGCTCCATGCTGCTCCCCATCTCTTCCCTGCTCCATGCTGCTCCCCATCTCTGCCCTGCTCCATGCTGCTCCCCATCTCTGCCCTGTGCCATGCTGCTCCCCATCTCTGCCCTGTGCCATGCTGCTCCCCCATCTCTGCCCAGCTCCATGCTGCTCCCCATCTCTGCCCTGTGCCATGCTGCTCCCCATCTCTGCCCTGTGCCATGCTGCTCCCCATCTCTGCCCTGTGCCATGCTGCTCCCCATCTCTGCCCTGCTCCATGCAGCTCCCCATCTCTGCCCTGTGCCATGCTGCTCCCCCATCTCTGCCCAGCTCCATGCTGCTCCCCCATATCTGCCCTGCTCCATATTGCCCCCCCATCTCTGCCCTGCTCCATGCTGCTCCCCCATTTCTGCCCTGCTCCATGCTGCTCCCCATCTCTGCCCTGCTCCATGCTGCTCCCCAATTTCTGCCCTGCTCCATGCTGCTCCCCATCTCTGCTCTGCTCCATGCTGCTCCCCCATATCTGCCCTGCTCCATGCTGCTCCCCCATATCTGCCCTGCTCCATGCTGCTCCCCCATTTCTGCCCTGCTCCATGCTGCTCCCCATCTCTACCCTGCTCCATGCTGCTCCCCCATCTCTGCCCTGCTCCATGCTGCTCCCCCATCTCTGCCCTGCTCCATGCTGCTCCCCCATCTCTGCCCTGCTCCATGCTGCTCCCCCATCTCTGCCCTGCTCCAAGCTACTTCCCCATCTCTGCCCTGCTCCATGCTGCTCCCCCATATCTGCCCTGCTCCATACTGCTCCCCCATCTCTGCCCTGCTCCATGATACTCCCCCATCTCTGCCCTGCTCCATGCTGCTCCCCCATATCTGCCCTGCTCCATGCTGCTCCCCTGTTTCTGCCCTGCTCCATGCTGCTCCCCCATATCTGCCCTGCTCCATGCTGCTCCCCCGTTTCTGCCCTGCTCCATGCTGCTCCCCCATATCTGCCCTGCTCCATGCTGCTCCCCCATATCTGCCCTGCTCCATGCTGCTCCCCCATCTCTGCCCTGCTCCATGCTGCTCCCCCATATCTGCCCTGCTCCATGCTGCTCCCCCATTTCTGCCCCTGCTCCATGCTACTCCCCCACCTCTGCCCTGCTCCATGCTGCTCCCCCATATCTGCCCTGCTCCATGCTGCTCCCCCATATCTGCCCTGCTCCATGCTGCTCCCCCATATCTGCCCTGCTCCATGCTGCTCCCCCATCTCTGCCCTGCTCCATGCTGCTCCCCCATATCTGCCCTGCTCCATGCTGCTCCCCCATTTCTGCCCCTGCTCCATGCTACTCCCCCACCTCTGCCCTGCTCCATGCTGCTCCCCATCTCTGCCCTGCTCCATGCTGCTCCCCCATATCTGCCCTGCTCCATGCTGCTCCCCCATATCTGCCCTGCTCCATGATACTCCCCCATCTCTGCCCTGCTCCAAGCTACTTCCCCATCTCTGCCCTGCTCCATGCTGCTCCCCCATATCTGCCCTGCTCCATGCTGCTCCCCCGTTTCTGCCCTGCTCCATGATACTCCCCCATCTCTGCCCTGCTCCATGCTGCACCCCCATATCTGCCCTGCTCCATGATACTCCCCCATCTCTGCCCTGCTCCAAACTACTTCCCCATCTCTGCCCTGCTCCATGCTGCTCCCCCATATCTGCCCTGCTCCATGCTGCTCCCCCGTTTCTGCCCTGCTCCATGATACTCCCCCATCTCTGCCCTGCTCCAAGCTACTTCCCCATCTCTGCCCTGCTCCATGCTGCTCCCCCATATCTGCCCTGCTCCATGCTGCTCCCCCGTTTCTGCCCTGCTCCATGCTGCTCCCCCATCTCTGCCCTGCTCCATGCTGCTCCCCCATATCTGCCCTGCTCCATGCTGCTCCCCCAAATCTGCCCAGCTCCATGCTGCTCCCCATCTCTGCCCTGCTCCATGCTGCTCCCCCATTTCTGCCCTGCTCCATGCTGCTCCCCATCTCTGCTCTGCTCCATGCTGCTCCCCCATATCTGCCCTGCTCCATGCTGCTCCCCCATATCTGCCCTGCTCCATGCTGCTCCCCCATTTCTGCCCTGCTCCATGCTGCTCCCCCATTTCTGCCCTGCTCCATGCTGCTCCCCATCTCTACCCTGCTCCATGCTGCTCCCCCATATCTGCCCTGCTCCATACTGCTCCCCCATCTCTGCCCTGCTCCATGATACTCCCCCATCTCTGCCCTGCTCCAAGCTACTTCCCCATCTCTGCCCTGCTCCATGCTGCTCCCCCATATCTGCCCTGCTCCATGCTGCTCCCCCATATCTGCCCTGCTCCATACTGCTCCCCCATCTCTGCCCTGCTCCAAGCTACTTCCCCATCTCTGCCCTGCTCCATGCTGCTCCCCCATATCTGCCCTGCTCCATACTGCTCCCCCATCTCTGCCCTGCTCCATGATACTCCCCCATCTCTGCCCTGCTCCAAGCTACTTCCCCATCTCTGCCCTGCTCCATGCTGCTCCCCCATATCTGCCCTGCTCCATGCTGCTCCCCCATATCTGCCCTGCTCCATACTGCTCCCCCATCTCTGCCCTGCTCCTAGCTACTTCCCCATCTCAGCCCTGCTCCATGCTTCTCCCCCATTTCTGCCCTGCTCCATGCTGCTCCCCCATATCTGCCCTGCTCCATGCTGCTCCCCCGTTTCTGCCCTGCTCCATGCTGCTCCCCCATCTCTGCCCTGCTCCATGCTGCTCCCCCATCTCTGCCCTGCTCCATGCTGCTCCCCCATATCTGCCCTGCTCCATGCTGCTCCCCCATCTCTGCCCTGCTCCATGCTGCTCCCCCATATCTGCCCTGCTCCATGCTGCTCCCCCATTTCTGCCCCTGCTCCATGCTGCTCCCCCATCTCTGCCCAGCTCCATGCTGCACCCCATCTCTGCCCTGCTCCATGCTGCTCCCCCATTTCTGCCCTGCTCCATGCTGCTCCCCATCTCTGCTCTGCTCCATGCTGCTCCCCATCTCTGCCCTGCTCCATGCTGCTCCCCCATTTCTGCCCTGCTCCATGCTGCTCCCCATCTCTGCTCTGCTCCATGCTGCTCCCCCATATCTGCCCTGCTCCATGCTGCTCCCCCATATCTGCCCTGCTCCATGCTGCTCCCCCATTTCTGCCCTGCTCCATGCTGCTCCCCATCTCTACCCTGCTCCATGCTGCTCCCCCATATCTGCCCTGCTCCATGCTGCTCCCCCATTTCTGCCCCTGCTCCATACTGCTCCCCCATCTCTGCCCTGCTCCATGATACTCCCCCATCTCTGCCCTGCTCCATGCTGCTCCCCATCTCTGCCCTGCTCCATGCTGCTCCCCCATATCTGCCCTGCTCCATGCTGCTCCCCCATTTCTGCCCTGCTCCATGCTGCTCCCCCATCTCTGCCCTGCTCCATGCTGCTCCCCCATATCTGCCCTGCTCCATGCTGCTCCCCCATATCTGCCCTGCTCCATGCTGCTCCCCCATTTCTGCCCCTGCTCCATGCTGCTCCCCCATCTCTGCCCAGCTCCATGCTGCTCCCTCATCTCTGCCCTGCTCCATGCTGCTCCCCCATTTCTGCCCCTGCTCCATGCTGCTCCCCCATCTCTGCCCAGCTCCATGCTGCTCCCCCATCTCTGCCCTGCTCCATGCTGCTCCCCATCTCTGCCCTGCTCCATGCTGCTCCCCATCTCTGCCCTGCTCCATGCTGCTCCCCATCTCTGCCCTGCTCCATGCTGCTCCTCATCTCTGCCCTGCTCCATGCTGCTCCCCCATATCTGCCCTGCTCCATGCTGCTCCCCCATATCTGCCCTGCTCCATGCTGCTCCCCCATTTCTGCCCCTGCTCCATGCTGCTCCCCCATCTCTGCCCAGCTCCATGCTGCTCCCTCATCTCTGCCCTGCTCCATGCTGCTCCCCCATTTCTGCCCCTGCTCCATGCTGCTCCCCCATCTCTGCCCAGCTCCATGCTGCTCCCCCATCTCTGCCCTGCTCCATGCTGCTCCCCATCTCTGCCCTGCTCCATGCTGCTCCCCCATCTCAGCCCTGCTCCATGCTGCTCCCCCATCTCAGCCCTGCTCCATGCTGCTCCCCCATCTCAGCCCTGCTCCATGCTGCTCCCCCATCTCTGCCCTGCTCCATGCTGCTCCCCCATCTCTGCCCTGCTCCATGCTGCTCCCCATCTCTGCCCTGCTCCATGCTGCTCCCCCATCTCTGCCCTGCTCCATGCTGCTCCCCCATCTCAGCCCTGCTCCATGCTGCTCCCCCATCTCTGCCCTGCTCCATGCTGCTCCCCCATCTCTGCCCTGCTCCATGCTGCTCCCCATCTCTGCCCTGCTCCATGCTGCTCCCCCATCTCTGCCCTGCTCCATGCTGCTCCCCCATCTCTGCCCTGCTCCATGCTGCTCCCCCATCTCAGCCCTGCTCCATGCTGCTCCCCCATCTCTGCCCTGCTCCATGCTGCTCCCCCATCTCTGCCCTGCTCCATGCTGCTCCCCCATCTCTGCCCTGCTCCATGCTGCTCCCCCATCTCAGCCCTGCTCCATGCTGCTCCCCCATCTCAGCCCTGCTCCATGCTGCTCCCCATCTCAGCCCTGCTCCATGCTGCTCCCCATCTCTGCCCTGCTCCATTCTGCTCCTCCATCTCTGTCCTGCTCCATGCTGCTCCCCATCTCTGCCCTGCTCCATGCTGCTCCCCCATCTTTTCCTTGCTCCATGCTACTCCCCCATCTCAGCCCTGCTCCATGCTGCTCCCCATCTCTGCCCTGCTCCATGCTGCTCCCCCATCTTTTCCTTGCTCCATGCTGCTCCCCCATCTCTGCCCTGCTCCATGCTGCTCCCCCATCTCTGCCCTGCTCCATGCTGCTCCCCCATTTCTGCCCTGCTCCATGCTGCTCCCCATCTCTACCCTGCTCCATGCTGCTCCCCCATATCTGCCCTGCTCCATACTGCTCCCCCATCTCTGCCCTGCTCCATGATACTCCCCCATCTCTGCCCTGCTCCATGCTGCTCCCCCATCTCTGCCCTGCTCCATGCTGCTCCCCCATTTCTGCCCTGCTCCATGCTGCTCCCCATCTCTACCCTGCTCCATGCTGCTCCCCCATATCTGCCCTGCTCCATACTGCTCCCCCATCTCTGCCCTGCTCCATGATACTCCCCCATCTCTGCCCTGCTCCAAGCTACTTCCCCATCTCTGCCCTGCTCCATGCTGCTCCCCCATATCTGCCCTGCTCCATACTGCTCCCCCATATCTGCCCTGCTCCATGCTGCTCCCCCATCTCTGCCCTGCTCCAAGCTACTTCCCCATCTCTGCCCTGCTCCATGCTGCTCCCCCATATCTGCCCTGCTCCATACTGCTCCCCCATCTCTGCCCTGCTCCATGCTGCTCCCCCATTTCTGCCCTGCTCCATGCTGCTCCCCATCTCTACCCTGCTCCATGCTGCTCCCCCATATCTGCCCTGCTCCTTACTGCTCCCCCATCTCTGCCCTGCTCCATGATACTCCCCCATCTCTGCCCTGCTCCAAGCTACTTCCCCATCTCTGCCCTGCTCCATGCTGCTCCCCCATATCTGCCCTGCTCCATACTGCTCCCCCATATCTGCCCTGCTCCATGCTGCTCCCCATCTCTGCCCTGCTCCATGCTGCTCCCCCATATCTGCCCTGCTCCATGCTGCTCCCCCATCTCTGCCCTGCTCCATGCTGCTCCCCCATATCTGCCCTGCTCCATGCTGCTCCCCCATTTCTGCCCTGCTCCATGCTGCTCCCCCATCTCTGCCCTGCTCCATGCTGCTCCCCCATTTCTGCCCCTGCTCCATGCTGCTCCCCCATCTCTGCCCTGCTCCATGCTGCTCCCCCTTCTCTGCCCTGCTCCATGCTGCTCCCCCTTCTCTGCCCTGCTCCATGCTGCTCCCCCATATCTGCCCTGCTCCATGCTGCTCCCCCATTTCTGCCCTGCTCCATGCTGCTCCCCCATCTCTGCCCTGCTCCATGCTGCTCCCCCATATCTGCCCTGCTCCATGCTGCTCCCCCATTTCTGCCCCTGCTCCATGCTGCTCCCCCATCTCTGCCCTGCTCCATGCTGCTCCCCCATCTCTGCCCTGCTCCATGCTGCTCCCCCATCTCTGCCCTGCTCCATGCTGCTCCCCATCTCAGCCCTGCTCCATGCTGCTCCCCCATCTCAGCCCTGGTCCATGATACTCCCCCATCTCAGCCCTGCTCCATGCTGCTCCCCCATCTCTGCCCTGCTCCATGCTGCACCCCATCTCTGCCCTGCTCCATGCTGCTCCCCATCTCTGCCCTGCTCCATGCTGCTCCCCATCTCTGCCCTGCTCCATGCTGCTCCCCCATATCTGCCCTGCTCCATGCTGCTCCTCCATCTCTGCCCTGCTCCATGCTACTTCCCCATCTCTGCCCTGCTCCATGCTGCTCCCCCATCTTTTCCTTGCTCCATGCTACTCCCCCATCTCAGCCCTGCTCCATGCTGCTCCCCCATATCTGCCCTGCTCCATGCTGCTCCCCATCTCTGTCCTGCTCCATGCTGCTCCCCCATCTCTGTCCTGCTCCATGCTGCTCCCCATCTCTGTCCTGCTCCATGCTGCTCCCCCATCTCTGTCCTGCTCCATGCTGCTCCCCCATCTCTGTCCTGCTCCATGCTGCTTCCCCATCTCTGCCCTGCTCCATGCTGCTCCCCATCTCTGCCCTGCTCCATGCTGCTCCCCATCTCTGCCCTGCTCCATGCTGCTCCCCATCTCTGCCCTGCTCCATGCTACTTCCCCATCTCTGCCCTGCTCCATGCTGCTCCCCCATCTCTGCCCTGCTCCATGCTGCTCCCCATCTCTGCCCTGCTCCATGCTGCTCCCCCATCTCTGCCCTGCTCCATGCTGCTCCCCCATCTCTGCCCTGCTCCATGCTGCTCCCCCATCTCTGCCCTGCTTCATGCTGCTCCCCCATCTCTGCCCTGCTCCATGCTGCTCCCCATCTCAGCCCTGCTCCATGCTGCTCCCCCATATCTGCCCTGCTCCATGCTGCTCCCCCATCTCTGCCCTGCTCCATGCTGCTCCCCCATCTCTGCCCTGCTCCATGCTGCTCCCCATCTCAGCCCTGCTCCATGCTGCTCCCCCATATCTGCCCTGCTCCATGCTGCTCCCCCATCTCTGCCCTGCTCCATGCTGCTCCCCCATCTCTGCCCTGCTCCATGCTGCTCCCCCATCTCTGCCCTGCTTCATGCTGCTCCCCCATCTCTGCCCTGCTCCATGCTGCTCCCCATCTCTGCCCTGCTCCATGCTGCTCCCCATCTCTGCCCTGCTCCATGCTGTTCCCCATCTCTGCCCTGCTCCATTCTGCTCCCCCATCTCTGTCCTGCTCCATGCTGCTCCCCCATCTCTGCCCTGCTCCATGCTGCTCCCCCATCTCTGCCCTGCTCCATGCTGCTCCCCATCTCTGCCATGCTCCATGCTGCTCCCCGTTCTTTTCCCTGCTCCATGCTACTCCCCCATCTTTTCCCTGCAGTATGCTGCAACATATTACCATTTGTTTCTGTATCACCCCATCTTTGCTGTGTTCCAATGGCAGTCTTGTTGAAGAGGTCCATAAAAGTCCCTCTGGGGGCCCTGCAGTATAAGCGAAAAGGGGCCATTACCACTTTTTCCTGTATCTTCGCTGTGTCCCACCGGCAGTCTTGTTGGTGAGGCCCAGAAAACTCCCAAGGGGGCCCAGCGGTTTAAAAATGCACAGATGAGTCGTTGATTGCAGTTCATTGCCCTCTGTTCTGTTCCTGGAATGTGATTGCATGTCACACTGGGGCAGAGAAATGAGCAAGGAACTGTAACCAATGGCCACAATGGCAGGATCGTGAGTAAAGTAAGAGCAGCTCTACTTTGCAGTAGAAACACCACCACCCTCCACCCGCCTGCACCCGCAACTCACTCCCCGGTTATGTGGGGCCCATCAACAAGCCTGCTGGTGGGGTGATGGTGCATTAATTTTTAACATGATTTATAAAAATTTTTATTACTTGTAAAGAGATTTAGAGGCTGATTCACTACTAGTGCCACGTATTGCCAGATGAGTGCCTGTATAGCGTAGTAGACACTGTAAGCGGGTATTGGGCACTGTAACCTAGCACTGCGGTCGCTGTAGTAATTTGGCCGGCATTGATGAATATGATGTGTGTTGGGCACACATCATATACATAATATACGTAATACGTGGCGCTCTTAAACCTATGTGCTGAGCCGCCTCATGTGATGCTACATGTCGCTGTTAGAAGCAGTTAGCAGATTCGCTTTCTTAAATGTGGTTTTGTCTACAGTGCCCGGCGTTCACCAGACGCTACCTGCCGCTATGAAGCACTACCTGGCGCTAGCCATTTAGCTTTTTTTATCTGAGTTTTTTTCTTTACCAACTTCCATTGTATGAGCCTCTCCAAGTTAAAGTGTTAGACAAATTTAGGTCACACTATAGCAGAGATCTGAAACAAAATTATGTGTTTTCACCAAAAAGGGGTATTATATTTCTTTTGCTGTCCAATTTTATTAGTATGCCTTTTGTTACATCTAAATTTAGACTTAGAAATAAAAATGCTAACTAGTATCAATCAAGATACTTTAGATGACAGTTTTATTTTTCTTGCTTTTATTGTTTTTTGTCCTGACAGCTTGCAAATGAGCTCTACCAAAGAGGGATATGAGTAGTTTCCCCGTTAATGTAGTGTGAAGCCTTTCTGCTCTTCATACAGTATCCCAGATCTACTGTACAGCACAATTTGTGTGTGTGTCTGTGTGTGTGTCTGTGTATTTGCAATGCAAATCTCGCTTGTCTCATTTGCATATGCATTGCACTCCAGTAGGTGTAATTGATGTGACCTCTACAGTTGTTCCTGATGGGTCAATTAGAGAAATATGTTTGCCCTGTGTACATGCACTGTGTGTATGAATCATTGCAGTCATTATTGGCCATGATGGTCTTTTGATAATTACATTTTGACATCCTTGGCTTGATGCTTTTTTTTTTTGTTTATTATGTTCTGGTAGTGTAATAAACTATCACGTATTTAATTCATTTATGTAAAAGAAAATAAAAGCCAGTAAAAATGCATGTTTACGCGTTCTACAGAATCATATAGTTAGCCACAGCAACTAGTCAAGATTTGAATTTTAGTGTTGTATAGAGAAGGGAAGAGCTAGATCTGCATCTTTCCTTTTTTCTGTTTGTGACCCTAGCATGGCTGTTTAACGTTACTTCAAACCAAGATGATAATTTAATAGAAAATAAATGGATGTTTCTGGGATCAAAGTCAAAACTGACCTAGGAACTTCATAAATAAAGTCCCCTTTCTATATAACAAGAAAACCGTATTTGCCATGTCTTAAAAAAGCTGCAAGACTTAGAGGACTATATTTGCAATAGTTCCTAGAGTGAAACTGAAGGTTGGTATGAACAAGTAGCAAGCACACCTGTCACTTATTTTGCTCTGCCGTCTTTGGCGTTATTTGCTTTATTATGACAGGGCCGCTTGCCTGATAGACGGCACAACGTAGTTTCCGGTGGTAGTAACTGAGGCCCCGGAAGTGATGCGGACACGGTGACACGCAGATGCGTGCCACGGCCTCCTTCCGGAAGACACACACCGGATCTGCATTACAGGGCACGCTTCCTTTGTCCCAGCTTGGCGCGCGCTTTCGGCCCACCCATCTAGTCACCTTTCAGGTATTTAAAACAGGCTCTGAGATTAGATAGGTTATACACCCAGCGAAGCGGCACGGGCGGCCGCGAACGTAGGTGGCCCCGCTGCTAGACCCCACTTCGTGATTCACGTGATTTTCATCCACCCCTTAACACTTTTTTTGCCTGTATTGTTTGTTATTATATGTGCGCCTTTTAATTTTGGCTCAGGTTATTGTCACTTAATTTGTGCTCACTTACTTATAGGTGTTCATGATCATTTTCTCTAAGTGATTGTATATATGTGTATGCACCCAGTATCTTCACTTTATTGGATAGAATTGTAGTGTTATGGATGTTGTATGTAATATTTACTTTTTTATGGTTATGCACTGTCACTTTACATTTATATACACATTGGTATTAGTGTAGTCTGTAGGGATTACTTGTGCCGGCACATTAGGTATTTTTATTGAGGGGTTGTATACGTGTTTATATTAGGAGCTTGCCCAGGTATTTATGCTGTATTTACAGCACTGGATGTCATTCTGGGGGATTTAGCAGTGTTTTTAACTTGTCTGTCTTGTATAGTGTGTTATGTAGAGTATGTTGTATGTTTGATTTTCTATTAATAAATAATATGAATTTTGAATATTGTTTGGTGCTCCTGTCCTTAGACTCATGGGGATACACTCCATGTACCTAATTGTTTTTTGTATTCTCAGTGTTGCAGTGTAGCACAACCCTATTTACATTTGTGGTGCACCACTTTGGCTTTTTTTGAAGGTTGCACTTGAGTAAAGTTGTTACTAGAAACATATTTGCTTAGACAATTAGACCAACGGCAATACTGCTAACTAGAGACAAGCAAACTTGTTAAAATTTGTTTCGGACGATTCGCACATTTGGGTTTGGCTAAAACAAATCTTTAACGAATCTCTCAAAGAAAAAAGAATTCACCTCCTCCCTTGCTATCCTCTGGTGCGGTTGTCTCCCCAATGCTCTCTGCACTACAGCTGGGCAGAGGACACATCCGACAGTGGGGAGTGTGGTGGTGGAATGTCAGTGTCAGACAGTGGATCTGTGTCCTCCATCCACCTGCAGAGTGGTGTGGGCCACTCGAAAAGTGGATGGCGAGTGAGGAGGTGAGTGAGTTACTTGCCTGCACAACGGCACTAACCTCGCTCTGGTCCAGGAATGCTGGCTCCCATGGCTGGCCTTCTCCGCTTAGCAGGAGAGGCACAGGAGAAGCCAGCCACCCTGTCAGCTTCATCAGCCAGGAGCACAAATCCCAAAGAAATTTTGTGCAAATTGTATTTACCATGAAATTTGTATCAAATTCTGCTTGCCACATTGAGGACATCATTTTGGCACATAAAACACTTTTAAAAATTCCATAGAAAGTAGACTTTTCCTTTAAGCAATGGTTAATCTAGACAGTAGCATTAAAATAGTGTTTTTCTGTTCCTTTAAAGAATGAATATTTAAACGAAGATGTGGATGCACGTGTTATCGAGTATGAGGACAACCGGCCATTACTAGACATGTTCTTGCAAAAGCCAATGGGGTTACTGTCGCTGCTTGATGAGGAGAGTCGGTTCCCCAGAGGGACTGATCAGACCCTTGTAGGTAAGTACTGCAAGGTTCAGTAAAAATGCACTGTTGTCATATAAGAGGGAATATGTGATAACCATATTAAATATATATATATATATATAATCTCCTGCCACAAATCTATGCAACAACAAACTACCAGTAGCTTAATTATAATATTAATACATATACTTATTTCCAGAAAAATTTGAAGGCAACCTGAAATCAAAATATTTCTGGAGACCAAAAAGAGTTGACCTTACATTTGGAATCCATCACTATGCGGGAAAGGTAAGCTGAAATAGAGACCTATGTCATACAGGTAATATGGCTCTATTTATAATTGGTTCTGGTAATATGTATGTATCCTGTACAACCATATCATTTCAAATATATAACCACAATGCATCACAAGTACAAGAGCTGACAGATCTCACAGTGCTATCTATCACATATATTAAACAATCTGCATTATCTCTCCCACCTGCTGTGACTATAATAAACAAGATGAGTCATTCTGAAAAGCTTGCCAGCTCCCTGGTGAGAGCTACATTGTGTTACATAGTTATTGCTGGGCTGCAGCTGATGTATTATACTTGTTTTAATTTTAATTACTTGTGATGCAGTATATTGTAAAGAAGTCCTGAAATGTAAATAGCTCACAGATTTCTGTAATGTGTGCATTGGGCTGCTCTAAAGGAGAGAACTCTGTGAAAATTGTCTCCTCTGTATCTGATGGGAGCACAATGGCACATAAGCTTTGTAGGACCTGTACTACTTCCTTTAGGTGTACATTGTAAGAATGTGTCTGTTCCATTCCCCTAGAAGAGATGTGAACCAGATCAACATTTTTTCTCTGTTACGATTTCCTCCAGGGGCGTACATAGGTTTCACAGCGACCCATAACAAAATGTATAATTGGAAACCCAAAAAAGAGCAGATATATTGTACTTACTTATACTGCAAACTGCTGTGGGGGCAGATCTGCAGTATTGGGGCCCGATGTGGTCCATTTATTGTCCGGGTGCTGCCATAATACAGAGGCAACAGCTACTGCTGTGCAATGTGACAAGCAGGGAAGAGTCACTGCTGTTACACTGTAGAAGGCTGTTCAGCTCCCTGTTTTATTACAATGTAACAAAACACACCCTGTTGGGTTACATTGTATATCAGATACAAGACTGTTATTTCAAAGGCAACAGCTTACAGCTGGGAGAAGGCAGCTCCTCCTTGGGCTGGTGGCAGCTGCCTCCACTGCCTCTGTGTTATGTATTCCCATGATTTCCTTGATGCTTACATATCTATAGGGCACACACAGACTATGATTCATTTATTTAGGCCCCAGTTTACTGCTATGTATGTTTTCGAGTCACAGAAGGAATCAACACAGACACTGGTTGAAACTATTAGAAATCTGACCTAATTTATAAATTAACCAATTGAATAGTTGCTTACATACATAAATAATGCAGCAAAAATACATTTAAAACAATTAAAAGCTCATCAAAGGGGGTTGCTCTTCTATAAATCACACACAAGCATGCCGTCTTTGTCCACTTATGGGATATCAAGTAGTAATAAATAAAGAATGGAAAAACACATCACACACTTGTTTATCTACTAGAAACAGACAATTTGTATACTAATGTCCAAAATTACCCCCAAAATGTGGAATTTTTAGGAATACATTTGACAGCATGAATCTCATTTGAATAGTAATGAATGTTGCCTGTGAATGGCTCATTAGGGCTCCAGACTCTTATGCAGAGTAAATAGTAGCAGGAGAGCACCATAGCTACGGCAGAAGATATTACTGTCTCTCTGAATTTTTTTCTGTACCAAACATCTTTACGTTAACAACAGTTTCTGCCATAAATCAGGCGGTGAGAAAAGCGATTATAAACCCTGTCCCGGGCTGAGTCTGACTCCTCATTGTTGCAGCAAATTGCTTGAGGAATTGAAACATCTTCAGCTGCACCAAAACACTTTAATCAGTTCCACGACTCTTGATTTCCAACAATGTATTTTATCTGAAGGTTCTGTACAATGCTGGCGGCTTCCTGGAGAAAAACCGTGACACGCTACCCGCAGATATCGTGCTTCTTCTGAGGTCATCTGAAAACAATCTCATTCGTATCCTGGTGACCAATCCCCTGACGAAAACAGGTACATCCTGAGTGCTACTGAACCTTAGTGCAAGAGACTCCAAGGCAAAAATTAAAGAGGCTGGCACTAGAAGGGTTAAAAAGGACCAACACACCTGCGGGTGCAGATATTGGCATGTCCACAATACAACAGTCTGGAAGGGGCATCCAGATTGCCCCCCCCCCGTACAAAACTCCCCAGAACACCTGTAATCCTTACCTTAGCCTCTATCCTCCATCAGGAAAACAGCACCGTAATTGCCCTCCCGGCGCTCACTTGGGTAGTGTTTGGGCTGCTGGGGCGCTGCGTCCACTTGAACGCTGGCAGCTAATTTTGGTGCTGTATTTACGGTGGTGGATAAAGACTAACGTAAGGACTATGGGCATTCTGAGGGGGTTATGTGCGGGGGAGGCTCCAGCACTATTAGTGCCCCCGCCCATCCCAGACTTATAGAGCCAGCGACCAACACCCACACCTGCGCAGGTGTTGGTCTGCTTTAAAGTGGACCCACACCAAGGATTTTGACTATCCTGGGTTTTGATCCACTGCCCCGTGCCCCCCCGATCGGGGGTGGCCCGCTATGTGAAACCCCCCAGAACGCAAGTAAAAACTCATCTCACCCCGCTTCTATGGCGCATGCATGGCCGCTCGTCCAATCAGCGTGCTTGGAGCCGCTGTGGTATGCGCGTCAATGAGACGTCTTACTGCAGCGGCCCCGAGCACGCTAGCGCCCGCATCTCGTGCTTCCCTCTAACTGATACACATAGCGGGGCACCCTGATTTTGGATGCCCCGTGGGAAGGGGTCAATCACGCTGGGTGTTGGTCATGACTTCTAAACTAAAATTTATCAGTAAACTAAAGAAAGCAGGTTGCAGGGTGTGGGAGATAAAAAAAAAGTCCAGTTTGGTAACAAGAACCTTACCATAAATTTTTCCCATAAATTACAACAAAACATTTCTTGTTTCACACAGGTAATCTTGCTCATACAAAAACCAGAGCAAGACTAAGTTCTCAAGCATCGTCAAGCAGGACAAGGTCCAGTCACAACAAGGTGAAGGGCAACATGAATTCCTAATCTTCTATGGCTCGAGATCTCATAGATGAATAACTTATTTATGTTTTTTGTATTATCAAGTAGGATGTCTTATTTTTGTACAATATTTATTACCTAGGTGAGGTAATTATATTATGTTCACTGGTGTCTGTCTGCTTGGCTTTGCTTTGTAGACAAAAGAATATTCTTGATTGATGACTTGCATAACATATATGTACAGAGGCGGACTGGCCATAGGGAGACCCCAGCAAATGCCCCGTGGGCCGCACTGCTTTGGGGCAGTCTGAGCTTCTACTTTAACTAACACTCCCATACAATCGCAGCCCCCCCTCCCCTTCACCACTCTATCCCCTCACCTGAGCAACCTCAGCCCATGTCCTCACACTAATGATATAGCCTCAGTCTTGGAGCACACTGGGTGACTGGCCAGGAAGCAGCAGAGATGCCATTGGCTGGTCATGGGCAGATCAGGTGCTGGTACAATCCCGGCCTGATTTTTGGCCCCAGTCTGCCATTGTGTATGCATTGTGTATTTCTTTTACCTATATACAAATCATTGTTATATTGATATCAGATACTAACACACAAACGTAACACATCTTGCTAAACTATTTCCTAACACTATTGTGTAGATTCGGATAGGCAGCCTGTTTTAATTGGAGATTATTATTGTATATTCTGATTGTAATCACTTTATTTTAATAGGGGGAATTTGGAGAATCTCGTCATCCGAGAGAGACCACCAATATGAAGACACAGACTGTGGCTTCCTATTTTAGGGTAGGCTTATTCTAATACTGTTTTCATGATTAACCCATTTTATTTAACAGCCTGTGAATAGCATTCATTCAACCTGTTGCCCTGGTTTTTTTCCTTACAAAAAAAAAATTGTGGCTAGTTTTAAGTGACCTCCCCTACTATCGCACATACAGTATTTGAGTATTTTTCTTATTGGATGATTTTTTACAATAAACTTCCTTTAGGGAGAAGAGTTGGAAGTTAGGATAAGTGCTAATCAGGACAGTTTCAAAACAGTGCTCAGTGCGGAATGGAAATATTTCTACCCCGTCCTTACTCATCCTATGGTGTGCTGCTGTCCCATAGCGGTATGGACCATACTGTGCCCCCTCTTTAGCAGCAGCCAGTACCCCCTCCGCATGACTAAACCCAATATGGAAGGGGGGGCTCAAGGGCCTGTCTTAGGGCCTACACCACTAACAGTGACCTTGACTCACATGCAGCAAACAGGATGTCTGGGATAAAGATGCCCCCAATGCCCTTGGTCCCCAGCTTGCCCTCCCCTAGAAACAGCTGGTAGTGATATCTGGTTTTATCACTGTCTATAGTGACATTGAGGGCCATGCTAAGTTTTTGGTAAAGCATGGTGCATTTTGGGTGTGCCTTGTGGTTTAAATTGCAGCCAGCGCCTCAGTGAGCTTTTTGAATGCACAAGAAGTGCAATTAAAAATGTTCCAGTTTTTCCCAAAAATATACCTTTACCTGCTATAGGACATTTTTACAGATGAGATACATTATTTTCCCAGTGAGGTAAAGATTTTTAATTTAGAAATAATAGCACACTATGGGGTATGCAGAAAGAATGCTACATTTTTTTACAAATCACACGGGAGACTGCTATATCCAAGTTAAAAAAAAGTCTCCTTACCAGAAACATTTTGCATCTCACCTGTAATGATGTCCAATCTCATTTCCAGGTGAAAACATTTTTGTACTTTTTTTTGTGTGTTGAAGTAAAAAAAAAATCCATATTTATTACCATTACATTAGGATAAGAATAATAGTGCAACAATGGCATCCCCCCACCAGTGTAATACAGTGCCAGACGCATTTCACTGAGGTGCAGGTTGAAATTCACTCCATAAGGCACATCCAATTTGCACTAAATAATTAGCATGACTTTGGATGATTAGTGATATCTTTAATCCACTAGTCCTCAAGCCTCTAGATCCACCAGTCCCTATAATTTGGGCTTGTGTTTCTTCTTAAAATGCATGTGTCAAAAAATGTTTAGCTTTTGGATAAAAGGGAGAAGGGTAACAGCTTTTTTTATATTATTTTGCTGCCTTGCTACCTTTATCAAAAGATTGGGTTGTTGGTCCAATGGAAATCCATGGGTGCACTATAGTCATGTTACCACTACAAAGCATGGGGCTCCCCTTTGGTACTAGTGGCACATGTTGATCTTTGTTACCTGTGCTTCTTGACTATCCAGCATTTCAGCGGTTTTTTTTTTCAATTACATAGAAAAATAACTGTGAAACTTATTGATCACCCAATAAAAAAAAACTAAACAGCTTTGGTCCCCCGCAATTGATTTGCCAGAGTCTGGTGATCAACAACTTACTTAACTAATAGCCATAGCTCGGATTTTATGTGCCCCCTGGGCTTGTAGTCCATTGACTGGTGATTCTGTCTCTGGCTCAGGTTCCCTACCATCAGTCACAGGGGCACGGCCATGCCCTCTCGATTCATTACAATGGAGGGGGCATGTAAGGCCTCAGTACACTCCCTCCATTGAAATAATTAGAGAGGGTGGGCAGTGCTTCTGTGACTGATGGTGGGTCATGAGCCTGGCACAGCATCAACCCTGACCTCATGTTCGGGCACAGGATGCGCAGGCTGGATTTCAACCATCAAGTGAGTTGCTGATCACCAAACTCAGTCTGATCAGCTGCAGTGGACAAAAAGGTGAGCACACTTTTGTTTTTTTTTATTTGGAGGTCTATTGCTTTAGGTCCTCACTCCCTTCCTTGGTGACTTTTACTCATTGTTTCGACCTTATTTTAAAATGTTTCCAGAATCAGGATCACCATCCCAATGTCAAGGATCTCAATCTAAATAGATTTCAGAACTGTCCCTTAGCATTTAACTCCCTCTGCTCAATAGCTCAGACAGGTGGCTGTGTTAAGGCACTCTAATGGGAGCAACCAGTAGTCTAGCTGCGGCTCTTTGAAACCGTTCTGCTGAGGGGATGGAACAGCCTAAAAAATAACACAAATATGCTAAGAGCTCCCAATGGGCATAAATAGCAGGACAAACCTTCTTACTAAAGATGAGTGAGGAATCTTCCTTGAGGAAGCTTGTGTGGCAAAACACATTGGAGGACGTGCTCAGTATCACCATCAGCCAGAAACATCTTTACTAGGGATGAGCAAGCCCGAGCTGCGAAGTTCGGGTTCGTACCAAACCTTGCAGTAAAAAAAGTAGGGATGGCTCTGATTGGCGCCAGACGGGACATGTGACCCTGCCCTATAAAAGGTGGGAGAGAAAGAAAAAACAATTGTCCTTTTCAGGACAAGTAGGGTAATTAGCACAGCAGCAGAGCTATAAAGTCAACTACACAGAGGAGGATTGGGGGAACACCGAACTAGAGTCTCTATTTACCATAGAATACCTGTGTTGGTGGTCTAAAAATTAATTTTCTTGGAGCTGAACTTGCAGCCCACTGCCACAAGTTTACAGGCTGGACCTCTCTGCAAAGTGGTTGTGCCCATACAGTGCTGATGCCTTTACTTCCCTCATGGCATCCAGGGGGCGAACTGGCCATAGAAAGACCAAGGACAATGCCCGCTGGGCCTCACTAATTTGTGGCCAGTTTCAATCATTCAATCCCTGCTCCTTTAGTCTCCCTCTCAGCCCCCTGTACCCGGCCCCACTGTACCCACAAGCCAAGAAACCCCAATGCTATAGCCCCGGCATCATAGTTGGGGGGGCCTCAGCAGAGATGTAAAATCCAGGGCTGGCTTTTAGCCCCAGTCTGTCACTGGTGGAATCCCTGTCTAGTTTAATACAATTTCTAGTCTGTCTATCCAGGGGAGCATCCAAAGGTGGTCCAAGGGTCCACCCCAGACCTGGTGGAGCACAGCTCCTTTTGTGGCACTCATATAGTAAGTGCAGCATGCCATTTATTTGCACTAGGGGATGCTAAGCAGCAATGAGCAACCAAGAAACATAGCAAGTGAAAGCGTCAATCAAAGCAGCAATGGGAGGAGGAGGCAAGAGAGGGGATACGGGAGCTGCTAGTTCATATATCTTAGAACACATCTCAGGAGGATTATAGTTTGGCTTTCACAGTTTAGGAGGTGCAGGAAGTAAATGCCTGGCCACAAAGAGTTTAGTAGCAGCAAAGGAGCACCTAGAAAGTCATGCAAAATACCAATCAATGCTCCTGTAGCAATCACATGCCTCACATGTCAGCTGAGAAATGAAGTAGCCATGCCCCATCTTTATCACATAACCTACCAGACCCCTTCAATAGATTTCTAGGGATTCCACTGTGTGCACTGGTCGGTTTACTTTTCAAATTCATAGTCTATGCTTGACCTGTATAAATGTTGGATCCCCAATGGATTAGTGCCACTGGTTTTGTTGAGTATAAATTGTGATTGATATGGTCTGATGGTTTGGCAGACATTCTGCTGGTGGCATTGTGTCTTGCAGGCTGCCTGGCCATTAATCCTCTCTTCTGCAGTACCTGGCTGATACATCCCAATATGGGCACATGCCCTCAGTCAGGGGTATTTTTTTTCCCTACAATTATCCTGGAGGTTTATTCACCATTATCTGCTTATATATTTACAGTAAATGCCAAAACCTTTGTATTTTAGTATTCCTTGATGGATTTATTATCAAAAATGGTGGCTGGCCAGCCGCACTTTGTGCGATGTATTAAACCAAATAATGATCGCCTGGCAAGTAAGTTTGATCGAGAGAAAGTTCTGGTGCAGCTCCGCTATACAGGGATTTTGGAAACGGCACGAATTCGACGACTGGGTTATTCACACCGAATTCTTTTTTCACATTTTATTAAAAGGTGAGGAGATATAGGAAAAAAACAATACATACCATTATTGTAACTGTGTTATGTTGGAATTGATTGAACCTATTGCTTTGTTACAAAGTCTTACTAAGGGATTGTTCACATACCTGCATGGAGCAGAACATATCAATCAGGGAATCAATTAGATTGTTGTTGGAATTAAAGTGGACCAAAACCCAGGATTTTGACTATCCTGGGTTTTGGTCCTTGCCCCCAAGACACCCTCGATCGGAATGCCCCGCTGTGTGAAACCCCCCAGGTCACCTGAACTGACTCACCTTTCTCCGGTCCTACGGCGCATGTGCAACCTCCCATCCAATCAGTGTGCTTGACTGCGCTGCCACATTCTCAACTTAGCTCATATAAGGAGCCAAGCATGCCACCGCTGTATCCCCACTACCATCTAACAAGGAGCGTGCCCACACCACCCATTCACAAATGCCTGACGTGGGAACGCATCCTGCTAATGGGATAGCACAGATGAAGCACTGCTCGCGCATGTGCCCTTGGACCAGGGCTGAAGGTGAGTATTCCATGCGACCAGGGGAGTTTCACACAGCAGGGCATCTCGATTCAGGATGTCCCAGGGGCAGGGAGTCAAGCAGCCCGTGGACCTTATAGATTCCCGGGCCAGTCTCCATTGGTTTTGGTCCACTTTAAGCAGAAATAAAGCTGGGGTCCTATTTCAGTATAGTACAGTTACATGTTTTTTATATTATTTTGATGCCTTGCTACCTTTATCAAAAGATTGGGTTGTTGGTCCAATGGAAATCCATGGGTGCACTATAGTCATGTTACCACTGCAAAGCATGGGGCTCCCCTTTGGTACTAGTGGCACATGTTGTTCTTTGTTACCTCTGCTTCTTGACTATCCAGATTAGATACGGGAGCTGCTAGTTCATATATCTTAGAACACATCTCAGGAGGATTATAGTTTGGCTTTCACAGTTTAGGAGGTGCAGGAAGTGAATGCCTGGCCACAAAGAGTTTAGCAGCAGCAAAGGAGCACCTAGAAAGTCATACAAAATACCAACCAATGCTCCTGCAGCAATCACATGCCTCACATGGCATCTTACAGTAAATTGCAGAAATGAATGTTTGTACATTAGTAAAATTAAAATTCAAAGGTTATTGCACACAAAGGATTTTTTACATGAGAAAATCACCAGACTGAGCCTAGCTTTAGGCTCCATAAAAGGTAGTAAATATAGGGAGGTCTTCGGGGGAAACTATTCATTACTATTCTCTAAAACTGTGTACTTGCTTGGTTATTTTCAGTAATGTGGGCTTTCTGAAAAGCAAATACTTACAAAGAAGCTTTCTGACAGAAGGTAGATGTAAGATAACGTGAATTTCCTGGTCTTGGAGAGCTGAGGCAGATTTTTTTTTTTGGGGTGGGGGGGGATAACACATACACATGGGGCCGATTTAATACTAGCGCCACGTATCACCATGTGAGCGTCTGTATAGCAGCGCTTAGAGCAGGTGTCAGGTGCTATAACCTAGCTTAGTGGGCGGACAAGTGGCACTGTACAATCCCGTCCAGCATTGATAAATGTGATGTCTGGAGGGCGCTGTAGAAGCTCTCTCACTGATTCACTGCAGAGCCAATCGCGAACGCTAGGTGGTGTCCCAAGGTCATAGCGCCCAAGGCTACGCTATATCTAACAACAGGACAACGCTGCTGCAAGCGATAGGTAGTGCCGGGTAAGTGCGTCCAGCACCCAGTGCTGACCCCGTATTCAAGAAAAAACGACACACAAGCAGCGCCGGCGCTCTAAAGCTGGGCGCTCTAGCATAGAACGCCAGACTCTGTGTGAAAAAAGTCTGTTTCTCAACAGATATTTACCAGCACCAGAGCGATGCATATGGAATGACATTGTTTTAACACTGTCACAATGACACTACAATGGCCGACCTGCACATACAATAAATAAATAAAAAAAACAATAAAAGTGTTTGGTTGCCGGGCAGGAGAGGCCACACAATGATTTGAGCCAAAAATGTTAAAGTTTACTATAGCCAAATGAAACACCATTGAATGTATGGCAGAGCGTTACTGAGCGAAAGGTACTACATGGCGCTGCTGAACCTAGAGCGTTGGCGCTATACACTGAGCCACCGCTAGTTATACATGTGACGCTACATGGCACTGTTAGAGGTGCTCTCCAGATCTGTTTTCTTAAAGTGGACCAACACCCAGGGGTGATCGGCCCGGGAATCTATAAGATTCCCGGGCCGATCACCCCCCACCCCGCGGGACATCCGAGATCGGGATGTCCCGCGGGGTGAAACCCCCCCCAAACACCCCAACTCACCTACCCTATCTTCGGCGGCGGCCGCCGCCTCCCTCGCGCCCCTGTAGGGGGCGCGCGCGTTCAAAGTGACGCGAGGGAGGCGGCGGCGGCCGCCGCCGCTTAGACGTTCAAGGTCTTACCTTGTACGTCGGCGCTGGGAGCGGGGAGAGGTGAGTTGTTCGGGGGGGTTTCACACAGCGGGGCACCCCGATCGGGGGTGCCCCACCGAAGTGGACCAAGACCCAGGATAGTCAAAATCCTGGGTGTTGGTCCACTTTAAATGTGGTTTCACATACAGCGCCCAGCGTTCACCCAGCGCTACGTGCTGCTACGAGGCGCTACCTGGCGTTAGCCTTTCTTAAATAACCCCCATAGTCTAAAGCTAGCACTAACCTGGTACCAAGACTGAGAGAAGATGGATGAAGATGCAAAAGGTGCTTTAGCAACCTGTTCCCTCTTTAACTTCCAAATCTCTGACTGGGAACAAGTAGATGAAACACAGATTGGGTACAGGTAATAGAAATTCTGAGGCAAGAGGTTTGGGACACAAGAGAGGTAAGTAGCTGCTGTCGACCGCTTGGAGCAAAGGAGGTAAGTCACCCAACAGTGTTCCTGATTTTATCTGATTTTCTGCCTAGCCTCAGGTGTAGGGGATACAAAGACCCCATGTTGCCTTTTGGTGGTTGTCGACCTGGTTAATAGGGAAGCAGATGGCTCACAGACAGTAAGGCACAGGACACAAACAGCAGGAAAGCAAGGCTAGGAAGGCCAGGAAAAAAAAACATGAAACAGAAAAAAAACAAAGAAGCCAAGTCCCCAACATAGAATGATAGGGTCAGGCCAGACAGGTAAAAAAAAATAAGAGCCTCTACCTCTATGGTTCATGGTCACTATACTGCAATTCTCTCTATGACATGCTTAGTTGTGCAGCCTTGGAATGTGCCACCTGCTGCCAATCAGTGAAGGTGCCTGATTCCATGTGACTGGGCAGCAGGGGATGAAAGTGATGCTGGGGGAAGCGTGCTGTCAAACATAGGTACCAACAGTGCAGAAACCAGTGCTGAGGACAGGAACCCTTAGGAATATACTTGTCTGGACAGGGGCTTTAAGAAGGACAAGGGCTCAATGCAAGGCAGAGGCTGGTTATGGGGCTACAGGATGCACAACCACCACTGACTCGAAAGACAATGGGCCAGAAGGGAGGCAGATTCACACACAGAGATGACAACTCAGGGTGAAAGCACGGAGGGAGGACCACAGAATCAAATAGACCAGGGGCGCCCAACCTTTCTTTATCAAGTACCAAATTCCATTTTCTAATTATCTTACATACTACCTGGGGGTACATGAGGGCTGTCAGTCTCCTAAAACAATGTTAAAAACGCACAATAATAAATAGCCACATAAATAGTCAGCATCAACATTTGGAGCAATTGTTTAAACTGGAACTTCACCCTAAATCAGAGACTATCTTATATGTTTCCCCCACCCTGTACATACAGATTGTCCACATTAAAAATCACCCTACCTGCAGCTAGTGCATGTTATGAGCCTGTAAACATCCAAGATGGTGGCTCATGGAGTCTCAGGCTGCCTGCAAGCAGGAAGTGACTTCTGACTGTGACGCTCTGCAATCTGGGATTGTTGTCCTTTTCCTAATCACAGCTATATCCTGCCCTCTGTACTTTTGCCCGCCTCTCCTCTCCTAAGTATGTGATGATTCTGAGGCAAGATGGCGGCGCCCGTATTCTACAGCCCTGAACAGAGTTGTAGCCCAGTTGGGAAAAGAATAAAGAGTAAGTGACTAAAAATGTAAAATATATTTACTTTATATTAACTTTGCTGGGATTTTTTTTTTACTGGGTTTGGGCTTTTCATTAAATGATAGTGAAGGTCCGGTTTAAATATAGGTGGCAGCAGATGAGGTTGGGGTACATGTTAGTTTGCAACCTCTCTTAGTACCCCCTGAAAGACTCTCGAGTACCACCAGTGGTACTTGATCCACTGGTTGGGAACCCCTGAAATAGACTAAACAGACATGCAGTACGATGGGATAGACACCAGCCACAGGCGACACAGGCCGATTTTACTACACATGGTACATGGTTTCATGTCTGTTCTGCCTACACATTAGGGTCAATTCAGCACCAGGTGAAAAACTACTGTTTTTCTAGGATAGAAAACTGTGATTCACTTTCACTGTCTACCTTGGAGCTGATTCAGCATCCAGTGAAAATGTACATCCAGAGCAAAGGGGGTGGGAGCAGCTCCATCACTATTATTTATACAAAATTATCATCATTATTATTCAGGGCCTGGGAACCAATTTACCGCCCAGTTTAACCCTCTCATCATCCAAGTATTAAGCACCAAACATGTCTAGCTATGTGGAAAGACAGAGATTTGGTTGCACATATCTGCAGATACATGTGGAAACCACACTGCCCCGGCAAGGCACTCTGTGTTTAGTGTGGTCCCTACTCTTATTTTTGAGTCCCCAACATTGGGACATGCAATGCAGCCAGAGCTACTCACCTGGGAAGCTGCCAGCCTCCCTTTAGAACAATCCATAGGGAGAGATCCATCCAGTTGCTGAATCACTCCAAAGGTAGAGAATGAAAGTCAATAGCAGTTTTCTCTCCTAAAATGTAGTAGTTTTCTCACCTGATGCTGAATCAACCCTATTGTGCTTTCATATGCAGACCGTGATGTCTTAGATCAGTTTATTTCACCAATTTTGTACATACTGTACTTAAATGTTTTTGTCTTTAGATATTACTTGATCTGCTATAAGTCTTATGAAGATCCTCCAGTTAACCCGGAATGTTGTGCAGCTATACTAGAAAAGGCAAATATGGATCACTGGGTAATAGGAAAGACAAAGGTAATTACTGAATAAAGGTTAGTGATTGTCATTATGAAAGAAATGGAGATTATGGAGATTCTCATTGTCAGTAGCAGTAACAGTGAGGAAGTGACTTCCCAACTAGTTTTTTTGGCCCAGCCTGTTTCTTACCTGGTGGTTGATGTAAAGCAGCAGTTCTTCTGTTTTCAGGCTTCATTCTCTGCCTAATTCTGTCTAGCTTCACAAATCTGTCTCTTTCCTATGGCTCATTAGAGTATGTCCACCAAATGAAACCGCATGCTGTTAGACATTCTCCCTTCTGCTCATTTGCATACCGTAATGCTGGTCTCTGAGACGTCATAGACTGTCAGGAACTGGCAGCTTCCCAGCCACGTTAGTGGCCCCCTATGCTAATGAAAGCACTATAGTCCTCAGTATGTGATCACACTCACCTCCCAGGATTTTCTGAAATACAGCACAACGTCAAGTTAGTTTTCTCAGCTTTGGGGGCTCTGCTTTCAAAAATTAAATAACTGAGAACGTTAGGCACTTTAAGGTAATTATTTCGTTTATTTACAGTACCTGCCTGGAAAATAACTTTAAACTGTCAAAAAGCATTTTGCATACAGTACATTCAATGTCTAAGGTAAATTTATTGAGTCACAAGTTTTACAAAAATATTACATAAATGAAATATGGATAAACAAAAGCCTTAATCATGGTGATTGGTTTTCCTGAGGGAGTGAGAAGAAGGTAAGAGCAAACATTTGGGATGTCCTGCCACACTGAATATGGGTGCAATCAACAAAAAGAAAATCATGTTGGATTTCTTTCATTTAATAGTAAATCCCAAGTATGTCCCAATGAGAATGGACCAAAACCCACCGTGATTGGCCCGAGCATCGATAAGATTCCCGGGCCGATCGATTCCCTCCCCCGGGGGCATCCAAAATCGGGATTCCTCACTGTGTGAAACCCCCCAGGTTGCCCCATACATTTACCTTACTTCCTGGTCCAACGGTGCATGCACGAGCCACGGCCGCATCCACGCTGTCCCTCTAGCAGGGAGCTTGCCTGCATCAGGCATTTATGAATGGCTGGCGCAGGCACGCTCCCTGAGGAAGGAAGCAGGGGATGCGGCCGCAAGCGCGCTCAGAGACGCTGGCCTTATTAAATGATGCTGAGGGTCCTGTTTAAATATAGATGGCAGCAGATGAGGTTGGGGTACATGTTAGTTAGCAACCTGACTTAGTACCCCCTGAAAGACTCTCGATTACCACCAGTAGTACTTGTGCCATTGGTTTCTGAGGCAAGATGGCGCTGCAAGCGCACTCAGAGCCCCTGGCCTTAACCAAAGACTTAGAAGGCATGATGCTCCGAGTGCACTGATTGGACAAGCGGCCGCACATGCCTCGTAGGACCGGGAAGAGGTGAGTTAACTTCGGAGATCTGGGGGGTTTCATGCAGCGGAGCACCCCCGATCGAGGTGCCCCGGGGGTAAGGACCAAAATTCTGGGTTTTGGTCCACTTTAAGTGCCTTCACCCCATCTCTGACAGGCTAAGTTAATGGAAAGAGAGGGAAGGGTAGATAAGGCAGGAGAAGAGGGCAGGCAAATATTTATGTAACTGATTTAAAACAATAAGTTGGACTCTTAGATTTGATTTAATTGGGAGAAATGTTTTACTTGGAATTTGCAGAAGTGTCTTTTTCGCTCTCAGCATAAGAATTTACACAGTTCAAAATCCTTAACCCAACATGCAACTACTCTGCCTAGAGTCCAAACCATAGATCAGTGATAACACCCAAGAGACTGACCTACGGAAAAATATTCATTCAGTTTAACTACTGTGTAAAACATATACTTACTATGGTATTATAATTTCCTCAGGTCTTTCTTAAATATTACCATGTTGAACAGTTGGACCGTATGATTAAGAACATAGTCAACAGAATTGTTCTATTTCAAGCTTCTGTTAAAGGGTGGCTGGGGGCCAAAAGGTACCAGAAACTGAAGAAGATGAGAGAACAGAGTGCTGTAAAAATACAGTCAGGTAATCACTTAATATATACAATGTATATAACATATGTAATATGAATGCATTTGCATTTCTCTTTTTTATCCTTAAAAGCCTCATCTAGGATAAAATAACACAATCCCTTGAAGTCCAGATATTGAGTACTCTTTAGTTCTCTAGAGGTACTCGCCTTTTTCTGGTGTTTGACTATAGTTCATTAGCAAACATTGATAGAACTTGGCCCCTGGATACGGCGCTGCCTTTATGTGTTCCCACTGTAATGGTTAGCTTACCAGACACTTTCTGTCCATTCTCCCTGTAACAAATGCACATGTTGGTCACATACCTCAGGCTGCAGTAGATGTGGCGTAGGTGGTAGTCAGAGCCTGGAGCTTGCACTGGAGTAGCCCTGGGTAGGGTTGCTTGGCAGTAGCCATCTGAAACCCAGGACCACCAAGTGACGTTGTCAGACATGGTGGGGTCGACAACAGGGCTTTGGCAGAACATGTGGTCAGACATGGCAGGGTTGGCACCAGGACTTGGCACAAGATGAGATCAGATAAGGCAGGGTTTGCAACAAGGCTTGGCAGTTGATCAAAGGTCTTACAAGAGGCTGGAACAGAACGCACGTTGAACAATTAAGCAGTGTGCTAGCTCCTGGAGGAGGGTTTTGTTTTACCCGCCAGCAAGGGTGATGTTGGATTTTCCTGGAAACCCCCAGTGGTGGAGCCAAGGGATTGGCACTGAAGTGGCTGCAAGGTTAATTACCGTGACACTCCCTATGTACAGCTGTGGTGAATCTTGACCTTCTGCAGACACCAAGGAATCTTACTACAGGGAAGGAAAAGTAAGTATAGTTACGGTAGTTATTTTAGTTTCCTCCTCCTGCTTTTTCCTTCTTCCATTTAACTATGCAGTTGCCAACTGCGATGGATTATTTCTTCTTTATGAGCACTGCCTAATTCCCAATCACGTGTCTTCTCTTCAGTTCCTTATATGTTCAGTTCTCTGCAGTTCTAAACAAGCATTTGGATGAGAAAATCTAAATTGCTAAATATTTCTGCAAACTTCCTCTGATACCAAGAAACGGATAACAAGGATTAACAACTGTGGAGGGCATGTGCCGTGGGTAAATCTTGATGTCTGCATTCTCTCATTCATCCAGGTCAAGGTGTATCTTTGGTAATAAGTCAAAGCCAATGCACTGGCTGTGTTTTTCTTTCTTGGAGAAAAATATAACAAGTCAAGTTGCCATGACGTATTCCTACTGGTAAATCATGATCTTCACAGAATATTTATTACCTGCCAGGGCTGGGCATTCAAGCATTTTGTTACTGACATAATGCATCCAACAAATATCTTTTCAGATGACAGCATAAGTAAATGTGCAGCATAACCATCAACCCAGTCTGTAAAATGTGGAATTACAAACAGGGTAAAAAACTAACTTAGAATATATGAGCATTATGAGTAAGATGTGATAGAAATGCTCAAATACACAATCAGAAGCCCGTAATGATCTTGCCCGTATGGACTTACAGGCTAAAGGATAAGAGATGGTGACAACTGGTATGTCACAAGTGGTATGTACTAAGCATGGTGGCAAGTGATCTGAAGTGGTTGGGGCTGTCAGTTATTTAGGTCACATGATAGGTTCATTTGAATAGGTTGGTTGTGAGAGCACTTTAAAAGTGGACCTACCACTGCCCAGGCCAGCCCTAGAGGCTAAACGACTCAATCGCAAGCTGTGGCCTCCTCCCCTGGCCTCTCTGTAGCTGAGGCATGCTGCATCCATCTATTCAGAAGGGAGCAGGCACGTGCCGCAGACTACAGGGAAACCAGGGATGCGCCCGCTCCACCTCCCTATGCCGGCACTCTCTTTAAAACAGCTCCACACAGCTGTCCACACATGTTGGCGATGGTGATAGGTCCACTTTAAAGGCTTAAAGGCTTGGGGAGTGGGGACTTGTATAGTTTAGGACATTCCAGAGGAAAGTCCTGAACTCGGGAGTGGTAGGAGGTGATTAGGGATTAGGACAGAAGGAGGTCCAGGGCGAAGTGGATATTACCTGCAGGTTGGTATTTGTTGATAAGTGAGGAAATGTAGGCAGGAGCCTTAAAGCGAATCAAATTGAAATTTGGACATACCCTTACACATCGTGAACATTGTACACAATGGGGTTGATTCAGAGCCTGGTGAGAAAACTCACTTCTTTTTTTTAACTTTCATTGTCTACAGTACATTACTTTGGGACTGATTCAGAGTCAGGTGAAAATTTACACATTGTAGACAATAAAAGTGAATGGCAGTTTTCTCTCCTCCAACACTCGGTTACAGTTGACACACTTGGCACATAGGGCCTTTCACCTCTACCTGTTCAAGCTTGGGGCAATACAGTCCCATACTCATACTTAGGTACTTCTAACTCAGACAGGGAGATTGTCCACAACCATGCAAAGGAGAAGACTGGAGTAGCCTCCCTGTATAACACGGCTGGTGGGGCTACTACAGAGACATGGACTGGGTGCAGATGGAAGCAAGTAGTGGCAGGTGTCTCTTGGACCGGCTGTGATGTAAGTTGTGGCTGTTCCTGTCTGAGAACTTTGCCCTGTAATGACTGCTGTGTGAGGGAGAAGCCCTCATGTTGGGGGACGGTAGGACTCGGACACCTGATGAGGAGAGGTTCCCCGTGTTTTACTCGCTGTCAGCCCAATGGCCCCTATGTTGATGCTGGGCAATTCCGTGTCCCAGTCTGGGATACTGCATAGACAGTCTCCACTATAAGGGGGTGCTCAGCTCAAAGTGGGGTGGTGGACGCTCAAGTCCTCTTCTGGAAATTTAATTGGGAAATACAGTACCGCCTAGTCCCTATGCTGAAACATTGACAAGTTGGAGTACTTGTGTTCGGTTCTTGATGGGCACAAGCCTATTTAACCCTATGCTGAAATGTTCTGCTAAGCAAGTGTACCTGTGTCCTTTTGATTAAATGACACACTATTTAACCTTTACACTGAAATGTCCTTATGAAGTGAGTGTAGCTGTGTTTGCTTTCTATAAGCTATGCAAGTTTATGGGCTGTGATTTACTGTGAATTGTGTATTTGACAGTGACATGGAATAAAGCATGAAAACTTATTTGTCATGACCCTGCAACAATAAATGAAACTGATTCTTCCAATTATCCTGCTTGCCATTGAGTGTCTGTCTGCTGTAATACCATCTTGTCATCTCCCCATGCTGTGGTCCCATTAACTATTACCTTCGGCTACCATACCTGTGTGCTGTGACATTGACTGAGATAAGTTGACACCTTGACATACTTGGGATTGCAATTAAAGCAATTGACCATCATTGCTACTGGGTAACCCCAATACTACCGTTACATTTACTTGGTATAGGCCCCAAAAATACAGGAAATAGTCAACAGACCATTACCCGACCATTCAGCATAGCACCATTCTTTCTCTTTTTCACATCTACAGAACATTTTTGCTAACCAAATATTAAATCCATAACTGAAAAGATGCTTTATCAAATGTGCATATTTTATTTAAAACTAACCCTGGTTTACATCTGTTTTTTAAAGCTTACAGGGGTCATGTTGTCCGCAAAGAACTCCATGGCAAATCAGAGCAGATGCAACATTTCATCATTAAGCTACAAGCACGTATGTAGTTATTCAGCTGCCACTAAATTCATCATCTATTCATCATGGCATGTTGGCTTACTGACGGGTGATATATTCCAGGTGCCAGGGGATACCTAGTAAGACAGCTTGTGAAGGATTTGCTTCAACAAAAAAGTGATGCTGCAGTGACAATCCAGTCTCACTATCGGGGGTTAAAGGAGAGGAGGAGCTTTCAAAGGAAAAAGTATGACCACACCACACCATAACCATCTGACCTCTTCCCACCACTCCTCAGCCTTTTTGCCTTACCTCTTCCTGCTTCAACTGTGCTCTCCTCTCACCGCTGTTCACCTTTAAAGTGGACCAACACCCAGGGGTGATCGGCCCGGAAATCTATAAGATTCCCGGGCCGATCACCTCCCACCCCGCGGGACATCCGAGATCGGGATGTCCCGCGGGGTGAAACCCCCCCAGAAACCCCAAAAACATCTTACCTGATCTGCCGCCGCTTCCGCCGCCGCCGCCTCCCGCGCGCCCCTCCAGACGTGTGCGCGCCCACGCCGGCCCTCTGTGAAGCGGAAGCGACTTGGACGTTCCTGATCCCCGCCTGGACGTTGGCGGGGATTGGCTGCGGCGTTCACGTGGGAGCGTTGAGAGGTGAGTTTTTTGGGGTTTCTGGGGGGTTTCACACAGCGGGGCACCCCCGATCGGGGTGCCCCGCCGAAGTGGACCAAAACCCAGGATAGTCAAAATCCTGGGTGTTGGTCCACTTTAAGGTTACAGCTCTACTGCAGTAAACTGTGCCCCTTGAAGTGGAACAATAAGACAGTGCAACCCTGTGCATCCCTCATCTGAAGGATTGGGGGTGCTAGGTCACAAAACATATGTACTAAGCATTGCTATAAGTTCTCCGAAGCTGTCAAGACTGTGAAGTCGATTATAGGTCAGGTTATAGACTTGTTTGAATAAGCAAGTTTTAAGTTATACACCCCAAAGTTTGGGTCCGCGGGTCACAGACCTGGTGGAGCAGGGAAATCGCCTTGGTCGCCAAGGCTATTGGGGGGCCATTTTTCCCAGCCATCCTATTTTTTTTAGATATGTCAGTGCCTCTGATGGTGCAGGCCATAAGACTTGCCCCATATCCTCCCATAATGGGCTCGGTCATGCCAAGAGAGTATTGCATGCTGCTAAAGAGCATGGCACATACCTGTATGGGGAAACAGCACCACAGGATGACAGAAGGCATTGGACAAAGGGCAAATATTTTTTCTTTCCTGCACGGAGCACCATTTTGCCTATAAACTGCCCTGAGCACAACACCACTGGGCTGCCATTTGTTTGCTCTCTTGAGCACAGCATGGTCACTGTTTGCATTAGGGATGCTTAGTGGCGATGAGCATCCAGACAATGACTATGTAACAAGTTACAGCAGCAAAAGAGAGCCACAGTAGGAAAGAGGAGGCTAGAGAGGGAGAGAGGGGGTATGGGAGCTGCAAGGTTATGGAGTTCAGGACACATCTCAGAAGGAGGAGGAACGGTGTCATGGTGTCATTGAAGTAATATGGTTGACTTTACAGAATTACTTTGTCCTTTTAGTTACATATTTTAAGTAAATCCATCCTTTTTACATAAAATATATAATGTTTTGGCAGGGAGTCCCTGAAGCGAAAGCAATGCAAAGACACTAGTAACGTCCCAAGAACAAATTCAGCAGAAAAGAAAATGGAAACCAGCAATCTCCAAGAAGATAAAAGTGAAGAGGAAGCAGCCATTGTTATTCAGAGTCATTACCGAGGTCACCAACAAAGAAAACAAATTAAATCTGAACATCAAACACTTGCTGAAAAACAAAATTCAGATCCTTCTAAAAGAGTAAAAGAGGAAAATAAACAAAGTGAATCTGAGAATGAAGAAGACAAGGCTGCCGTAGTCCTACAGAGCAACTACCGTGGCCACCGAGACCGAAAAAAATTTCAAGAGAGGCAGAAAAGTGACGTCTCTTCAACTCTGTCATCTAACAGTCACCACCGGAATTCTTCTGTAGGTGTTCAAATCCAAAATCACCCAGTTGCTGGTGGAAAAGTATCTCAGAACAGTACAAATTCCAGAGAAACAAATGCACACATAGAAAACCAAGATGACGAGGAGAAGGCAGCAGTGGTACTACAAAGTAACTACAGAGGATGCAAAGAAAGAGAAAGACTGAAAAAAGAAGGAAAATTAGTGAACAAAAACAAGGAAGAGTTGTCAAGCAATGAAAGCAAAAGTGTATTCAAGGAGAATGAAGATGTCCCAAAGCAAGAAGATGAACAAAGAGCAGCAGTAATAATACAAAGTAACTACCGAGGATGCAAAGAAAGAGAAAAACTCAAGAATGAAGGCAAACTACCAAACAAAAACAAAACAGAACAAGGGGTGGCAAACAATGGAGAGAAGTGTTTATTAAAGGAAAGTGAGAATTCACAAGATAAAGAGGATGAAGAGAGAGCAGCAGTGATGATACAAAGTAACTACCGAGGATGCAAAGAACGAGAAAAATTAAAGCAAGAAGGGAAATTACCCAACAAAAACAAAACGGAGCAAGCGGCAAACAATGAACGAAAGAGCGTATTAAAGGAAAATGAGAATTCACAAAGTCAAGAAGATGAAGAGAGGGCAGCAGTGATGATACAAAGTAACTACCGAGGATGCAAAGAACGAGAAAAATTAAAGCAAGAAGGAAAACTACCCAACAAAAACAATCCTGAGAAGCAGGGGGCGACCAATGAAAAGCAAAGTATAATAAAGGAAATTGAAGATCTTGCATACTTCACAGAACAGGTAGGAACACACAGGAGCTTAATTATATTGTACTTTTTTGTATCATTTTTTGTGGAGCAACATTTGTTGCAAAGCCTGTGAAGCTTGGTCATGGGTCAGCTCCAAACCTGTGCAAAGTCATGGGCTCAGCGCTGGATTTCAGCTGCTTATCCAAATTTGCTCATAATTACGTAAACATAGGAAGAAATTATTCAGAATCATTGCAGATTCCTTTCAGACTAATCTGATACATTAATATTAAAATAAATCATCCCAAAACTCATCTGATGCATTATTTAAAAAGAAAACATTGGATAATTTGTCAGATTTCAAACCTGATCTGAATCAGGATTCCCCTTAGAATCATGGCATGACTAGGGGGCATGAGAAGATTTCTAGAGGAAGCCACAACCTGGGGTATAAATATCCCTCTCTTTGACGGGTACTAGTTCAAAGGGAAGGAAGGTGGCAAGTTACATGCCGGCATGGCAGGGGGTGACTTGTCGTGAACCCTGCCCCGTTTCCATATCCCAATGGCCAAGGGGGTACCGGAGCCCCTGGAGCCTTCCTCTGGAGAATCATTGGACCTGCGCTGAACGGCATAAGGGTTGGTGTTGACCGGGCAAAAAGGAGGTGATTAATGGGGGCGGGAGCGCTGTAAGGGAATGAATGAGTAAGGTGGTCCCAACTGAAACAGTGGTTTCATACAGCTTGGCAGGCTAGCCTGCCCTGCTGTCTTTCAGACTTCAGGTCCGCTCCATGCTGCTTTACAGCCACTTTAAGGCAACACGGAAGAGCATCCAGGGATCGACTGATCTTGACGAGACCCAGGAGAAATCCTGGGGGGGCGCACTGCTTTGGTGCTAGTTGGGCTACTGCTTCTAATTCCCTCTCCAACCCCTGCCTCCCAAGTTTCCCCACCAGGGCCAGCTCCAGGTTCGGATGGGCGCTTGAGCCACAGTGTCGTAGTGGGCCCCTTGCTGTGACTGTGTCACATTGGCACAGGGCACATCTGTGATCTTCAGTCTGCTGTTCCCCGCAGCTCTTTCACTGGTGTTCAGAGTCTTACTGGATTTTGGCATAAGTCAGTCCTGAACTGTCCAGGCCCAATCCCCAATAACTAGCCCTTCCATGATAAACAGCCACCCCTGCCATCAGTCACAGTGACACAAGCATGCCCATGGGGGTGGTGTGCCAGGTCTTGTCACGTGCTCCTCCGCTGTAAAACAACAACACTCTGGTTCCTGGAAATAACAGAAAAATCACCCCCCCCAGGTCGTCAGTAACTGGCCAGCATCAACAATCCAGCATCCTCTGCTGCTCTCATCAATAAAAACAACATTTTAATCTTAATGCTTTAAAGTAAACCAAAACCCAGGTTTTTGGTCCACTTTACATGAGCGTCCTGCTAGATGGATAGCGGGGATGTGGCAGTGGCTTGCGCATGTGGCGTTGGACTGGGAAACAAGGTAAGTGTATGGGGCGATCTGGGGGGTTCACACAGTGGGGCATCCTGATTTTGGATGCCCCAGGGGGAGGGAATCGATCGGCCTGGGAATATGGCCTATAATGCATAACAATATTAGCGGCAATTGGCTCAATGCAATTTCCACAGTGTCACACTAATCAATCCACAACAGGGCAACAAATAAGACATCACCATGGCAGAGCGCATCCCAAGCATAGACAGGCACACTCATGAACGCCACGCCACTACCAAGGATGAGGTTATTTGCACAAATAGTTAACATTTTTCAATCTATGTCAAACACACAATTGAATGTTGTTTAGCGCACATTTCTATTTTTTTTAGATCTCCAAGTTGTCAGAGAACTACTTATCCTTGCAACAAAAGTTAAATGCTGTTATCCTGCCTACTCGGCTGAATCGTGAACATGCCACTAATTACTCAAGACGAAGTACTATAAAGGAAAATAAACTCCGTCAAAATGGAAAAGGTAGGATGTAATACACAGAAAATGTTCAGAGCTTTATAAATTTAATGTAGGGTATTTTTTTTTTAGATACTGTAGATACTTCTCTGCCCTCTCGCTGCCTTAAGCCGTTGTAATTGAGGGCGCCACATGTCATCACTTTTAGATCCAGTCCCATTGCACACTCCCAAACTGGCTCTTTCGAGCTGGAGAGCAGACAAAGAGGCCGATTTATTAATAGCGCCAGGTAGCGACAGATGAGCGGCAGTAGAGTTATTTTCACAGCGCCGGCTAGTATTCGCTGTGCTTGGCCATTGTTCGGTTGTTGACAGCGACTCAGTCGGTGTGCGGTAATGTTGAATACGGGGTTAGGAGTCGCTGTTTGACAGGTTCCGCGCTGTATGGGAGCGCATGACAGCGAATGGCCATAGCGAACGGCTCACAGCATATTCATTAACAAATCACGCTCAAAAAATTATCGCGCTGTGAAATGCGAAACCCCAGAGCGCTGGCGGCAATGGGTTAAAAGTAGTTTTTTAACCCCCAAACAACCTTATTTTTGGAAAAAAATAATAAACAAGTTTTTATAAACATTTTGTAATATGAATACATTAATATCAGACCTGTAATATCAATTCTGCACAAATTTTTTTTTTTTTTTTTTTTTACCTTAAAAAAAAGATATAACATTGCAGAAGTGGTCACTGAATTTTTGACAAAAAAAAAAAAAAAAACATTAATATCAATTAATTATGAATATTTAAAGATTGCTCCATTGAAATGCATTGGAGAGCGCCAGGTAGCGAGAGGTCATACCTGGCGCTGTGATGGGATTAGCAGCGGCGCTGTTCGTTGAAGTCTGCTAGATGATGAATCCTGCGCTAGCTGACGCTCTCGCCGGCGCTAGCCTCATTTAGCGTGATAAATGCGTGATTGTGTTCGCAGCCTGGCGTTCTGGAGTCGGTAGCCGCCGATAGCTGGCGATACCTGGCGCTAGTGAGACACTACCTGGCGCTATCCCTTGATAAATAAGGCCCTAAGCTGAGCCGTAGTCTGCACGCCCTTGCATCCATTCAATGAGGGAGGCCAATTCCTCTTGACCAGTAGCAATGGTGGGCTGCTTTGACTCTAGCTCGCCATGGCCAGGCCAGGAGAGAGCATTGCTACTGAGGCTGCTAGTGGTGATAAAGCTGTGGCACCCCAGACAACAGTGGATGAACAGGTATGTTCCTATCTAAGGAAAATAATGCAACACAATCACTTCAAGGCCTCCTTCATGGGTTCTGAAGATCCATTTTCATACTAAGATCAAGGACATTATGTTTGCTGACTACGTTCCAAGATTTCTGTTGGGCATCCACCATTCTCTCAATTTTTTCCCAAACAATTGAGGAGACTGTAAAGACATGTAAAAAAACAAAGGCACCCCCCCCCCCAGTTGGTCTGTCCTAGCCCCGCACCCAGAAACTTACCATGTCACAAGTCCAGCAAGCTCAACCACTCGAAGATTGATCATGCCAATATGACTCGTCTTTTTCTTATTTGTAAAGGGAAATCCATTTTCATTTTAGAAGTTATGAAATAATAAAAGTCCATGGGGTATCCAAACAAATGAAGTTCAAATCATTTTAATGGGGTATGTATAACATTGCTCCCCCCGACTAGCTTTAGGTTGTGCCCCCTTGTTCTATCACTAAGTTTCTTCTTAAAGGAACACTATTGCGAAATTGTGTAATATTAAAAACGCATACAAACATGTCGGGTAATGAGAAGAGGGGTCACTTATGCACACAAACTGAATAAAACTCCCACCAAGCTTGTGGTTTTATTCTAAAGGTAATGCTAATGGTAGGAATAAAATCCAGTGGTAACAGGTTTAGTCTATCAGGGGTGACAGAACTTGTAACTAAGAGGCCGATTCATTAATAGCGGCAGGTAGCGACAGTTGAGCGACTGTAGCGGCATTTTCAGAGCGCCCGCTAGTAGTCGCTGTGCTTGGCCGGTGTTCGGTAGTTGATAGCGACTCGTAATGTTTGCCGTAATGTTGAATATTGGGAGCGCATGATAGCGACTGGCCATAGCGACCGGCTCCCACCATATTCATTAACAAATCACGCTCAAAAAATTCTCGCGCTGTAAAATGCATGTTTAAACCCCAGAGCACTGGCGGCGATGGGTTAAAAGTAGTTTTTTAACCCCCAAACAACCATATTTTTGGAAACCAAAAAAAAAATTTTGTAATATGAATACATTAATTTCAGACCTGTAATATCAATTCTGTACATTTTTTTTTTTTTTTTTACCTTAAAAAAATTATTTAAAATGGCAGAAGTGGTCACAGAATTTTTCACATTTAAAAAAAAAAAAATTAATAATTAATTATGAATATTTAAAGATTGTTCCATTGAAATGCATTGGAGAGCACCAGGTAGCAAGAGGTCATACCTGACGCTGTTCAAGGTCGGACGCTGGCGCTGTGGGCTGAGGCTGGAATAATGATGAATGAGTCGCTATATGGCGCTATCACAGTCACTAAGCAGGATTGCCTTGATAAATGTGTGATTGTGGTGGGGAGCCGGCATTCTCATGGCGGGGCCCGTCATTACCGGCCGCTCACCAGTCGCTACCTGTCGCTATCCCTTGTTAAATAAGGGCCTAAGTATAAATATATCCGGGGGTCAATACAAAGACCTGTCCCACAATCTATTTAAAGTCTGAACTGTACGTAAAACCCAGGGACATCTACTAAGGTTAGAGGGAAGACTATTCTTACACCAGTATAGGAGGGGATTCTTTACTGTAAGAGCAGTGAAACTATGGAACACCAGTAGCCACGAAGAATACACTAAAAGTGTTCAAAAGTGGCCTAGATACCTTCCTTGCATTCAATAACAAAACCAGCAATGGCTACTAGACCACCAATAAACAGGCTGAACTGGATGGGCTAAAGTCTTTTTTCAGCCTTACATACTATGCTACTTGCCCATTGAGATTATTGCAGTTTTGGCTGCTTTTGCCTCTGTTGCAATTACAGGTTGGAGATTACAAGGTACAACAGAAATGAATGTTTTTTTAGAAAACTATTTTATTTGTTGCCTTTGTACAGTGGTACATGCTGTGAGTTTTCCACATAATTAATGTACAATATCTTGCACTACTTGAAATATATCACCTGGCCGGTTACCAGAAGAAAATAAAGCTTTTGCACAGCCTGCTTCCTCTGTTTGGCATGTTACTGTGTCAAGAGCACATCTAAAGGCATTTACAGGTTCATTTGCTTTTTGCTGCGTTCTTCTGTCAGATTCCATTATCGGAAATGTTTTGAGGCAGAAATCTGCTACCTGACAACTTTTCAGCTGATAGAATCTTGTTTTTTTTATTTTCTATTTTTATTTTGTAGGGTTTTATTGCCTTTTCTCTGCAACAAGCGAACAATGTTCTTTTGTAAAACAGAACTTGTGGTGAATGTAATGAAAATAATTTCGGTCTGCAGCTACTGTAGGAAGATCATAAGAAAAAAACTGAAATTTCAATTAGTTATAACAATGTTTTTTTCTACATGTTGATGAAAAAAAATACAATTTGAAGTAGGCATTTGCTGCTCTTTTTTTTGTATTGCTGGGATGTGACTTTGAGGCTGATTCATTAATAGCGGCAGGTAGCGACAGTTGAGCGACTGTAGCAGTATTTTCACAGCGCCCGCTAGTAGTCGCTGTGCTTGGCCATTGTTCGGTAGTTGATAGCGACTCAGTCGGTGTGCAGTAATGTTGAATATTGGGCGAGGAGTCGCTATTTGACAGGTTCCGCGCTGTATGGGAGCGCATGATAGCGACTGGCCATAGCGACCGGCTCCCACCATATTCATTAACAAATCCCGCTCAAAAAATTCTCGTGCTGTAAAATGCATGTTTAAACCCCAGAGCGCTGGTGGCGATGGGTTAAAAGTAGTTTTTTAACCCCCAAACAACCATATTTTTGGAAACCAAAAAAAACAAGTTTTTTAAATAATTTTGTAATATGAATACATTAATATCAGACCTGTAATATCAATTCTGTACATTTTTTTGTTTTTTACCTTAAAAGAAATATCTAACATTGCAGAAGTGGTCACAGAATTTTTCACATTTAAAAAAAAGAAAAAAACATTCATAACAATTAATTATTAATATTTAAAGATTGTTCCATTGAAATGCATTGGAGAGCGTCAATTAGCGAGAGGTCATACCTGTCGCTGTTCAAGGTCGGACGCTGGCGCTGTGGGCTGAGGCTGGAATAATGATGAATGAGTGGCTATATGGCGCTATCTCAGTCGCTAAGCAGGATTGGCTTGATAAATGTGTGATTGTGGTGGGGAGCCGGCGTTCTCGTGGCGGTGCCCGTCATTACCGGCCACTCACCGGTCGCTACCTGTCGCTATTCCTTCATAAATAAGGGCCTTTGTGTTTTGAACACAGGCATCATAGAGAGAGGATAAATGCATTGAACCATATTTCTAAATGTTGGGGTCCAAGGCTGGACCATGTTACACTCTATTAGTGTAGCTCTGTAGTTAATATTTAGCACACAGTGGTAACTTTGAGGGAATCAGCAGGCAATGCCAAGCATTGGCCCTTCATGTAGGACTACACCTAACAATGGAGATCTTTGGGAGGTGGTGCAGAGTGTGCAGCAGAAGTGCTGCTCTAACTCACCTGAGCCCCCAACCCTACAGTAAGCGGTGGCGGCAGCAGCTATTCAAACTGGCCCAAGCCGGGGCTACAAAGAGATGGCCACTGGCTCCCATAAGTGAGGACACATCTAGAGCTTGTACTAGGAGTATCCTCACTCATGGGAACCGATGGCCATCTTTTTGTAGCCCCGGCTGGGGCCAGTTTGAGATGCCACTGGCAGCACTGACAGAGGAGGATCGGGGCTCAGGTGGGTTACAGCAGCTGCCTGTTGCTGCGACCTTAAATGAAGCGGGTGGATGCTCAGCAGCCTATCAGGCAACTTTTCCGTGGTCAGGCCAGATGCCAAACGTGGAGGCTGATTTAATACTAGCGCCATGTGTGCGTCTGTTTAGTGGCGCTTAGAGCGACCACTAGTAGACACTGCAAGTGGGTGTCGGCGCTCTAACCTAGCGTAGTGGTCAGACAAGCGGCGTTGTACTATCCTGTCCAGCATTGATAAATGTGATGTGTAAGCTCTAGAAGCGCTCCTCCTGATTCACTGCAGAGCCAACCGCGAACACTTGATGGCGTCCCAAGGTCAAAACGCCCAAGGCTACGCTACATCTAACAACAGGACAATGCTGCAGCAAGCGATATGTAGCACCAGTTAAGTGCGTCTGGCACTCAGCGCTGAAGCCCATATTCAACAAAAACTACACTCAACCAGCGCCAGACGCTGTGTGATAAAAGTCTGTTTCTCAACACATATCCACCAGCACCAGAGCCAAAACATATGGAATGACATTGTTTTAACACTGTAACAATGACACTACAATGGCCGACCTGCACATACAATTCTGCATAAAAAAAACAATAAAAGTATTTGTTTGCTGGGCAGGAGAGGACATACAATGATTTGAGATAAAAATTTAAAATTTTACTTTAGCAACACGCTATTTAAACACAACCAAATTAAACACCATAGAAATGTATGGAAGAGCGACACTGAGTGACAGGTACTACATGGCGCTGCAGAACCTAGAGCGCCAGCGCTTTACACTGAGCCACCTCTAGTGATACATGTGACGCTACATGACGCTGTTAGAGGCTCTCACCAGATTTCTTAAATGTGGTTTTCACATACAAAGCCCAGTGTTCACCTGCCGTGACCGCTATGTGGCACTACCTGGTGCTAGCGTTTCTTAAATAACCCCTTAAACATGGACTTGGGAACCTGAAAGTACAAACTTTGCAGTTCGGGTTTGTCCATCTCATCAATTTAAATATAAGTTTTATATTTGCACACCTGGTGGTGTTCGATAGCTGTGAGATTTTGGTTCAAAATATTTAACTTAAATGCCCTTTTAGTTACATCATGGAGCCCTTTTCCAGAGGTGATCTTGTTAAATCTGAAATGCGCGGTGGTTTTCTCCTTTATATATTTGTGTGCAACTATATTGTTGTAAATAGTTTAATGTAATTTTTTTTGCAAACTATGCAGAGTATGATTATGCAGAAATGTAATACGAAAGTGTATTGTAGTATAAAAGACAAACAGGCTGATTCATCACTAACGCCAGGTAGCGACAGTCACTAAAGTCACTAGTAGTCACTGTGCACAGCCGTGGGTCGCTACTTCATAGCGACTCAGTCGCTGTCCAGTAATGTTGAATACATTGTGAGGAGTCGCAATTTGACCAGTACAGCGCTGTATGGGAGCGCATGTTAGTAACTGCTCATAGCGACCGACTCACACCATATTCAGCAAAAAAACAGCCTCACAAATCTCTGGCGCTGAAAAATACTTGTTTGAAGCCCAGAGAGCTGGAGGCTGTTTTTCAGCATCTTTCCACTAGTAACAAAGTGAAAACATATGGAATTACATTGTAGCAACATTGTAACATGAACACTTTAATGGCAGACCTGTAATGTCATTTCTGAAGAAATCAGAAAAAATTTGAAAAAACTGCTTATTCAATGCCAGGGGAGGTCACAGAATTATTTGAGATTTAAAAAGAAAAAAAAAAAAAAAAAAAACAGTTTAAAGAGAAGGAAAGGATCGTCCATTGAAATGTATGGCAGAGCGTCAGGTAGCGAGAGGTCATACCTGGCGCTGTGCAAGGCTGAACGCTGGCGCTGTTCGCTGAGGCTGGCAAAATGATGAATCAGACGCTACATGGCGTTATCCCAGTCGTTAAACAGATTCTGCTTGATAAATGTGTAATTGCGTGCCGTGTCCGGCGTTCACCAGTCGCTACCTGTTGCTACCTCTCATTAACCAGCCACTACTTGACGCTATCCCTTCATGAATAAGGCCCAAAACCTGGAATTTTCACTTTCCATGTCCCGGGCATCCCAAATTGAGATACCCAGCTGTTCCCTTCTTTGTGAAAATCCCCAGACTGGTGCATTCGACTCACATCTTACCGGTCTTGTGCAATCAGAGCTGCACACTGAAGTGATGTAATTCGGCAAGCAGCTTTGATTAGTGTGAATGGGGAGCAAGAGCTGCCACATCCTCTGCTGCCCAGCGCTCGCGCCCCAGCCTATCTGAATGATGGGGGGAGCATGCACACAGCCCCAGGATCTCCCCATTCACAACAATCAGAGCTGACTTGCCGAATTTGCGCTGCTGGACCGTGGAAAGGTGAGTGATTACCGGCACCGTGGGGGTTTCACACAGAGGGGTATCCCAAGTCGGGATGCCCCAGGGGGAAGGCCAGCAGCCAGGCTAGATGGGTTTTGTTCTGCTTTAATTATATTGTATCCACCCCCACCTCTTGCCAAGTAAAATTACTTGTTTGTACAGTATGATGGATATACAGTACAATGCAAAATCATTTTTAATTTACTCTTTATTACCTGCCCCCCTCCCCCAATGCGCCTATGATCTTGTGATGCTCAACTTCTAATGGCCCCTTGCTGCTTGCGTGGTGCTCTGATGATCACATGACTCCTTATTCGCAGCCTCCCCACAGATTCTCTCAACCATATGCAGCTCTGTTTATCCTTCCAGGATTGTAAAAATATTGGTTGATGTGGTGTAAGGTAAACTGTCCATAACTTTTGATTCCGGTGCTAAAATCAAATTGATAAGAGATTGCCAAGTTATAGCCAGCTTAAGAGATTCCATAGAGGGAAACATTTTCCCTTTCTGGGCTGGTTCCGCAGTCAGCCATTTATATTGCATACCTTAAAAATCTCAGCGCTTCAATAGGATGCATTTTATTACTGTATAAAAGCTTTCAGTCCATTACATTTATTTAAACCATGATGCATTTATATTTATTGAATTAAAAGGTTTTTGTAACTCAATGTTCTCTGCTCTGTATATACAGTACTTTTTATGTGACTAAGAGGCCGATTCATTAATAGCGGCAGGTAGCGACAGTTGAGCGAATGTAGCAGTATTTTCACAGCGCCCGCTAGTAGTCGCTGTGCTTGGCCGTTGTTCGATTGTTGATAGCGACTGAGTCTGTGTGCAGTAATGTTGAATACGGGGTGACGAGTCGCTATTTGACAGGTTCCGCGATGTATGGGTGCGCATGATAGCGACTGGTCAGAGCGAACGGCTCCCAATACATTCATCAAAAAATGACGCTCAAAAAATTCTCGCGCTGTGAAATGCATGTTTAAACCCCAGAGCGCTGGCGGCGATGTGTTGAAAGTAGTTTTTTAACCCCCAAACCACCATATTTTTGGAAACCAAAAAAAAAAAAAACCTTAAAAAAATTAACTAACATGGCAGAAGTGGTCACAGAATTTTTCACATTTAAAAAAAAAAAAACAATAATTAATTATGAATATTTAAAGATTGTTCCATTGAAATGCATTGGAGAGCGGCAGGTAGCGAGAGGTCATACCTGTCGCTGTTCAAGGTCGGACGCTGGCGCTGTGGGCTGAGGCTGGAATAATGATGAATGAGTGGCTATCTGGCGCTATCTCAGTCGCTAAGCAGGATTGGCTTGATAAATGTGTGATTGTGGTGAGGAGCCGGCGTTCTCGTGGCGGGGCCCGTCATTACCGGCCGCTTACCAGTCGCTACCTGTCGCTATTCCTTCATAAATAAGGGCCATTATCTAGCACAGGAAAGGATAACCACAATTGAACAATTTTCAAAGACCGCGCACAGTAGGAGTAAAGAGCCTAGACGGACATTTTCGGATTACAGTATGTGAGTCACTTGCGCGTCTGTATGAGGCTGGTTGGGAAGCGGTGCTGTAAACAAGCTCAAAGGGATACAAGGGAGTAAAAGGGTGTTTTCAGATGACATCACTGTGATGTAATAAGGAAGCCCTGGGAAACAACTTCTCAGGGTACCCTGCACCAATTACAAATGTGAAAGCAGCTCTGTAGACTGTAGATCCCCGGGACCCTCCCAGTTTTGAGCCTACACAAATATATAAATAAATGTTTTTGTGTAGTTAAATAAAAAGAAAAAACTTTACCCAAAAGATTTTAAAGCGGAACAGCGCGCGCTCCCCATTCAATAAAAGCCTCCTGGCAAATGACGTGGAGGCTGATCTAAGACTAGCGCCACGTATTGCCATGTGTAGCGGCGCTTAGAGCAACCGCTAGTAGACGCTGCAAGCGGGTGTTGGGTGCTGTGGCCTAGCTTAGTGGGCGGACAAATGACGCTGTACTATCCTGTCCAGCATTGATAAATGTGATGTGTGGAGGGCGCTGTAGAATCGCTCTTCCTGATTCACTGCAGAGCCAAACGAGAACTCTAGGTGGTGTCCCGAGGTCAAAGCGCCCAAGACTCTACGCTACATCTAACAACAGGACAATGCTGCAGCAAAAGATAGGTAGCGCCAGTTAAATGCATCTGGCACTCAGTGCTGAAGCCCGTATTCAAGAAAAAACTACACACAACCAGCGTCGGCGCTCTGTTTCTCAACACATAAACACCAGCACCAAAGAAAAACATATGGAATTACATTGTTTTAACACTGTGACCAAAGACACTGCAATGTCAGACCTGCACATACAATTTTGCATAAAAATAAAAAATATATATATATAAACGTGTTTGTTTGCTGGGCAATGATTTGAGACCAAAATTTGAAAGTTTACTTGGCCAACACGCTATTTATACACACCGTATTAAACACCATTGAAATGTATGGGAGAGCGATACTGAGCGACAGGTACTACATGGCGCTGCTGAGCCTAGAGCACCAGCGCTTTACACTGAGCCGCCTCTAGTGATACATGTGACGCTACATGCCACTGTTAGAGGCGCTCACCAGATTGACTTGTGGTTTTCACATACAGCGCCCAGCGTTCACACGATGCTATGTGGCGCTACCTGGCGTTATCTTTTCTTAAATAACCCCCATAGTCACATTAGATGGCTCTCTTTGGAAAATAAATTTGGGTGAGTGTGCACCACATAATTCTACTTAATATAAAATATATATAAAGGTGCTGGCAGTTTAGGGGAAATCAACCATAGAAATGAAAGCAGAGTGGGGACCCTAGACCCGCTCCCAAAAAACCCTATACCGCTGCTTTTTCAAGTCCTGATTAAATAAATTAATATATAAATTCTTCATGTTAATTTGATTTGGTACACATTTATATATGTTTTAGTGTGCGGCAGCGGTATAGGGTTTTGGGGGCGGGTCTAGGGTCCCCACTCTCATTTAGATGGCTCTCTTTGGATGAGAGTCTGTGCATGCGCCATTGGAGCCAGGAAGAAGTGAGTAAAAGCAGGTATACTTAAAGCAGTGCTGAGAAATCCAATGGGCTGGAGGTAAAGGCTGGATTGCTGTACAGAGGACACAAAATGCAAAACTGAGCAATGCTTACAACACATACATGGTCAGATTCTTATGAGACATCATGCTCATGTATCCAATGATTTCTATATGAATATGCCTGGATTACACTCATGACATGCAGTCATGTATCCAGTGTGTGCTAAATAGCACATAAGCATTGCGAATCAGATGTAGTCACAAGAATAGCAAAAGACTTACAATATAAAGCATAACATGCTAAACAAAGAAAAGACTGGGTGATCACCCCAGTATTATCGACGTTAGCAATTGCTGCCTTGACAAGGTGCTGTGTGCCTCGAAACGTCAGTAATACTTTAATGGGACGATCGCCTGGGGCACACCAGTTCTGGATGTCCCCCATGTGAAACCCCATTGATTTCCCGCTGTTCTTACCTTTCCTTGAGGTTATGGCATAGGCGCGGCACTTGTCCTATCAGCTTCTCTGGCCACCAGATTAATGTGCAGCTGGAGAAGCTAAATGGTCACACACACAAATGGCGCGCAGCATCATTCGCATTCCTTTGGCTGAGCGCACAGCCATTAAGTTATACTGGGAGTGGCTGCACACAGCCGAAAAGGATGCAAGTGATGCCCTCGTCTGCTGTCGTGCATTTGTCGTGGGCTTGTTGGCAAGGTAAGCATACTGGGGGGGGGGGGTTCAGACAGCGGGGGAATCCGAATTTCAGGATGCCCCCCAGTAGGGGTGATCAGCCAGCACTGGAGTCTCAGACTCCAGGGCCACTTTTGGTCCACGCCAAGCAGAACAAAACACATTTGACTTTCTGGGTTTTGATTCCATTCCTCGGGGGCATCCAGATATTCTGACGCCCCGCTGTGTGAAACCCCCCAGAAAGCTGCGTTTACCTCTTTTGGTTCTCATTAACTTGAATAGAGAGCATATCTGAATGGCTGGGATGCGCACGCTCTCCATTCAAAACAATGAGTGCTGCCTGGAGAATTACGAAGTCATTGCAGGCGGCTCTCATCGGATAAGAGCCTGCACATGCGCCATTGAAATTCTATTAGGTGGTACTCTGTAGCCCAGTGTTCCCCAATCTTTTCTTCGAGAGTCAGTAACAGGTCATGTTTTGTGGATCTCCACGTAGTAGATTCTATAGCTCTGCATTTGTGTGGATATCTGCAAAACAGATCGAGGAAAGGGTCAGGGAAAGAGTACTGTAGTCCAACCTGTAGCCATCCACCAATCTTTACCCAAGCCTGATTTGCTCCATAAGTACAAATCTGCTTCAAAAGTTTATAGGAACAATTGAATTTTATACATTTTATATGATTGCTTTTTGTGTTTTAAGTGCTGACAACTTATCCGTACCACCCAGGTGGTACTCGAGATCTGGCCAGTGCCAGGCTATGCCTGTTCCTTAGTAGCAGGTACGTGCCCGCTCCCCATGACTGAGCAAACTCGTGGGTGATAAGGAACCTGTCTTATGGCCTACATTGCTAACAGTGGTCCTGACCCACCTGCTAAAAACAGGATGGTTGGGATAAAGGCGCCCCTCACTGGCATCCAGGACGGTGGCCCTGCTCCTCCCCTAAAAACAGCCCCGCTTGAGATATTTAAATAATGGAAGACTGTACTTGGTGCATAAGGTTGGGAACCCCTGTTCTGAACAGCTGTGTACCAGGTAGGGTCTATGTCCGCAAGGATTCGAGCCCATAGCAGATATTCACCTTTTTTCTCATGAAAACAGCTGTTGCCTATCCCCCCTTCAGAGATGAACTCGCTAACCATGGTGGTTATTGGTAGAGATAGGCAAATGCGAACTGTGGAACATTGAACGTTTGGATTCCCAAATCTGAACACAGACTTCAGCCAGAAGTCCATGTTCGAGTTTAGCGTTTGTCCTGAACCTAAGGTTGCAGTAGCAGAAACCTGCTGTAACTCACCTCTGCCCGGTCCTCTTCCTGTAAGCACGGTGGTGGCATTTGAAACTGGCCCCAGCTGGGGCTACAGACCGCTGCCCCCGCCATGCTGCCAGGAAGAGAATCGGGCAGAGGTGAGTTAAAGCAGCGGGCTTCTGCTGCACACTCTGCACCTCCCCCCGGCCACAGCCACTCCCAAAGTTTGGGTCCCCATTGATTTCAATGTGGACCAGGTTCATGTTCGGGTCCCCGAACCCTAATATTTATTCAACGTTTTGCCAAACCTGAACTTCATCCATCCCTAGATATTAGTCATCCCACTTTGTGGCTGATTTATCAATAACTTTTGCCATAATACGACACATCAGTGCAAATTAGTAGTAGTGCAAAATAGAATTTATATTTTTTCAGCATGTTGCTGCAACTCTAATGTTTTAGTAAATGTGTTTTGCATAGTGTAGCAACATGCGCAAGTGTAAAAAAAAGTTTAAGATTTTGCAGCACTTTAATTTGCATTGATGTGGCAAAGCCTTGCAAAAGTGCTTGATAAATCAGCCCCTTTATGGAACTCACTTATAAATCACCACCGACAACACTAAAATGATTCATAAATTCGAACGTTTTTCCTTGTAAAGTGAATTTGTAAAACATCAATTCATCATATACCATATTATAAATACTAACCATGCACTTCTATTATATAAGTGTCTCTTGTCACTTCCAAGCACTCAGAGCTTTAATCTGGGTTGCCAGAACAATTAGGATTGTACTTCTGTGCTTTCTTTGTAAAATATTTCTGTGTATTCTTTTTATTTTAAGGCTACTGTGTATTCACTAAGCGAACATGTTCAGTTTTAAATACAGAACTTGTTCACTGTAAACAAAATGAAAAAGAATTATAAGAAATATGGTCAACTTATTATATAAGTTTAAAGGGACTGTAAACCCAATGGCAGTAATAAGGCGGCAAGCATCTTACCCCCTTCCTGCAGTTCAGGGTAGAAGCCATAGCAGGGCTCCAAAGTTTGCCCTCCTTTCGATCTCATTCCTCCATGACCACACAAAAAAGTGTGCTACTCTGTAATTTGAAGCTCGGGGAGGCTGATTTATTAATAGCACCAGGTAGCGACAGTTGAGCGACTGTAGCGGTATTTCCACAGCGCCCGCTAGTAGTCGCTGTGCTTGGCCGTTGTTCGCTTGTTGATAGCGACTCAGTCGGTGTGCAGTAATGTTGAATACAAGGTGATGATTTGCTATTTGACAGGTTCCGCGCTGTATGGGAGCGCATGATAGCGAATGGCCATAGCGACCGGCTCCCGCCATATTCATTAACAAATCACGTTAAAAATTCTCGCGCTGTGAAATGCATGTTTAAACCCCAGAGCGCTGGCGGCGATGGGTTAAAAGTAGTTTTTTAACCCCCAAACAACCATATTTTTGGAAACAAAAAAAACAAGTTTATAAAAACATTTTGTAATATGAATACATTAATATCAGACCTGTAATATCAATTCTGCACAAATTTTTTTTTTTTTTTTTTTTTACCATAAAAAAAAAATCTAACATTGCAGAAGTGGTCACAGAATTTTTGACATTAAAAAAAAAAAAAAAACATTAATAACAATTAATTATGAATATTTAAAGATTGTTCCATTGAAATGCATTGGAGAGCGCCAGGTAGCGAGAGGTCATACCTGTCGCTGTTCAAGGTCGCTCGCTGGCGCTGTGGGCTGAGGCTGGAATAATGATGAATGATTCGCTATCTGGCGCTCTCTCAGTCGCTAAGCAGGATCGGCTTGATAAATGTGTGATTGTGGTCGGGAGCCGGCGTTCTCGTGGCGGTGACCGTCATTACCGTTCGCTCACCAGTCGCTACCTGGCGCTATCCCTTGTTAAATAAGGGCCTTAGTATTAGCAGGCATGGCAAGCCATAGTGGACCCGCAGTCTATGACCACAGTGGAGCAAGCACATGACTTATAAAGCTGCAAAATAACACTTCCCAGCCCAGCCTCGACCCAGGAACTGAAGCAAAGAAATGGTATTTATGTATACACATCCTACCATATATCAATGAAGAAGTAAAGAGATCGCCCAGGCAGAAAAATACAAACATGAGAACTCATAGTAACATAGTTGTACCTTGTAATCTGCAATCTGTAATTGCTATAGAGGCAAAAACAGCCAAAATTGCATTAATATTAATAGTCAAGTAGCATAGTAGGTAAGGCTGAAAAAGACTTTAGTCCATCCAGTTCAGCCTGTTTATTAGTGGTCTAGTAGCCATTGCTGGTTATTGTTATTACATGCATGGAAGGCATCCAGGCCACTTTTGAGTGTATTCTTCATTACTACCTCCTCTGGCAGAGAGTTCCATAGTCTCACTGCTCTTACAGAGAAGAATCCCCTCCTATGTCAGTGGAGGAGGCACCTTTCCTCTAACCTTAGTGGATGCCCTCGGGTTATGGTTACATTGTGAGGCAAAAAAAAAAAAAAAGATAATGGGACCTGCATCCTAGTCCAGTAGCTTAAAACTAACTAGATAATGAGCTTTTTCTTTTTAACCCCCTAACTGTTTAGCTTAGGATTGGCTAAGCAGACTGCGGACCTTAATGCCCCCTCACCCTGTGTGCCAGGACCCCACACCATGCTATGTGTGTCTGGAACTGCCCATGCTAATGGATACATTTTTGGACATTTTTGTTTTACTTTTTTATTATGACAGTTGGGGGTTAAAAACCTAGAATCAGAGATCAGTTTCACCTTGACACAAATGTTTTGTTCAGCAATTGTTGTAAATGTCTCAATTTTTATCGGTAGCGTCGCATATAGAAGATTCCAAAAGACAGAGAACTCCTAGAAGGCAGAAGCCAAAGACTTTAAGCAGTCCAGATGATTCCACCTACTATAATCTACTACACGTAAGTAGTTATGTACATTATAGAAATATACATGTGTGCTTATAAGGGAAAATTATTTAATCTCTGTTGAGATTGTGCGTGAAAGACATTTTTCAGTCAAACACACAAAAAACGTTATACTCACCTTGTGTCCACAATGGAAAGGTGTGAAGACCTAACGCACCCCTTTCCGTTGCTGTGAATAGAGGGGGGCGTGCCATCTTACAGTGACTGATGGCGGGGGGGCCTCTCCGCATTGGCATCTCTGCTGCTGCTTGGTGTGTAGCTTGGAGGTGGGCTCTAGCTAAAGTTTCAGGAAGCATACGTGTATAAAAGTGCTCCTCCCCTCTACTGCCCCCTAAGATTAAGATTGAGAGGGGTAACTGTAAAACCCCAGGAGCCACTTTTGAGCCTTGCCTGGGTAGTCTAGCTTCCAAAGCTTACCTGTTAAAGAGTATTGTCTGCTTGAACTTTCTCTACTTCCCCCCAATAACAACTTTTCAGATCCAGTTTCTTTAAAGCAGACCAAAACCTACTAGTGATGCACAACTAATTAAGCCAAAATTCCTGTTGATAGTCTCCCTCCTCGGGAGTAAAAACATACATCATTTCTTCTTATCCTGACATTATTAACCCCATGTTTGTAGTTCTATTCCTGGGTTCTTTCCTCACCTTATTTCATGAGATGGTGTCACAGAGCAGGGCCTGTGTTGAATCCTGGGAGGTTAGGCTTTCGCACCTCCCCATTGCTTCTTCTACTCAAATCATGGAGGCTGTATCATGATATTAGCTGGTCCTCCCACTCAAACCCCAACAATCTGCCCAGTGGGCTGGACTTTTGGGGACATTGCCAGATCTATTGCTGTTAAAGGAAAGAAGACAGGGTGGCAAACAGGTACTGCAAAAAGGAAGGTAGGATGTGCTCATCCAGTCAATATATAGCAGTCAAGAGGTGCTAGAGGGGTGTGACCACACACACTAAGCAAAAAAGAAAGTTAACCCTCTGCACACTCATACTAAAAACTGAAAAACCTAGCTAACACTTGTTAAGAACATGGACTGTTAGTTAACATAGATTGCAATGAATGTAAAAGCGAGGTAGCCACGTCAAGGCCGTCCAATTAGTACCCCGTCCCTAACATTACTAAGTTTAAAAGTTTGTGCAGGCATTGCTACTTCTTTACTTGTGTGTGCACAAGCAATGCAATACATGAATCAGCCTGTCTAAAGACATTGCAATAACTTAACTTACTTGCACACACACAATGAAAAATACTTTACTTGCCTGCACAGTGTTACAGTTCAAAAAGGGGGTTTAGGTAGAGGCCAATTGGACTCCCTGTTACATTGGGAGAGCTACAATCCAGCAGATCTGGTCACTGACCTGCAAATGCATCAGCAAAAAGGAAGGTAGGATGTGCTCATCCAGTCAATATATAGCAGTCAAGAGGTGCTAGAGGGGTGTGACCACACACTAAGCAAAAAAGAAAGTTAACCCTCTGCACACTCATACTAAAAACTGAAAAACCTAGCTGTTAGCTAGGTTTTTCAGTTTTTAGTATGAGTGTGCAGAGGGTTAACTTTCTTTTTTGCTTGGCAAACAGGTACTGCCTGTGGTGTGAGGCATGTAACAGTATGTATGTAACATAGTATGTAAGGCTGAAAAAAGACTTTAGTCCATGGATGCACAAATTCCCCACTCTTGCGGCCCCCACCCCTTAGAGAGCAGTGTATCTCTTATTTCCGAAGCAGAAATAGGGTCACTGATAAACTTCTCTGTAGAGAAGGGTGACACACATGAGTTCCTGAAGTGTTATTTGGGCTGGCTGTGACTGGTGATGCCCAAGTAGACTCATTCCAGCTCACCTTTGCTCACCTCTTTCCTCCTTACCTGTGTTCATTTTACCTCTTCCTACCTCTACTCACCTCTGCTTACCACCACTCCCCTCACCTTTACCTATCTTTACCTCTTGCAACCTCACCTCTACCCATCACTCCTCTTACTATTTCACCTCTGCTTGACTTTTCTTGACTCAGCTCTGCCCACCTCACTTCGTCCGACCTCACCTCTTCTCAATTCTCCTCTCCCTGCATTACCTCTGTCCACTCCATCCCACCCACCTCTTCCTATGTCCCTTTTACTCACCTCTGTCCATTGCTTCTCTTACCATCTCGCTGCTGCCCACCTCATCTCGACTCACCTCTGCCTACCTCTACTCACCTCTTTCCACCTTGTCTCATCTTATCGCTACACCCCTTACCTCTACCTATCTCTACGTCTTACCACCTCACCTCTACCCATCACTTCTCTTACTATCTCACCTCTGCTCAACTTTCTTGACTCAGCTCTGCCCACCTCACTTCTTCCAGCCTCACCTCTCCTTAATTCTTCTCTCCCTGCCTTACCTCTGTCCACTCTACCCCACCCACCTCTTCCTATCTCCCCTCTACTAACTTCACCTCTGTCCACTGCTTCTCTTACCATCTTACTTACTTACTTTACTTCTACCTACCTCTACCCACCTCTGCTCACCTCTGCCCACCTCACCTTTTTCCACGTAACCTCTGCTGAAATGACCTTTCCCTGCCTTACCTTTGCTCACTCTTCAGCTCACCTCTACCCACCTCTGGTAACCTCTTCCACTTCATTTCACCCCACCTCTTTCTGCCACCTCTGCTCACGTTTGCTTATACGACAATGTGTAACAATTTACAATGTGGCCCCCTAGACCAAAAAGGGTGTGCACCCCTGCTTTAGTCCATCCAATTCAGCCTGTTTATTAGTGGTCCAGTAGCCATAGCTGGTAATATTGTTACATGCAAAGAAGGCATCTAGGCCACTTTTGAACTTTTTTAGTGTTTTCTTTATGACTACCTCCCCTGGCAAAGAGTTCCATAGTCTCACTGCTCTTACAGTAAAGAACCTCCTCCCCGATGCTGATGCAAGAATCATATTTTCTCTAACCTTAGCAGATGCCCTCGAGTTTTACTTACAGTTCTGGCTTTTAAATATATCATGGGACAGATCTTTGTATTGACCCCAGATATATTTATACATAATTATTAGGTCAACCCTCTGGCATCTCTTTTCCAAATTGAATAAACCTAACTTTCTCACAATCTTTCAGGGTACTCATTCTATGTATTAATTTAGTGGCTCGCCTTTGAACGCGCTCAAGTTCTGATGTGTCTTTCTAACACACTGGTACCCAGAACTGTACACAATAATCCATATGGGGTCTGACCAGTGACTTATACAGGGGTAAAATGATGCTCTGGTAATGGGCACCTATGTCCCTCTTAATGCACCCCATGATCCTGTTTGCCTTGGCAGCAGCTGCCTGACATTGATCACTACAGTTTAGTTTATTATTTATTAAAACCCCTAGGGCTTTTTTCATTGTTGTTTTACCCAGAGTTTCCCTATTTAGTGTGTAATTTTGGCACATATTTCTCCTACCCATGTGCATAACCTTACATTGATCTGTATTAAACTTCATTTGCTATTTTTCTGCCCAAGTATCCAATTTATCTAAATCAGTTTGTAGCTGCATGTTATCCTCTTTTCTGTTAATTACTTTATATTAATTAATTATATTGAGACTTCACGGTTTAACCCATTACCTATATCATTAATATATATATTAAAAAGAATTGGGCCCAGCACTGGCCCCTGTGGTACTCTGCTAGTAAGGGTGACCCAATCTGAGTATGTACCGTTTATAAGTGTCCTTTGCTTCTTATCATTAGGCCAATTACTCACCCATGTACACACATTTTCCCCCAGTCCAAGCATTCTCATTATTTGTACCAGTCCTTTATGTGACACAATATCAGATGCTTTACAAAAGTCAAGATATATGATATCCAATGACTCACCCTGATCCAATCTTGAACTTACTTCCTCATAAAAGCTGATGCGGTTTGTCTGGCAAGAGTGATTTCTCATAAATCCATTCTGATAAGGATTAATAAGCTCACCTTCCCAGATATGTTGGGTTTTGCTCCCCTTTAAAGCGAAACAAAACCCCAGGGTTTTCTTCCATGCCTAATCTTTTAGATTTCAGGGCTGGCCGTTCAGGGTTTTGTTCCAATTTAATATCACCAGATTTTCCAGCTTCTGAGACCTACCTTGTATCATGACCTAAGCCTGCAGATAACGGGATCAATTCAGCACCAGGTGCACTTTGGAATAAAAATAAAATAGAAATGCTCTGTTTATACCTGGTGCTGAATCAAAGGAGTGCTTCAGCACTTGGTATAAAAAGTACACTTTTTGGAGTAAAACATGCCATTCCCATTCATTATCTTCCAGGGGGTCTCAATTCAGTACCAGCTTTTTAAATTTAATTTTTTACCTAAAGTGCCATTTTTAATCAGAAGTCTTCTTTTTGTACCTGTTTTTCATTTCCACTGAATAATACAATTTAATTCTGTTCCTATAGTTACCTTATGTAGATGAAAAGAGAAAACCAAGAAAAGAAAGGTGAGTAAATGCTGCAGATTATTGCAAAGAAAAGTTTATTAAAGTATTTAGGGAGGTGATTTAGGAAACAATTTACTGGCATCCACCACGCATCTGCCGGGTATCTACTGGGTTTACGCATTTACCAAGTGAAATTTTGCATGTTCCATTGGCGTTGTCCATGTTTTTTTTTGTGCTCGGTGAATGCATTCTCCACCTTTCAGTGATGAACCCCATAGGAATCAATGTTATTTAGGGTGAATTTGTCACTTTAGATTTGTTTTTAGCATCTTTAACTCCTTTTTTGAGTGTGAGCATTAGAAAGTTTCCCAGTATGTAAAAAACAACAAAAAATAATGTTTTTACATTCATATTTTCAAATAAATGTTTTTTTGTTAAGCTTTTTAAACAACCCAGACAATCCCAATATACCCCACATATTTTCTGAGACCCCTCCAATGCCCATATATGCTGTAAAAGTGTGTTTTTAGCAAGATTTCATGTTTTTACAAGATAATTCTGTCACAGTAGTTCTCCGTCAGTTCGCCGCCGTTCTCCAAACCACTTTTCAATGTAAAAACCTGTGATTTCACCAGCAAATTGTGGCGCAACACAGCAAAACGTATTGTGAAAGTCTGTGTTCGCTGCAGTGTTTTGCTTACTCGTTGGTCTGATACGTGCGCATTGTGCGTCCGGGGAATTACTTTTAAGCCAAGTAGCAAATGGTAGCGAACATAGGGCCTTATTCATGAAGGGATAGCGACAGGTAGTGGCTGGTTAATGAGAGGTAGCGACAGGTAGCGACTGGTGAACGCCGGACACGGCACGCAATTACACATTTATCAAGCAGAATCTGTTTAGCGACTGGGATAGCGCCATGTAGCGTCTGATTCATCCTTTTCCCAGCCTCAGCGAACAGCGCCAGCGTTCAGCCTTGCACAGCGCCAGGTATGACCTCTCGCTATCTGACGCTCTGCCATACATTTCAATGGACGATCCTTTCCTTCTCTTTAAACTGTGTATTTCTTTGGTTTTTTGGGGGGTTTTTTAAATCTCAAATAATTCTGTGACCTCTTCCGGCATTGAATAAGCTGTTTTTTCACATTTTTTTTTAATTTTTTATATATTTCTTCAGAAATGACACTACAGGTCTGCCTTTAAATTGTTCATGTTACAATGTTGCTACAATGTAATTCCATATGTTTTCGCTTTGTTACTAGTGGATAGATGCTACTAGATGGTAGCATCTTTACTAGATGGAAAGAAAAACACACTTTAAACACACCGCCTCCTGCGCTCTGGGCTTCAAACAAGCATTTTTCAGTGCCACAGATTTGTGAGGCTGTTTTTTTGCTGAATATGGTGTGAGTCGGTCGCTATGAGCAGTCACTACCATGCGCTCCCATACAGCGCTGTACTGGTCAAATAGCGACTCCTCACAATGTATTCAACATTACTGCACAGTGATGAATCAGCCTGCCCGTAAATCACCCCCTTAATGAATAACGTAATTATATACCCTTCTAATTCCATGCACATATGTATCTTCAGGTTACCTCTAAATATAGAGCAGCACAGTTAGAAAATAATAAACATGTGATTGCATATTGTGCATAATTACATTTGATTGCTAGGACTAATGTGTAAATCAATATAATTGGTTTATGTTCTATAGCTGGATGAATCATTTTCTATATACATTATATGACCAGCTTTTATGCTCCACTTACTTTTCTTTCAAATACCGACTACTTCTTTTAAAGACATGTTAGATTGGAAGTATCTGGCAACCCAGTGACCTACATGAAAACAATCATCGTGACATCTATCCTAAGATAAGAGAACATACACTATAAGGGCAGACTAGATGGACCGTATGTTCTCCTTCTGCCAACAACCTTCTATGTTTCAAATGGGCCTAATTTATGAAGGCAGTTCCATTGTTCTCTAAGAGGCTGATTCAATACTAGCGGCAGGTAGCGACAGATGAGAGTCAGTAGCAGGCATTTTCAGAGCACCCGCTAGTAGCTGCAGTGCTCGGCCGTGAGTCGCTAGTTTATAGCGACTCAGTCGCTGTGCAGTAATGTTGAATACATTGTGACGAGTCGCTATTTGACCAGTACAGCGCTGTATGGGAGCGCATGGTAGCGACTGCTCATTGCGACCGACTCACAACATATTCAAGAAAAAAAAAGCCTCACACAACTCTGGCGCAGAAAAATGCTTATCTGAAGCCCAGAGCGCAGGAGGCAGTGTGTTTAAAGTCTGTTTTTAAGCATCTATCCACTAGTAACGTAGCGAAAACATATGGAATTACATTGTAGCAACATTGTAACATGAACACTTTAATGCCAGACCTGTAATGTCATTTCTGAAGAAATATTTAAAAAATGGGAAAAAAATGCTTTTTCAGTGCCAGAAGAGGTCACAGAATTATTTGTGATTTTTGGGGAAAAAAAAAACCCTGTTTAAAGAGAAGAAAAGTTTCGTCCATTGAAATGTATGGGGGAGTGACAGGTAGCGAGAGGTCATACCTGGCGCTGTGCAAGGCTGAACGCTGGCACTGTTCGCAGAGGCTTTGAAAATGATGAATCAGACGCTACATGCCGCTATCCCAGTCGCTAAACAGATTCTGCTTGATAAATGTGGAAATGCGTGCCGTGTCCGGCGTTGACCAGTCGCTATCTGTCGCTAACTCTCATTAACCAGGCGCTACCTGACGCTATCCCTTCTTAAATAACCCCCTAAGACGATGCAGGACCAAAGAAGACCTGCACCATATATACAACAACACTTAGCGACAAATATGTGCGGCACAAAATAAACATTAACCACTATGGACCTTATTTATAATGTGCGCTATTTAGCATCCTTCTTGTGGCTATAGCACTAGTTTTGGAGCACCGCCATATTTGTCTTATCTGGCGCTGAGCTGTGGACTACATAGGAGCTAGCAGTTGCTGCACAGAACGCAAACTTATTTACTTTGATTGTTGCACTAGATATTGGCCGGCCAATGTCAGCACCTGTTGGACCCTTCAATTTGTCATCAATTTACCTTTTGCGGTCATGTCCGGGGAGGTTACAGTTCCATAAACCCTAAGTTTCTGAATATGTGCAACTGAAGTAACAGGAGCACCAAGCTGTTTGTAGATTGTATTACATCTTTTACATTTGACATGTGTGTCTCTAATTTCCTTCTAATCTCCTGAAACAACTCTCTTCTTAACTTTCTTCGCTCCATGTTCAGTGTCGTTCCCCCTTTAAATAGGCTGACTGACTGAATATACGTGATGATAATTACAGGACACACCTTTTTAAACATGTCCCTATAGTCAAATTATTTTTTATTTTTTCTATGTTTTTTTGTCCAGGCCAATTTCATTAGCTTTTTTGTTTAACACTGTGACAGACTCCTATGCCCTTTGGACTTTACACAGGTTCATTACTTTCCTTTTCTTAAGCATGTACAGACTGCCATTGTGTTGATTGATTACGTTATTCATTGTTCTGATTGATTGTGTTAGACTGCCATTGTTCTGATTGATTGTGTTACAGACGTCTATTGTGTTGCTTATTGCATCACCGGCAGAGTTGAGGGATTGTGTGCCCTGCTCCCATTGGTCCGTGTATTTGTCATGCAGTCCTCCATCAGGTCCACGGGGGAGGTCCCCTTGCATGGAGCCTTGCATATAAGGCACAGTGTGGCACTAATAAAGAACACTTCACCTTCACCCTCAATACTGAAGTTCTGTCTCTTATTGGGGGAAACGCTATATTACAATTCACTAGCCCTTGTAAGGGCTGTTCCTGTTTCCTCACGGACGACTCTGGAATTCCAGCAGCACCTCTTACGATTGGGAAAAGGACGTCTCGGGCGGTGAAGCCCTCCGGCGATAAGGGTTATCGCTACAATTAAACACAATTCGGGGAGGCCAGGTAGCGACAGATGAGCGACAGTAGCGTGATTTTCACAGCGCCGGCTAGTATTCGCTGTGCTTGGCCGTTGTTCGGTTGTTGACAGCGACTCAGTCGGTGTGCGGTAATGTTGAATACGGGGTTAGGAGTCACTGTTTGACAGGTTCCGCGCTGTATGGGAGCGCATGACAACGAATGGCCATAGCGAACGGCTCCCAGCATATTCATTAACAAATCACGCTCAAACAATTCTTGCGCTGTAAAATGCATGTTTAAACCCCTGAGCGCTGGCGGCGATGTGTTAAAAGTAGTTTTTTAACCCCCAAACAACCTTATTTTTGGAAAAAAATAATAAACAAGTTTTTATAAACATTTTGTAATATGAATACATTAATATCAGACCTGTAATATCAATTCGGCACAAATTTTTTTTATTTTTTTTTTTACCTTAAAAAAAAGATATAACATTGCAGAAGTGGTCACCGAATTTTTGACATTTAAAAAAAAAAAAAAAAAAAACATTAATATCAATTCATTATGAATATTTAAAGATTGCTCCATTGAAATGCATTGGAGAGCGCCAGGTAGCGAGAGGTCATACCTGGCGCTGTGATGGGATTAGCAGCGGCGCTGTTCGCTGAAGTCTGCAACATGATGAATCCCGCGCTAGCTGACGCTCTCGCCGGCGCTAGCCTCATTTAGCGTGATAAATGCGTGATTGTGTTCGCAGCCTGCCGTTCTGGAGTCGGTAGCCGCCGATAGCTGGCGCTACCTGGCGCTAGTGAGACACTACCTGGCGCTATCCCTTGATAAATAAGGGCCAAAGTGATTTGGTTTTCATTAGCCCATTTTCAGTAAATTAAAATGTATATTTACTTTTGTCAGTCCCTATATGTGTCAGCACACCACCTGCTGGCATTTGGGGGGGGGGGCATACAGAATGATTTATCCTGATTTATATCAGGATGGGGCGAATCAGACCGAATCAGCAGCTTTGGGCCAGATCTAAATCCCACCACTAGTTATTAGGTTATAAATGTTGAAGCAAGAAATGTTTTTATAAAATTATATGCAGCAACAAACATATGAATGCATCAATTAAAAAAAAAATTGGATTATGTTTATGGTTAAATAGCCAGAATCTATATAAGCTAGTGCTCACTGTATTACAACCAAATAAAAATATATGCCTCTCATACCACAGAGTAACTGAGAGGGGGAAAAAAACGGCAAGAGGAAAAACCACGAGCAGACAGCATCCTCCAGAGCAATAATGGTTGAGAATTTGATTCCCTGCAGCTTTTAATGTCCTTTACTTTCTACCATGAATTCAGTTCACATAAAATACCAGATGCCTCAGAACAGATTAAACTTTAGCAGTGCTATAGATTAGAATTTGTTTCCAATGGTCTGGTGTTCTCTTGGTAAATGTGTCGGCTTTGCCGTTACCCAGCTACACATTACACTGAGAGTTATTGGTATAGTGTAAAGATGGCCTGTCATGCTGATAATATTGCCCAACGTGTATAGAGGGGAGGGTCTGTTATTTTGGTTGTCCTTTAGGGGATTACCCAAGGGGGTGATTCCTGGGGTCTGGCCCCAAACCTGGTGAAGATCAGCATCGATGTGGCTACTGTCTACAGCACTTTTGAGCACAGCACAGGCTGCTGTTTGCATTAGGGGATACTTGGTGGCAATGATATGTAACAAGTTAGAGCAACACTCAAAGGAACAATGAAGAAGAGGTCAGAGCAACAGAAACAACAGGGGCACCCAGAAAGTCATGCAAAAATCCATGTCTGTGCCTTAGTCACATCCTCATGTTCACCACTTCAACAGCTGGGGAATACAGAAGCCATGTCCCATTTGGCCAAACCACCTACTGCAATCAGATAAAATGACGGGGTGGGCCATATAGTGCTTTGCTTCTGCATCCTGATAATCGCACATTGGACCATTTACTATGTCAGTGGCCATGGTAGTGATTTGCAAAGAACTTTATCTTGTAACACCCATGTATAGGAATTCTTCAAGGTGAAATTTCCCAGCAAACCCCAGACCCCATACCTGAAGCGTCGCTGTCGCTTGAGACATCTCTGCTTAACTGCAATTGTTCTGTGGTACCTATCGCACTCCTCAGGGCATTGCATTTTGATAATCTCCACACCAGATCCCGCACTTCCATCGATGGTATAGTTGGATGTCAGTGCCAGATTACACTTTACTTGGCAGTAGAGGCAACTTGGCAGTTGAAAACTCGGGACCCCTGTGAAGTTTACATCATAACTCATTTAGGAGATTCTACTTTTGGCTTTTTATGCTACTTACTTACATGACAATCCATTAAAAAAAGTCTGAGGAACCATCTGTGCCCCCTAAGAGTGTATAAAGTTTTCATTTCTTTCAAAATTATTTTTTTTTAAACACTTTAAGAAATCTTGATTGTAATTTTCTTTCACAATCAAATCAATATTATTTTCAAACATAGCCACAGGGGTTCTTAAAAGAGTGTGGCCCATGGGTTGGTGTCCAATCTGCCTATTTGGTAATCCGCTACTGGCAGTGGTGTATTGTGAAGTACAGGATTGGGCTTTTCAGAGAGAATAATTGGTGTCTCCACCTTGGCCCGTACTTCCCACATACCCACTTAGAGGCCAGAAGCAGGAATTACTGGTGATGCTGGACCATGATAAGAGTAAGAGATGTAGTCTAAGAGGTTTATTTAAGTAGTGCCAGATGAGAGTCAGGTAAATGTCAGGTCCCATTGAAAACAGTGTATTCTTAGTATACAGTACGTCCTGCTCCAGATATAATACTTACACTTGGGTTATCCTCCGCCAGATGGCGCTGCACTGCAGAAACATGCAAAAACAGGCTCCTCCCGGCCCTTCAGTGCTGACTGCGAAGGCATGAAGTATCACTCTTTCGCAGGTGAGCGGGGCTATCAAGTCTGCGGCCCTGTTGGACTATTCCCACCCGTCCTCCCTGTGATGTGCCTCCCAGCTCGGGCTGCGTCGGTCGGGTGAAGGTAGGCAGCACCTTGCGTGCTCATGGAGCGCTGCTCCACCGCAGTCCCCCACCAAAGGGTAGGCGGTTTAGGCCGATGGTGAACCTCTAGAGGATGCCCCTCCCGCACTATTGCCCCATGCCCGTGTAGCGGTGGGCCCTGTAAAAAGGGTCGCCATCCTCCCTCGTTCCCCCCGTAGTCCGGGTGGAAAGAAAGGGGGGGGGGGGTGTGTGTGGTGGTCTCAGTGTATGTCTACACGCTTATGGCCTTAGTACTGTCTTTGACTGATATTCCTGGTGTCAGAGCCACGCTGTTTTTATATTATATCTGTCGCCGCCAGGGGCACTTTTTCCCTTAGGGGATGTGCTGCGCAGAGTGGCGGCGTCGCTCAGACGCTGCGGCGTCTTCATTGGCAATTTATATTCTAAGTGTGCCATACACTTCACCATTCATGACAACGTTGAAACTGTCTCAGAGCTTCGCGCTCTTCGGGGGGGGGGGGCGGGAACCTGGTTTGGCGCGCTCTGCGTCACAGCCGCTTGGCCCGCCCTTCGAGGTTCTTGGCGCTATTTTGATGCTGGTCGCACGCACGCGTGGTTGCGGTCCGCCTCCTCTCTTGGTCTGTAAGTGCCCTCGCGGGCGATTTTCATTATCCTTGATTACTGTGCATGGTTCTGACACCCTTTATTCCCATTATGTCTTTCAGACTGGTGAAGACCATTGGCTTCTCCCAGCCCAGTGTAAATTTATAGCGGGCCTTGCAATATTCTCCCACTTCCCTAGTGGGTCTTTGGGGCATCCAGGGTTACTTATAGTGTAAATCCCTACTGGCATATTGTGCCTTGATTAATCACCATATGGAGGCATCTCAGAATTATGTAACCGGGGGCCCTCCGGGACAAAACCGGCTGTGTATAGCGTGTGGACAACCCCATGCAGATGCTAGCAGGGCACGGGTCTGTGTACCCTGTGCCGAGCAAGCACTGGCCCTGCAATCAGGTCGGCCAGTGGCTACACCTAGCTCCAATTCGCCTACCTCCCCGGGCTTAAATCTCTCTCCTGCTGAGTCGCCTACAAGTGGGGTATTGCAGCCTGCTAGGCCTTCCAGACTGCCTACGGCTGAACAGATTATTGCTAGGTTATCAGAGCGAATGGGCCCTGGTAGAAAGCTGCACCTGTCGCCTCATGTTTCGGTATCTTCTATGAGAACCGTGGGGTTTACTACTCCGGGTGACTATACCCTTTCTGATGAAGGGGAATTGTTCTCTGACTCAAGCTCATCTGATGGGAGCCCGAGGAGTCATGATGATTCTGGCCCTGAATACTGGGGCCAGTGTGATACTGACGACTTATTGATTAAGGTCTTTAAGGCACTGTCTATCTCCCTCCCCGGTCAGGTCCCCAAACCTAGAGGAGAGCGTTTCCATACTGCTACCGCACGTTTAGAATTTCTAGAGCAGGCTCATTTCCATGCCCTGGTGCTCAAGGAATGGGAATGTCCCAGTAAACTTACAGGGGTTCCAGGGGACTGGGATAGGAAATACCCTTTCCCCCCTGAGCTGGTTAATTGCTGGTCATCACCCCCCGTGGTGGATGCGCCGATCATAGGGGTCCCGAATCCCCTTTTTATTACAACCCCTGCTTATAGTACCCTTCGGGATGCTGAGGACCGGCGCATTGAGCTGTTGGCCTCCCATGCCTTTTCTTGTGCAGGGACGGCACTGCGCTCGGTCTGTGCCGCGGCTATTACTACAGTGGCCACTAAAGCACTCATTAGAAAGTTACTTGATCATCACCCTGAGAATCTTCCCTGGGAGGTGTTTAATGCACTCTCCAATTGTGATGTATTTGTAAAATTTATTCTATTAGCGTTGGAAGACGCTATCACGAAGTGCGCAAGAACTTCTGCACTTGCAGTAGCCATACGTCGCTTGGTCTGGCTGCGACAGTGGGGTGCTGACGATGCTACAAAAAAGACTCTTACTGGGCTCCCCTTTAAATTGCGGCACCTATTTGGGGCCCGTCTGGACCTATTCGGTAAAAAGGGCAGATCACTCCTATGCAGACGGCCGCCTCGGCCCCCTCGGGGGGGCCCTCCAGATACAGGATAAGGTTTGCTGCGCGGTCTTCCCCCAGTTTTTATCAGGTCCCAGGTACTCCTGGGCCCTGCCGCTCTTCAGTTACTGGCACAGGCCATGCTAGGCCTACGAGACCTGAGGGTCTCTTGCAGATTGCCGTAGCAGGCAAAAGAAGGGGCCGCTATACCAACCTTTCACAGTTCCCTATGAGAGATGGGTTGGGCCCATTTTGGATTCGCGGCTACTCTCTTATTACAGGCAGTTTCTGCGGAAACTCTGGGTTGGTCCATCAGCACCTTGCGCCCAGCGGGCTTCTTGCTGTCTGGGGAACACTAAAATGTTTAATGTTTACATCCCTGTGACTTCAGATCCCCGAGGCACTTCAGGTTCGTGTTCGTGCCCAACACGGCTAATTGTGACCTAGTTACCTGTCTTCTCTTCATCTCCCAGAGTGATCTCTCGGGTGCGGACGATGGTGAGGTCTCGGATGAGACCAAGGGGCGTCTGCGTGGTGGCTACCTGGACGCTCTTTTTCTCACTTCCCAGTCTGCGTCGGGATGGATAACCGACTGATGGCGTCCATTGGGAGTCATTGGATGGGGGACCCTGTTCACCCCAAGTCCTCATTGTCCCCTTCAGTGGTAATCCCATTACCAGGACTGAATCTGGATCAGGTTCTAAATTGAATCTTCCCTTCTCCGCAATGTGGCAGACAATCTGGTCACATGGGCGCAGTCCCTCTTGCTGTCCTGGTCCCTTCACCAGGCAGAGATGCAGCTGGTGGGGCCGTTCGGTGTCTTACTCGGAAGAGGTCCCTTATGTTCAGTTCCCCCTGGGCCCTTCTGTGACTTCTATTGTCAATACAGGATAGGGATCCGGTATCCCTGGAGTAGGGTCTGTGGGCCTTCCCACCGGGTGAGATGTTTTATCTTGGATTGAATGATCTCAGGGAACCTGTATGGGGGCAGTTCCTTCTTACCCATTCCTGGAGACGGTCTCCGTGGATGCCTAACTATCAGGTTGAAGGGGGAGGTTTCTTCTGAAACTCCTTGCGATTCTGGGGGTGGTGGGCCCTTAGATGGTCCTTACGCCTATTGGTTATAACAAACCGGTGAGCCTTACAATGGCTCTGCCTCGCTTGGCTACCTCCCTTCCGGGCCTGCCAGTTGGGGGCGCTCGGTCTGTCTGACGACAGTGTCCTACAGTAACCATTGGAGGGCTCTGGGGCTGGAGGACCCTTCAGGAAACATCTAGGTTTCTAATCTGGGTGGAGATAATGTTCCCTGCATGTCATTATATTCGCCCCGGTGCTGCCCCTCTGCGACAGGATGTGCTCATCCTTGTGTCACTATGGGGTCCGATCAGCTTGGATCTGTTTGTTCCATCACTATCACAGGCTCTTGGCCTTTGTTTCCCTGTCCCAGGATCCTCTGGCAGTGGTCCGGATGCCTTAGTACTGTCTTGACTGGACGTTTCGGTTCTGTATGTCCTTTTCCATCCCCCCTGCTAGGCAGGGCTATGCGCATGATTGCGCTGGTAAGGGGACCAGTGTTCTGGTGGCCCCCAGGTGCCCTTGTAGAGGGTGGTTGTTCTGTACTCTTTTGCCAGGAGTTCTTCCTCTTCCTCTTCCATCTGTTGTAGGGTATGGCATAGCCATATTGATTGGTGGTGAGTTTTAGGTCTCTTCCCTGTTGGGCGTTCTCGGTTCCCAGGGTTCTAGTGTTGTTTGCAGCTTGATTATCCAACTCAGTACTCTGATGGGTCAGGTTCTGCCCTGTCCATCTTGCCTTAGTGGTCTGGTTCAGTCTTCCCTGGTCAGACTTCCTGCAGGGGGTACTCATCGCGTCCCCCATGTAATCTTATGGTCCCCGTTGGGATTGAAATTGATTCTGTCTGCTTGCAGGGTTGTGTTCCTTGGTCCTATTCAGGATGCTGTCAAGGTTGTCCTTCTGGTGACTATTACCTTGGTCAGGCGTGTGTTAGTGGGCGGCTCTGTTTACCTAGCCCCCTTCCTTGAGATACACTAGGATAGGTTGAGTTCCGCCTGATGCTGGGACTATCTGCATCTGGAAGTGGCTCTTGTTCATTGATTTGTGATATTGCTACTCCTGCCGTGCCCCTTTTTTCCTAGCAACGCTGAGGAAAGGGCTCTGCCTTCCTTATTCAGGTGTTGGAAGCCTTCCTTGGTAGTTTCTGTCCTTAGGGGAACTGATGTTCCTTGGGGCATGTGGTCATTACATCCTAAGGTGTTCAATCCCTTCCGCTCTCGGATGTTGGGCAGCTTGGTCCTGGTTACTACCTTACTGGATGCTCCCCTTTAGTCCTTGGTTAGGTCTTTCGAGCTTCTGCCAAGTCTATTTTAGCTATTGGATTGTCAGGCTGTTACTCAGGCCTATTCCAGCAAAGGGAGGAATCTTTCTTGTCGCCTCTGTTCTTTTCTTCTCGTGCTGGTTGCCCCTTGGGCCTTCAGCACAGGGCTTCTGTTGATCTGGTTGGCTAGGCCACTACCTTTGGCCTTCTGCTCATACCTTTTTGCAAGTTTTTACAAGGTTGATGTTAGGGCCTTCAGCTCATGCTGTCTTGGCCGTATGGTTATGCAGGTGACAGTGGTTCTAAACTGTCTGCTGTTGTCATCTTTTGTTGGGGGATCCCACCCTACTTTATGGACACTGCTATTGGATGTCCCAAGTGTAAGTATTATATCTGGAGCAGGACGTACTGTATACTAAGAATAATACAATTCTGTGAAATACTCACCTGTAGAATTGGTATTATAAGTATACAGTACGTCCTGCTCCACCCCACCCTGTTGTTGCATTATTCTGGATCCCCTGTATGGTGATTGTTATCATTGTTATCATTGTTATCATTACCAGTTGTTCTGGGTGGTTTTAATTCTCCCGGCTTCTTGTTCACTGCTTTTCAATGCTGGGGATTTGTGGGAGGTCCCTGGGTATATGAAGGGCCGGGAGGAGCATGTTTTTGCATGTTTCTGCAGTGCAGCGCCATCTGGCGGAGGATAACCCAAGTGTAAGTATTATATCGGGAGCAGGACGTACTGTATACGTATAATACCAATTCTACAGGTGAGTATTTCACAGAATTGTATTATTTATCAAGTCAATAATCCAGAGTGCCTGTGATAGTTCTAGGTAGTGTCCCATCTACCAACATCTATGGAAGCTAGAGCGCCGGTGCTATACCCTGAGCCACCTGTAATAATACATCAGGCGCTACATGGCGCTGTTAGAGGCGCTCACCAGATTCGCTTTTCATAAATGTGGTTTTGCATACAGCGCCCGGCGTTCACCAGACGCTGTCTGACGCTTCGAGGCACTGCCTGGCGCTAACCCTTCTTAAATAACCCCCTGAGTTTCCTACAGTGCCAGATAAGACCAGGCGCTCACCCTGCACTGTGTGGCCTTATCCTATACATTTCAATGGACTTGAATGGTTATTTAAGCATTTTATAATTTTTTACAGCAAACTTGTGATTTGGGCCGTGAGGAAGCTGTGCCATGTTTTTCAAGTGTCCCCAATGCGATTCCCATTTTTAAATAAAAAAATTCCAGGACCATAAAACATTACAAATTGGGATTCTGCTGTGTGCCTGGACACCTGTTTTCTGAGTGCCTCTGGGAACACTATGTCTTTTTTTCATACATGCTTTCAGCTTGCGGCGCTCCTGGCCGAGGCATAGGTTTATATGAGCCGTGCGCTGTGAACACCACCTGGCCGGGAGAGCTGCAGCTAATAGCGCCGGCAGCCTGAAGCTGACTTTGCAGGGTGGCCACTGCCAAGCATCTGGGATGAGGCACTCACGTGCCACCCGCACCTTTAATAATAAATTGGCCTCCCCGTGGTTGTTGTTAATTATACGAACCTCGTGCCACAAAGGTCGAAGATGTGTTGGGAAAGCCCTTTAAAGGAAAGCTCTCCCTGTGACCAGTGTCAGTTGAGCCCCAAAGCTTCATTTAGACTATCACTGAGTCTGGTGCCCAGCAACCACTTTGTTTTATCCTTATAACAGAACCAAAAATGTAGGCAGATGTATTCTGTTTATGGATCACTGTCCAGTGATCAGTGTTCCTAAGGGTTCAAAGAGTTAAAGAGGAACTCCATAGCAAGTCATACTTGATCAAAATGGCCACATTCTACGATAAAGTTGTTGTATTCTACAGTGATTTTTTGATGCTGCAAATGCATTTCATTTTTCTTTCTCATAAACTCCCCAAACTCCTACCAGCCAATTACAATTTCAGGAGTTCGTCTTTACTCTCTAAAGTGTTTAGCTGCATTTTAGAACTCTAGCAAAATGGCCCTTGTCCATTTTCTTTTTTCACAGTCAAGGCAAAGTACTGGAGTCAGAAGATTATTATAAAGAAATTTATTCCAGCTATTCAGTGCCAATAGATAAGCCCAAAACATATAATGGGTTTTCTTCTATGGAAATTTCCATCTTAACCCCAGATGAGAGGTAATGAATGCTTTATTATATCAAAACAAAGGCCATTATTTTACATTCTAATCTGTAGGCATGAAGTGGAAGTATGAAGTGGGTTAGTCATTTAGAAAGTATGAATATTGTTAGTAGGATTGCATTATTTACATGGCCTTTTTCTAGGCAGGTGAGGGCATTGGGTTGGCACAAAACTGTTAGGCGTGTGACCAGCATTGCTTTTGGGGCAAGTAATCCATTATTATGGAAATTCTTAAATTTTTCTTTTTTTAATTATATTTCAAAATAATTTTCATATTATCGCATTATGTAAGTCTACAGGATGATTACAGTTTGTGTGGTTATGCCCTCATTGTTGAAGGCACGGTGTCAAAGGTCACGCCATAGCCACAGGGCCTAGAAACTGCCATGTTAATAGCTTTTTTGGGGGGGTGAAAAATTCATGGTTAAAAAAGGAGACACTGTTGGTAAAAAAGAAAAAGAAAAAAACACATTTTCAAGATTTTTGAATATACATCATGACCACACACTTGTGCACACACACATATACACATCTTACCTTTTCAAAAGCAAGAAGCAACTGTGTCCAACACTGGCCAATTATTGAATGGTAAATATCCGTTGTTGATCTTCAAAAAAAAAAAAGATCAACAAAAAAAAAAAAGTTTCTAAAACATTAAAATAATTTTACACATTAATTTTCCTTTAAGCAGCTAATGAAGTTTGGATGTCACAGGGTCTGTCAGATCAGGCCAGTGATATGATGCAATATCTATTTCCTTATTCTATTTTATTTACTCCCCTATAACAGTTCAAAAAGGAAAGGGGTTGGTAATCACCCCCTGGCCTGGAATCTAAAATATCGCCGGTCTAATCTGATCCTGGCGAGTCCCGCTACGTGATCTCCGCTGGCGTCGCCTCCCCCGGCTTCTCTGGAGCTGTGCATGCTCCCCGCGCCCAGCCATTCAGAAAGGTGTGGGGCAAATTAGTATATGCCGCATAAAGCGCTGGTTGGACTAGTGCTTGCGCATGCGCCGTGGGTGCAGGGAAAGTTGAGTGAAAGTGGGCAATCTGGGGGGTTTCACACAGGAGGGCATTCTATATCGGGGTGTCCCTGGGGCAAGGACCAATTAACAGGATAGTTGAAATCCTGTGATTGGTCGACTTTAATCCCTGCACTCCCAATGAGCAGGGAGTTACTGAAGAACCTGGGGCTTCCCAGCAAAGGCCTAGTGCTCCGCCAGATTCCCGGGCTGATTGGGCTGGGTTTTGGTCCACTTTAAGCCACTTAACACACCTTTTCCAATGTGATGTTTTTCCCCTCTCCCCACAAGCACACACACTTACACACACACACTCACAAACACTTACACACCTTTTCTAGACGAAACCTCAATGACCCCTTTGCTGAAATGCAGTGTAATTGCTACACAATTCATCATAGATGTCTACCTCGTGCTTCCCCTTGTAGTTATGGCATTAATAGATGTTGCACTCGGTCTGAAGCTCTCCGCGCCATCATTTTTATCTTGGAGAGCCTTCAGTGAAAGGCAAGCTCTGTAACTTCCTGCTGACCCCTCTTTATATTATTATATAATATGTAATTTTGTTTTTTCTTAGATCTTCCATTGCAGATGGATCACAGCAAGGAAACCAAATGGAAGATAACCCTTACGACTACAGGAAACTGCTGCGGAAAACATCTCAGCGGGAACGCCTTATCCACCATTTTTAATATTATATTTGTTATTATTTATTGTGAATTTTTGAACGTTGGATTTGAAAAAACAGATATTTCCTGTATCAAACATGTTGTCAAGCTTGTGTCATAAAAGTTTAGTTTTCTACAGATTTTTTTTTTCCAAACTAGTGCTTTAATTTAATGTGGTTGAATTTAATTCTCAGGTTGCTGCTAGTTCAATCTCATTCTCATTCATATTCAATAAAGTAAAACTTTGAAATGAAACCGCTTTTGTGGCTTCTCGGGTACCCGGGGCTAATAAAATATATAGAGGTGATCTTTTCCTGCTACTCGGTGATTCCAGGGCCTGGCCACTAGCCTAACCTTGGGACATCCTACACCGCATGCCCCGCTTTGTGAACCCCTGGTGCCTGTAATCTTACCTGATCCCGGTGTGTCCCACAACACAATTCCACCGGCGTTCGCATCCCGAGCTTCTGTGTGGCCACACGCGCTCCTGCGCCCAGCCCTTTTCTGAATTGCTGGGCACAGGGGCGCGCATGCCCAAACTACATTCCGGGGATGTAGCCAGCTAGCTGCACCTTGTCACAATGGCACTTTTGAGAGAGCCAATAGGCCATGGGGCCTGGCTTCTGCGGTGGAAAAGCCCAGTTTTTTTTGAAAACCGAGCTACCGATGAGCCACGTCTGACTGCTTGGGCAGGGAGGGGCCCAAACAATAAGCGGTGAACCCGAAATTGGGTTTCCATCTGCTTTAAAGTGTATCTACATCCAACATTAAAGCTTCAAATATTCAGATGAAAGGGATTGTTGAGGCAAAAGTAAAACAAAAAACTGTGCTCTCTTTTGACCCGTCCTTCCTGGGTGTGTCTGAAGGTCACATGTTTGGGGGGTGGCTCTTATACTTCTAGTGCTCTAGAGCTCCTCCTTGAGTCTACACCTTCACTTACCAACTCAAATGGAAGAGGAACAACCACCCCTCTCGATTCTTGGGACGGTGCTCTCCCTTTTCATGGAGCATCCCAAATTGAGATACCCCACAGTGGGGTCACCTAAACAACCTACCTCTTCCCCGAGCCCTCACTGGATCTCAATGCTGCGGGCGCATCTTGCTTTATCCTGCTTTACTTATAGCTAATACTTTCCGAATGGCTGGCACAGGTACGCCCAGTTAGAGGTGAGCGGGGAGGTGAGCAAAGAATTCTTAATGAAACGGCCGCCGCTGATTGGCTGAGCGACCAACGCATATGCTGTGGGAACAGGGGTGACTGCAAGGGATACACACAGTGGGGCTTCCCAAATCAGAATGCCAGCACCAGGAGGAACGAGTGGAACAAGCAGGAAAGTGAAAATCTTGGGTTTTGTTCCTTTGTAATACCACATTTTTAAAAAGAAAACCACTTCCTGTTTGCAGGTGGCCTGCAAATGCATGAGCTGCCATTTTTTTTCTAAAATTCACTACAGCAGGAGTTATAAAAAGGTAAATGAATGTTTATGTGCAGCAATCTAAATTGCCCCGGGGAGGGAGGCATATGAGCACTGTTTCTTGTGTTGGTCTGCTTTAAGTCATTTTGACTGATGGTCCGCTAAGTTTTGGCAGTTAATCAGCTTTAACTGAAGCTGCAGAAGTCATATATTCGAAACAGGGAACTGCATGGAGCTGAGATTTGGCAGCCATCAATCTTTCTTGAAATAAATTATTAGTTGTCAAGGAAGATGAAGATACCAGTGACACACGACGAAGATGAAGATTTAAAAAAAAGAGACGAGACGATTTGAAAACAACTAATGAGTGGAATCATTAACTTAAAATGAACTCTTATAACAGGTACCTTAAAGTGGACCATTTGTGAATGGCGCAGGCACGCTCCCTGTTAGAGGGACGCTCTCGGCTGCTGGCCTTCAGCGGCTCCGAGCGCACTGATTGGATGAGCGCCCGTGCATGCACCGTCGAACCAGGAAGAGGTGAGTTGGCCTCAGTGATCTGGGGGTTTCACACAACGGGGCACAATTGGGGTGCCCCGGGGGAAAGGACCAAAACCCAGGATAGTCAAAATCCTGGGTTTTGGTACACTTTAAAGGTACTGTCCAGACTAAGGGCCTTATTCATAAAGGGATAGCGCCAGATAGTGCCTTGTAAGCGCCAGGTAGAATCTGGTGAGCGACTGGAACAACGCCATGTAGCGTCCGATTCATCATTATACCAGGCTCAGCGTACAGCGCCGGCCTTCAGCCTTGCAGAGCTCCACGTCTTACCTCTCGCTACCTGGCGCTCTCCCATACGTTTCTATGGATGATCCTTAAATCTCTTTCCTGATCCCATTGTTTTTTCTTTTTGTAAAAACTCAAATCGTTCAGACATGTATCCTGGCCTAGAAAATGACTTTTTTGATTAATAATATTTTTATGCAGAATTGTCCTTACAGGTCTGGTAAAGTGTTCATGTCACAATGTAATAACAATGTAATTCCATATGTTTTCGCTTTGTTACTAGTGGATACATGTTCATAAACAGACTTTAATCACATAGCGTCTGGCGCTATGGGCTACATCGACCCGATTTTGAGCGCCAAAACAGTTTGAGGCTGTTTTTTTGATGAATGTGGTGTGAGTCAGTCGCACTGAGCTGGCGCTACCATTCGCTCCCATACAGCGTAGTACTGCGAATCACATAACGCATTCAACAATGCCGGCCAGCGACTGAGGCGCTCTTAAACAACGAACCATGACCGAGCACAGCAACCACTAGCGGTCGCTCTGAAATCCTCGCTACAGATGCTCATCTGTCGCTACCTGGCGTTAGTTATGAATTAGCCTGCCCTATAAAAACAAATGATTGCTTACCATGCAGAAGATTCATCCTGTGCGGCTGAGTAAAGCTGTTGCTGCGGAGATTCGAGACATTGGCCTCGATTCAATAAGAGTTGAAAGAAACTCTTGCGGTAGTAAAAAATTCAATAATGAGAAAAAAGCCTGAGAATGTCACTGTTACTGAATCACCAGATAAAAAGACAATGAAAGTCAGTGGCAGCTTTTACTACAGTGTAGAAAGGAGTAAAATGGTTTCTGCTTTTCTTAGGAGTAAAAAAGTGCCATTGACTTTTTTTGTTTTCCTAGCTGGTGATTCAGTAACAGTGACATTCTCAGGCTTTTTTCTCATGAATAAAATTTTTTACTACCATGAGAATTTTTTTTCAACTCTTATTGAATCAAGGCCATTGACTGTAGCCCAGCGACCTGAATGTTATTTATTCCTCACTGCCAGCCATCCTCTCGCACACAAGCATCAGGGTGTCTCACACACTTATGTTAGAAGGGTGGCGAAAGGTCCACCTGCAAAAGAGAAACGGTGGTCATGAATAAATAAAATATGTGGGCTGGACTATATGAAAGGGGCTAAATCTACAGTTAATTTGCAGCACACATGAGCAGATCGGCCTTAGGTTGAAAGGCGCCCTGTGCAAGACTGCAAAATGATATCCCCCGCTCCCAGGAGGTATCCAGAATTGGTATAACCCCTGTGTGACACCTGTCAGGTGCCCCACAGTGCATGTGTCGTGTGACCAGGGAAATGTGTGGACAAGGGGTCTGGACAACTGGGGTTCGCTGTCTGCATTTGGACTACGGTCCGCCCTGATCTAAAGTAATATCTAAATACACGGCTCCTTTATGGCAATATTCGTGTTCAAGAATTGGGATTTTTTCTAAAGTGTATACAGGATGCACCATACTAAATGACATCATACTTTCCAAGGTAAAGTCATTTTCCAGCCAAAATGCAAACGCTTTTCTCCCCCACAGATGGTCGCTTTTAGAAAATGCCTAAAGCATTTACAATATAAAGATAAATTTACTATCTTTTGTGATTGAGCGACTATGTTCAGACACTGAAAGATTTGTTGATCAGTCGGTCTCTAGAGTAATCACTAATGCTCTACCCTGAAAATAAATAAATAAAATTCATAATACAGCTGCCGGGCTTCAGCAGAGGGACGGAAGCAGCTGCAAAGGAGTGGGAGCAAGGCTGTAAAGGAGGGTGAGGACACATCACGGCTGTAAAGAAGGGTGAGGACACATAACGACTGTAAAGGAGGGTGAGGACACATCACAGCTGTAATGAAGGGTGAGGACACATAACAACTGTAAAGGAGGGTGAGGACACATCAAGGCTGTAAAGGAGGGTGAGGACACATCACGCATGTAAAGGAGGGTGAGGACACATCACGGCTGTAAAGGAGGGTGAGGACACATCACGGCTGTAAAGGAGGGTGAGGACACATCACGGCTGTAAAGGAGGGTGAGGACACATCACGCATGTAAAGGAGGGTGAGGACACACCACGACTGTAAAGAAGGGTGAGGACACATCACGCCTGTAAAGGAGGGTGAGGACACATCACGCCGGTAAAGGAGGGTGAGGACACATCACGGCTGTAAAGGAGGGTGAGGACACATCACGCATGTAAAGGAGGGTGAGGACACATCACGGCTGTAAAGGAGGGTGAGGACAAATCACAGCTGTAAAGGAGGGTGAGGACACATCACGGCTGTAAAGGAGGGTGAGGACACATCACGGCTGTAAAGGAGGGTGAGGACACATCACGCATGTAAAGGAGGTTGAGGACACACCAGACTGTAAAGGAGGGTGAGGGCACATCATGCCTGTAAAGGAGGGTGAGGACACATCACGACTGTAAAGGAGGGTGAGGACACATCACGCATGTAAAGGAGGGTGAGGACACATCACGGCTGTAAAGGAGGGTGAGGACACATCACGGCTGTAAAGGAGGGTGAGGACACATCACGGCTGTAAAGGAGGGTGAGGACACATCACGGCTGTAAAGGAGGGTGAGGACACATTACGGCTGTAAAGGAGGGTGAGGACACATCATGGCTGTAAAGAAGGGTGAGGACACATCACGGCTGTAAAGGAGAGTGAGGACACATCACGGCTGTAAAGGAAGTTGAGGACACATCATGGCTATAATGGAGGGTGAGGACACATCACGGCTGTAAAGAAAGATGAGGACAAAGCACGACTGTAAAGAAGGGTGAGGACACATCACGGCTGTAAAGAAAGATGAGGACAAAGCACGACTGTAAAGAAGGGTGAGGACACATCACGGCTGTAAAGGAGGGTGAGGACACATCAATGCTGTATAGGAGGGTGAGGACACATCACGGCTGTAAAGGAGGGTGAGGACACATCACGGCTGTAAAGAAAGATGAGGACACATCACGGCTGTAGAGGAGGGTGCGGATACATAACGGCTGTAAAGGAGGGTGAGGGCACATTATGGCTGTAAAGGAGGGTGAGGACACATCAAGTCACACAGGTAAGCTTGTCTGTCAGGAGTAAAATATCCGATCTTGCTGGCTCTACCCCAGCCTGTCTGGCTCTGTGCACATACTGTACCAGAGCTTCTGTACTGCCGCCACCATGTCTCGTTTTCAGGGAAACACAGTAGTTAAAATGACAAGAAAAAGGTTACTGTATGAGTACTGATGGGGCCTGTTCAGTGTTCACACCAGGGCCCAGTCATATTATAGGGTTAATTCAGCAATGTGAGAATTTTTTTCACGTTTTGTTTTTTGGAGAGAACAATTTTTCTCATGATTTTTTTCCTCCGTGCAATTCATATTTAGCTGTGCAAACTGACAAGAAAATGCACAGCTAAATATGGTGCTGAATTGCTCCAAGTACAAAAAATGATCATGGCACTAAATCAAATCTTCTGCTATGCCACTGACTTTGTGCAGGAAGGAAAGATTTTGCTCCACTTTAAAGACAAAGATTCAGCTTTATATAACAATATTTGTTACAATTTTAGCTAAAAAGTGCAATATAAATGTATAAAAAGCCTCTTTTCTAGCCCACGTGTAATATAATGACACGGAAGCTGCCTCTTTGTCTGCAGGTAAGTGTCTTCTAACATAAAAGCACTTAGTACACTGTAGGCCACTTGAAAGCTTAAATTATGGGGGGGGGGGTATTAACCATTTCATCACTGGCTCTATGTCATTACTATAAAGCAGGGAAAGCCAATGATGCCCCTATCTGATCCTTCAGCTCTTTGTTTAACCATTATATGGTCCAGTGCCTAAGCCATGGCGGTGAAACAGATTGGGGTTAAAGTGAGTACATTAACATTCTGGGAGAGAGATGGATTTGGCTGGTAAAATAATGGAGAGCTATCTCCCGAACGCCTGACGCAGCCTTCCCATCTGCGGAGAATCCATTATGAATTAATGTCTATAATTACCTCATTGGGGCGGCTTTGTTACGTTGCTCCCTTCGCTGCTAGAGACGTAAGTGTCTCAAAAATCATCACTTTCACCGAAGCGCTCACAAGAGAGAGAAGAATAAACAATAAAACGGCCATGATTTATAGAAACCTGGGAGGATACCAGATAGGAAGTGTTTCTGCAGTCTGCCTCTGGTTACATTTGGTTCGGCCAAATTTCCAACACCATTTAAAGCGGACCAAAATTTTCATTTTTAAAATGGAACAAAACCACATTTTTTTAAGTGCAACAAATGCAGGATTTTGCCTATGCGGGGTTTTGGTCCTTTCCCCCGGAACACCACGATCAGGGGTGCCCTGCTGCGTGAAACCCCCCAGATCACCAAAGGTAACTCACCTCTTCTCAGTCCTACGGCCCATGCATGGCCCCTCGTCCAATCAGTGCGCTCAGAGCCGCTGACGTCACAGCTTCGAGCGTGCTGGGATACAGTGAATTGACCCAGTGTGGTTTATCTTGTTAGCAGGGGCGGACTGGGGCTAAGAAACGGTCCGGGACTTTTTGGGGCACACCGGCCCTGCTGCACTGTTCTTAATGTCACTATATACACACCTTATTTTTGTTCCATAAGATGCACCCAGGGTTTAAAGGACTAAAATAAGAAAGAAAATATTCTGAACCAAATGGTGTGCTTAAATTCCCCCATTCAGTGCGCAGAATCACCCCATTACAATAAAGGCAGTGGGGGCATCCCTCAGTACAGCCAGTGGGGGCATCCCTCAGTACAGCCAGTGGGGGCATCCCTCAGTACAGCCAGTGGGGCATCCCTCAGTACAGCCAGTAGGGGCATCCCTCAGTACAGCCAGTGGGGCATCCCTCAGTACAGCCAGTAGGGGCATCCCTCAGTACAGCCAGTAGGGGCATCCCTCAGTACAGCCAGTGGGGGCATCCCTCAGTACAGCCAGTAGGGGCATCCCTCAGTACAGCCAGTGGGGGCATCCCTCAGTACAGCCAGTACGGGCATCCCTCAGTACAGCCAGTGGGGCATCCCTCAGTACAGCCAGTGGGGCATCCCTCAGTACAGCCAGTGGGGCATCCCTCAGTACAGCCAGTGGGGGCATCCCTCAGTACAGCCAGTGGGGCATCCCTCAGTACAGCCAGTAGGGGCATCCCTCAGTACAGCCAGTGGGGGCATCCCTCAGTACAGCCAGTAGGGGCATCCCTCAGTACAGCCAGTGGGGCATCCCTCAGTACAGCCAGTGGGGCATCCCTCAGTACAGCCAGTAGGGGCATCCCTCAGTACAGCCAGTAGGGGCATCCCTCAGTACAGCCAGTGGGGCATCCCTCAGTACAGCCAGTAGGGGCATCCCTCAGTACAGCCAGTGGGGCATCCCTCAGTACAGCCAGTAGGGGCATCCCTCAGTACAGCCAGTGGGGGCATCCCTCAGTACAGCCAGTAGGGGCATCCCTCAGTACAGCCAGTGGGGGCATCCCTCAGTACAGCCAGTAGGGGCATCCCTCAGTACAGCCAGTGGGGCATCCCTCAGTACAGCCAGTAGGGGCATCCCTCAGTACAGCCAGTAGGGGCATCCCTCAGTACAGCCAGTAGGGGCATCCCTCAGTACAGCCAGTGGGGGCATCCCTCAGTACAGCCAGTGGGGGCATCCCTCAGTACAGCCAGTGGGGGCATCCCTCAGTACAGCCAATGAGCGGCATCCTGGGGCGATCATGATCATCCTGCAATAGTGCTAGTGTGAAACCAGCCTCACCCTCCATTTTACTGTGACTTGTGATTTGATGCGGTGCATTTCCTGTCCCCCAGCGGCGTGGGCACCTGGAGTGGAAGGCGATGGCAGCAGGACTGGCAGAGGATGAGGCAGCAGCAGCCAACCGGCAACGCCGCCGCCGCTCTCACACACACACACACACACACAATAACACACATACATGCTTACCGGCACTTCCCGGCTGTTGCGCGGCGGTCGGTGGGCGTGCCCCATATGTGAGAGCGGTGGCGCCGGCATTAACCGCAGGGCTGGGCAGCATCTTTTCCATGGGGTCGCAGTCCTCCCTGGCACTGGCCTACCGGGATTTTGCCCGGTATGCCCTATGGCCAGCCCGCCCCTGCTTGTTAGTGTAGCGGTATCTCCTCCCATAGTCAGTTACCAAGAGGGGACTAGAGCGAACCAATGTAAGGGGCCCAGGTCCGAAGTCCCAGTGTTGATAAATTGCCGCGTACGCCGGCTAGTGTAAACCTCGAAAATACCTTTGGACACAATTGTTAACGGATGATTCTAACCTGATGCCACTTGACTTTGGTGCTGTTCAAATATGCCGGCTGGAACAAAGTAGGGATGATTATTTACCCTTACAGGCTGATTCATTACTAGCGGCAGGTAGCGACAGAGGAGCGTCTGTAGCAGGCATTTCAGAGCGCCCGCTAGTAGTCGTTGTGCTCAGCCGTGGTTCGCTAGTTCAGAGCGCTGTGCAGCATTGATGAATACGTTGTGGGGAGTCGCTATATGAGCAGTACAGCGCTGTATGGGGGCGAATGGTAGCGACTGGTTAGTGCAGTAGTCCTCAAACTTCCTCCTCAAGGGCCGAGACAGGCCAGGTTTTGCAGCTCTCCACGCTACTCCACAGGTGAATTAACTGGTTCTCAGACAGAGATATAGCCCTAATTATTACATTAGACAGGCAAAATCTGGCCTGTCTCGGCCCTTGAGGAGGAAGTTTGAGGACTACTGGGTTAGTGCGACTGACTCACACCATATTCATCAAAAAAACAGCCTCACACACCGCCGGCGCTCAAAAATGCTCCGCTGTAGCTGGAGGCTGTGTGATTAAAGGCTGTTTTCTAACATGTATCCACCAGTAACAAAGCGAAAACATACGGAATTACATTGTAATAACATTGTGACATGAACACATTAATGTCAGACCTGTAATGTCAATTCTGCATAAATATATAAAAATAGAAAGAAATTTGAAAAAATGGCTTTTTCTAGGCCAGGAGAGGTCATAACATTATTTGAGAATTAAAAAAAAATAATAATAATAAAAACCCTGTTTAAAGAGAAGTAAAAGAACGTCCATTGAAATGTATGGGAGAGCGACATGTAGCGAGAGGTAAGACGTGGCGCTCTGCAAGGCTGAACGCCGACGCTGTACGCTGAGGCTGGAAAAATGATGAATCGGACGCTACATGGCGTTATCCCAGTCGCTCAACAGAATCCGCTTGATAAATGTGTAATTGCGTGCCGTGTCCGGCGTTCACCTAACGCTACCTGTTGTTTACAAAGCACTACCTGACGCTATCCCTTCATGAATAAGGCCCTTTGTGTCCAGGAGTAGACATGCGACTGACTTCCTGCACAGTGTCATGGGCCCTTATTTAACAAGGGATAGCGCCAGGTAGCGAATGGTGAGCGAACGGTAATGACGCTCACCGCCACGAGAACGCCGGCTCCCCTCCGCAATCACACATTTATCAAGCCGATCCTGCTTAGCGACTGACAAAGCGCCAGATAGCGAATCATTCATCATTATTCCAGCCTCACCCCACAGCGCCAGCGAGCGACCTTGAACAGCGACAGGTATGACCTCTCGCTACCTGGCGCTCTCCAATGCATTTCAATTGAGCAATCTTTAAATATTAATAATTAATTGCTATTAATGTTTTTTTTTTTTTAAATGTCAAAAATTCTGTGACCACTTCTGCAATGTTACATATTTTTTTTAAGGTAAAAAAAAAAAAAAAAAATTTGTGCAGAATTGATATTACAGGTCTTTCCAAAAAATATGGTTGTTTGGGGGTTAAAAAACTACTTTTAACCCATCGCCGCCAGCGCTCTGGGGTTTAAACATGCGCAAGAATTTTTTGAGCGTGATTTGTTAATGAATATGGTGGGAGCCGTTCGCTATGGCCATTCGCTGTCATGCGCTCCCATACAGCGCGGAACCTGTCAAACAGCGACTCCTAACCCCGTATTCAACATTACCGCACACCGACTGAGTCGCTGTCAACAGCCGAACAACGTCCAAGCACAGCGAATACTAGCGTGCACTGTGAAAATAACGCTACTGTCGCTACCTGGCGCTATTAATGAATCGGCCTCATGGACTGGTTGACAAAACATGGACTGGATCATTAAAAATGATCTTTCCATTAGTTTCCATTTATTTGTGAAGCTATCTACATTGTAACATCACTTACACGCCTGGCTATATACAATGTAATGGGACAAGAATCACAATGCCACTGCACATCAACACTGATTTCTATCAAAGGACGCTTATTTATTGTAACAAGCTTAGTGGTTCTCTATGGGCACAGTTCATAATATGCAGCAGCCATTAATATCAGCTGACTTTTTATGGTACTGTCTCATGCAATAAACTTTCAAAATGCAGCATTTCTTCCCTCCAGAGGGGTTTACAGGTACTTTCTCAAACGATGATTCTTTAAAATGGACCAACACCCAGGATTTTGACTATCCTGGGTTTTGGTCCACTTCGGCGGGGCACCCCGATCGGGGGTGCCCCGCTGTGTGAAACCCCCCAGAAACCCAGAAAAACTCACCTCTCCTCGCTCCCACGTGACCGCCGCTGCCAATCCCCACCGACGGACAAGCGGGAGGAAGCGACGGACAAGAGAGTGCGCCCGCCGCCGCCTCCCGCGCGTCTCCATTCACAAACGACTGCCGTGGGTACGCGTCCTGCTAGAGGGACGCGCGGGAGCCGGCGGCGGGCGCCGCTGGATCGGGGAGCAGGTAGGGATTTAGGGGTTTCTGGGGGGTTTCACACAGTGGGGCACCCCCGATCGGGGTGCCCTGCAGTCAGGGGGCTGATCGGTCCGGGAATCTTATAGATTATATCACGGGAGGGTGTTGGTCCACTTTAAGCATAACTAAAACTGTGTGAATCCCCGAGGTGCCACAAAACGCACCTGTTCCTGGCGCCCTTGGCATCCGGTGTCCGCATCCCTGCATGTTTGGGCTGTGAGTGCTCTTCTTCCCTCATACATTCAGATAGCCTGAGGGCGAGGGCTTGCAAGATGCTGGGGATACAACCGCTGCATTCCTGATTGCCGAGGCATCACCCATCAACCCACCAAGGAATTAGGATGGAGGCTGCACGTCCTCAGCCAAGGTAAGCACACCTCTGTTCTCACCTTTCTAGGCCGGGGGACCCGCAATAACCTCCCAAACTAAGGCCCTTATTCATCAAGCGATAGCGCCAGGTAGTGTCTGACGAGCGCCAGGTAGCGGCAGCTAACGGCGACTACCGACTCAAGTACGCCCGGCGGCGGTCACAATGACGCATTTATCAAGCAAAATGAGGCTAGCGCCGGCGAAAGCGACGGCTAGCGCGGCATTCATCATGAAGCCGCCTGGACCGAACAGCGCCGCTGCAAATTCCCTCACAGCGCCAGGTATGAGCTGTCGCTCCCTGGCGATGTCCAATGCATTTCAATGGAGCAATCTATAATTAATCATAATTAATTGGTAATAATTTTTTTTTTAGTTTTTTTAATGTCAAAAAATCGGAGAACACTTCTGCAATGTTAGGATTTATTTTTAAGTCAAAAAAAAAAAAAAAAAAATATGTGCAGAATTGATCTAACAGGTCTGAGATTAATGTATTCATATTACAAAATGATTCTAAAAACATGTCTAATGTTACATTCAAAAAATATGGTTGTTTAGGGGTTAAAAACTAGTTAATACACATCGCCGCCAGTGCACTGGGGTTTAAACAAGGAATGGACAGCGACAGCACATTCGGAGCGTGATTTTTTGATGAATATGAAGCTAGCCGTTCGCTCTGGCCATTCGTTGTCAGGCGCTCACATACAACGCTGGACCTGTGAAACAGCGACCCCCCAGCCCGTATTCAACATTACCGCACACCGACTGAGTCGCTGTCATCAAGCTAATGCCGGCCAAGCACAGCGAATACTGGCTGGCGCTGAAAAAATCACGCTATAGTCGCTCATCTGTCGCTACCTGGCGCTATTAATGAATCGGCCTCCCCGCCTTCCTGTTCTCCCTACAGAGGTCCTGGATGGATCCATTGGGGCTGCCTGAGAATGGCATGGGTCCCTCCCGAAAGATCCACAGCTGATCCTGCTCCCTGGAGCCCCCACAATCAGGATGTACAGCTTCCCTGTGTGGGCACACACGACCCTACCTGCAGCTACCTGGTATGTGGACCTCAATTACATTCTTGGGATGCCCCTTAAATAGGAATCAGACTTTTTCTTAAATAACTGAATCCTTAGTTTTTCCTATAACAGGCAACAATCTTTCACCCTCCCAAGACCCCAAGAGGAAGAAACCCACCAGACCCCCATTGACACTTTCCACCCCTTGTATCCAATAAACCAAGGACAAGGTTGGTGTGGGAGTGTTTTTTTTTCCTGTTTTTCTTATTTCTACTACTCATGGGGTTTATGTAGCCAATGAATTGGCTGGGGGTTTATTTTTGAATGTTTTAATAATAAAATGGCTAAGCCACTATTATTTTCATAAGAAAGTCAGTTGCAGACATCTTATTTTTCCCAATAAAGGGGTACTTGACACACCTAATGTTGTTGGGCTCATTGTGAAGGCAAGTTTATTTCAAAATGTTAGGATCTGAACATCCAAACATTAAAATCCTGAATTGTTGGGCCTGGATGGAAACAACTGTAGATGGTTCTTTAGTCTGCGAATGAGCTTTTTAAAATTCTATGGATTTGTGTGACAGTGGGATAGCTCAGTAGGTATAAATGATGGCGCCCTCTCAGGAGGAAAATTGCAGGGCTCTCACCTTTGATACATCTGATGATCAGCCTGACAAGGTTCCAGCATGCATTGTCCTTTCTCAGAGCGAGAAGAAGCTCCCACCCCATGCTGACATTGCTGATTACTTTTGGGTTCCTCCAAATGTATAACCGTTTCCATGCAAAGAATACTGAGGCCCAGTCATGATCAAAACGTTTTAGTTTTTGATACAATGGGAACCAATTAGAACCAATTTAAATCAGCTCAGGCAGCGCAAGAGTCTTTGTTGTAGTAGTTGAAGTGTTGCCTTAATGTGTAGGGCTACACTTGACAATGGCATCTTTTTCTAACTCTTTATTTAGTTTTCAGTACAGTACAAGATATCAAGGAAAACAATTAAAGAAAAGATCAAGTATAGAATACGGCATGACAAGCTGACACCCACATATCTTATGACTAACCTTCCATTGTGTCAACCTTCCATATCTCCCCCCCTTTACAGTGATGGTGTCACGCTTGGGGGGTAACTCCAGACCTCTTGATGAGCTCACAACCCCCAATCTCCACAGCCAGCTTCACCTGTAGGAGCCCCCGCTTGCCGGGACGCAAGTTACGCCTACCCTGGATCGGTTGCCCCCAGGACTTATTGGCTCAAAGGATGCAAGCTTATATGGAGAAATCTGGAGAACCAATAACTGGAGCGTGAGTGACGGAAGTCCAGAGACAGGCAATAGGTCGATAACGGGAAGGCAGAGATCGTAGCGGCACCAGGGGTCAGGCAAGACGTAATCGGGGTACAGGCAGAGGTCAGCAACTGGGGTTCAGGATCTAGAAGCGTCAGTTCAGGCAAAGGTCGGCAACAAGGGTTCAGGATCAAGAGGCGTCAATACAGGCAGAGGTCAGCAACAAGGATTCAGGATCGAGAGGCTTCAATACAGGCAGAGGTCGGCAACAAGGATTCAGGATCGAGAATAGTCGTACAATCAAATAGGCAACAGGCTAGACTTCACAGGAATAGGTAACACAGGGTTCTGAGCGCTATCACAGGCAATGGGCAACTGAGGGAGGAAACCCTTTATAGGGACAGACAGAGAGGGAAGGTGAGAGTGATTGGTGCACTTTAGGATCCAAGGCAGGATTGGCCTGACCTGTCCCTAGCTGGGCTCATAGGCCCACTATAGGAGAGAGGGGGGAGTTCCTCCCCTGGCTGGGCCCGCAGGCTCTATCACCGCTACCTCCGGCGGACGCGCTGGGAGCAGCGCCGCCAGAGGGCATATGAAGAACGTGCTCGAGCACGAGATACAGAGAGGCGGGGACGAGGAGGGAGGACGGCCGTGCTCGAGCAGAAGCTGCTGCTGCGGCCCGGGGACATCGCTGGAACGGGGCGCAGGTAAGCTATTCCTGATAGATTAAATTTCAATGCCCTGGGGAGCCAAGGAGGTTAACCCCTCTCCACCCCCCAGAAAATGATCATCTGGAAGGTTTGGCTCCTATTCACCATTAATCAGCCGCCAACAACAGTGGCATTCATGTTCGTCTCATAGGTGTAGATTTAATCCACGATTTACTTCACACTTTGGGCCTAAGGCCGAAGTCACCAGCTCTAACGTTCTCAGCGAATGTAAAGATGGACCGGGCACCTGGCCTTGCCGTATTAGAAAAAGGTAAATAGGGGAGAGCATCAGGGCAAGTTTGGGGAAGGGAGTGTTTCAGGTTCGAGAAAATCAGGCAACTGTAGAAGCAAGTATAGTCACAGTTGTGTATAAAGAAGTAGATGAAGAGGCCGGAGGAGGCCAGGAGGGGTCAGATGTCAGAGAAGGAGGGTGGAGCTGCTTGAAAATTGTTGAGCCTGGAATAGATACCAGGGGGTCCGAATTCCCCGAAACCGCTCCTCCCTGTCTTGGGTAGCTGCTTTTAATACCTCCATCTCCTTTACTTGACAACCTCCCGAACCCAGTCTCCAGACTGTGGGAGTGTATTCAGGCTTCCAAAATCAGGGGATCAATGCCTTAGCTGCATAAATCAAGTGTACCAGCACTGACTTTTTATGCTCTATGATGCTGCTGGTACTATAATTTGACAATGACATCTTTTTTATCCATTTGAAAAATGCAGGTTTTTTTGCTGTTTTAAACTTTTGCCTCCATATTCATGTTTTCTAAGTCTCAGTATGAGTGGGCATGGCCCAGGAGCTGTAACACTATGTGCTTTACACCAGCATAATGGTTAAACTAGCAGCGCACTCATCAAGATGGACTGTCGCAGTGCCCCAGCCACTGCAGCTCCTAAAAAATGAATGCATTACCCCCTCCCAAGGCTACCAGCCGGCACACCAAGCATATGGGCTGGGGTCCCCATGCCTCTGACCATGCAAGGACACAGCCCCTTCTGGCCATGCAAAGACACCAGCCACTACTGGTCATGCAAAGACACCAGCCCCTTCTGGCCATGCAAGGACACCAGCCACTACTGGTCATGCAAGGACACCAGCCCCTTCTGGCCATGCAAGGACACCAGCCCCTTCTGGCCATGCAAGGACACCAGCCCCTTCTCGCCATGCAAGGACAACAGCCCCTTCTGGCCATGCAAGGACAACAGCCCCTTCTATCCATGCAAGGACACCAGCCCCTTCTGACCATGCAAGGACATCAACCCATTCAGGTCATGCAAGGACACAGCCCCTGATGGTCATGCAAGGACACCAGCCCCTTCTGGCCATGCAAGGACACCAGCCCCTTCTATCCATGCAAGGACACCAGCCCCTTCTATCCATGCAAGGACACCAGCCCCTTCTGACCATGCAAGGACACCAGCCCCTTCTGGCCATGCAAACACAACAGCCCCTTCTGGCCATGCAAGGACAACAGCCCCTTCTGCGCATGCAAGGACAACAGCCCCTTCTGGCCATGCAAGGACAACAGCCCCTTATGGCCATGCAAGGACAAAAGCCCCTTCTGCCCATGCAAGGACAACAGCCCCTTCTGGACATGCAAGTACAAAAGCCCCTTCTGCCCATGCAAGGACAACAGCCCCTTCTGGACATGCAAGGACACCAGCCCCTTCTGCCCATGCAAGGACAACAGCCCCTTCTGCCCATGCAAGGACAACAGCCCCTTCTGGCCATGCAAGGACACCAGTCCCTTCTGGCCATGCAAAGACATCAGCCCCTTCTGGCCATGCAAGTAAAAGGGTGCCCCTTCCTTCCAGGCTCGTACTCTGCCAGGCCCAGCTCGGTCCTCACTAAGGAGGGATATATATACCACCGGGTGTGGAATCCCTCTATAGTAATTTGACAGCTAGGGGGTGGTAGGTGATTCTCAGAGCAAGCCACATGCTGAGGTAAAAATACCCTTTGGTGGGGAGTGTCAGATTGCCAGCCTGGAAGACAAAAGTGGTCATTTTAACCACTTCTATTGACAGAGGAGGAGAAGAGGAGAAGTGGGAGGATATTGTCCAGTGCTGAATATCACGAAAGTAAGTATAGTGTTGAAAGGGGAGTGGGTGAATGTATTAAAATGTATAAGTGATTATTGGTTGGGTGCTTTATTAGACAATATATGATTGGCCAACACTCTGGCAATGATATGGTATGTGTACTCAGTTTGTGACATCATCTCATTTTTGTCTCTGCGTGGGGTATAATGTTGCATTTTGATGCGATTCGTCTACAGACTAACCAAAGTAATTCTCTTTTTTGTAAACTGTGAAAATGTTTACAATAAAAAGATTGAAAGTAAGATACTGTGAAGTGCTGGTTGCACTATAAGCTGCTGTTGGGTGCTGGTTGCAGAGACATATATAAGCTGCTGTGGGTGCTGGTTGCAGAGACATATATAAGCAGCTGTGGGTGTTGGTTGCAGATATATATATATATATAAGCTGCTGTGGGTGCTGGTTGCAGAGATATATATAAGCAGCTGTGTGTGCTGTATGCAGAGACATATATAAGCTGCTGTGGGTGCTGGTTGCAGAGATATATATAAGCAGCTGTGTGCTGTATGCAGAGACATATATAAGCTGCTGTGGGTGCTGGTTGCAGAGATATATATAAGCAGCTGTGTGCTGTATGCAGAGACATATATAAGCTGCTGTGTGTGCTGGTTGCAGAGATATATATAAGCAGCTGTGTGTGCTGTATGCAGAGACATATATAAGCTGCTGTGGGTCATGGTTGCAGAGACATATATATGCTGCTGTGGGTGTAGGTTGTAGAGACATATATAAGCTGCTGTGGGTGTAGGTTGTAGAGACATATATAAGCTGCTGTGGGTGTTGGTTGTAGAGACATATATAAGCTGCTGTGGGTGTTGGTTGTATAGACATATATAAGCTGCTGTGGGTGTTGGTTGCAGAGACATATATAAGCAGCTGTGGGTACTGGTTGCAGAGACCCATATATGCTGCTGTGGGTTCTGGTTGCAAAGACCCCTATAAGCTGATGTGGGTGCTGGTTGCAGGGACCCATATACGATGCTATAGGTGGTGGTTGCCTGGACCCCTATAAGCTGCTGTGATGTGCACAGACCTAACACTGGATCACAGTTCACAGTGCACTCTAACCTGGATCTGCACCTCTCCCTACACTACTCAGAGCAAATTGGCGGCCGGACATGATTATCCGACCTTTATACAGGCGGGTCACATGTTGCGCCAGCCAATCACAGTCATGCCAGTAGTTAACATGGCTGTGATGACTGTGGAAAAGCTTGTTGATTGGCTGAAGTGGGTGAGAAGTCCATGTTCATGTTTGGGCACGCAGACACCAGTTATTTGCTATGTACCCTGAACTATACAGTCCAGGGCCGCTCGTCTCGAGTTTCTATGTGATGTTCAAAGCCTCCTAAGAAAGCAGTCAACTCAACTGAGGACTGATTTTCACACCATCAACTGTGATATAGTTACATAAAACAGACTGGATGTCTGTTTAATTTCTGGGCATGGGAACATCCAGATTTGGGATTTCTGTTTTCTTGTCAGAACGCAGCTGCTCCTGGAATAAGGCAAAGAGTGATGAGCACACTAGTATTATGCAACCTGAGCCATCACAGCTAGCTTGCCAGTCCCCTCTCCCCCTTCTTTACCCTCTGCTCAAGAACTGCAACCTTAATTAGCATATACATAGTGGCCTGATTTCAATTCCCGCCGTACCTAATTAGCATTTGAATCACCCGTGGCTGTCTGTGTGCTTGTGGATGTGACTAGGTGTCACAATCACTGATCTGGAACAAGACAGCAGAGTCTGCACCCCCTCCCTTCACATTTCATCATCGGACTTTGGACACTATGGATTAGTAATTACTCTGCCTACTTAGCACAAAATTGGGGACTTACAGACCCCGCTGATTATAATTATTATTATGCGGCACCACAGAGCCAAGGGCCATGCCCACATATTTTAAAAGAGAAATCGTAAGGTGAAACTGTAAACCTTGATATCTCTGCCATTTCTTTTCAATATCAAAACAGAAAACAGTTTAGGACAGTGTCATACATAGCCTGACACAATTGGTTAAGTTCAACCTGAATTGTAAAAACCGAAACATTAAATGACAAAGCCCAGAAATACTATAAAATATATAAACTATAAAATATTTATTGTATTAGATCCCTTAAGCTATTGCAGGAGCTATGGTACCTCCTCTGGGGGTTAAATGATTTTTTAAAAAGTTGCATGTCTATCCTAGACTCAGAATCCATCACATCTATTTATCTGCAATTATTATAAAATACCTTTTACTGTTGCAGAAGCCATCTTTGAACTCTAATTTCCATTTACTAGGGAAGTGTGTTCAGTCACTGGTTGCTATAAAGCCTCTTTCTTTGTAGCTGAACATCAAGGCAAATACTTCCCTGTAAGAGATCTTCAATGTTTCAGCAGATATATTGTGTTCTAGTCACCCAGCTTTGGTTTTCGCTTGCAGCCAGCCTGATCTTCCCGTTTCTCTGTTCAGTCATGTAGAGCTGGTGGGGCAGGGCCATGGTCGGGTGCCTGCAGGGCCCCATTGAGAAGTGAGGGTATAAATCTGTTTTAGCCTTGACTTCCACGCTCCACTGGTCACCTAGCTGGAATTAGCACACAAGATTCCTTCGTGACAATTCTAATGATGACTAAGCTCAGCTTTGGCATTTCAGCTTCTAGGCTCTTCATAATGGGTGGTATATTTTTAAAATGAGTTCTTAGAGAACTGGAACATTGTTGGCTACATTAAACAGTATATGTATACAGTACCTTGAAAAAAACTGATACCCCTCGAATGTTCCACATTTTTTAATGTTATATTTTATTTGATAGAGCAACACACAATAGCAAGTATTTGTGAAGTATAAATACAATGATACATGCATTTCCCAGTTAGAACCACCTTTAGCAGCAATTACAGCTGTAGGTTTATTGGGGTAGGCCTCTACAAGCTTTTCACACCTAGAGGCTGGAATTTTTGTCCATTTTTTATCGAAAAATCACTCTAGCTCAGTCAGATTGGATGGAGAACGTTGACGAGCGGAAATTTTCAAGTCATGTATGGGTGAATATGATTAAAACCATTCCATTGTGGCTTTTGCTGTATGTTTAGGGTTGTCGTCCTCCTGGAAGGTGAACCTACACGCCATTCTCAAGTCTCTTGCAGCCTCCAATAGGTTTTCCTCCAGGATCACCTTCTATTTAGCTGCATCCATCTTCCCACCAACTCTGAGCAGCGCCCCAGTCCCTGCTGAAGAAAAGCCATGACCTTGTAGGGTGGCAGTTAGGCCATACTTCTTCTATTTATATATGTGAGGTGTTCACTGAGATTTTGGGCTATTTTGAGATGTGTGAGATGTGGGTTATTTTTTTGTAACCTAACCCTGCAATACACTTCACCATAACTTTATCCCTGAGCTGTCTGTTGTGTTCCTTGGTTTTCATGATGCTGCTTGGTCACTAATGATCTCTAACAAACCTTTGAGGACCTCACAGAACAGCTGTAGTTATGCTGAGAATAAACTCTATTTACCAATTAGGTGACTTCTGAAGGTAATTGGTCACACTGGATTATATTTAGGGGTATCAGCGCATAGGGGGTGAATACTTATGCACGCCACAGATTTTCAGTGTTTTTTTTTTATACATTTTGGAAAAGCAAAGCTCATTCTCTTTACCTAACAAATAGTTGCTACTTTTTGTTTCTCTGTCACATAAAATCTCAATACAAAATAACATGAATCTAGGTGGCAGGGCCACTACTGCAGCTGCCCCGCTGACATCTGTATTGAGGGGGGGCACAGGTGCCCCCTTCACCTTCCTTGATGCCCCACCAAGCTAATATTGAGCTGCCTCTGGAAATCCCCCTCCATGTCCCTCCCCTCCAGTGATGTCACTGGCCAAATGGGGGGACTCCACAGAGGCTCCTCCTCTGTGCTATAAAAGCCTCCCCGCTCCAGCGGCTCAACATTTGCATGGCAGGACATCTAGGGAGGAGGAAAGACCTGCGCAGGGGTTATGGATGAAGGAAGACACTGCAAATGTGAGTTCATTTCTTTCTTTGAAAACAAGGTTCACTGGGTAGTGATGGCATGCCAGCACTGGTGGATGGCTATAGATTTTTCGCCCTATAATATGCCCTATTTTTCCCCAAAAGTGGGGAGGGGATGTCAGTGCGTCTTATTGGGCGAATGTAAAAAAAATGCGAAAAAAAGTATACTTATACATAAGTCTCGTGCCCACTTTTTCTTTATTTGAAAACAGGGTTCACTGGGTAGTGATGGTCGGCATGGCACATGCCAGCACTGGCGGATGGCATGCAGGATAATTTTACCCAGATCTTGCCGGTATCTGGGATGGGGCGGAGGTCTAATCTGGCTTCTGCAAGGATCCAAAGTCCATCACTAGTTATTATTATAGATTACTAATTTTTCGCCATATAAGACGCACTATTTTCCCCCAAAAGTAAAGGGGAGGGGATGTCAGTGCATCCTATTGGGCAAATGTAAAAAAAAAAGTACTTACATGAGTCTTGCGCCCGCTGTCCCCGCTCCGCCACTGCCTTTTGGGTGTCAGCGACCACCAGTCTGAGAGGCTGTGTCCCCACTCTGAATTCCAGAACCGCCATTGCTTCTCGGGTGTTTGTATCAGTGCGGGCTGACACCCAAGAGGCAGTGCCAGAACGGGGACAGAGTTCATGTAAGTATACTTTTTTTTCTGGGGGGTTAAGAGGGGCATGTCACACTGAATAAAGGGATGGGGGATGCCATACTGCCTATGGGAATGGGAGGGGGGATGCCACACTGCCTATGATAATAGGAGCGGGATGCCACATTGCCTATGATAATAGGAGGGGGATGCCCCACTGCCTATGATAATAGGAGGGGGATGCCACACTGCCTTTGGGGAATGGGAGGGGGGTGCCCCACTGCCTATGGGAATGGGAGGGGTGATGCCACGCTGCCTATGGGGAATGGGAGGGGGGTATGCCATATTGCCTATAGGGAATGGGAGGGGGGGTGCCACACTGCCTATGGGAAATGGGAGGGGGGAAATTCCACACTGAATAAGGGGATGGGGGAATGCCACACTGCCTATGGAAATGGGAGGGGAGAATGCCGCACTGTTTATGGGGAAATAATGGGGGGAATGCCCCACTGCCTATGGGAATGAGATGGGGGATGCCACACTGCCCATGGGATATGGTGTGGGGAGGAATGCCCAACAAAGCCTGTAATTGGGTGCTTTAGCACAACATTTGGTATAGAATCCTTTTTTTCTTATTTTCCTTCTCCAAATCCTAGGAGGATCTTATGGGAAGGTGCGTCTTATATGGCGAAAAATACTGCAAATAAAAAATGTTGTGCAGTCCCCTCTTGCCAGCAAAACTAGCCTGGGCACCAGCTATGTGGGTCTTGAAGACTACAACATCTAGCTAGGATCTAGCTATGCCTCTGACTATGCCTTATTCTGAAATAAAGCATGAAATGACCCTTATTTCTGTGAGGAGGTTTCCGAATCAAGACTTGAATGTGAAAAGCTGGCAAGCTGGCAGTACATAGTAAAACGTTATTGAAGAGCCTGTCAGGTTTATGAAGAAAGCCTCCCCCACTTTCATGTTTCTTATTGCACCATAAAGCGGAGCTATGGCCAAAAATGACCATAGTTCTGCTGTATTATATAGCAGAGGGGCAACGAGACCTGGGCTGCACATCGCCGCTGTCAAAACATGAAACCGTGTGGCCAGATACTCGCGGCTTCCGGGTCTCTTCTGCGACCACCATGGCACAGCCTATTAGCCTCCAGAACACAGCACATCAGCGAGCAGCATATCAGCGTTGGCCCTGGGGGCTGATGGGCTACGCACTGCGAGTGCAGAAGAGGCTGGAAGCTGTAAGTCTCAAGGTGCCCAGTTTCTTGTTTTAACGGCGTCGATGCACAGCGGAGCAGCGGGGTCATGTGTGTGTTGATATAGAGAATCTCTCTAATCTGTAGTGAAGTGAATAACAGCCAGTTAATACAATACAATAGAGAGACTCTCCAGTAAGGTGATGAGGTTCTCCACATTAGGTGAGTAACCCCCTGCATGTTTTATCTTTGACTTTTACTTTGATATCCAGGGTAATGGAAAATGTTCCATGGAAGCATTTATTACCTATGATGGAAGGGCATGAAATCAGGAGGTGGAGTGCAGGTGGTGGAGGCTGTGTGGCTATTATGATCTCTGATTACCGCTCCCCACTTTGTTCATCTCGCTGATCCACCTCATTCTTCACACATGGCCAACGCAGCTCCTCACTTACTCTGGACATTGGGAAAATGCTGCGGCTCACAAAGCAGCCAAAAATCTCAAAGGACTTTATCACAAGGCTCCTATCATTGTGAAAGCCTATAAATCAAAAGAGACCCTATGACATCATCAGCCAGGATGATTTAAAATGTTTTTCCTTAAAACGATCTCCTTACTTTAAGGCACACTTTGGCACCCAGCTATTTATATAGACTGGACAGGGGAGTGTGCTTCACCAGAGGGAAACCGGGGATGCAGCCGCTCCCAGCTCTCTATGCCAGGGCTCTATCGACAGAGTTCTATGCAGTGCATTAATATTCAAGGCACAGATTACTGAATAGACAAGAACACACATGTGCTGTGGAATGCCCTGCAAGCTTAGAATAACAGCAATCTCAAGCGGTTTTAACAGAGCGAGAAATAGGGATGCCCTGGGAGCATGGACCAAAACCTTAATTAAGGGTCACATGGAGGCTGATTCATTACTAACGCCAGGTATCGGCAGATAAGCGAGCATCTGTATAGCGGTGACTGCTAGTAGACGCTGTAAACGGGTATCGGGCGCTGTAACAGAGCACCTCAGTTGCTGTAGTAACCTGTCCGGCATTGATGAAAGTGATGTGTGTTGGGCGCTCTAACAACAGTACAGCGCTGCAGCGAGAGAAAGGTAGCGCCAGCTCAGTGTGACCGACTCTCGGCGCTCCACACCATACTTATCAAAAAAGGACAGACACACAGCGTCGGCGCTCTAAAGCTGGTCACTATAGCATAGAGCGCCAGACTCTGTGGGACTAAAGTCTGTTTTTGAGCACATATCCACCAGTAACAAAGCGAAAACACATGGAATGACATGGTTTTAACACTGTGACATTAACACTTTAATCACAAGCAAATGAAAGCCCATTGAAATGTATGGGAGAGCGACACTGAGCGAAAGGTAAAGCCTGGTGCTCCTGAGCGCCGACGCTATATTATACGCCGGCGGCCATCTTTTTGCGTGCAAATGAAAGCACCGCTGCCGCTGCTGATGGAGAGGATCGGGGCTGAGGTGAGTTCCAGCAGCTTCAGCAGCCCATCAACCAGCCTTTCTGTGTTCGGGTCAGACACTGAATTTGAACACAGACTTCGAGAACCCGAACTTGTGGTTGAGGTTCAGCCATCTCTACCTATATTATATTCTTGACTGGTGACCGAAAGATTGTGTGTAAGTCTTATCCTACATTCCCTCATAGGGGATATATCAGATAGCTGTGTGAATGAGGAGCAGAATGCAGAAAAGCTTGTATATAGCATATGCAATCCTTTTTATTTTAGTTGGGTGCAGTGGCACAATGTTCAGTGAAGTGCATTGAACTTTCAAAAATTAGCAGATATTCAAAAGGAGCCGAGTCCTATCAGAGTGGTCACAATTTTGAGACCCACGGACAGATTCCTATAAGTGAGTAAGTTTGTGGGTCACACTTTTTGGGACCAGCAGGCAATGGATGACTCCTAGAAGTGATCAGATATTGTTTGTTGTTCCGAGTCTCATCAAAGTAGTCACACTTTTGGGGCCAGCAGACAATGGATAGAGCATTGGCCTCCTAGAAGTGATCAGATATTCAAAGATTATTGATCCGGGTTCCATGAGAGTCGTCACAATGTTGTGGAACCTGTAGGCAAATGATAGCAAATTGAACCCTAGAAGGTAGTGGGTATTCTACGGTTGTGGGTTTAGACCCCCAGAGTCACACAATTTTTTGGGACCAGCAGACATTTGATAGTGAATTGGATTCCTAGAAGTAAGTTGGTATTCTAAGGTTGTGAATTTAGGTCCCACCAGAGTTAACCTTTTATGGGTCCATCAGACAATGGATAGAGCATTGTACGTGTTTGGAGTCACTCCAAAGTAGCACTTTGCTGGCCCCATAACACATAAAATTGTCTAAAAATATCTAGATTGGATCGCCATCCCCTGTCTTGAGAGTGTTGTTTTTTTCACACCAAACAATGTACAATGAACAATGCAGTTAATTTAATGGAAACATTCTTTATTTCAAATGCTTCAATTAAATTATCTGTTTTCAGATCTCTTAGGTCTTCTTTACGTATTTGTTGACCAAAACGTGATACAATTGGACAGTCTTCAGAGAAGGGATATTCTTTTTTCTCACTAATGACGTCAGGTTGAGGTCCTACGGTGTCATTTTATAGCCAATCTGCTGTTTTGTGTCTTGCAAAAAAATTACAACCACAAAAGACGACGATACTAACCAATAGCTATGTGAAAAAACTCAGGGAGGGGGAGTTGAGGCTGCACTCGTAGTCTGGCTGCTCAAGATAGAGAGAGAGAGAGCGAGCGGAGAGCGAAGTCACTTGGAGGAGCCTAGTGCTGCAGCTTCAGCACCAGGGACAGCTCCATCCCGACTGGCACAACCTATCCCTGCTCCATTGACCACAGGCTTCTGCGCACTTTATCCCCCTTGGCAATCGTTTACGCCCCCTGCCAGGCTGTCTGCTATTTCGGTTTGTTAATTTCTATGCCCCTGTTCAAGGGATTCAACAGCATCCCCAGATTCAGCTGCCATCCCACTTTTGTCCTCACTTTCCAGGGTTGGGATGGCATCCCCTGGATTTTGGTCCTTTGGGACGGAAGAAGGGAACAGTGAATCCGACAATCCTGGCACAGGTAAATAGGGTGGATTCAATCTCTTCCGCTTAATCAACTGCTCTACCTGACGCAAATCAGTTTATATATGATTATTCCAAAAGACAGAGCAGCAAGGCATTCCTCATAACTTAGAGAAGGAGATGAGATATCACATGTTTATTTACCCATAATTTATAATTAAAATAAATCTATCCGTAGAAAACATTTTTTTGAAATAAGCATTATATGGAACATAAAATATACCCAGGACAATGTATTTGTATAAGAGAAAAAAGGCAAAAAAGAAGGAATAAATCAAATGAGAACAAAATAATACATATTTTTTCTTTTTTTTCTCAGCCAAAGCCTGGTGCCAGGTTGCGCAAAAATTTACCGGAGGGATCAGCACGAAATTATGTGGTATGTGGCAACATTAAAATTATATGGTAAAAATAGAAATAATAATATAATAAATGTATGTTGTTTTGATTAAATTATTGAATGTTATATTGTAAATTAATTATAATATATTATTTTACTATTACAATTACTATTTGTAATATTGACATTCTTAAGATAGTACCCATAATGTAATGCACAATATAAATAATATAAAGAAGATTGTGGTGTGCATTACTTTATGGGTACTATCTTGAACACTGATCACATTGGGTATTGGGACTAGGTAATAGCACCCAACATTTCTAATGTACTATAGTAGCATTATTCCTCTAAAGAGGGTGCCTGTTCCATAAACTATTTTTGACATTCTTGTAAATTATGAGATGTTTAAGACATGCTGTTTATTTGACGTATTTTTATCCAGCTTTACTTTATGGAGAGGGCGAGAAATCTACGGACCCTAATGCCAAAGAGGATATGTGCGCTGATGACAAAGGACTTGCATCTAGCTATGACAAGAAGCTATGCAGCTGCGATGGCGAAACAAACTTTTCCCTATTACACTCAACAGGTAATTACTAAACTGTAAAATGCCAAAAATTGATAAGAAAATAAATATATAAAAAAATGACTTCTAAATATGGATTTAGCTTATCTATTCAATTAGGTATTTTCGAAAAGTACTAATTTCATTTTATTTTACGTCAATATATTAGCGATATATATATATATAAAATCCTAAAAAACATGTTATCTATTTTTCGCAATCTATTGTTACTATTATAAATTCCCCTTTTGCCCTGCCCAAATAAAACCCCTATTCTCAGGGTGCTTGAATGAAAGATCCGCATACAATTGAATCACCATGATTAGGAAAATTGTTCCTGTCGATTGACTAAAATGTTTAAATGTGATTGCACAAGAGTGGCGTAAATTACTGTCTGCCCTATATAAAATAATACATGAAAATAACACAAATGTATATTTTTGGCAACAAGATATTAAAATACATTGACATATATTACAGTTAATGTATTTGAAAATCTAAGAAAATGATGACCAACACAAAATGACAAATGTAATTTTTAATAAAAATATTATTTTTGTGATATATATATGTGTGTGTGTGTGTGTGTGTGTGTGTGTGTGTGTGTTTCATAACAGTAAAAAATGTAAAACTTTAAAATAATTAATTTTGAATTTTGCAAATTTCAGATCTTCTTCCTGCCAAAAATGGAGAGGCAGAAACGCTGAGATTCTTACAGCAAGTTATAGACATTTTATTGGAATATGTGGTTAACACCTTTGACAGATCCACCAAGGTGATTGATTTTCACTATCCCAATGAGCTTCTTCAAGGATTTGATTGGGAGCTGTCTGACCAGCCGCAGAGCTTGGAGGGGATTCTGCTCAGCTGCCGAACCACCCTAAAATATGCTGTAAAAACAGGTAGAGTGTGTCTTTTTTGTGATGATGTGCGTGATGTGTGTGTGCGTGAGCGTGTGTATATATATGTTTATATATATCATATATATATAACACACAGAATTATCAAGTTACCTTACCTGTCTTTTGGAGTTGTTTTATATGGTTGACAAGCCATTCAATTTCAGGCTTAGATCTTGCAGTAATTATTGAAATATAAAATAAATCTTGGTCTAAATTTAAATTGCCAGACTATAAATGTGCTAACTGACACAAAGAGAAATATTTATCATGTACAGTATAATAATACAATACAATTGAGACTATAAATGTGCTTCCTATTTTATAAACTGATGTTTTCTATATAAAGCTTCTATAAAATTGTATTTTGCCATATTTGCATTAGAGCTTGTATTATTAGCTACTCTTTAGCGTGCAGAATCTATTTTTTGTTGTTTTGGCATATTTGGAGGTCTATTTTAATTATATATATATATATATATATATATATATATATATATATATATGTTATATTTTTATATTTTTGTTGGTTATTCAGTTCATTTTGGGTGATATATTGTACCAGAAATAAATTCTTAGATTTTAGATCTTATTCTAGTGTTACCTTAAAGAATTTTTTTTTTGACCCAAGTGGGGTTTTTTTTTCACTGTGTCTCTTATTTTTTTTTCATCAGTGTCATTTCTGTTTTCTTGTGATTTGGGGGCTCAAGCTTATTTTTTGTGTAAATGGTGTGGCTAATTGCTGTACTTATTATCCGCCATGACTAGATTGCTACAATTATTGGTTAGGTCTCGCTCACTGTCGCTCTGTCGTTTTGTGTTCTATTTACACACTGATTGGGAACAAATTCATAGAAAATGTTTCCATTATGATTTTTTATTTTACCCTGGATCTAACTGGTTTATAGATTTTTCTCCATAGAGCACAAGTTAGTGACATTTTTTTCTGTTATGTCTGATTTTAGTTGATTTTATTTATTATTTTCTGAAATGTTTGGCATTCAGGTTTGTAAGCCATGTTTCCAGTTTGGTTGCTCTGGTGCTGTGGCCAATGCTTAGGGCAGAAACTGTCATACATGATCCATGTTGTCAGTCCCGCCATACTGTCATTGCCTGTTACCTTTTTGTTGGATGGCAAACCAAAAATGTTATTGTGCACTTGCTGGTATATCTAATTGTGGTTGCTACATTTCTGTGCATTGGACACTTGTATATGTTTTATATGGCAAGTTATCAATGTGCAAGGCATTACCTTTAAAATAATAATTTGTGATATTTGATACTTAATAACTTAATATTTGATACTTAATAAAATATTATTTTAACATCAGTGTTGATATTCTATTCAAGGCTATCGTAATGTGTTTGTATATAGCATATGACCAAAGATCTCCTGATGATGAATGAATGAAAAGGAATTACAGCACTACAACATGCATACTATACAAAAGTGTTGTATTGTTTACTATAATCTTAAAGGAACAACAGCACTCTGTTAGCCAGGTCTCAGTTTGAAGACATCTGCAGAGCTATGTTGAAGCTGTACCACCAAACGCCAAGGTGCATCTTTGTAGGTGCAGTTCTAACACTATGGGGACATAAAATACAATGGATAAATTGGGAGCAGCTTACCTAGGTTGCTCTATAACCTCAAGTGCAACACATAATAATAATAATTGTAATAAAACGAATAATAGGGGGGAGGGTCAAAAGCCTCCCCCATACAGTTCAAAGTCTCCTATCCCATGTACATGTAAAATTGTTTCCTATAGTATCACACTGCAGTGTTCAGGGTTTGCGCCTCCTATTTTTCCACATTTTGTATTATTACAGTATGTATGGATTCAACCATTTGATTACACATCATATTTATTACTAGAAAGGTGTAAATGCTATTGTGATACTTGAATTTTAATGGAGATCCATCATTAAAATGGACTAATATAAGCCTCCCCCATACAGTTCAAGGCCCCCTACCCTATGTCCTTGTAAAATTGTTTACTATCTATAGTATCACACTGCAGTGTTCAGGGTTTGCTCATCCTATTTTTCTACATTTTGTATTATTACAGTATGTATGGAGGTAATTGGGATTTAAACCATTTGATTACACATCATATTTATTATTAGAAAGGTGTAAATGCTATTGTGACACTTGAATGTTAATGCAGATCAGTCATTAAAATGGACTAATATATATATTGTCATACACATGCTAGATGGCAAGAGAAGGCTTACCTAAGTCCCCCTGAGATAGGGAATGTACCATTGTAGGTTTGTGGGGAGGGCTGCCAACATGTGGATAAACAGAAGGATACATAGATCTAATATCTGCACAAAGCATTGTATGATGGGATGGGGATCTTCTTCCAGCAGGGCTGTATTGCCAACTCAGCAACCCTAATCCTGTGCCTCGGGCATCCAGCTAAATGGTGGTGCTTCCTGATGGTGGTTCCAGGACTCTTAGCCAGGACAGGATTTGGCCCTAAATAAAAGCTGCATCACTGGCATTGTTTACAACAACAGTTTATTTTCCTTTTTCTAGATTCGCCTCCCTGCTCTGAGCGCAGTATGTATTTACCTTTAAGCACACACAAATGTGCCCATGGCTGGCACCGCCCTCTGCATCACTGAGAAGCGCTGAGGTGTCTGGCAGTGAATGACATCGCCATCAGCAGCGCTCTTTATTGAATCAGATGGGTGCTGTTTGGATTGGCGCGCATTGGTGTGTGTGTGTTTAAGTGGGTGGTCAGTGGATTGGTGTTTGTGCGTTTACAATGGCGGGGTGGCTTGCAGATTGCTGTGCATATGTATATGATGTTCTCAAGATAACATATAACTTAAAAATCAAAGCGTGGCTCAGCTAGCTGGCGCCGGTCCCCGAATCCCCATCAGTAGAAGTTCCAATCTGCCGAACTGACCATGACTGACTGCTTAGTCTGTCAATTCATGCTGCAGAATCACTACTGCTGCTGCGCAGTGATTGGCTGACTAATCTGCTGCGGTAACCATTGGATGCCGGAGGGTGGAGGCGGCCTTATCTCATAGAGCTGGGCTCTGCCTAGGGCAACCCTGATCCTAGATACGTCCCCGTCTACGCTTCCAAACATCAGCAGAATTTCAGTATCAATAAGCCAATCCTGTGCAGGCTGACTTGGGGGATAGAAAGTTGTTTTAGCCATTCTCCCCTGTGAAAAAAAAAAATTATAGCACATTCTAATACTTGTCACTGCTTGCTTTTCCTTCATCCAGATTCATGACCTGCAGAATATATCTCACAGAAATTGAAACACACTATTGGGGTATGCACAGCCAAGGCTAAATAAGGTTGGGTTTCTGTATTTCCCAATGCACCTGGCTGCATTTTTATCAATTATTTATCTATTCTGCTATCTACCGCCCCTATTTATACTATTATTATATATGTATTAGAGCCTCTATAGTTGTAAGCCCTGGCTTTGTCTTTATATGTTTTTAACATTATCCTTTAATTTATGTGTTGTGATATCTTTCTATCATCCCAATCGACTTATTAATTTTATTAAACATAACGTGTTCGACATAGGTCTTGAGGAACTTAGGGGCTGTCTTGGAGCGCTGTTTGGTTGGTTGGTGCAAAATATATCTCAGCTTTTGTCCCTCTGAATTTTGTAATAGCGACCATTCTTCTTAAAAGATATTCAAACATTAGGTTGGATGAGACCCTTGTTATGTTATACACCAGAAGTCCTGTTGTAGATCTAGTTTTAGAAAGTCAGTTGACTATACTAGATGATTGGTTGTGTTTTATTAGAATTATTAGAATATTAGAATATTCATGTCCAGTGTTTGATGAAATAGGTTTGTGACCGGAAGGTGGCAGGTTTGATTCCCAACCATGGGGCATGACTGAAGTGCCCTTGAGCAAGGCACCTAACCCCCAATTGCTCCCTGGGCTCTGAGTTTAGGGCAGCCCACCGCTCCGGGCACATGTGTCTTAGTTTGTAATTCACTTGTGTATAGTCGCTCACATGGTGTTTATTCACTGGTGTGTACACGGAGTTGTGTTGTTCACAGTGCATGGATGGGTAAAATGCAGAGAAGGAATTCCATGTGTGCGCTGGCACACAATGACCACTATTGCACTATTATCATCACTAGGTAGTTAAATAGGGGCACAGTAAGGCTCAGAGAGTGATATAGGAGTGACGCATTGACAAACATAGGTGGCAGTGGTGGCTTTCAAGAAAACTGTGACATTGATTGTACAACACCACCACTGGGTGAAATCTTTTGCACAATCATTTGGTTCACATCTTTCTCTTGGCATAGTAGGAGTTGAGATGAGTATTGGGAACATGGATAAACTAAACAGTTTTCCACAGTGGAAAAAAAAAACTCCCCAAAACTCAATTCCCCCACCTGCATGCATGAAACTCTGTCATTGTCTGAGCGCACTCACCCTTCCTTGGTCCTACGGTGCATGCGCAGCCTCTCATCCAATCAGAGCTCTTGGATCCGCTCACATCAGCTTGTCTAAGCCTTCGTCTAACGTGAGCGGATCCGAGCGCACTGGTGGCCTCATCCCAGGAATCTTATAGATTCCTGGGCCGATCTCCATGGGTTTTGGTCCACTTTAACCTACAATGCAAAGCAGCAGTAAACCAGCGATTGACCACTACCCCTCTAGGGGTTAATGTTAGTGTAGTCCAGGAGTTGGGGTTACTGTGCTGGGCTAGGAGCAAGAACCTGAGGGGTTAATTCCCTTCCTGCCTCTCAGGGGTGGAGCTTGAGGTTTAGGGCAGTCAGGTCCCGCCCCTATTTATGGATGGCAGCTGGGTCTATAAAATGAAGGGCAGACTTATAAATTGGGGCAGAGAGAGGAAGGAGGCCGACGTGGATCACGGCTACAAGCCTTGGCCCTCGAGTGAATGCTGATGAAGCCCCGGGGAAGGAGGTAGTGCCCGTAAGGGGGCACTGTCCTTGCCTTCTTCGTGAGGGGGGGCTGCGGGAGCTCCCCGAAGTACTGCCTGCCTGAGTGAGGTTTGTGTGGGGGCCAGCCCATAAGAGGTGAGCATCAGGGGTTTCCATGAAGACATCAGGGATCCCTGCCTGAACTGTATTTCGGAGGTGCCAATTCAAGGGGTGTCTGCCTGAAAAGAAGCGGTTGTCATGTGGTCTTTGTGTGTCTATCTAACTGGACTCTGGACCTGCCTTGGACAGCTGCCTGATGGGGCAGATACCTGAGTGAATACTTCCTTCCCTGAACCTTGAGCCCTGGTGTAGACTCCTATCTGGACTGCCTCTGGTCTAGAGGTGCCCGTCGTCTCGCTGTCCAGATCCTTTTTCTCTTGTGGGGGCATCCCAAAGACGTCTGGGGTGTCAGCATGTGTATTGGTAGCATGGGGGGATCTTACCATATTAATGTGGTAAGGGGTGGTGTAGTGGAAGCATATCCGAGTGTAAAGAATCACTTCAATGGAATCTGTGGAGACAGTAGGTATAGTAAACGTTTCTACCGCCCGCAACCATTTTCTGAATTGCTTAAAGAAGAACTCCCTTTTAAATATGCAGCAGCCCGCTGAGATGTGCATTGGCACTGCTATACTACAGAATGGGCCATCCAGATACTCACCTCTTCTGAGATCCTTCTACAGCAACCGTGGAGCAGCATATCAGGCACAGTAATGTAACTGCGTTCTTCCAAAGGGGCAGTTATGGCCTTGTGGGGTAGTTATGGCCTAGAGGTAAGGGAATTGGGCTTGTGGTCGGAAGGTGACAGGTTTGATTCCCAGCCATGGGACATGACTGAAGTGTCTCTCCGGGCACATGTGCACTTCACTGCCCCTTAGTGTGTTATTCACCTGTGTGTAGTCACTAATATAGTGTTTATTCACTGGCGTGTCTACTGTGTGGGGTTGCTACTTTAGTGTTTATTCACTGATGTGGTAATATGTGCATGGATGGTGTGACAGACGCTCTGTCTTTTGGATGTCATCACTATTCAGTTGCCCACCGGGCCATTCACTGGCCTTTTCTTAATTAGGTCATTGGAGTTTGGATTGTATTATAAACTGCCTTTGTGTTAATTGATTACGTCACAGACAATGGCATTGTTCTGATTGAGTGTATTACAGACGCCTATTGTTTTGCTGATTGCGTCACCGGCAGAGTTGGTCTGTGTATTTGTCATGAGGTCCACGGGGGAGGTCCCATTGCATGGAGACTTGTGTATATAAGGCCTAGAGTGGCACTAATAAAAACACTTCACCTTCACCCTCAATACTGAAGTTCTGTCTCTTATTGGGGGAAACGCTATATTACAATTCACTAGCCCTTGTAAGGGCTGTTCCTGTTTCCTCACGGACGACTCTGGAATTCCAGCAGCACCTCTTACGATTGGGAAAAGGACGTCTCGGGCGGTGAAGCCCTCCGGCGATAAGGGTTATCGCTACAATTGGTGGCAAGCGGTCGGATGGTCCTTTCTACCCAGAGAGAGTGCTACCCTGATGGAGAGTCAGTAGGACAAGTTGAAAAGGCTGACCCTGAAGGATCTACTCGAGAGCCGGGGAAGGTCAGCTAGCAACCGCCCACGTCGGGAACTGATAGCCGAGCTGATCGAAATGGATCGTGCAGCAGTGAGGACTGAAACCAATATAGAGATCGATGAAGACGCTGCTCTTGTTCAAGCGGTTCGGAACAGATTGTCGGTCTATGGCTCGAATCCATCACAGGAATTGATCGACCGAGTCTTCGCCGCAGCGGAGGCAGAGGCCAGTAAGCGAAGGGAAGATCGGCGACTTTCAACCCAGCAGCCTCTCAGCCTCAGTTACACTGGGGGGAGAAAGATTCCATTTGCAGCATTTAAGTCCTTCCAGGAAAGTGACGACGAGATTGACGGATTTTTGGCCGATTTTGAACGCCAGTGCGCTTTACACCGGGTACCCACGGAGGAATGGGTCACCATATTATCAGGGAAACTATCTGGGAAAGCTTCCGATGCTTTCCGGGCCATCCCTGATGCGGACTTACCACACTACCATCTGGTAAAGGAGGCTTTGTTAGCCCGGTACGCTGTCACCCCGGAAGCCTACAGGCGACGATTTCGGGAATCCCAAAAGAAGGGAGGGGATTCTTACACGGAGTGGGCATGTCGCCTCCATCGTACAGCATCACACTGGGTCACTGGATGCAAAGCCACGACCGCTGAGGATGTACTACAGTTGTTTTTACTAGAACATTTTCTCAATGCCCTGCAACCAGAGCTAAGAGAGTGGGTACGTGACCGGAGGCCTCTAACGCTACCTGAGGCTGCTCGTCTAGCCGACGAGTACACTGATGCTCGCCGGACAGAACAGTCCGCTCCAAAACCACAACCTCCCATCAAATTTCAAGCACCTGTGGCTTCAGCGCCAACTCGTGACTCTGGGCCACATAGGCCAGCGCAGCAACCGAACCTCTCCACAGTTCAGTGCCATCGTTGCAAACAATGGGGACATTATCGCAGTGATTGCGCCCTAGAGCCTCCCCGAAACACGTGGGGGCAAAAGCAACCTTCCACCTCCCGTACTCCTGTGGCACACTGTTTGGAAGCTGAGAGCAGTTCGGAAGAGTATCTGGGGGTACTGTATGAAGCTGATCCCGTACAAGCGGCCATCCAAGATAACCGACAGCACCATTGCCAGGAGGTACGAGTCAATGGGCGCACCGCGCAAGGATTACGCGACACCGGAGCCACACTTACCTTGCTTCAACCTCATTTGGTCAAGAACAAAGACCGCACTGGACACACCGTTGCAGTAAGGGTGGCGGGAGGAGCTGTGTTTCGACTCCCCACCGCCCGAGTACATCTTGACTGGGGCGCTGGATCCGGCAGAGTACAGGTGGGACTTATGGACAACTTACCAGCAGAAGTACTATTGGGAAATGATCTAGGACCAATGACTTCTGCCTACGCTACCTCTGGACCAGCCAGCGTCAACCCTGTTACAACCCGGTCTCCAGCCCGAGCTGCCGACTCCAGCCCACTGGTCGGGGAGACCCAGGGGTTTCATCTGCATCACGTCATGTCTGTTACAAGAAGCCAAGAAGAGGATCAGCCATCAGGTTACGTCCTTCCAGAAGGGAAACGTATGCCAAACACTATTTTTGTTGGGGGCATTGGCCGTCGGATTAATCAGCCTGAAATTAAGGATGTTTTTTCAAAGTATGGCACTTTAAAGAATGTCAAAATTATTAGGGATGCCTCTGGCGTTTCTAAGGGTTATGGTTTTGTCTACTTTTACGATGATGTAGATGTGCAGAAAATTGTGGATTCTCCGATCAGCTTCCATGGAAAGAGATTGAAACTTGGACCAGCTATAAGAAAGCAGAGCACCTGTGCACACATCCAACCAAGGACTTTGGTGCTGAACTCACCAACGCCACAATATCCCAGTGTTTGGACCCCACCCATGACCGATTCCTATGTACAGCCCACGTCAATGTTTAGTCCGGTTACTCACTATGTGCAGACTTGTCCTTACACAGAACTCTGTCCATAACAAGAGTCCGGACAGCCCCACGTTAACCCGAACAGGGTCAATCCGGGTCTGCCGGGTGTTCCACAAAAAGGGGGCATTGTGACAGACGCTCTGTCTTTTGGATGTCATCACTATTCAGTTGCCCACCGGGCCATTCACTGGCCTTTTCTTAATTAGGTCATTGGAGTTTGGATTGTATTATAAACTGCCTTTGTGTTAATTGATTACGTCACAGGCAATGGCATTGTTCTGATTGAGTGTATTACAGACGCCTATTGTTTTGCTGATTGCGTCACCGGCAGAGTTGGTCTGTGTATTTGTCATGAGGTCCACGGGGGAGGTCCCATTGCATGGAGACTTGTGTATATAAGGCCTAGAGTGGCACTAATAAAAACACTTCACCTTCACCCTCAATACTGAAGTTCTGTCTCTTATTGGGGGAAACGCTATATTACAATTCACTAGCCCTTGTAAGGGCTGTTCCTGTTTCCTCACGGACGACTCTGGAATTCCAGCAGCACCTCTTACGATTGGGAAAAGGACGTCTCGGGCGGTGAAGCCCTCCGGCGATAAGGGTTATCGCTACAGATGGGAAAATTGCGGAGAAAGAATTTCATAGAACCCAATGGACACTATTATTATTATTATTATTATTACAAAAGGTTGAGCTGCCCTGGCTCAATGCCAGAAAACCTAGCTTTCTGTAGATACATATATCGTACATATATTGTACCAGTGAATAAGTAGAGGCGAAGCCCCCCAAAAAATCTCTACTGACTTCTGTTCTTGTGGGTCTATGGAGGTATATGAACACAAAATACGCTGTGACTGCTGCTATGGTCACTCATGGCTGACCTCGGGCCTAGAAATCAGAGAGATACAAAAGAAACACATAATAGCTTAAGACAGAGAGGTGGACAGGGCAAGAGAGGGGAGAGGAGATTAAAGCAAAAATACAGAAAATGGTGAAGTAAGGCAGAAAAGAGATCAAAAAACAAAAAAAAAAAACAGAGAAGATGAAAATGGGTGAAACAGAGAAACTGAGAAGAAAGGGAAAGGGAAAAGCGAGAGAAAATAAAGGACAAAGAAAGAGAGAAGGAGAAAACAAGAGGGAGAATGGGAGAATGTGACAAGCAAGAGTGTAGCAAGGGGGATGTGGAAAAGAGAGAAAGAGGTAATGTGGAGAAAAGAGACAAAAGGAAGGGCTATGGAAAGAGAGACGGGTGAGATGTTTGAAAGAGATAGAGAAGGAGGGAATGTGGAAAAGTAAGAAAGAGGAGGAAATACAGAAAAGAAAGAAAAAGAAGTAGTAGGAGTACAGAAAAGAGAGAGGAAGAAGTACGATGAAGAATATGAAAAGTGAAGAAATGTCACAAGAGAAGGAGGAAAAACAGAATTGATAGAGGGAAAATGTGAAAAAGAGAGGCTTGTTGTGCCAGATGACAGCCCACTTTATTAAAGTGGACCTACACACTCCCTTGCAACTTTGTGCCAGGGTGGGTTCTGGCTTACAGGGAACTAATCTACCCCTCGCACCATCAGTGAGCCCTGCATTAGAGAGATACTGAACTTTCCCAGCAGATCTGTGTCTGTTGGGCGACAGCTGATAGCTACACACATGCAGAATTTGCAGCTCATCTAATAGGAGACATGCTTTACTTCCTGCTTCCTATCATAAAGGGCGTTATTCCTATTTTTGGCTTCCTAAGAATATTTGCTATCCCAAACTGGGATGCCCCAGGAAGTTAAAAGTAATTTTTGACACTTGGTTCACTTTAAGGGGCCAGCCATGTGGCCGCCACTAAGATGAGGCTGTTCCGTGCATTTGGGCAGTTTTTGCGGTGTTTAGATGATCAGTTCCTTTGTATATTTGGTGGATGGCCTTCTCAAGAAAGAGACAGCAGTTTGTTACTGCGGTTTTCTTGGCAGTATTGAACAGTTCCCCATGCATTTTGAGCATCACTATGATATGGCATTAGGTGAATACCTAGCGAGCCTCACCGCCAATGATAGATGTGGAATCTGATCCCTGCTGCCATCTGCAACTGCAAACCTGGGTACAGGTACATTGAAAGGCCCTGGTCCAGGACTGGGTACCCTATAGTGTTGAGTTGGACATACGAATATTTGGTGGGATGCCAAGGTGGAAGCAAGGGTAACCTGTGCTCCCTTCACACCAGATATCGGCTGGGAAGCTGGCAAAACCACCCCCATGGCAACAGAAGTCTTGGGAGACCTGCTGAGAGGGCACTGCCTGGTGGGGGCACAGGAGTGGGAAGGCGCGGAAGGGTGGCTACAAATTATATTAAATATTTTGTGCCATGTTTTATTTGTTACTTACTGTGAACTGGTAAGGGGTGCAAGGGACCTCTATAATGAGATGAGGGGGCAAGCAGAACAGTCTGGTGTATCTTGGGATGGATCCGGTACCCCTGGAAGAATACCAGACCTGTGCCAAAGGACATGGTGTCTGTGAAATACTAGGGCTGTGGGCTGTTTGGCCCTTGAGGTCTGGGTTTCCAGTCCCTTTACTTGGGCAGAGGGGCATTATAATATTCCCTCCCGTCCAAGGATGCTTTTGTGGATCACTGTGCCCATACCAAGGGGCACTGGGCTCTTCCTCATCCCACTGGTGGGTGGGAGTCCAGTTAATGGGGCTGGGGGATATGGGTAAGCCACTCGCCAGCATGTCAGGCAGGTGGCTTGTCACCCCTTGCCCCTCTGGCATTTGAACTGGAATAGGGGTCAGTTGGAGTGATGGGAGCGCTCCGGACTGAGGCCACGCCCACCCATCAACAGCTGCCCAGAAGTGTGTCTAAGGTAAGAGGGGAGACTTGGATCCTCTGGCAAGACTGATGTTGGGGTCTAGTTGTAAATAGGCACATATTAACTAAGTTATAAGAACCCTGTCAATAGCTTTAAATCCATTTTACAGTTACCTTTAATACAGGTTAGTGGAGGTTGCAGTACTTGAAACAGACACAAGATGTCAGTAGTGAGAAGACCATAACGAATCAATGGTCCATAGGTTAGAATATGCAAGCAAGTTTTGGTATATAGCCACAGCCGGTTATATATCGGTCACTCCGCGGGACATACAACTTCAAAGTTCAACACCAAAAGTGTTATATTTCCATTGAGGTGTGTTTAACCCACCACCTTATAAGTATAAATCACACACCAGATTTCTTTCGAAAAAACGCCTTGTAATCAATAGCAAATAATTTAGTTCTTCCTTAAGGATTGTGATCTGCTACTTTCAAATTCATCCACTTTTTCACTTCTTAATGGCAATAAAAACAGGTCTTATATTTTTTTACATCAAGCATTCGCTCCAAATTTAATGTTGATTTTCAATAAAAAAAACAAAAACGCCAACATAGTGAAAAATTACACAGATTCCTGGTTCTATTGCCCCCACTATGCACTTTTTAGCACCGTTTTTTGGTGCTACACAGCATATTAATGAATATTTTCCTCCTTGAAAAGTTTCATTGTTACAGTTACAAGAAATCACTGCTGGAGACAAAGGGGAAAAACTTTACAGTGCGTGTTTTAGTTGTTGTCCAAATTACACATTGCTAAGCAAAAGAAGCCATGAAAATCAATTTTAGAAAGCAAAAAAAGATATTTTGGCCCATCTAGGTCCCATCAAGCTCTGTACAAATAAATGTGTTTAATATTAGTTATAAGCATAAAACACTTCAATCCAGTTCTGCCCTTGGTGCTCTATGGGATCTTGACCTACAACGGCAGGTTTCATCTGGCGTTGCATCTACCAGAGCGCCCGGCTCTGTGACCTTTTCGGCGCTAGTGTTAAAAAAGACGCTAGCTGGCCTGTCTGTGGGGCATCCTTATTTGGGATGCAATCCCCCATTTAGCCCAGTATACTTACCGATCTGCAATCCCACAGCATATATCTACCGCCCGATGCTTGCTCCCGCACTATGCCTGCTTGGACAAGCAAAGCCAGAGGGGGAACGGTTACTCCAATTACTATTTGCCGAGCTCTGAATGCAAACAGAGTTCTATGCCATTTACTCACATGCACGACATAGAACACTGATCAAATGAGGGCCCACACAAATATTACCCCTCATAACTCCTCTTATCCAGTAATAGATTAACTTTCACGTCACATACAGAGCTGTGCATATGAAAATGAACAGTCCTTTAACATGAAAGGACCAATTTTACAGAATTTTCCCCGGCAGGTAAATAAACATGGCTATATTATATTTATCATTTAGCTCCCCATTTCCTTCCATGGCAACAGAGAGGCTTAGAGCCAGCATATGGTCCTCAAATTTGTACACGCATTATCAGCGTCCCTTCTTTCATGAAAGGATATAACCCACCTGGCTAATTCTGTTAAATGGCAGAGAAAATGACTTTGCCGCTGAAAGCCGCGCTCTCCTCACATGTGCAGAGACATGATAACAGGGCACAGGCGAGCGGCGAATGACAGATTGCATTGACGTGTGTTCTGATTCCATCTTGCTCCTGTCTGGTACTGAGCAGCTCCAGACCAGTGTTAAAAGGAAGACTAATGTGAAAAAAAAAATTCCTAAAGCTATGTTCTGCTTATTTATATTCTGCTGTTAAGCTCACTCAGATGACGCATTTCACCTGCTGAGCAGCTCTGATTTTCATCCTGCCATCCTTCATGTCAGCCTGACTTTTAATTCTTCTATAGGAAAAGAGTGGCTTTCCTAGAACGGAAAGTATTTGCACAGTACCCAGTCCAAGGACAGATAGCATTACCCATCTACCCTTGCAGTAGGCAGAGCTATGCAAATCATCTCTTTACGTCTCCGTGCCATCCAAGGCCCTTAGAACCGCTAAGGATGCAATGCCTAAGTAGAGGGTTTTTTGGTCTCTTTAGCCCCCCAATATTAAGCCTAACATGGGTCTCTCCACATACTGGCTTGCGACTATGTTTTGGTACTCACCAAGTCTCACCCCCCCCATACAGAAAGAGGCATCTGCCCTAGTGCTGATGAGAGCCTAAAGCTCGAAACACGTGTCCACTATTTGTATGTGTCTGGCTGTATAAAATTTAAAGCTAATCCTTGGCATTGCATCCTAAGCGGTTCTAAGGGCCTTGGATGGCACAGAGATGTAAAGAGATGATTTGCATAGCTCCGCCTACTGCAAGGGTAGATGGGTAATGCTATCTGTCCTTGGACTGGGTACTGTGCAAATACTTTCCGTTCTAGGAAAGCCACTCTTTTCCTTTACCTAAGTAGAGGGTTTTTTTGGTCTCTTTAGCCCCCTATATTAAGCCTAACATGGGTCTCTCCACATACTGGCTTGCGACTATGTTTTAATTCTTCTATAGCAAACTGAAATTTAGGATGATAGCCGGATAAAACTGTAACAATATTCACCCCCTCCCCCCCCACCAGAGCCATCCAGGTGAGCAGAAATGGTAATCTAGGATAGTGCTCAGCACCTGCTGGCAGCTCCACTTCCTGGTCCTGTGATCCTCTACAGCCAGTAGACATCCTGGGGATAATGGGAGGTGGGATAACTTATAAACAGAAACTGAGTATAGCTCAATTTTGTTTCATTTTAGTTCTGTCTCCTTAAGCAAACTAAAATTTAGGTTGACAAAATTGGAAAACAAAACAGACCTCAATGGCCAAACAAAACATTGCTTCTTCCCCCCTCCTCGCTCCCACAGTCTGCGCGTCTCCAGCATGCTGGCTTGAGCGTTCTCAGCAGACTGTCGCAAACGCACTCTACAATTGGTACAGAGTATGTAAGGAGAGAGGGCCCTGCCCTTGCGAGCCTACAATCTAAAGGAGAAAAGTGGAGACAAGAGGTTGTATGACAAAGAGTATTGAATAAGCGTAGTAGCAAGTGCTCTGAAGGGTGAAAATACTGTACTGCACTGTGCTGGTTTGGTTAGGCCAGATGACGAGCTTGTCTAAATAGATGGGTTTTGAGGGTGATTTTGAAGGTTTTAAGGTTTAAGGAATGTTGAATTGTATGGCAAAGGGCATTCCAGAGGAGCGGGGCGGCACATGTGAAGTCCTGGACATGAGAGTGGGAGGAGGTGATCAGCGCTGAGGCCAGGAGGTGGTCACGGGCTGATCGGAGTCTGGGATTTCTTAACGGCGAAATCCCGATTGTAGTAAATGACCAGAAATTTAGACTGTGAGACAGAAACTGAAATGCCACAAACCGTGCTTAATGGTAACAACCAGTGAACCACACACACATCAAACAGGCGCAGTATATATATATACATATGGAGTGCTTACATACAAGATACAGGTACAGGTTCAGAAGTCCAAAGACAGGGTCTGGGTAGACAGATGTCAGAAGACAGATTCAATGCTGATCCACTGAGGCTATGTGTGGATCAGCTTATATAGGCTAGGCAATGTCACAGGTGCAAGCTGATTTTCAGGAACTCTGCAGAACAGCGCCATCTGCTGACCAAACTGCATACAACAGAGAAAAGTCCCAGAAAGGAGCAGCTGAAAGCTAAGGAGAAACTCCAGGCATGACATTACCTCCCCTCTTACCAGGTGGGCACCGAATGCCTTTAAACAACGGCTCAGATGGATGGGTAAGACTGGTAGAAATCCAGGCAGGGGCAATGCAGGCAGAAATCCAGGCATGGGCAAAGCAGGCTGAAATCCAGACAGAAATCCAGGCAGGGACAGCACAGGAGGATCAGACCCGGGGAGCTGGGAGACGGGAAGATCACACCCGGCGAGCTGGGAGACAGGGATATGACCCAAAGCAGACATGGAAGTCCCTCCAGGGTCAAATTCCAAGAAACAATGGCCAGGGGGACCGGGACCTTCGAGGCAGTGCGCAGGTGGACCGGTACCTTCGAGGCAGTGCCCAAAGCCAGTGAATCCTTTTGAATCAGAGCCTAGTTAACCAGAGTCAGACCTTACTGAAACTCTGCAATCGGGCTCGGCAGGGCAGCCGGCAGGCTCAACAGGATAATCAGACTCGACAGGATAATCAGACTCGACAGGATAATCAGACTCAACAAAATGTTTGGGCTGACAAACATGAGTCAGGCTCAAAGACAGACATTGGGTCAGGGTCACAGACAGACATTGAGTCAGGCTCAAAGTCAGACATTGGGTGACATACTGACTTGAAAAAAGGTTCACAGACAGGTTCAGGCATGAGCTCACAGTGAGGCATTGGATCAGGCTCACAGACTGGCATTGGATCAGGCTCACAGACTGGCATTGGATCAGGCTCACAGACTGGCATTGGATCAGGCTCACAGACTGGCATTGGATCAGGCTCACTCACTGGAATAGAAAACAGAACAGATGGATGATGGTCATCCTCTGAATCGGATATATCAATCCAGGCATCTGACCCACTGTCATCCTCATCCCCTACTTCAGACACATACATTAATCCAGGCATTTGACTCACTGTCAACCTCATCCTCTACAGACACAGAGGCAATAGATTTAGCCAGAGTTTCAGACTTCTGGGCTGAACAAACTGCAGACAGATTTAGGTCAGCCTCAGAAATACATAAATAGGATGTAGCTATGAATTTAAGGAACGGCACATTTTCAGGTGTTTGCTATGATTCAGCCACGCTTCAGCCCAGAAAAACAGATCATCTTCAAAAAGAAAATTAGCCACCTGAGGACTCCAGGTTGACATGGGAGACTGTTGAATGTAAGGCTCCTGCACTAACTTTTAGGCAGCCTGGAGAAACTGGGGGTAGGTAGCCAGGGTAAGCTCCTTATAATGAAGAGGAGGAACAATCAGAGATTGTAATAACGGGTGTCCTTGTGGACATCTTGGGGCTAGACCTGACTTGCACACACTAACAGACAGACAAAGACAGACAACCCGCCTGCGCCGTCAAGCAGGCAAACTGCCGATTATCCGGAGCATCGGTAATCTGGTGCTCTAGGAGCCCGTAATCCACCCACTTCTTTAACAGAGCTACTAATGGTAAAGTTGGCCCCGGATAATCCCGTGGTGGTCGCAGACTTGGGAAGGGGAAACACAGGAGAAATGAATACAAGACACAGACAGAGAACTAGGCCCCAATAGAGATACAGACAAGACTGGGCCCCAGTACAGGCTAAGACAAAACTACAGACTAGCAGGCAATAAAGCCAAATTTTCAGAACAGGAAGGCCGAAGGCCCAGCATCAACAGGAATACAGGCACTAAGAAAAACAAACAGTAAGGCTGGCACTAGGACCCTGCACATCTTAATGGCGAAATTCAGATTGTAGTAAATGACTAGAAATTGAGACTGCGAGACAGAAACTGATATGCAACAAACCATGTTTAATGGTAACAACCAGTGAACCACACACACATCAAACAGGCTGCTGTCCCTCTTTTGGGTCCGTGTCACCCTGTCTCTCATTGTTCTCATTTGTCCCTCTAACATGCAGATCTGCATCAATAAATGATTTATTTCCCTATTTTAAGCGTTTATATTGTAACTGTTACATCCTATCTCCTATCCATCCCCCAATGAGTGGTGGGTCTTTTCCATCCTGAAAAGTTGGAAAATATATTTGCTTTATTTTTATGGGTGCACAAAAAAAAAGTTCTGTAGCAGACTCCCTCTCCCTTTGGCCTGCTTAGTGCTTTCCTAGGAGGCATAGCAAATACTTTTCTTGGCTAATGAACTCCCCCTAGCATGATCACCATGCTGACCAGATCCAGGATTCTGCCATGTTCAACGACAGCTCTGCCACATACCCACACTGAGCAGGATGTGTGCCTGGCAAACCTGATATCTGCTGGCAAGAGTGCACATGGTGGTGGCAAGGATAAGACTGCACTATATTCAGTGTATTTCAACAGGGCAGGAGCCCTAGATAAGTTGGATGGGGCTATGGGAATAACAATTAACTGAAGGAAATCCAGATTTGGGATGCCTCCTAGGAAAGATTATGCTCATGCCAAAACCAGCATGCATTTTTCCTTTTTATTACCATAGGAAAACTTTAAAGTGGACACCCAACAAATATCTTCGTAATGTAAGATTTACAGGTGTCAAGTGGATAGGAGGATAGGTTTCTGCATATCATCGCCTGCATTGTCACAGAGTACCCAGGTGCAATTTAAGTTCACATTACTGAAAATTAGAGATGAGCGAGTAGTATTCGACCGAGCCGGTATTCGATCGAATACTACGCTGTTCGTCATACTCGATTTCGATCGAGTACAGCGGCGATGGCGCACTCACAATTCGTTTCCCCTCCCACCTTCCCTGGCGCGTTTTTTACACCAATCACCATGCAGGGGGGGTGGGACAGGTCCTGGAAGGACGCTGGCATCGCGAGAACGGCGTCTACACGCATTGGCTGGAAAAACCATGTGACCTCGAATATACAAAACTCAGCACTTCGTCAGCATTAGCAGATTGAACTTAGTGAGGGACAGACGCTCACAGCAGGGAAAGACAGGCTGTAGCTGGCAGGGCCCCAGAAGCTCGGAATCTCGCATTTACCATCATCTATACCAGCTACCAGAAGACAAGAGAGTCATTAAGAGCCCTTATTAGGGCTACTATGCTGAACGGTATATGGCTCATATGTAGGCAGGCAGGGCCCCAGAAGCTCAGAATCTCGCATTTACCACCATATATACCAGCTACCAGAAGACAAGAAAGTCATTAAGAGCCCTTATTAGGGCTACTACGCTGAACAGTATATAGCTCATATGTAGGCAGGCAGGGCCCCAGAAGCTCAGAATCTCGCATTTACCACCATATATACCAGCTACCAGAAGACAAGAGAGTCATTAAGAGCCCTTATTAGGGCTACTACGCTGAACAGTATATAGCTCATATGTAGGCAGGCAGGGCCCCAGAAGCTCAGAATCTCGCATTTACCACCATATATACCAGCTACCAGAAGACAAGAGAGTCCTTAATCCCTTATTAGTGCTGCTATGTTGAACAGTATATAGCTCATATCCTATGTAGGCAGGCAGGGCCCCAGAAGCTCAGAATCTCGCATTTACCACCATATATACCAGCTACCAGAAGACAAGAGAGTCCTTAATCCCTTATTAGTGCTGCTATGCTGAACAGTATATAGCTCATATCATATGTAGGCAGGCAGGGCCCCAGAAGCTCAGAATCTCGCATTTACCACCATATATACCAGCTACCAGAAGACAAGAGAGTCCTTAATCCCTTATTAGTGCTGCTATGTTGAACAGTATATAGCTCATATCCTATGTAGGCAGGCAGGGCCCCAGAAGCTCAGAATCTCGCATTTACCACCATATATACCAGCTACCAGAAGACAAGAGAGTCCTTAATCCCTTATTAGTGCTGCTATGCTGAACAGTATATAGCTCATATCATATGTAGGCAGGCAGGGCCCCAGAAGCTCAGAATCTCGCATTTACCACCATATATACCAGCTACCAGAAGACAAGAGAGTCATTAAGAGCCCTTATTAGGGCTACTACGCTGAACAGTATATAGCTCATATGTAGGCAGGCAGAGCCCCAGAAGCTCAGAATCTCGCATTTACCACCATATATACCAGCTACCAGAAGACAAGAGAGTCATTAAGAGCCCTTATTAGGGCTACTACGCTGAACAGTATATAGCTCATATGTAGGCAGGCAGGGCCCCAGAAGCTCAGAATCTCGCATTTACCACCATATATACCAGCTACCAGAAGACAAGAGAGTCCTTATTCCCTTATTAGTGCTGCTATGTTGAACAGTATATAGCTCATATCCTATGTAGGCAGGCAGGGCCCCAGAAGCTCAGAATCTCGCATTTACCACCATATATACCAGCTACCAGAAGACAAGAGAGTCATTAAGAGCCCTTATTAGGGCTACTACGCTGAACAGTATATAGCTCATATGTAGGCAGGCAGGGCCCCAGAAGCTCAGAATCTCGCATTTACCACCATATATACCAGCTACCAGAAGACAAGAGAGTCCTTAATCCCTTATTAGTGCTGCTATGCTGAACAGTATATAGCTCATATCATATGTAGGCAGGCAGGGCCCCAGAAGCTCAGAATCTCGCATTTACCACCATATATACCAGCTACCAGAAGACAAGAGAGTCATTAAGAGCCCTTATTAGGGCTACTACGCTGAACAGTATATAGCTCATATCCTATGTAGGCAGGCAGGGCCCCAGAAGCTCAGAATCTCGCATTTACCACCATATATACCAGCTACCAGAAGACAAGAGAGTCCTTAATCCCTTATTAGTGCTGCTATGTTGAACAGTATATAGCTCATATCCTATGTAGGCAGGCAGGGCCCCAGAAGCTCAGAATCTCGCATTTACCACCATATATACCAGCTACCAGAAGACAAGAGAGTCATTAAGAGCCCTTATTAGGGCTACTACGCTGAACAGTATATAGCTCATATGTAGGCAGGCAGGGCCCCAGAAGCTCAGAATCTCGCATTTACCACCATATATACCAGCTACCAGAAGACAAGAGAGTCCTTAATCCCTTATTAGTGCTGCTATGCTGAACAGTATATAGCTCATATCATATGTAGGCAGGCAGGGCCCCAGAAGCTCAGAATCTCGCATTTACCACCATATATACCAGCTACCAGAAGACAAGAGAGTCCTTAATCCCTTATTAGTGCTGCTATGTTGAACAGTATATAGCTCATATCCTATGTAGGCAGGCAGGGCCCCAGAAGCTCAGAATCTCGCATTTACCACCATATATACCAGCTACCAGAAGACAAGAGAGTCATTAAGAGCCCTTATTAGGGCTACTACGCTGAACAGTATATAGCTCATATGTAGGCAGGCAGGGCCCCAGAAGCTCAGAATCTCGCATTTACCACCATATATACCAGCTACCAGAAGACAAGAGAGTCATTAAGAGCCCTTATTAGGGCTACTACGCTGAACAATATATAGCTCATATGTAGGCAGGCAGGGCCCCAGAAGCTCAGAATCTCGCATTTACCACCATATATACCAGCTACCAGAAGACAAGAGAGTCCTTAATCCCTTATTAGTGCTGCTATGCTGAACAGTATATAGCTCATATCATATGTAGGCAGGCAGGGCCCCAGAAGCTCAGAATCTCGCATTTACCACCATATATACCAGCTACCAGAAGACAAGAGAGTCCTTAATCCCTTATTAGTGCTGCTATGTTGAACAGTATATAGCTCATATCCTATGTAGGCAGGCAGGGCCCCAGAAGCTCAGAATCTCGCATTTACCACCATATATACCAGCTACCAGAAGACAAGAGAGTCATTAAGAGCCCTTATTAGGGCTACTACGCTGAACAGTATATAGCTCATATGTAGGCAGGCAGGGCCCCAGAAGCTCAGAATCTCGCATTTACCACCATATATACCAGCTACCAGAAGACAAGAGAGTCCTTAATCCCTTATTAGTGTTGCTATGCTGAACAATATATAGCTCATATCATATGTAGGCAGGCAGGGCCCCAGAAGCTCAGAATCTCGCATTTACCACCATATATACCAGCTACCAGAAGACAAGAGAGTCATTAAGAGCCCTTATTAGGGCTACTACGCTGAACAGTATATAGCTCATATGTAGGCAGGCAGGGCCCCAGAAGCTCAGAATCTCGCATTTACCACCATATATACCAGCTACCAGAAGACAAGAGAGTCATTAAGAGCCCTTATTAGGGCTACTACGCTGAACAGTATATAGCTCATATGTAGGCAGGCAGGGCCCCAGAAGCTCAGAATCTCGCATTTACCACCATATATACCAGCTACCAGAAGACAAGAGAGTCCTTAATCCCTTATTAGTGCTGCTATGCTGAACAGTATATAGCTCATATCATATGTAGGCAGGCAGGGCCCCAGAAGCTCAGAATCTCGCATTTACCACCATATATACCAGCTACCAGAAGACAAGAGAGTCCTTAATCCCTTATTAGTGCTGCTATGTTGAACAGTATATAGCTCATATCCTATGTAGGCAGGCAGGGCCCCAGAAGCTCAGAATCTCGCATTTACCACCATATATACCAGCTACCAGAAGACAAGAGAGTCCTTAATCCCTTATTAGTGCTGCTATGCTGAACAGTATATAGCTCATATCATATGTAGGCAGGCAGGGCCCCAGAAGCTCAGAATCTCGCATTTACCACCATATATACCAGCTACCAGAAGACAAGAGAGTCCTTAATCCCTTATTAGTGCTGCTATGCTGAACAGTATATAGCTCATATCATATGTAGGCAGGCAGGGCCCCAGAAGCTCAGAATCTCGCATTTACCACCATATATACCAGCTACCAGAAGACAAGAGAGTCCTTAATCCCTTATTAGTGCTGCTATGTTGAACAGTATATAGCTCATATCCTATGTAGGCAGGCAGGGCCCCAGAAGCTCAGAATCTCGCATTTACCACCATATATACCAGCTACCAGAAGACAAGAGAGTCATTAAGAGCCCCTATTAGGGCTACTACGCTGAACAGTATATAGCTCATATGTAGGCAGGCAGGGCCCCAGAAGCTCAGAATATCGCTTTTACCACCATATATACCAGCTACCAGAAGACAAGAGAGTCATTGAGAGTCCTTATTAGGGCTACTATGCTGAACAGTATATAGCCCATTCTAGCTATATACACACTGCACACAACGGCTGCTTTAGTGAGGGGTAGCTGCTGCTGCTGGAATAGGGACAGAAAGACTTCAGTGGTGTATTACCACCTATATACAAAACTATATACACTCTGCTCAAAACGGCTGCTTTAGTGAGGGGTAGCTGCTGATGCTGGAATAGGGACAGAAAGACTTCAGTGGTGTATTAGCACCTATATACAAAACTATATTTTGCACTACTGTTTTGTGTCCTCTGTGCCAACAAAACACTGTTTTATACACGGTGCGTATAGGCACCATTTCACCTTCTGGCAGTATACGGCTGTATAGCCAGGTGTTCTTCTTAAAAATATTTTTATATTTGGCACTACTGTTTTGTGTCCTCTTTACCAACAAAACCTTGTTATATACCCGGTGCGTATAGGCACCATTTCACCTTCTGGCAGTATACGGCTGTATAGCCAGTTGTTTTTCTTAAAAATATTTTTATATTTGGCACTACTGTTTTGTGTCCTCTTTACCAACAAAACCTTGTTATATACCCGGTGCGTATAGGCACCATTTCACCTTCTGGCAGTATACGGCTGTATAGCCAGGTGTTTTTCTTAAAAATATTTTTATATTTGGCACTACTGTTTTGTGTCCTCTTTACCAACAAAACCTTGTTATATACCCGGTGCGTATAGGCACCATTTCACCTTCTGGCAGTATACGGCTGTATAGCCAGGTGTTTTTCTTAAAAATATTTTTATATTTGGCACTACTGTTTTGTGTCCTCTTTACCAACAAAACCTTGTTATATACCCGGTGCGTATAGGCACCATTTCACCTTCTGGCAGTATACGGCTGTATAGCCAGGTGTTTTTCTTAAAAATATTTTTATATTTGGCACTACTGTTTTGTGTCCTCTTTACCAACAAAACCTTGTTATATACCCGGTGCGTATAGGCACCATTTCAGCTTCTGGCAGTATACGGCTGTATAGCCAGGTGTTCTTCTTAAAAATATATTTATATTTGGCACTACTGTTTTGTGTCCTCTGTGCCAACAAAACACTGTTTTATACACGGTGCGTATAGGCACCATTTCACCTTCTGGCAGTATACGGCTGTATAGCCAGGTGTTCTTCTTAAAAATATTTTTATATTTGGCATAACGCGTGGCCAAAAAAGTAAAACGTCTGAAATGCGGAGGGCTAGCGCAAAGGGACGTGGACGAGGACGGGGGCGCGGAAATGCTGGTGGGGGCACAAACCGCGTTGAAGCCAGTGGGGATACAATGCGTGCTGGTGAGGGGCAGCCAGCATTACGCTCATCCAGCTTCCCTGCCTTTATGGGACAGTTATGCGTGAACAGGTGGTGCAATGGATGGCCGATAACGCTTCCAGTCACTTGTCCACCACCCAGTCATCCACACAGTCTCACTCTGACCCTCCTTCCTCCCAACCTGGCCAACAGAGTCAGCCCACCCTTGACCCCTCCCAGGACCTCTTTTCAGGTCCTTTTCCAGATGTGCTGCAAGAATCCCAGGAGCTAGCAGAGGAATTTGTTTGTAGTGATGCCCAAACACTTGAGTATCCACCATCTGCTAGTGATGTGGACCCGGAACCAGCATCTGCTATCATGAGCGATGATGATGAGACGCAGTTGCCATCAAGGGAGGCTGTTGGAATGTCCAGTGGGCAGGAGGAGGAGCAGAGAGAGGAAGTGGAAGAGGAGGTGGTGGACGACGAAATGACCGACCCCACTTGGACAGGGGTGATGTCCAGCGGGGAAAGCAGTGGAGATGCGGTCTGCGCATCACCGAATAAGGCAGCAAGAGGCAGAGGACAGTCCAGAGGCAGAGGACAGTCCAGACAGAGAAGGCAGGCCACAGCCAGCAGGGCCGAAGCTCTTCCCGGCAGCAGGCAGTCGCGCGAAGCTCCCCCATCGAGGCCTCTTACTTCTGTGGTGTGGAGATTTTTTAATGTTTGCGCGGATGACAAACTGAGCGCGGTTTGCGCAATCTGCCATTCAAAACTGAGTAGGGGCTCTGAGAAGAGCAATCTGACCACCTCAGGCATGCGCCGTCACTTGGAATTCAAGCACTGGGCTGAGTGGGAGAGAGCAAACGCAATACAACCTGCACCCGGTCTTGCTGCCACTGCCTCTTCCCCTTTGTTGTGTGCTGCCACTGCGGTCCAGACCTCCAGCCAGGACATCTCCACATCTGCCTCTGCCTCGGCTACTTTGGGGCCTTCTCCTTCAGCCCCCCCTTCCCCCGCATCTTTGTCTGCACCTTCCATCTCCTCGTCCCATCAACTGTCCATCTCGCAGGCGTTCAACCGCAGGCGGAAGTACGCCTCCAGTCACCCCCAAGCCCAAGCCTTAACCTGCCTCATCTCCAAACTGCTGGCCCTGGAGATGTTGCCGTTTAGGCTTGTGGAGACGCAGGCCTTCCGCAACCTGATGGCGGCTGCCGCACCTCGCTATTCCGTCCCTAGCCGCCACTATTTTTCCCGGTGTGGCGTCCCCGCCCTGCACCAGCACGTGTCGCGTAACATCAGGCGGGCCCTGAGGTACGCAGTGAGCGCAAAGGTCCACTTGACCACCGACTCGTGGACAAGCGCTTGCGGCCAAGGACGCTACATCTCTTTGACGGCACACTGGGTGAATGTTGTGGAAGCGGGGACGGGGTCGCAAACAGGGACGGCCTACATACCACCCCCGCCCAAGATTGCCAGCACGGGTTCTGATAGACCCCCCTCCTCTTCCTCCTCCTCCTCCTCCTCCTCTGCCTTAACATCGCCCTCAGCCCCTAGCTGGAAGCGTTGCAGCACTGGCGCGGGGAGACGTCAGCAGGCGGTGCTTAAGCTCATCAGCTTGGGCGACAGGAAGCACAGCGCCGCAGAGGTGAGGCACGCCATATTGCAGCAGACAGAGATGTGGCTGTCGCCGCTGCAGCTAGGACCAGGCATGGTCGTGTGCGATAACGGCCGTAACCTGGTGGTGGCTCTGGAGCTTGCAGAACTCAATCACGTACCATGCCTGGCCCACGTTTTTAATTTGGTAGTTCAAAAGTTTCTAAAGACTTACCCCAACCTGGCAGAGCTACTGGTGAGAGGGCGGCGCTTGTGTGCTCACTTTCGGAAGTCAACTGTAGCTGCTGCTAGCTTAAAAAAAATCCAGCAACGCCTCCATTTGCCTCAACATCGGCTGTTGTGCGACCTGCCCACTCGCTGGAATTCCACCTATTGCATGTTGGCCAGGGTGTGTGAGCAGCAGAGAGCATTGATGGAGTACCAGATGATGCATCCACGCGTGCATCCAACTCAGCTCCCTCAGTTTGCCAACCACGAGTGGCCATGGATGGCAGACATATGCGATGTATTGCGTATCTTTGAGGAGTCCACTAAGAAGGTCAGCAGCGAGGACGCTATAGTGAGCGTAACCATCCCGCTCCTATGCGTCCTTAAAGAATCGCTCATCGCAATAAGGGAGAACGCATTGCACACAGAGGAGACGGGGGTAGGAGGAGACGCAACGCAGGTAGACAGTCAGACCACACTTTTGTCTGCTGCTCGGTGGCAGTTGCAGGAGGAGGAGGATGAGGAGGAGGAGGACAACGTGGAGGTGGCTGTGGAAGAGGATGCTGGCGGCGAAGGTAGCAGTCAGGCTGTGTGCGTCCCATTGGTTCAGCGCGGATGGGGCGGAGAGGAGGAGGAAGAGGAGGAAATGGAAAATGATCCTTCTGGTGGGGCAGTGAGGTCATGCCTACTCAGAGTCTGGCACACATGGCTGACTTCATGCTGGGCTGCTTTTCCCGGGACATACGTGTTGTCCGGATATTGGAGAACAAACTATACTGGGTCTTCGCACTCCTGGACCCCCGGTATAAAGATAACTTCTCCTCTTTTATTCCGGTAGAGGAGAGGACGAATCGATTACTGGAATACCAGAGGGAACTCTTGCAGAACATGATGCAGATTTTCCCACCCAGCATCGCTGGCGTCAGAGAGGAGAGTGTCTCCCAGAGTCTGACAACATCGATCAGGCCCACAGCCACCAGGGAAACACTCTCCAAGGTGTGGGACACGTTCATGTCACCCCCTCGTGCAACTTCCATCACTGCGGGGCCCGCTATCAGCAGGAGGGACAAGTATCGGCGGATGTTGCGGGACTACCTGGCAGACCACACCCCTGTCCTCCCCGATCCCTCGGCGACCTACACTTACTGGGTCTCCAAGTTGGACACGTGGCTGGAACTGTCCCTGTACGCCTTGGAGGTGCTTGCCTGCCCTGCCGCCAGCGTGCAGGGTGTTCAGCGCAGCCGGGGGCATTATAACCGATAAGCGCAGCCGCCTGTCAACCGACAGTGCCGACAGGCTCACGCTAATCAAAATGAACAGCAAGTGGATTGACCCGGACTTTGCTTGTACAACAGTGGAAAGCAGCCAAGAGTGAAGTGCCATCTGTATGAAGTGCCATTTCCTCCTCCTCCTCCTCCTCCTTAACCGCCGTAGAATTGCTGTATTAATAAAAAAAAATTATGGCTCACCTCTTGGGCTTAATACAATAAATTTTTAAGAGGTCTCAGCTCTTGGGCCTCCACACAATTTTTAAAAGGTCTCAGCTCTTGGGCCTCCACACAATTTTTAAAAGGTCTCAGCTCTTGGGCCTCCACACAATTTTTAAAAGGTCTCAGCTCTTGGGCCTCCACACAATTTTTAAAAGGTCTCAGCTCTTGGGCCTCCACACAATTTTTAAAAGGTCTCAGCTCTTGGGCCTCCACACAATTTTTAAAAGGTCTCAGCTCTTGGGCCTCCACACAATTTTTAAAAGGTCTCAGCTCTTGGGCCTCCACACAATTTTTAAAAGGTCTCAGCTCTTGGGCCTCCACACCATTTTTAAAAGGTCTCAGCTCTTGGGCCTCCACACAATTTTTAAGAGGTCTCAGCTCTTGGGACTCCACACAATTTTTAAAAGGTCTCAGCTCTTGGGCCTCCACACAATTTTTAAAAGGTCTCAGCTCTTGGGCCTCCACACAATTTTTAAAAGGTCTCAGCTCTTGGGCCTCCACACATTTTTTAAAAGGTCTCAGCTCTTGGGCCTCCACACAATTTTTAAAAGGTCTCAGCTCTTGGGACTCCACACAATTTTTAAAAGGTCTCAGCTCTTGGGCCTCCACACAATTTTTAAAAGGTCTCAGCTCTTGGGCCTCTACACAATTTTTAAAAGGTCTCAGCTCTTGGGCCTCCACACAATTTTTAAAAGGTCTCAGCTCTTGGGCCTCCACACAATTTTTAAAAGGTCTCAGCTCTTGGGACTCCACACAATGTTTGAGAGGTCTCAGCTCTTGGGCCTCCACACAATTTTTAAGAGGTCTCAGCTCGTGGGACTCCACACAATGTTTGAGAGGTCTCAGCTCTTGGGCCTCCACACAATTTTTAAAAGGTCTCAGCTCTTGGGCCTCCACACAATTTTTAAAAGGTCTCAGCTCTTGGGCCTCCACACAATTTTTAAGAGGTCTCAGCTCTTGGGCCTCCACGCAATTTTTAAGAGGTCTCAGCTCTTGGGACTCCACACAATGTTTGAGAGGTCTCAGCTCTTGGGCCTCCACACAATTTTTAAAAGGTCTCAGCTCTTGGGCCTCCACACAATTTTTAAAAGGTCTCAGCTCTTGGGCCTCCACACAATTTTTAAGAGGTCTCAGCTCTTGGGACTCCACACAATGTTTGAGAGGTCTCAGCTCTTGGGCCTCCACACAATTTTTAAAAGGTCTCAGCTCTTGGGCCTCCACACAATTTTTAAAAGGTCTCAGCTCTTGGGCCTCCACACAATTTTTAAAAGGTCTCAGCTCTTGGGCCTCCACACAATTTTTAAAAGGTCTCAGCTCTTGGGCCTCCACACAATTTTTAAAAGGTCTCAGCTCTTGGGCCTCCACACAATTTTTAAAAGGTCTCAGCTCTTGGGCCTCCACACAATTTTTAAAAGGTCTCAGCTCTTGGGCCTCCACACAATTTTTAAAAGGTCTCGGCTCTTGGGCCTCCACACAATTTTTAAAAGGTCTCAGCTCTTGGGCCTCCACACAATGTTTGAGAGGTCTCAGCTCTTGGGCCTCCACACAATTTTTAAGAGGTCTCAGCTCGTGGGACTCCACACAATGTTTGAGAGGTCTCAGCTCTTGGGCCTCCACACAATTTTTAAAAGGTCTCAGCTCTTGGGCCTCCACAAAATTTTTAAAAGGTCTCAGTTCTTGGGCCTCCACACAATTTTAAGAGGTCTCAGCTCTTGGGCCTCCACACAATGTTTGAGAGGTCTCAGCTCTAAGCTTCCCTTACTGCTGGGGTGACACACTGTAACAAACCTCCTCCTGTAAGCTTCCCTGACTGCTGGGGTGACACAATGTAACAAACCTCCTCCTTTAAGCTTCCCTGACTGCTGGGGTAACACACTGTAACAAACCTCCTCCTTTAAGCTTCCCTTACTGCTGGGGTGACACAATGACACAAGAGGACATGTCTGACCACATCTCACACACACACACACACACACACACACACACACACACACACACACAATGACAATTAGGGGTGGGGTCTATTTATTTTCCCCCTTGCCTATGCCATCTGTGGTTGTCATTAGGCAACGTGATTTTAAGGGGTGCAGAATTTTGTTCTTTTTTGTACAGTTTGGCTTGGGGTCCATGGCAATGTAGAGGAAAGAAGGTTTCCTTGTCTTGTCTCACTTTACGTAGAAGTTATATTGTGTTTGGAGTGTATTGTTGAGTGGCTGTGATAGTGGCGTAATAGTGCGACTTGGGCGCGTTATATGCACCCAGACATGCTTCCCCTGCTGTCCCAGTTGCATTCCAGCAGTGTTGGCATCATTTTCTGATGTTTCAGGGTGGACTTGGTGACCTCCAAGTGGTCGAATTGAGATTTCCAAGTGGCGAGCATTTTTTTCCCATAGACTATAATGGGATTCGATATTCGGTCGAGTAGTCGAGTAACGCGGTCTATTCGAAACGAAATTCGAAATTTCGAATATTTCACTACTCGCTCATCTCTACTGAAAATATCAGCCATCCACCACCACCCCTCCCTCAGCGCTAAGTCTGATTCAGGGATTTGAACAAAGAAAGTGACCTGCTCGACAATAGCTGTCCAATACCATGGCAGAAACAGGGCAAATGGAGCCCCATATCTACCTGTGTTCAGAGGTAAACTGCCAAACCGGCAGCAATTGACTGTATAGTCATCCAATCAGTGCAGCAGCGCACAGTTATTTACAGTCTGGAGGGCATCATAGAAAGGGAAATTGGCACAGTTTAGCAATGCTCCCACTAGGAGAATGGGAAAGCCCTGATTTGCTGTATTTACCCCAATCTAATTCCCCAAAATGATCCCAAGGTACATGTGCAGCCTCCCTCCAATGAGCATTAATTGCTGTACATTTGAATGGACAACAATGAATGATGATTGTATTCTTTGCTGAACCCCTCCCAATGGCCACCTTCTCTGGCTGTGCATGTGCTGTGGGAATACTGGACTGGACCGGGGGGTTTCACACAGCAGCACATTTAAAATTGGGATGCCCTTGTGGAGGGCTTTTATCCAACTCTAGACTCACTAGAGATTTATGGGGCTGGTTGCTAAGGGTTTTAATAAGTTGCCAACTGGAAGAATCCTAATTATTCTTTTTCTTCCTATTATTATTGATATTGATCGTTGCATTCTTGATTCAATTTTAATCAAATGTTTGTTGGGGGTTACTATAGCAATGGGGAGGGCAATTTTTTTCTGGGAGCTTTTTAACCTAGAAACTGCCCTGCACAGAAACATTTACAGCAGCAGGCTGCTATGGACCAGTGCAGGAGGCCATGAGCTGCAGGATAAGAGCCAGGCACTAGAAATACTCTGGGCATGTTTATTGTTGGTGGCTGCACACTATATAGTTTTATCCCCCACCCCCAAAGGGTAAACTCATATTGTTCTGAAGAAAGGAGACTGGAAGACATAGCAAACACTGCAGTAGCCAGTTTGTGACCTCTGTCACTTTAGGTCCCCCTGCTTAAAGAGATCACCGTGAAGGGGAGGTGCAGCATTATGTTAAAGTGGACCAAGACCAGGGATTTTGACTATCCCAGGTATTGATCTTTGTGTGTGTGACCCCGCTGTGTGAAACCCCCAGGTCGCCCAGTAATCTTACCTCTACGCGGTTCTTTGGCTCTCCTCTAATCATTGAGCTGGGCTGCATTAGTCAAAATCAGATAAAACCCCCTTTACCCTCTAGAGTTCGCCGGCGCACCATGCTAAATGTATAGCTAACAGCGAGCGCGGCTCGCACATGTGCCGTTGAATCAGCGAGAAGGTGAGAAGGAGAATCAGGCGGCCCTGGAATCCTATAGACTCCAGGGCCACTTTTGGTCCACTTTAAACGGGCAATGCAGGGCTGGGAAAAAACATCTCTCAGCCAGCAGACTTGATCTCCTAGTTTCAGACCAGTTGGTTCTACCCACCTGATGCGCCCCCTGCTGCCAATCAATGAGGGAGCCTGCTCCCATGTGACTGGCAGCAAAGATGTGTTGCAAACCACAGAAGGCAGCATGCTGTTGGCACCAGAGCCAACACTGTTGAATCCGGAGGGTTGAACGAAGCACAGTCCATGGCTGCCTATGGTTAGAGCAGGCAAAGACCATTACATTGCAGTTTGACCTTCTGGTGCCCATCACTGCTGACTTTCCAGCAGTCTCCACTCTCTAGTGCCATCTCCACTCACCCACTGCTGATCCCTGCAGACTTCACCATCTTAGCTGCCAGTCTTACTGCATTCTCCAAGGCCTCTACTGCTGTAGCCTCGTCTACTGGGTCTTCCACCCTCTCCACCTTTTCCACTTGGTCAGCTTCCTTCATTGTGTCCTCCTCATCACAGCCGGGTCCTTCGAGCTTTGATGTGATCTTCCCACTGAATTACTGTGTCTATACAGCTATATAAAGATGTGGGGGCGTAAACACAAATAGTGCCTAGGGCAACATGAACCCTAAATATGGCCCTGCGGCTGAGGTGTTTTTTTATGTAACCCCCGTCCTGCCGCGGCACTGAGACAGGGAAGGAGGGGGAGTTTCAAAACGAGCAGTCTGACTGGACTGGCTCTTCATTATAATTGTATGGATATTTAAGTGCTCTAATACCTGGCATTGCCCTCTTTGGAAGATATGGTGTTAGTAGGTATTTGTTCTAACTTCCTACATGTCTTTAAAATTAACTGCGGGAATGTTTCTCATTTACTCAGGGCCGGATTAAGTGTGGTGTAGGCCCCTGGGCACAAAATCTGGTGGAGGCCCCAGATAGAGTATTTTTTTTTCCTTTAAAATGTTAGTCCAACCAAGTAACTGAATGGTGGTTGTCTGGCACCCAGAAAGAGTCCCTTGTGCGGGTGCGTGCTGCTTGGGAACTCCTGCTTTGCCATTCTGGGTGGGGGGTAGTGTAGTCGCCCGGCTGGTCCAGCAGAAAACAGATCCCTGCATTGAGCTGCCAGCGGCTGTGCTTGGTGGATTATGTGCAGTGACATCTCTGCACCCATCACTGTGGCTTTTCTGCTGTAGACTCTCTGTCCTGCCCTGTGGTGGCTTTGGCTGCAGGATTGCAAAAGCAAGAAAAAAGGTGTGCAGAGGACCTCCGGCAATAGCTTTGTTGCCGGCCCCGCGTCCTGTCAGACCAAAGACTGAAAAGCCTCCTGGACCAGACCTTAACCCAAAGGTTGGTGGAGCCCCCCTTTGCAGGGCAAGTGGTGGAGGCCCCGGGGCTCGCGCCCTTCTCATAATCCAGCCCTTCATTTACTCCATACCAGTGGTTACTTGATACCACTCCACGGTGGTACTAGAGGCCACTGGTTAAAGTGGGGGACATGAAGCACTGCAGACAAGCTACTGCCCCAACAAGATGTGTCAGGTGGCCAGGTCAACAAGCTGCAGCCAGTGATGTCCATTCTGTAGAGCAAAGGTAACCCTGTAGATCTAATTTGTAAAGGCATATTCCTAATGGTAGACTCATCTAACATCAAATATGGCAAGATGTACCCACAGGCCACATAATTCAGTTGTGGGTTTGCCTTTAACGTCCTTTGTTGTGTTCTCAGACTGACCTCCAGCAGAGCAGATCAGGTCTGTTCTGTAATTATAAATGAAATGATTGCTGCCCATTTGCTTTATGATCATTTACAATTATCATTAAACGCTCCTGCCATAATATGGCTACAGAAAAAAAGATTTGACACTTTTTGTTTAGAAAAAAGAAAAGAATACTCTTATATTATCCTGAAAATCATTTTCTCATTAGAGGTCCGCCCATCCAACATGTTAATTTTAATTGATTTTAAATGTATGTAGTAAATGTTTTGTGTAGTGTTTAGTATGTGCCTAATTAATTGAAATAAAAGATACATTTTTTTTTATCAATTACTCTAGTGTGCGGCATAACTTCTAGGCAAAATATATATTTGTATTGTGTCACCAGCAGACAAACTATAGGGTTGATTCAGAGCCTCTTTCTCATTTTTTTGGAGCTCTTGCTACCAAGCGAAAAATCACAAAACATTTCAAACAAAAATTTGTGCAGAAAAAAAGGCTGTTGCAGTTTGGGTTCATTCATCTCTATTCACAAGCTGTGTGGCTATTAAACCAATATCAATTTCATGCGCACAATCCTCAAATATACCATTATGTCATATCTTTTGCTTTATGTCATCTTGTTCACTCAAACTGAACATGGACAAAACAGTACTGGTCATTTCCCCACCATCCAACTCCACCCTCCTCTCTCAACAATTCTACTGCAACCAGGGCCAGATCAAGCATACCCCCAATGTCCCGATTTTCCCAGGACTGTCCCGATTGTTTACATTTGATCCCGCATCCCATAGCGCATGCAGTTGTCCCACGCCGTCACCGCTATGTCCCACGCCGTCGCCTGGGGGGTTGCCACGGCCTCTCAGTGTAAGCACTCAGCGGGCGTCTGAAAGGCCGGGAGTCCGGGGGCCAGTTTTTTTTTTCACTTCTTTAATTTCATTGGTGGTTCAGTGGGTGGGGGCGGGACTCCAGGAAGGAACCAATTGCTGCTGCTAAGCTGGAGGTGGGTGGGACTCCAGGAAGGAGCCTCACTGAGGATCGCAGAGGAGGGTACATGGACGCGTGTTTGTGTGTGTTTATGTCTGTGTATGTGTGTCTATGTGTTTGTGTCTGTGTATATGTGTCTTTGTGTCTGTGTGTGTGTGTTCATGTCTGTGTGTCTATGTGTGTGTTTGTGTATGTGTGTCTATGTGTGTGTGTCTGTGTATGTGTGTTTGTGTCTGTGTGTGTGTGTGTGTGTGTGTGTTTATGTCTGTGTGTTAGTGTCTGTGTGTCTATGTGTGTGTGTGTTTGTGTCTGTGTGTCTATGTGTGTTTGTGTCTGTGTGTTAGTGTCTGTGTGTCTATGTGTGTGTGTGTTTGTGTCTGTGTGTCTATGTGTGTGTTTGTGTCTGTGTGTCTATGTGTGTGTCTGTGTGTGTGTCTGTGTATGTGTGTCTATGTGTGTGTGTGTTTGTGTCTATGTGTGTGTGTCTGTGTGTGTCTATGTGTGTGTGTGTTTATGTCTGTGTGTCTATGTGTGTGTGTGTGTGTGTGTGTGTGTGTGTGTGTGTGTGTGTGTGTTTGTTTGTGTGTGTGTGTCTGTGTGTCTATGTGTGTGTGTGTCTGTGTGTGTGTCTGTGTCACCCCTAACTGGTTGTAACGAGGAATGCCCCTCACTGGCTGCAATGAGGGATGTCCTCTTTAATTCTTAGGCGGTGTTTCCCTTTAAGGGCATGGCTGGGGGCGTGGCTGGGTGTGGCTTTTTTTGTGTCCCTCTTTACGGCTTTCAAAAGTTGGGAGGTATGAGAATAATTGTGGTGGAGGCCCCCGGGCAGAATGTCTGGTGGACATACCCTGACAGGCTGTTGCAAGGGCCCTGTTACACTGCTATGAGGCCAGACTGCTGCTGCTACACTGCTGTGGGGCCAGGCTTCTGTGGAGCCAGGTTGCTCCTGTAAGGCAGCTGTGGGGCCAGGCTTCTGTGGAGCCAGGTTGCTCCTGTAAGGCAGCTGTGGGGCCAGGCTTCTGTGGAGCCAGGTTGCTCCTGTAAGGCAGCTGTGGAGCCAGGTTGCTCCTGTAAGGCAGCTGTGGGGCCAGGCTTCTGTGGAGCCAGGTTGCTCCTGTAAGGCAGCTGTGGGGCCAGGCTTCTGTGGAGCCAGGTTGCTCCTGTAAGGCAGCTGTGGGGCCAGGCTTCTGTGGAGCCAGGTTGCTCCTGTAAGGCAGCTGTGGGGCCAGGCTTCTGTGGAGCCAGGTTGCTTCTGTAAGGCAGCTGTGGGGCCAGGCTTCTGTGGAGCCAGGTTGCTTCTGTAAGGCAGCTGTGGGGTCAGGCTATTGTGGGGCCCTGTTACACTGTGTGAAACCCTTGTTACTTAGTAGCAACTTGACAAATGGTGGAAATGAACCCAGAGCGGCCATTGGTCTTCCCCCTGGGCATCCCAGATCGGGGCTTGGTTCCCCTTTAAGGGAGGGAGTCTGACATTTTTCATGTTGTTACTGAGTAAAAAGGGTTTCACACAGTGGGGCATCCTGATCTGGGATTTCCAGGGGGGGGGGGGGGACCAGTGGCCGCTCTGGGTTTTGTTCTGAATTATGTGACAGAATCCGCATTTTTTGACATTGCTACTGAGTAAAAAGTGTGAGCAGCGCTGTGTTACTTTGGGGGGGTTATTCCATCCTAACCTGATTTGGTCATGATGTTTTAAAGCAGACCAAAACCCATGTAACCCAGCCCTTTGGAGTGTTAAGGAATCCAGGGCTGGGTTACAGGCATCATGCCTCTGGGGCATCCCAATTTGGGATGCCCTGCTGTGTGAGACCTCACTTTTTTCATTGTTTAACTATAACATATACTTGTAGCAGCTTGTCAGAGCAATGCTATTTACTGCTTTTTATAAAGAAATACAACTAATATTATGCAGAATTGAGTTCAGCCTTTTGGCCCGGCCCTCCACAATATTTTTAGTTTCTCATGTGGCCCCATGGAAAAAATATTTGCCCCCCCTGATATAGAGTTTGCTCTCTTCTACTAGCTCCTCATTCTCTGTCCCAAAATGAATCAACTTCTTAGGGAACAGAGACATTAAAGTGGACCAACACCGAGAGGTGATCGGCCCGGAAATCTATAAGATTCCCGGGCCGATCACCTCCCACCCCGCGGGACATCCGAGATCGGGATGTCCCGCGGGGTGAAACCCCCCCAAATCACCTACCTTATCTTCCGCCGCCACCGCCTCCCTCGCGCCCCTCTAGGCGTGCGTGCCCCCGCGCCGGCCGTCTGTGAATGGCCGGCACGGGCGCGCGCGCGCCGAAGGTGACGCGAGGGAGGCGGCAGCGGCGGAAGCCGCTTGGACGTTCCTGTTCCCCGCCTGGACGTTGGCGGGGATTGGACCGGGCAGTCACGTGGGAGCGGGGAGAGGTGAGTTTATTGGGGTTTCTGGGGGGTTTCACACAGCGGGGCACCCCCGATCGGGGTGCCCCGCCGAAGTGGACCAAAACCCAGGATAGTCGAAATCCTGGGTGTTGGTCCACTTTAAAACATACATGGATTCTCTGCTGTTTAGGAGGCCCAGCAGAAGGAAAGGAGTTCACAAAAAAATATAAAGCAGGCTGGAAGAAAGATGCAGCCCCTGGCAGCCAGCATAGGGAGAGCAGAAAGCTGGATACCTAAGCCCTTTGCCTGGAATTTCCCTTTAAAGAGAAGCAACCATCGGCGGGCAGGCTGATTCATCACTAACACCAGGTAGCGACAGATGAGCATCTGTAGCGGCATTTTCAGAGCGCCCGCTAGTAGTCACTGTGCTCAGCCGTGGGTCGCTACTTCATAGCGACTCAATCGCTATCCAGTAATGTTGAATAAATTGTGAGGAGTCGCTATTTGACCAGTAGAGCGCTGTATGGGAGCGCATGGTAGCGACTGCTCATAGCGACCGACTCACACCATATTCAGCAAAAAAACAGCCTCACAAATCTCTGGCACTGAAAAATGCTTGTTTGAAGCCCAGAGCGCAGGAGGCGGTGTGTTTAAAGTCTGTTTTTCAGCATCTATCCACTAGTAACAAAGCGAAAACATATGGAATTACATTGTAGCAACATTGTAACATGAACACTTTAACGCCAGACCTGTAATGTCATTTCTGAAGAAATATATAAAAAAATAAAATAAATGTGAAAAAACTGCTTATTCAATGCCAGAAGAGGTCACAGAATTTATTGAGATTTAAAAAAAAAAACAGTATAAAGAGAAGGAAAGGATCGTCCATTGAAATGTATGGGATAGCGTCAGGTAGCGAGAGGTCATACCTGGCGCTGTACAAGGCTGAACGCTGGCGCTGTTCGCTGAGGCTGGGATAATGATGAATCAGGCGCTACATGCCGCTATCCCAGTCGCTAAACAGATTCTGCTTGATAAATGTGTAATTGCGTGCCGTGTCCGGCGTTCACCAATCGCTACCTGTCGCTATCCCTTCATGAATAAGGCCCCTAGAGTCTGTAAAACTCTTAATTCTGGCTATCCCGGGGTAAGGAATAAAATCCTCGATAGTGACAATCCTGGGCTATTTCTTCGTTCCTCAGGCTTCTGCTTGGCTAAACAGAGCAACCTCCGCCTGTTCCAGATGATTAAACCCCCCCAGGCCAAAGATAAGATATCACTCAGGGACTAGTTTATAATGAGCCATTTAAATTCACAGATTTAATTGCCTCCAGTGTGTTCTCAATATGGGAGTCAAATCGCACAAACTAGACTCTTTTTGGATTAAACAGGGCTGGAAACGCGCCATCATCTATCATCTGCATGACATTAATGGAGACCCACAACTGGGTTTATTTACAAGAACAATGGACCATTTTTTTTTTTGTAAACTTCTATTGTATAGCAATGGGCAGGCTAAGTGAAATGTCACCAGCGAAAGCATTTCTGAAAATACCCTTTTCTATTGATTTTCTGCTCTGACATATTAAATGTTTCATAATTTATTCTCAAGGTTTTTATAATGGTAAATATCCCTCAACCCTGGTGAATAGAGCAGAGCCATAGGCCTCGATTCAATAAAGGTAGAAAAAAAATCTCATGGTAGTAAAAAATTCAACTCATGAGAAAAAAGCCTGAGAATGTCACTGTTACTGAATCACCAGATAAAAAAAAAAAAAAACAATGAAAGTCAATGGCAGCTTTTACTACATTGTAGAAAGGAGGAAACAGTTCTCTACTGGCAAAAAAAGTTCCATTGACTTTCACTGTTTTTTTAGCTAGTGATTCAGTTACATTCTCAGGCTTTTTTCTCATGAATTAAATCTTTTACTACCATGAGATTTTTATTCTACCTTTATTGAATCAAGGCCATAATGTTATTTTCTAAATAACCATTTTCTACATAATAGTGGACCAAAACCCAGGATTTTGACTATCCTGGGTTATGGTCCATGCCCCACTGTGTGAAACCCCCCAGGTCACCTCTCACCTCTTCCCGGTCCTACGACACATGTGCGGCTGCTTGTCCAATCAGCGCACTCGGATCCGCCCGGGCCCCATCGACCAGGAGCTCGTCTAATACATGAGCTGGCGGACGCATCCCCCACTACCCTGTAACAGGGAGTGTCCCCTGCTAGAGGGATAGTGGGGATGCAGCCGCAGCTCGCACATGCGCTGTTGGACCAGGAAAGAAGGTGAGTTTATGGGAGACCTGGGGGGTTTCACACAGCAGGGCATCCTGATTCTGGATGCCCCGGGGGGAGGGAATCAAGTGGCCCGGGAATCTTATAGATTCCTGGTCCAATCTCTGTGGGTTTTGGTCCACTTTAAAGTGGAACAAAATACAAGTTTTTCATTCACCTGGGTTTTGGTCCACTTAACAGGAGCATCTTGATTTGGGATGCTCCGCTGTGGGAATCCTTACAGATAAAATATTCCAGGGCATGAACACAGCTTGCCCTTGTGGTATCACCATTTGCATCCACAGTTCCCTGATACTTGCGTCAATCCGGCAACCCCACAGCACATGCGTCAGCCCTTCACCAGTTGTGCAGGGACCCCTATAAAGCGGACCAAAACCCAGGTGGGTGAAAATCCTGGGCTTTGCTCCATTTTAATACCAGCCATTAGCTGGTCAAATTTCAGCAGTACAAATGCATCCCTGCTTCCCCAGTTCTCCACATGACAGCTGATGTGTGTGCTGCAGTTTCCCCCTTCATCTGCATCTCTGGGCGTGGGTGAGCATGCCAACACATTCCAAAGCAATTATTTAGCCATCCTAAAATGTTTTAAGACTTTAAAATAAATTCAAAGACAGCAATAGTGGAACCAAAACCCACGGCGATTGGCCTGGGAATCTATAAGATTCCTGGGCCGATTGATGATTGATTCCCTCACCCCGGGGCATCCAAAATGGGGATGAAATCTGTGTGAAACCCTCCAGGTTGCCCATACACGTATCTTTTTTCCAGGTCCAACGGCACACGCTTCCTGTTAGAGGGCAGCGGGGGATGTGCTAAGAGCCGCTCGCCCTAACGAAGGGACATCAGCGGATCTGAGCGCACTGAATGGACGAGTGGCCACGCATGCGCCGTAGGACTGGGAAGAGGTCAGTTGGTTTCTGCAATCTGGAGGGTTTCACACAGTTGGGCACCCCTGATCGGGGTGCCCCGGGGGCAAGAACCAAAATCCAGGATAGTCAAAATTACTTTAAAGAATCTGACTTTAACCCACCCTCTGGTTCCCAGGTAGAACTACTCACCCCATTTAAAAACTTACAACAATAAAGTGACTCCCTATCTATAAAAAGTGATAACCAGGCTATTTGCTATCACAATTACTACTAAAACCATACCTCTCAACTGACCTTCATTTGGAGGGACTGTTCCTCTTTTGAGTCCATGTCTGCCTTTCGGTGCTCTAACATGTCCCTCTCTGAGGTGTAACATGCAGATCTGCATCAATAAATTATTCATTTGCCTGTTCAAAATGTTTAAAGTGGACCAACACCCAGGATTTTGACTATCCTGGGTTTTGGTCCTTCCCCCCAGCGTTCCCTAATCGGGGGTGCACCACTGTGTGAAACCCCCCAGATCACTAAACGCAACACACTTCTTCCCGGTCCGTTGACGTCACGCCATCTAAGCCGGCATCTGAGGCCAGCGTCTCTGAGCGCACTGGCGGCCGCATCCCCCACTTACCTCTAACAGGGATCGTGCCTGCGCTGGCCATTCATAAATGGCTGGCGTGGGCACACACCCTGCTAGAGGGATAGCGGGGATGCGGCCGCGGCTCATGCATGTGCCATTGGACAGGGAAGCAAGGTAAGTGTATGGGGCAACCTGGGGGGCTTCACACAGCGGGGCCTCCCGATTTTGGAGGCGGAGGGAATCGATCTATAAGATTCCCAGGCCGATCGCGCTGGGTTTTGGTCCACTTTAATGCCCAATTCCAGCTTCCTCAGGATTTATAATTGTAGGAGCATTCTAAGGGTTGGGCAGGATTGTCCTTACACCTATGGGGTAGTCTGATGGATTATGTTATAGAGGGTAAGATACAAGAAGAGGGTGCTGCCTTAGAGGTCTATAAGACACTAGGCCGGTGGTCTCCCTCTTTGTGAACCCCCTTGTTTGCCATAAGACATACCATTGCGGCAATTCCATGGCACATGCACGGGCCACATCCACCCAGCTGGACTGGTGCAGGTACACACAGCCGGAGGGCAGCAGATGCGCGGATGCATGGCGCTCTCCTCCTATTCATTGCTGCTGCTATGCCGCTCATTAATATGCATGGCATAGGAGTAAGCAAAGTAGACAATCTGGGGAGTTTCACACAGTGGGGCAGCCAAATTGGGATGCCGCTGGGATGAGGAACAAAACCCAGGATATTGAAATAGGTTTTGTAATAATAATACAGGCCACACACATGAAGCGCAACTTTAACCTCTTCCATTAATATCAGAGGTGTGCAAGCTGTCATGTCTCAGCGCTGGAGCCACACTGGAGGGTGTATACAAGCACTGGAGCACAAGAGGAAGTCATTTTTGGGGCCCACTAGAGAAAACTATCCTTGGGACCCACCACAGGAAATCGTTTTTTTGGGGCCCAACCTTCAGCTTAAAGCGGACCTTCGCCCTGAATAAGAGTCTATCTTATATGTTTCCCACACCCTGTACATACAGATTGCTCACATTAAAAATCATCCTACCTGTATCTACTGCATGTTATGAGCCTTTAAACATCCAAGATGGCTGCTCATGGAGCATCAGGCAGTCTGCAAACAAGAAGTGCCTTCTGACTGTGCTGCTTTGCATTCTGGGATTGCTGTCCTTTCCCTGACCCCAGCTCTGCTCTGTCTGTGCAAAGCACAGCTATAACCCACCCCCTGTACTTTATCCCACTCTCCTCTCCTCGGTATGTGATGGCGGCACCCGTATCCTAGAGTCCTGAACAGAGTTGCAGCCAGGTGGGGGGAAAGAATAATAAGTAAGTCACAAAAAACGTAAAATGTATTAATTTTAGATGCTGGGGAATAGTTTTTTAAAAGTTTGGGCTTTTCATTAAATCATGCTGAAGGTCCGGTTTAAACACAATTAAAAGCTAATATAAATTACTAAATAAAATAACAAACTCAGAAAATACTCCAGGCAAGCTGGAAACACCTTTAGTCTTGGATCTCTTGTACTTCCATGATGTGCAGTAGCGATTTCTTGCCATGCGAAGGCGACCTCAGTGGTTATACGTTTTCTGTAGCCTCAGTATATACTTGAGTTCACATGTTTCGTATATATTTGGGGCTGTGTTTCCCATTTTTGCTTTTATGTTGATGGCCACTTGTCTTTTGTAACATCCTAGAAATAAAAAGCGTATCTTTATATTGGCATTATATATATTTCTGCATATTTATTAAATCTCTTTTAGGGCATTGATTTTGCTTACTTGAAGCAGTGCAGAACTCAAAAAAACACCCCCCCTGCCCCCTGTCTACCTGCAGCGATGCAGCTGACTCAGCGGTGGCACAATTTTAAAGTGGACCAACACCCAGGATTTTGACTATCCTGGGTTTTGGTCCACTTTGGTGGGGCACCCCGATCGGGGGTGCCCCGCTGTGTGAAACCCCCCAGAAAGCCCCAAAAACTCACCTGTCCCCGCTCCCACGTGACCGCTGCAGCCAATCCCTGCCGCCGGATAAGCGAGCGCCCGCCGGCGCCGCCGCCGCCGCCGCCGCCTCCCGCGCGTCACTCTTACAGGGAGCGCACCCATTCACAAGCGGCCAGCGCGGGTGCACGCCCTGCTAGAGGGATGCACGAGCGGCGGCGGCGATCGGGGTGCCCCGCAGGCCCGATGCTGATCGGCCCGGGAATCTTATAGAGCTGAGGGGACAGGGATGGATGGGGCAGAGATGAGGGGACAGGGATGGATGGAACAGAGCTGAGGGGACAGGGATGGATGGGGCAGAGCTGAGGGGACAGGGATGGATGGGGCAGAGCTGAGGGGACAGGGATGGATGGGGCAGAGCTGAGGGGACAGGGATGGATGGGGCAGAGACAGAGAAGTGTGAGCACTGTGTACCTTCCATTACCCTCTTCCAGTGTGTGCAGTACTTCCTGTTGCATTGCTGGGGCCAGGGAGCAGGGTGATGACACGTCTCTGGGGGCGGGGCTTGCAAGGAGACTCAGCTCTACAGTGCACTGCTGATCATAGAATAACACACAAGCCAGTGCAGGGCTGTCAGGGCAAAGGTTAAGGGGTGGAGCACCTGCACCACCAATGAAAGAGCGTGCATCTCAGCCCCGATACGAGGGCCCGATGCACTGTTAGTGGCAAAAAAGTTTAAGTTCTTTAACCACATTGTGCCAGCTGTCATTGGCCCTCCCTGAAGGCCTGGGGCCCCTGGCAGCTGACCAGCATTGCTGGGTGCTGACGCCGGCCCTGCTGGGACCTTGTGTGAAAAGTCATATGCAGCATTGTGACTGTACCATTCTTTCACTCAAGACTACACCTACCACACACATTTCCATGGCATTTTAAAGCGGACCAACACCCAGGGGGGATCAGCCCGGAAATCTATAAGATTCCCGGGCTGATCAGATCCTTCCCCGCGGGGCATCCGAAATCGGGATGTCCCGTGGGATGAAACCCCCCAGGAAGCCCACAATCCTACCTTTTCCACGTTCCAGCGGTGCATGCGCGTCCACCGCCTCCCGCGCGTCCCTCTAGCAGGGCGCGCTCCCGCGCCGGCCGTTTGTGAATGGGTGCGCTCCCTGTAAGAGGGACACATGGGAGGCGGTGGCGGACGCGCTCTGCTTGTCCGGCGCTGCCTCTCGCTTGTCCGCCGGCGGGAATTGGCTGCAGCGGTCACGTGGGAGCGGGGTGAGGTGAGTTTTCGGGGCTTTCTGGGGGGTTTCACACAGCGGGGCACCCCCGATCGGGGTGCCCCACCGAAGTGGACCAAAACCCAGGATAGTCAAAATCCTGGGTGTTGGTCCACTTTAAAGCAGAGCAACACCACAACACAAAAGGGTGGGACCTGTACTTAGCGAGAGGGACATCCCAACTGCTGATTCTCCTCCTGCACGTACACCCGATGCAAGCCTGGTCCTTCTTATGCTCTCCTTGCTCTTGCTGCAAATCTGCGGCCACAGCCATTAAATGGACTGGAAAGCACTTTCAGATTTCCAGCCGCCAAAAGGACTCAACCACGTGACTGCCGCCGAAGGAGCAGGTAAGAAAAATGGGGCTTGCAGGGGGCCTATGCATGGAGGTTTTGGGATGTCTCCCATGCCATAATCAGAACTGGTTTCATTATAAAATGGGTGATGGGTCACTTTAAGCAGACCAGCATCCCAAATTGAGATGCCTAGAGAATGGGACTTCTGCACACTGGCTCAGTCCCAGAATTTCTTGTTAACTTAAGTTTTTTTTATTTTTTAGCAATTAGATGTGTTTTATTTTTGACTCTGTTTTTCTTCACATCTTATGTTATCCAATACCTTTCTGATATGTTATATTATTTTTAGGACATCCAAGATATTTTAATCAACTTTCAACTGGTCTGGACATGGTTGGACTGGCAGCAGACTGGCTGACATCAACAGCAAACACCAATATGTGAGTATAGCAGAAACTGTGCTGAGTGTGACGTTTGGTGCATAATTAACAGATTAGGCTGATAAAAATTACATTACACCAAACCTGAAATCAGGGCCGGCTTCAGTTTTATGTGGGCCCTTGGGCAGCATGGTATCAGTGGGCCCCTTTGTGGTGAAGAGTCGCATCACATCACCGAGGGATGTCCCAAAACTGGATGCCCCCTAAGAAACATGCTATTTGGACCAAAACTCTAGTTTTGGTCTACTTTGAAGTGCACCAAACCCCTTTTAACCTGACTTCGGGGTCTAAACGAATCTAGATCCTCCTGATTTTGGATGTCCCTGTGTGTGACCCCCCCCCCTTTGTTCATTACTTTCCTGGAACTGGTGAATGCACTGTGGGATCGTCAGTTTGAGTTACCGGCCAAACTAGGGGGGTTCTTTCACAAACAGGGGCATCCCAAAATGAGATGCCCCTGTAAAGTGGACTAAAACTCAAAGGGTGGAATTGCTTCCATAGTGGGTATGCCAGCGATCCCAGGGGGTTTCACACAGTAGGGTATCACAGATTGGGATGCTCCAGGGATAGGAAATCAGCTGGGGTGGCCAAATTAAAAGCAAAACAAAACCCAGAACTTCCTCCCATGGAATCTAAATTGAGATGCCCCGTTGTTTGGAACCCCGCCATTCGAGGAGAAGTTGGGCATCAGCTGTGGTGGTGCCCTCCTGGTGCTCCGTCGCACACCCCTGTCAGGGAGTGGGGACCCCCGGCAGCTGCCCCACCTTGCCGGGTGCTGACACCGGCCCTGCCTGAAATAATAGGGATCTATGAGCTATAGAGGAATTTGGTTTCAAAGTGGAAACTGTTCCTTCAAACAAATGACAGAGACTATAAGAAGTACAATATGTACAGTATGTTCAATATAAAAAGAGGCAGGCAAGAAAATCAGGCAAGGAAAAAAATTGAGTGGGTTAGTATTATGTGTTCACTTCAACTGACAGACAGTCTAAGCAGACTTACACTTACCTTGTCAGCATGCTCAATCATTTGTAGTCTTGCAGGCAGTAGCTGTGCAGTTTCAGAGATATTACCTTATCAGTGTACATACTGTGCATTAAAGTGTACCAAAACCAGATTCTGAATATCCCAGGTTCTGGTTCTTGCACCCAGGACACCCGGCTGTGTGAAACCCCCCAGGTTACCCAGTGAAATTCGCCTTTCCTCAGTCCTACAGCGCATGTGGGGGGTCTCGCTATCAATGTGATCATCAATTACGGCTAAGACTCAGTTAAAGAGGACCAAAACCCACGCCTGTATTCCCTCCCCCTAGGGCATCCATAATCAGAATGCCTCATTGTGTGACACCTATCAGGTCCCCCGGAAACTCACCTTTCTATCCAGGTCCAACCGCTCATGCGAGAACAGCAGCCACACCCCCGCTATTCCTTTAGCAGGGCAAGTGCCCGTGCCAGGCATTTGTGAATGGCCAGTACAGAAACGCTCCCTGTTATAGGGTAGTGGGGGATGCGGCCACCAGCGTGCTTGCATTAGACAAGCTCCTGGACAGAGGGTCTCGAGAGGATCAGAGCGCGCTGCTTGGATGAGCGGCCGCGCATGCGTCGTAGGACCGGGAAGAGGTGAGTTTGTTCGGGCGACCTGTGGGGTTTCCCCTGGGCAAGAACCAAAACTAAGGATAGTAAAAATCCTGGGTTTTGGTCCACTTCAAGGGCGAGTCTAGCCGTAATCAGCAGTGTGGAGCTGAACATGCCAGCAACCAAATCTGTAACAGGGTGCGTGCCCACGGCAGCCACCCACAAATGCCAGACATGCACCCTGCTAAAGACATAGCTCACGGCAGCCGCGGTTTGCGTATGTGCCGTTGGATCGAGTTTTACAGGGCACTTGGGGGGGGGGGGAGGTTTCACACAGCGAATCAGGAGGCCCAGGAGGCTTCACAGAGAAGCATTCCTACTATGTGCTGGCGCGCTGGCCCATTAAATTGATGGGGCCCAGAAACGTGCACTGGGCAGGGGGAAGTCATTTTGTAAGGCCTCACTAGTCCGCCACAAGGAGCACCATTAAAACGTGGACAACCCTTCTTGGAGTGAATGGTGATTATTACTTATTTCATAGCTGTTAATTGTAGATCTGCTTTAAACCGGACCAACACCCGCTTTTTCTTTAACAGGTGTTGGTCCAGCAGTCACCTAATCAAAACAAGCTCGGGGAGCATCCAGAATGGAGTCCCCCCCCCCCCCCCCCCTCACATAACCCCCCAGAAGGCCTCTAATTCTCACCTTCACTACGAGCCAGCGCAGGGAAAGAAGTCCCACTATTGCCCACCAGCATGCTTGTGGGCCATGGTCACGTCCTCAGCCCCAGAACGACCTGCGAGACTGTGTGTCCCCAACATTGGATCGTATTGAAGGTGAGGATTACGGGTGTTCTGGGGTGTTATGTGCGGGGATGGACTCCAGAATTCCCCCGAGCTTGTTTTGATTAGCTAACCATTCTCTTGGAGACTCAAAGCGGGACACTTAGGCCCTTATTTAACAAGGGATAGCGACAGGTAGCGCCGCCACGAGAACGCCGGCTCCCCACCACAATCATTTATCAAGCCGATCCTGCTTAGCGACTGAGATAGCGCCAGATAGCCACTCATTCATCATTATTCCAGCCTCAGCCCACAGCGCCAGTGTCCGACCTTGAACAGCGACAGGTATGACCTCTCGCTACCTGGCGCTCTCCAATGCATTTCAGTGGAACAATCTTTAAATATTCATAATTAATTGTTATTAATTTTTTTTTTTCTTTAAATGTGAAAAATTCTGTGACCACTTCTGCCATTTTAGATTTTTTTTTTTAAGGTAAAAAAAAAAACTTTGTGCAGAATTGATATTACAGGTCTGATATTAATGTATTAATATTACAAAATGTTATTAAAAACTTGTTTTTTTTGGTTTCCAAAAATGTGGTTGTTTGGGGGTTAAAAAACTTTTAACCCATCGCCGCCAGCGCTCTGGGGTTTAAACATGCATTTCACAGCGCGAGAATTTTTTGAGCGTGATTTGTTAATGAATATGGTGGGAGCCGGTCGCTAAGGACGCTACTCCTCACCCAATATTCAACATTACTGCAAACCGACTGAGTCGCTGTCAACTACCGAACAACGGCCAAGCACAGCGACTACTAGCGGGCGCTGTGAAAATACTGCTACAGTCGCTCAAATGTCGCTACCTGCTGCTATTAATGAATCTGCCTTCCCGTTAAAGTGGACCAACACCCAGGATTTTGACTATCCTTGGTCTTGGTCCACTTCGGTGGGGCACCCCCGATCGGGGTGCCCCGCTGTGTGAAACCCCCCCAAACCCCCCGAACTCCCAGACGTCCGGCGCTGTGTGAAACCCCCCCGAACCCCCCGAACTCCCAGACGGCCGGCGCGGGCGCGCGCACGTCTAGAGGGGCGCGAGGGAGGCGGCGGCGGCCGCCCGCCGCCGAAGATAAGGTAGGGAGTTTGGGGTATTTGGGGGGGTTTCATCCCACGGGACATCCCGATCTCGGATGTCCCGTGGGGAGGGAGGTGATCGGCCCGGGAATCTTATAGATTCCCGGGCCGATCACCGGTGGGTGTTGGTCCACTTTAAACTCACCACTTTACCGGGTAATGGATTTGGTGGGGGTGTGGTTTGGGATGTGGCTTATTCACATGCATTTTAGGAACAAACATCAGCAGAATTCTATGCAGAGTGTATCTCTGGTCTGTAAAGGATGTTGGTGACAAAATGCATCAAAGTGGGACTGTCCCACTAAAACATCTGGTCAGTTTAGCTTTAAAGCGGTCCCACACCCATTTTGTACATAATAGGTGCAGGGCTGCATTGTCTTGGTGGGGATCCAGATTGCTGGAGCCCCCTCACACATATACAATTACAACCCCTGTAATTCTTAACTGAACCTCGATTCACCCCAATTGACCGCTGACTTGGTCTTGGGCCACATTTCGCCTGGGGATCAGGTTCCAGGTAAGGATTGCGGGTGTTACAGGATCTATGCGTGGGGGACTCCAGCAATCTGTATGCCCCCCCCTCCAAGTCACAATGCGGCCCCACACCAAAATGGGTGTAGGACCGATTTAAGAACATGTAAAAGACATATAGGGGGTTATTTAAGAATCAAAAATTAAACGCAAACAAGTTCTGCACTGCCACAAGTGAATAACTGGGTGCTGGCCTAGAGGGGACCTTGACACAGAGTGTCAATCTAACAATGTCTATATACAGTGAGCTGCCAGTATCAGCTCCAGATGGGCCCCAAAAGACAAAAAAGGCTGCACGGACCAAAGGAAAACACAATGATATCTTTAATATCCAAAAAGTACCAATCCAAAATGACACAAACATATAATAAACACACACAACAACAAAACTAGTTAAAAAACATAAATGACACTGCCTTAAAAAGCTGACCCAAATGACATGTGCTACTATCTATACAAAGTGCTGCACTTTGTATAGATAGTAGCACATGTCATATTATGTTGTACAGTATATAGATTAGGTTTCTGTGATTGTTTTTTCTGTGGATCTTTTTTAACTTTTGATAAGCACCCTTATACACTTTATTAATTAATCATGCAGTAATACAGTTGTCTTGCATTGATTTGGGCATAATGCAATAAATCTTTAAAGTGGACCAACACCCAGGATTTTGACTATCCTGGGTCTTGGTCCACTTCGGTGGGGCACCCCCGATCGGGGTGCCCCGCTGTGTGAAACCCCCCGAACTCACCTCTGTCAGCGGCGACGGACAAGCCGCGGACAAGCGGCTCCTCCGCCGCCGCCTCCCGCGCGTCCCTGTTGACGCGCGCGTGCCCGCGGCGGCCATTCACAGACGGCCGGCGCGGGCGCGCGCACGACTAGAGGGGCGCGAGGGGGGCGGCGGCGGCCGGCCGCCGCCGAAACTAAGGTAAGGAGTTTGGGGGGTTTGGGGGGGTTTCACCCCGCGGGACATCCCGATCTCGGATGTCCCGCGGGGAGGGAGGTGATCGGCCCGGGAATCTTATAGATTCCCGGGCCGATCACGGGTGGGTGTTGGTCCACTTTAAGTAGAGTCATTTGGGTCAGATTTTTAGGGCAGTGTCATTTATGATTTTTAACTAGTTTTGTTGTTGTGTGTGTTTATTATATGTTTGTGTCATTTCAGATTGGTACTTTTTAGATATTAAAGATATAATTATTTTTTACTTTGGTCTGTGCGTCCTTTTTTGTCTTTTGGGGTTATTTAAGAAAGTATAGCGCCAGGTAGGTATAGTGGCAGATAGCGCTTCGTAGCGGCAGGCAGCGTCTGGTGAACACCGGGCGCTGTACGCAAAACCAATTTTAAGAAAGTGAATCTGGTGAGCGCCTCTAACAGCGCCATGTAGCGTCACATGTATTACTAGAGGCAACTCAGAGTATAGTGCCGGCGCTCTAGGCTCAGGAGCGCCATGTAGTAGCTGTCACTATGTAGCGCTCTCCCATACATTTCAATCGGCTTTCATTAGTTGTGTATAAATAGCATAAATTTGGCGATTTAATGCTTTTAATATTTTTTTTTTCATATTTTTATGCAGAATTGTCATTACAGGTCTGGCATTAAAGTATTAATGTCACAGTGTTAAAACAATGTCATTCCATGTGTTTTCGCTATGTGTTCAAAAACAGACTTTAATCACACAGCTTTAGAGAGCCGACGCTGTGTGTGTGTAGTTTTTTCTTGAATATGGTGTGGAGCGCCGAGTGCCGGACGCACTGAGATGGCACTAACTTTCACTCGCTGCAGCTCTGTGCTGTTGTTAGAGCACCCAACATACATCACATTCATCAATGTCGGCCATGTTACTACAGCGACCGAGACGCTCTGTTACAGCGCCCGATACCCGCTTACAGTGTCTACTAGTGGTCCGGTAGAGCTGCTATACAGACGCTCATCTGGCAATACCTGGCGTTAGTAGTGAATCAGCCTCCTAGTCTAGTAAATTATGTTTTATGAGTTTTGATGGGAACAAAAAGGTTATCCTGCCCATTTTATCTTTTTTATACTATTCCTTTGTCTTCTGACATAAAAAAGGAGCTCAGAGCCAGGAGACAATGACAAATAGCTTATCATTTTTTTAGCCAGTTTGAACTTCTCTGTTGCATTCCACCATATCTATCAAATTTTAGATAAATGGTCTTCATTGATGAGTACATGAAAGTATTTTGAAAAATAAGACAAACAATAGATATGCGAGACTTTCTACTCTTTTATTGCCAGGATCTAGACTTGCAGGCTGATTCATTGCTAGTGCCAGGTATCGGCAGATGAACGTCTGTACAGAGGAGCTAAGAGCGACCGCTAGTAGCCACTGTGATCGGCTATTGGGCGCTGTTAAAGAGCGATCATTCGCTTTAGTAACCTGGCCAGCATTGATGAATGAGATGCATCTTCGGCGTTCTAACACCAGTACAGCGTTGCAGGGAGCGAGAGGTAGCGCCTGCTCAGTGCGACCGACTCTCAGCGACTCACAACATATTCATCAAAAAAACACACACACACAGCGTCGGCGCTCAAAATTGGTTCGCTATATCATAGAGCGCCAGACGCTGTGTGATTAAAGTCTGTTTTTGAACACATATCCACCTGTAACAAAGCGAAAAACACATGGAATGACATTGTTGTAACATTGTAACATTAATACTTTAATGCCAGACCTGTAATGATAATTCTGCATATAAATATAAAAAATCAAAAATGTTTTCAAAAATGACTTTTTCTAGGCCAGGAGAGGTCACACAATTTGAGTGAAAAAAAATGTATTAAAACAAAAAAAAACCCTGTTTAAACAGAAGAAAAGGAACGTCCATTGAAATGTATGGGAGAGCAACAGGTAGCGATAGGTAATGCCTGGCGCTCTGGAAGCTTGAGCTCCGGCGCTATAAACTGAGCCACCTGTAATGATGAATCGTACGCTACATGGCGCTGTTCCAGTCACTCACCAGATTTGCTTTCATACATGTGGTATTGCGTACAGCGCCCGGCGTTCAGCAGACGCTGCCTGACACTACGAAGCATTACCTGGCACTAGAGCTTTATGAATAACCCCCATAGTCATTTTCAGTATACTAATATCAGTTTCATTGGCTCTCTTGAGTTATTCGCTGACAATCTCAAAAGGACTCTAAAGTTACAAGCACACATGTGATGGTCCGTCCACCTTAACCAAAAGTATTATGATAGAAGATGCGCAGGGTGCGTCATGTGGTGATGGGTGGCATTGTCCAAGTCACGTATCATTCAGAAAATGCATTGGCCAACTTGGAAATTATTTCATGTCTTTAATGTTTAAAAGGAAAGAATGTTTTGGGGGCCACCATACACCCTTTCCTCATGAAAAATTGATGTTATTGTAATGTAAGTGAAGAAAAGGTCCTTGGTGGGCTCAAAATGTTGTACTGTACCTCTATGACGGATGTAATTAAAGTGGACCAAAACCCAGCTCGATCGGCCCGGGAATCTTTCCCGGGCCGATCGATTCCCTCCACCCGGGGCATCCAAAATTGGGTTGCCCCGCTGCGTGAAACCCCCAGGTCGCCCTGTTCACTTACCTTACTTCCTGGTCCAACGGCGCATGCGGGGGCCGTGACCGCATCCCTGCTATGCCTGTAGCAGGGCGCGTGCCCACGCCAGGCATATGTGAATGAATGTTAGAGGGAAGTGGGGGATGCGGCCGCCAGCACATTCGGAGCCGCTGGCCTTAGACGCACTCTTAGATGGCGTGATATGAGCGCCCGAGGTGAGTTTCTTCAGGCGATCTGGGAGGTTTCACGCAAATCCCAAAATCCTGGGTTTTGATCCACTTTAAAGAGTTTAAAGTTAGTATTGGGTGGATGTATCAGGGCCAGCTCCAGGCTGTTGTGGGCCATTGGATGGCATGGTCTCAGTGGGCCCCTTTGTATTGAAGAGTCGCGCGACATCACGAGGGACATCCCAAATCTGGATACCCCCTAAGGATCAAAAGAAAAAGAAACCTTCTTTAATAGAATAACTTACCTCTACAGTGCTTTCCCCCCAGCATGCACGCCTGGTCTCCTTGTTGCCGCCTGCTGTCTGCTGTTTGATCGCCCGCAGCACGCCGGTGTGGTGTAGAGGCCCCTTTCTCTCTTCCTGGTGGGGACAGCACAGGCAACAGCGGAACCTTATTGCTGCATACCGTTGTCCCCTCCCGGGCACGCTCCCTGTTAGAAGGAAGCGGAGGATGCGGCCATCAGAGCCGCTGCTCTTAGAGCGCTGTGGAACCGGTAAGAGATAAGCTGGTCTCGGCGTCCTGGGGGGTTTCACACAGCGGGGAAAGAACCAAAACCCAGGATAGTCAAAATCCTGGGTTTTGGTCGACTTTAAACAAATAGGCTGATGTATTTAGGGTCATTAGCCTTGATTCAGTAAGAGCTGAAAAAAATTTCTTGGTAGTAAAAAAATCACTTTAGGTGAAAAAAGCCTTTTTAGGAGTAAAAAGTGTCATTGCCTTTCATTGTCTTCTTCTGATGATTCAGCAACAGTGAAATTCTCAGGCTTTTTTTAACCTAAAGCAATTTTTTTTTTTACTATTTACTACCAAGAAAGATTTGTTCAACTGTTACTGACTCAAGGCCAATCATGTTGCAATCCCCCCTCACCCATACCTTTCAAAAGCTGTTGATAATTATTTGATATACTAATATAATTTTTAGTATGTAAGTGAAAGCTACCCCTGACATGCTCACGCATGTGCCATTAGAAGAGGTTAGTTTTGGGGGGTTTCTGAGGGGGCTCACACAGTGGGGTATCCTAATTCAGGATGCCCCTGGGGAACGAAACAAAACCTGGACAAGTCAAATTCTCTAGTTTTGTTCCGCTTTAATAAATACAGGTCCATATCCTTGTTGCACCAGCACCTGCCATTGAACATAGTCATAAATATACAAGCATTGTCTTCCCAGTAATTGTTTTAGGCAGTAATAATGTAGATCCAGGGCTTTTACCATAGGATTCAAATAGCTTTGAATAAACTCTGACTATATTCTTATTCCGCTCCCACACTCATCAAATTATTCTGACATGGTGTATGGAAGTTGTAATTAAAGTGATTATTACAAAGATTATCATTAACATGCCTGGCTGAGCCATCTTCTTGCCAGGAAGGTTATCTGAAATGTTCAGCTTGTACTTGTGTTAACTTACCGAGATATTCACTGTAGTGGCATAATCTGTTTATTGTTAACACTGTGAATGTACAGAACCACCGCCAAACTTTAGGGGACCCGCTTGGTGTAATGTTAGGACTCCCTAGGGTAGGGTTACTCAGCTATGTAAATATAATGGAGCAATTAGAATAGCAGCTGCTACAATGGCATTAGTCCAAGAAGCCCCAAGAAGGGTCCTGGTGTGAAGTAACCCACCCCCCCCCCATTCCTGCAGTCCATGAGCCCTGATGTACAGCTATACTTACCTTCTTTTCCTGCTGTATACATCCGAAAGTGGAAAGTGCTGCACACTGCGCAGCCAGCTTGTGATGTTAGTGCATGTGCTTCTGTTTCCTGGGTCCCGAACAAGCTCACAGAAGGAATGGATTAGGGTCCCTCACTGTAGCATAGTTATCGGTACTAGGGAAGGTTTAAGCTCACTTTTACCTTGTTTATATTTAGTTATTGGTTATCTATTGCCTATTAAATAGCTAGATGGGGCAGGTGGTGGTGGGTAAGATAATGGTCAGTGGTCTGAGAATAGGTGGCATAGGAGTATCCTTGGCTTATCTGTGTCTGGTTTATCTTGGAGTCATCCATTCCAAGCTTGCTGAACAGAGCAAACATGGCTGGATCTGGTAACACATCTAAGGTTTAAAGGGGCTGTAATCCCAACGGCAATAAAAAGGCACCAAGCAGCTCAGCTGATACCTGCCCCATGTGCCCCTCCTCCCTATCCTGTAGCACAGGGAAGAAGCCTTAACAGGGCTCCGAAGTTTCCAATTTCATTTCTCCAGGACCACTCAAGAAAGTGGTCTAACAGTCACTCAGCAAGTCACAGAGTATGCTCATGATTCACGAAGCTAGCTATGCAATGACCTACACTTTTCAGCTCAGCAATGACCCAGAAATTGAGGCCAAGTAAGTGGCTTCACTTAGAATACTTAAGATATTTAAATTTTATCTGAGAATTTTAGGTGCTTTGAAATTTAGGACAGGGGGCGGGTTATAGCTGTGCTTTGCGCAGACAGAGGAGAGCTGGGGTTTGGAAAAGGACAGCAATCCCAGAATGCAGAGCAACACAGTCAGAAGACACTTCCTGTCTGCAGGCAGCCTGAGACTCCACGGGCCGCCATCTTGGACATAAAAGGGTTCAAATAAAACCAATAGGTGCAGATTGGATGATTTTTAATGTGGCCAATCTGTATGTACAGGATGGGGGAAACATACAAGATATGCTTTTATTCAGGGTGTCCATTGACATAGATAGTCAAATTGAGGAGTTTCCACAGGCCCCTCCCCAGTGGCGCAGGATGGCAGGATGCCATGTTAGAAGGATGGGGGATCTGTGTCCCCCTGAACAACAGATGCTGGTAGGAACTTCTGGCACCATTATACCAGTTGAAAGGATAGGGATGCAGCCATGTAAACCTGCCGGCAGCCCTCTCTGCACCCAGGCCCTTATGCCTGCTGCACTGATCAGCTGAGTCAGGGGAGGGGCACCCTGTCTTTTACAAAATAAAATTCTAAAATAAAATTGTGAAAATGTTTTTTTTCATGTTGCCCTACAGTTTGTGCTGCCAAACACACCTACAACATGTGTGGATGTTCTTTTGCATCACCCAAACACCTGCACATTTTGCTTGTATAATCATAGGTTGTGCCTTTTTTTAGTGGTTTACTCAAAGTGGGACACTCTGACCACTTTACAGGGTAACAGGTGCGGCAAAGGGTGTGGCTTATCTATCAACTTTTGAGGAACAAATATCCTAATGATTCTACACTACTCCTCTGTGTGCAAGTAGGTATAGCCCTATCCCAGGACATACACATACAGCACAACTTATCTCTTTAACCCATAAAGGACATTGGTTATTGACCTAAAGCTCAACCAGTCCATATATTCCACGACCACCATTTGGCCAGTGAGCCAGAGCAGGTCCTCAGTTGTAAATTGATTAGAGTAGAGATGGGTAAACCCAAAGCGCAAAGTACCGTTCCTACCAAACTTTGCGAGTTCAGGTCCCAAACCCTAACGCGGTCTTCTGGCTGATGTCCATGTTTGGGTTTGGGAACCCAAGCTTGCAAAGTTCGGTACGAACCTGTTCAGCATGCGGCCCGGCGTCCAACCCGCTTCACCTAAGGTTGCAGCAGCAGGTAGCTGCTGTAACTCACCTGAGCCCTGATCCACTCCTGCCAGCGGCGCTTCAAACTGGCCTCAGCCGAGGCTACAAAAAGATGGCCACCATGAGTAAGGACACTAGTGCTTATTCTAGACGTGTTCTCACTTATGGGAGCTATCTTTTTGTAGCCCTGGCTGGGAACAGTTTAAAACGCTGCTGCTGCCGCCGCTGACAGAGGTGGGTCAGGGATCAGGTGAATTACAGCAGCGCTTCTGCTGCACACTTTGCACCCACCGCTCTGCCACAGCGACCCCCCCAAAGTTTGGGTCCGCATTGATTTCAAACTTGCTGAACCCAAGCTTTGGGGGGTTCGCCCATCTCTGTTGATCAGAATTCCTGGATTTGTTCAAAAGTCTTCAATGTCAGCAAAGTAGGATATTTAGGTGTGCCCAGTGTTTTTTAGGGGGGGACAGTGGGAGAAAATGCCTCAAAGTAGGACTATTTCACCGAAGGTCGGTTTATATTTACTGCTTCAATCCCTTTGTCTACAACAGGTTTTGAGAAGGGTCTCATGAAGGTGAAGAGAATGAGGAACATTAATGCAAGCAGGTTATGAAGCTACAGAGAGCTTTAATAGCTTGGGGTTGCATTACTTGTGCTGTGTTATTTCTATGAGCTTCCTTTAATTGTCTCTTCTGTCTTAACAGGTTTACCTATGAAATTGCCCCGGTGTTTGTATTATTGGAATATGTCACGCTGAAGAAAATGAGAGAGATCATTGGCTGGCCTGGAGGCAGCGGTGATGGAATATTCTCACCAGGTAAATTGCCCGTCCAGGGTTTCTTATCATTATCGCCTCTGATTCCTATTAATCTGCAAATGTATTTCCTGAGCTGTGTCGGCAGAATGAGTGGGGGGGGGTCATTCTTTTCAGCCGACTCCTGACAGTCTCTGAATTTAATTCTCAGCGATGTATATGGTCCTCAGAGCAAGATGCACATTACCTTGAGCATAAATTGTGCTTTGTAGAAGAATAATCCAATGAGACATTTGCCTTGCAGTCCTAAACGCCCGACTGCTACAGCACGGCAAGTAGAGCTCTGACTGCATTATACGTAGGGCTACCATTGTGCTTGGTACTGGGAACAAAGGCAATGTTAATCAATTCCGATTAGGAGAATTCCGCATGTGCAGAGCAGAGATTAGACAGGCTGGTAATTATTGGCTACAGCAGCACTTCTTTTATTTTTCCAGGAGATGGCTTATCAAATAATTCATCTCTACCTCTTTGCAGTCAAATCCGTATCAGCAAATGAGCTCTGTTGTGTATTCTAAAGCTTCTCATAGCCGTCCGCTCTGTTATATAGATTAAAATCAGGCAACTGGGTTCCTCTGCTGACCCTAGTATTGTTTAATACACTGCAAGAAAAGAGGGACACCCACAGTACCCTCCAAAAAGCGCCAAGGATGAAACAGTTGCACCACTTTAAGGGTCTAAAAAATATTCAAATTTATTGACTAATTACATATATTTACAATCACAATGAACATTAAGACTATACAATAACAACTACATGTCATAAACCAAGGGGGCGCTGGAGGTCATGTGGACCTGAATTGATTAATAGGTGGGTTTAGCACATTTTTTGTTGTATTTTTGCACTTTTGCATCTGAGAGCATACTAGTTATAGTATATAGGATTTGATACACACTTTTAATGGAGAGTATTTTACTTTTTGCACTGAGACAGACCTCCAGCGCCCCCTTGGTTTTAAATGTTTATGTCATGTAGTTGTTATTGTATAGTCTTATTGTTCATTGTGATTGTAAATATATGTAATTAGTCAATAAATGTGAATATTTTTTAGACCCTTAAAGTGGTGCAACTGTTTCATCCTTGGCACTTTTTAGAGGGTACTGTGGGTGTCCCTCTTTTCTTGCAGTGTATTGAGTTTTGAGTGCTGGGATTAGTGTGCACACTATTATTGGCTTTATTGTTGACTTACCATTTGGCTTATAGACTGGTGCAGCTTTTCTAGCTTGTCTAAAACTTGTATCTAGTATAGTTTAAAGTAGGACCCTGGCCTAACAAAAAATTATCCCCATATAGCTACATAGTTAATAAGGTTGAAAAAAAGACATATGTCCATCAAGTTCAACCAAGGGTGTTGGGGTAGGGGAAGTTATTTTTTATTTTATTTTATAGGTGGAAGTTATTTATTTATTTATTTATTTTTTACTGATAATCGCTGATAGTAACTGTTAATGTTATTTTTTTCTAAATAAGCATCTAATCCTTTTTTGAAGCTGTCAGCGGTTGATGCTGTAATAAGCTTCTGTGGGAGGCTATTCCATAGATTTATAGTTCTTATGGTAAAAAACGATTGTTGCCTCCGGAGACTAAATTTATTTTTTTCCAGTCGAAGGGAGTGCCCCCTTGTCTTTAGAGAGGATTTTACCTGAAATAGTGTTCCCCCATATTTTTTGTATGGGCCATTTATATATTTATACAAGTTAATCATGTCCCCCATCAGTCGTCTCCTCTCAAGACTAAACAGATTTAATTCTCAGAATCTTTCCTCATAACTAAGATCCTTCATTCTTATTAGTTTGGTGGCTCTCCCATGTATGTCCCCAGCTGATGCTAAATTTTGTCATAGTAAACAATCTGTCTCTCTTGAGTAGATGGACACGGCCAAGTCTAGTCAGTGTGGATTCCTTATCGGTTACAAAGCTGGAGTTGTGTAGCCTTAAGTCTGAAAAGATTTTAGGACCTATGGAGCCCCCGCCCTCCAACACACGTGTGGGAAGCCCCAGAAAACAATGTAAACCTTAGAATAGGCTAAAACATATCTCCCAAGTGTCCCTGATTTGGAGGGACTGTCCCTCTTTTGAGCCCATGCCTCCCTGCCCCTAATTATTTTCATTTCTCCCTCTTCGAGGTGTAATTCATTCACCTATTTAAAGTGTCAATATTGTTTTAACTGTTACATCCTATCACCGATTTCTCAGCAGAGAAATCCCCTATTATAGAATTACCGGATATATGGCAAACCGTGTAAAATGGTGATAAACAGTAACAAGTATACATAGCACACAACAACCAGGCTGCTGTACAGATATACAAGTGAAAATAGTAACACACACGTGCTGAAGTAGCTGTGCAGAAATATAGGTAAACACTGCGTGCTACAGCTTCTGTGCAGAAATACAGGTGAACCTGGAAAACATACACACACTTAGGCTGCTGTACATATACACAGGTGGGCTCTGCAAACATACATGCACAGGGATCCAGTTAAAGTCCAAAGTTCAAAAGCGGATAACAAGGCTGAGACAGGGAAGGCAGGGGTCCTGGGTTCTGGGTTCAGAGTATGGTTCCTTGCAGGAAGACAATGCAATGCTGATCCACCGTCTGCAGTGGTGGATCAGCTTATAAAGGTCAGGAAGTAACACAGGTGCTGGCTGATTACCAGCACCTCTGCAGGAGAGGGCCATCTGCTGGTGGAGCAGCATATGGCAGGGGAAGATCCAGGAAAGGGAGCCAGCCAAAAGCAGTACAGAACAGATGCGTGCTCCAATATTGCGAAGGAATTGCAGAGGAACTCCAGACTTGACACATCCTATCTCCTATCCATCCCTCAATGAGGGGGCGTGGCCTAATTTAACAAATGTCCCTCTTTCCCACCCTAAAAAGTTGGTAAGTAAGGGCTAAAACACTCACCATTTACACTGCTATATCCCAGTGCTGCAGAGAAACTCCTCCTGCACTTCCCCTCTCTGCACATGGCTGCTGGCTAACATTAGATTTGCAAGGCCTTGCATGCCTGATACCAAGCATACGTGCCTGGCAAACCTGATTTGTTTGCCTGTGAATATGATTTGTTTGCTGTCATCTGCAAGTGGAACCTTAAAGTGGACCAAAACCCAGAATTTTGAGTATCCTGGATTTTGGTCCTTTCCCCTGTGTGAAACCCCCCAAATCGCCCTAGCCAACTTACCTCTTCCCGGTCCAACGGTGCATGCACAGCAGCTTGTCCAATCAGCTCGCTCGTAGCTTCTGACATCACGTTGTCTAAGGCTTCGTCTAAGGCCAGCGGCTCCGAGCGTGCTGGCGGCCGCATCCCTTGCTACCCTCTAATAGGGAGTGTGCCCGTGCCAACCATTCACAAATAACTGGTGCATGCATGCGCCCTGCGAGAGGGATAGCGGGGATGCAGCTTGTGCATGCGCCATTGGACCGGGAAACAAGGTAAGTTTATGGGGCGACCTGGAAGGCTGCACACAGTGGTGCTCCTAAATTTTGGATGCCCCGGGGGAGGGGATCGATCGGCCCGGAATCTTATAGACAATGGATTTTGGTCCACTTTAAGGTGCTAAATATTTTCTTGGCCTTCCATCAAGCCATTACACTGTGGAACATCCCATATCAGGATGCCTGCAAGGGGGTTCTTAAACCGGTACAGCAGACACATTTTTACAAAATGGGCATTGTTCCCGGTGTGGCGCCAGCATTCACATGGTCACAGGCTGCTGGATGTCCAGGAGAGACCTGCAGACCACATGACCGTCACGGCCAATCGCAGGGCTTAATTTCACCAGGGCAGAAATTTGGAAGGTAAAGGTGTATGTGTGTAAGCCGTGTACCAGTGTGGGCCCCCCAGGATACAACAAAGCCACGAACGAGGAAAGCGACACTGACCAGCGTTTGTATAACAAACTTTTACTGTAATGAGGTATCAAACACACTCCCAAAAACAATTGTGGTAAACAATAAATTTGGGTACATACACCATACCTCCCAACTTTTGAAAGTCGTAAAGAGGGACAAAAGAAGCCACACCTAGACATGCCCCCAGCCACACCCTCTGCCACGCCCTTAAAGCGAAACACCACCTAAGAATTAAATAGGGCATCCCTCTTTACACACACACATAGACACACATACACACACACACACACACACACACAAACACACACACAGACACACAAACATAGACACACATACACACACACAGACGCAAAGACACACAGACACAAACACACACACACATAGACACACACACGCAAAGACACACAGACACAAACACACACATAGACAAACACACACAGACACACACACATAGACACACATACACAGACACAAACACATACACGCAAAGACACACAGACACAAACACACACATAGACACACACGCACACACGGACACACATACACACACAGACAAACACACACACATAGACACACACACACACACACACACACACACACACACACACACACACACATAGACACACACACACATAGACACACACAGACACACACACACACACACACACACACACACACACACACACAAAGACACAAACACATAGACATAGACACACAAACACACACATAGACAGACAGACAGACAGACAGACACACACACACACACACACACATAGACACACACACACACATAGACAAATACACTCACCAGTGTGGCCATTTCCCCTCCTGTGAGAGGCTCCTTCCTGGAGTCCCGCCCCCACCCACTGAATCACCAATGAAATAACAGAATAGAAAAAAACCCTGCCTCTCAGACTCCCGGCTGCTGCGGCCTCTTGGACGCCCCCTGCCACCAGCCCCGAGTGTGCAGCTGAGCGCTTTCACTTGGGGGCCTGTGTCGGGAGGCGTCTGAGAGGCCGCAGCAAGCCCCCGGCGACGGCATGAGACATGACGGCGCGGGACAAGAGCATGCGCAGCGGGACCAAGTAAGAAAAATCGGGGCAGTCCCGGGAAAATCGGAACGGTTGGGGGGTATGCATACTACTCATCCTCTGCTGAGAACCCCTGTGCTTCACAGCCAGAAGACCCGTATTGGATATCAAGAAAACTTCCTGTAACTTACCTTGTGATGATTTAATGATTAAGTGGATGCTCAATGCAGGGTACAGCAGCTTACAATCTTATAAACTTACAATATAAGAAAAAAAAACAGCTTTGCTGTGTGGAGGAAACAGCGGCAAAACAAAAAACGACAGTCTTCTTCATGTAATGACATCTGTTTTACCCTCTTACGTGTGTGTGTGTGTTTTACCAGGCATTATAACGTGGGGGGTATCGACAATTGGGATGCCCTCTGTGCAGGGAAGGACATGTTTTTGTAAAAAATGAGTGTTGTTCCAGTTTAGGTGGACCTTAAAGTAATTGACCACCCCCAAAAAAAGGGATGCTCCCCATTCTGCCCACACAGCTGAGTCCAGCGATGGGGACTCATCTGTACACTTGATCCGAGCCTGCGCTTTCCAACCCCTGACGCAAACAGCGCCTCGCTCCCCCAGCACGTGCTGAAGAGGCCAGTGTCCATCGGTATGGGACCGGTGTTATTCTGGTGGTGCCAATGTGCAATGCTTGTAACGGCCCCTGGGCTCCCTTTTTTTATTTTAAAGCAAAGAAATTAAAATAATACGCCTGCATTTCATTTTTACTGAGAAATGCCAGTTTGGTGAAACAGACTTTTCTCACCTGCTCTGACCAGGAGGTAGAAAAATGTCTCCCTTTCACTCTATAAATCACACAAGTACATTTTTTGAGAGTATTTTTATGTGAAAACATTCTGCATTTGCAGGTTTCCTCATGAGAGTAAAACATTTCTGCTGAATGGGGACATTGTAAAAATCAGGGTTTTTCTTTCCTAAACCCAGGTGAGAACGCTTCCGCAGGAATTGACCCTAATGAGCTGCACCAGGAGCAGAGCTGCTTCTAGGCTAAATAGTGATCAGGGCGAAGAGAAAATATCTCCCTCCACCATAGAAACCAGCATCACACCACAAAACCAATAATTATGAAACCGACTGTCAGCAGACCCCCCCCCCTCACACCCAATAATTTGTAGTACCTTATTAAACTGGACCTTCAGTGTCATTTAATGAAAAGCCCCAAATTCTTAAAAAACGTATTCCCCAGCATCTAACATTCATATATTTTACATTTTTAGTCACTTACTTTTCCTCACTGGGCTGCAACTCTGTTCAGGACTCTAGGATACGGGTGGTGCCATCTTGCCTCAGAAGCATCACATACTGAGGAGAGGAGAGGGGGGCAAAAGTGCAAGGGGGCGGGGTTATAGCTGTGCTTTACACAGACAGAGCAGTGCTGGGGTCAGAAAAAAGGCAGCAATCCCAGAATGCAGAGCTGCACAGTCAGAAGGCACTTCCTGTTTGCAGGCAGCCTGAGACTCCATGGGCTGCCATCCTGGATTTCTAAAGGCTCAGAAAATGCAGTAGATGCAGGTAGGCTGATTTTTAATGTGGGTAATCTGTATGTACAGGGTGGGGAAAACATACAAGTTAGGCTCTTATTCACGGTGAAGGTCCGCTTTAAACATAAGTCAATGCACTTTGAACTGACCTATGCAGACTGGGAAAACTGCTCTTATACTCACCCAGGATCCTGAATTCTGCTCCCCATCATGACCATCTCAGGGAGAAGGCATCCCATGACAGTATATGCCACAATTCTGGGCCGCAGTGGATGGGAAGCAGAATGCAGGAGATGGGGTGAGTATAACGGCATGTTTCTCAGCCACACTCTTCTCCTGTCCCTCTTTTCCGCACACACATGGCAGGGTGAATTGACAGTCTCCAGGGTTGTCGCTCCAGTACTGAAGGGGGTACCGTGCCGCAGAGTCAGAAGGCACGGATCGGCAGTCAGTTCAGCGCCGCCTGCTGTTCTGGTGTCCAGGGTAACAACATTGCTCCTGACCAGGGCTGGCTCCAGGTTTATGTGGGCCCTTGGGCGGCATGGTCTCAGTGGGCCCCTTTGTGGTGAGTCGCGTCACATCACTGAGGGACATCCTAAATCTGGATGCCCCCTAAGGATCAAAAAAAAAAAAGAAAAGAAAAAGAAACCTTCTTTAAAAGAAAAAACGTACCTCTCCAGTGCTTTCCCCCCCGGCACGCACTCCCGGTCTCCTTGCTGCCGCCTGCTGGCTTCTGTTTGATCGCCCGCAGCCCACTGACGCGTCTGTCACGTGGTGTGGAAGACCCTTCCTCTCTTCCCATTGGGGACAGCACAGGCAGCAGCGGAACCTTATTGCTGCATACTGTTGTCCCCGCCCGGTGGCGAAAAGAAGTTGCACCGCCACCTCGGTCATCGCTGGCGCGAGGAGATGTGGGTACCAGCTGTGGCGGTGCCCCCGGTCAAGCGCCATCGCGCACCCCAAAGGCTGGCCCTGTCAGTGGGCCCCCCTGGGGACCGGGGACCCCCGGCAGCTGCCCGGCCTTGCTGGGTGCTGAAGCCGGCCCTGCTCCTGACCAGGAGGTAGTGATGTAAGAGTCGGAATGGCCAGCACAGTGCAATGGCCCTTCAGATTAGATGTGCAGGCAATACAGCATGTGCCTCTGACCAAGTAGCTTGGCCTCGGTGTATAATCTTAATAAGGTCAATTTGAAATGAGTTCTCAGTGTGAACATTTTGTTTGCATTAGGCAGTAACATTTTGTTCTCAGATACAAGCAGATGATGTCCTGAGGACACATCCCCCCATCACCCTCGTTGCTCAGTCATCTGTGCTCCTGAGAGGTCCTCAGAATATTATATGAGCACCAATTACATAAATTTAAATATGTATGCCTGAAGGTCAGGCAATATGGCAGTGCAATCAAATGCTATTAATCAGAAACAACTACTTCCATATCCCTACCAGCAATGTATTCCGATTACTGTAACTCAGAGCTGTGATAGGCAAGGCAAACATGTATGATGAGAAAAAATTACTTAAAGTGGACCTCCAGTAAGAAATTACAATTTAGTAAACTGCTTGCTGCTTGCTTAACAAACCCCCTTCCATCAGTGTGGCAGATACTATTTGGATTCCTGGTCACCTAGTAATGTTCGATAACCCGCCTCCCTTCACCAGCATTAAGACTCTACAGGGGGGTTACAACCGACAAAAAAAAACCCTTACCAGAATCCAGTGATGTCACTGATGCACAGAGGTTGCACAGAGCTATGACTAAGGACCAATAGCGTCCGAAACGCGTCAGAGGACTGCACCCCCCATTGGTCTGGGTCTGGTACGCATGGTTTTATGCTTTTGCTGAGATTTACTGAACAGAGATGTTTTTAATTCTCTACAATAAAGTTTTGGATTTTTAAAGGAGTGCGGACCCTTCACCTTTTTCTACATTAGCTGTTGCATAGACCTTCATACCCTGCTCCGTGCACACTTATGCTCGCCTATTCCAGTGTATGAGTGGACGGGGCCGTGCACAGTGCGGGGGGGGACATGGTCTGTGCAGCCTTTGCAAGAAGGCTGTGCTTAGCACTTTAGTCACAGGTGAAATATCACTGAATTTCAGCTGAGGAAATGGCTTTTTTCTGCCTAAGCTCCAGGGGAGGGGAGGGGTGGGGGGTTGCCAGGAGACTAGATTCCACTTTAACCCCATGGAGATGTTGTGGATAATATTGGCAGATGCTGCACTCCTGGACTGCATGGGAGCGGCCATCTCGCTACATACTTGAGTGCCCTGCTTACACATGAGCATGAGTGAGGAGGGGCAGCCTTTGCTAGCACACAGATGCAATGCAGCAGAGCTGGGACCTTCCTTATGATCAGCCCAACCAACTAAAGAGAGATTTTTTTCTGTTTCCATACAGAATGGTAGAAGGAGATTAAATCTTTATCTGTCAGTAGCAAAGCTTGCTAGTTTTTAGATACTGTATTTTGCACAATAAGACACACCTGACCATAAGATGCACCCAGGGTTTAGAGAAGGAAAATAAGAAAAAAAATATTCTAAACTAATTGGTATGCTAAAATAATCCCCCCAATAACTTAATAATAGTCAGTGTACAGATCCACACCCCCAACAACGACAAGAAAACGATAATAGGCAGTGTTCAGAATCCCCCCCTATAACAACCAGTGTGTAGAATGCTCCCCCCCAACCACCCCATAACAGTCAGTGTTCGCCCCCACGCCAGCAATGTGTTCTGTGGTCATATATCTGGGCTCCTGCGCCACCTTTCGGGCATTCTAAAATGACGCTATGTGTCGTTCCATGCAGAGTTCTTTCTATGTTAAATGTTGCGGCTTTCTCGCGTTAACATCCTGCTCTACCTAGCGTTCTCCTAAATACAGGCTAATCGCTTCCATTGGTAAACACGCTGTCATAGAAGTTCCGCTATGACTGTTCTGTGTTGGTTTCGCTGTGTGCACCTCCGGTTTGCGGTGACAAGGTGGCCTCCTCAGACGCAGGCAAACCTGCAGCCTCAGCAGCGGGTCTGAGGTGGGAAGACATCCCCCCAGGAAGACACCCCACCAGCATGTGGACCTGTAAGTTTTATGCGGGTGTGTCTTTTTTTAATTTTTTGTTTCTGCCTTATGTATTTTTGTCATAGTTGTTTCCACATGTAATCTGAAGGGGATCATTGTGGCGGAGATTAGGGCCACCATGTCCCGCCAAAGGGGGGCAGACTTTAAGCGCCGGGACCTGGAATCGGTCTACAGGCTGTAGGATGCCTATGCCTCAGGTAAGTTAACAATGTTACACATCATAGCTTGTTGTCCTTGAACTTGTACTTAATGGTTCTTCCTGTTTTGTGTCTTACAGATAAGCTGTCTACCCTCTGCAAGTGTGGCAAGTAGGTTCTCCCCCGCCCCCTAAACCTGATCCCAATACAGCTGCAGGGGAGGGTCCTTCTCACCATTGTGTGGTGGAGGATCCAGGGGAGGAAGTGGATGAGGATCTTAATCTCCCAGAGGAGTTGGCCGGTGAGGTGGGGGCTGTGTGGGTCTTCAGTGCCTCTGATAAGGAAACGTCTGGCTACCGGGAGAGCCTGTCTCAGTTCAGGAGTCCCGAGGTGGAGGGCGTGATGGGCTCCCCACCTCTCCATGAGGTTGCAGGAGTGGAAGTGGAGGAATCTGGCCCCTCACAGTTGGGCTCCAGTGGACCAAATTGGGGGAGCCAAGTCCAACTTCCTCACCTCACAGCCCTCCCTGGCTTAAGGGCAGCACCTCACCCCCTGGTGAATTGCCTTTGTGTATCTAATTTTGTTTATCTTTTTTTGGAAGTGACAAGTGTGTGTGTAATTTTTTTGTATTTCTTTCTTCTTATTTATATATTTTTTTTAGATACATAACCATTACCATGTGTTTGGCCAGCTGGTATCTGGCTTTTGGGTTTTACAAACATCTACCTACCTTCTGAACAGTTGTGAGTGGCCCTGTTAATAGCAGTGTTCTATGTTTTGAGGTTTCAAACATGCACCCTCTTTTGCTCATGCATTGATGGATACTAAAATGTTAGAAAAAAATAGTGTATTTTAAAAAACATACCCATAAAGATTTTTTTATGTTAAAAGGCCACATTTTTGGATTGATAAAACTAAAAAAACTATGTAGGTCATGCGTTTATGTATGACTGTAGCAACAAATGTAACACTATGGTGTATGTACCTTACTTTTAGGGGCACATCTAAGTTTACCCATAATGTGTTTTAGTAACACCTTTAAAGTGGACCACAACCCACAGCCCACGCTTGATTACCTCCCCCTGGGGCATCCAGAATTGGGGTTAACCCCTCCGGTCACCTGAAAACTCACTGTCTTCCCTGGTCCAGTGACACATGCGCAAGCAGCAGCCGCATCCCCACTAGTCCTTTAACAGGGCGTATGACTGGTCAGTTCTCTGTAGGAGGGTAGCAGGGGATGCGGCCTCCAGCGTGCTTGGATCTGCATGCTTAGACAAGCTTTTGGATGAAGGGCCGGGAGCAGATCCAAGGGAGCTGGTTGGAGGAGAGGCTGTGCAGGCGGGGAAGGGTAAGTCAGATCTGGGACCTGGGGGGTTTCACACATCGGGGCACCCTTGACTGGGGTGCCCGGGGGGGGGGGGGGGGGCAAGAGCCAAAGCCCAGAATGGTCAAAATCTACTTTAATAACAAGTTTCTCCTTACAGGAATACAGATTGTTATCTCTAGACTATATTTGTCTGTAGTGTCATGTTGTATACAATAAATGTGATGGAACGGTTGTGGAAATATAGGATTTTTTTGAATACAGGAGCATCACAGACTCTGGCAATACATGCAGTCACAAGCTATGCTGCTAGACCTTAGTGAGAAGATGCTTGGTGGGGGAAAGAAATAATTTTGTGCTGCTCAGCCACTTTTTAAATTTTGGGCCATGTTGGTCTTTGAATGATTTTTTTTATGTTATATACATATATATACTTTATGCTCTTGTGTTAGTGTTTTGTCCCAAAATATCCAATGCTTTCATATTCCCAGTTCCCATTAACACATACAACGATTATAGTTGTGAAAGAAAAAATGTATTAGGGAAAACTATGCCCACAAAGGTAACATTGTTCAACTTACAAAATTATCACGCCCCATCACGCCCATATGTCATGGTTTACTACATCAAGGGTTTGGCAGCCTGTGGGAACAAGTGGTATGGTTGTGTTGGTTGTTTGGCCATTGTGCGCTTGTGGGCAGAGCCAACACCCGATCCAAACAGTGGCTGGAAATAAATGTTTTTCTGTTGCACCTGCTGGTTAAGTACTTGCAGCAATTCTCCAATTTCTCTCTGACTCTCTTAGATTGCTGCTAGTATAGCCACATGTTGGTCCTGTGCACACTCTGCCTGCTATTGTAGCTGCACCCAGTGTTCCTGTGCCAGAGCTGTATGTGTTGCCAAAGGATTATTTCCACCTTGAATTTGTTGGAGTTGACACTCAATGCCTTCTACTCTTTGGGCCAATTGTCCGTGACCTTGGTGCCTATAATATGCATCCAGCATTTGTGTACCCAGCTCATATAGTTGCAAGCTACTGGGTCGACTTCCTGCCTCCACAAGTACCACCAATGGGGGCTAACATATAAACAATAAAGGACAGTTACACAAATGTATAAAATCAACATTCACCATATGTGAAGACATCATATACACATGCATGTATTTTGGCGTGTATTTTTAGGTTTGGTAATGGTGCATGTGAGGGTAAATCCTATTCTATATCTGTGTCCAGGCCCATAATTAATTGACGTGTGTTAGTTTTGTCAAGTGTCCGTTTTTGGACTTTCAGATGCGTTAAACACTGAATGTGTTATGGGTAAGACTCAAAACATGTACCAATGCTGATCCTGATTGTTGGGTTGCTGGGACGCCTGAATCATCGGATGTCCCCCTTTCAGATGGTGTTTGTGTAAGGGCCTGAAACAATGGATCATCTTGGTAAGCAATATACGTCCATTTAGATGTTGGTATTCAAATTTTTAGTAAAACAACATGCACACATTGGAAGTGTAACAATATGTGTTATACTGTTATACATTCATGGTTCACAAACCTGTGTTGCCTTATTCCCAGAGTGTTCAAACATCTGTGGTGTTGTGGACAGGTACTCTTCATCACATAATGGTGTGCAATACAAACCAGCTGAATGAGATCCCAAATTCCTTTTTATAGAATAACTAAATAATGTGAGCAGCCATGTTAGCAGCAAACATGAACAGGTTTTTTTGATTAGATAAGAAATTTACATACAGCCTCAGGTTGGCTGGAAGAACAGATGACTGTGGGCGTTGCTGGTTGGACGCTGTTGGCTTACAAGCAGATAAAATGAGACCAGGGGTTAACCAAACACATAGCAACAGATAATAACTCAAACATAAACAGCAAGTTAGCAGTCTCCATAAATAGCCAAGTATTAACTACTCCACTTACAGACAGCCTCTGGTTGCCTTGAGTAACTGCCTTCTATGGATGTGTTGACTAGTGCTGGCTGCCACATTTACTTCCAGTTGTTGTCTGTGATCCAGTTGGGAATCTGGCTCATCATAGCCCTCCAAATCAGTTCCTGCATATGCAGCTGTGCAAGATCACAAAAACAACATTTGAGCTACAACATTTAAAATGGATTTTAATGTATGTTAATTAAAACAATAAATAATTACCTTCCACCAAAGTGTAGTGTCATACAGTAGGCACCACAATACTGCCTAAAGCAGCTGCGGATTTGCTCATCACTTACATCCACCACAGACATTTGGGTTTTACACACTCTGTCAGAACGCAGTCGCACCACTGGTGCTTCCTCACTTTCCTTTTCCTCCTCACCAGCAGGGACACAGCTCATCCACACATCAAACATCACTCCAAAATTGGCCTCATCTATGCACTTCATTGCCCCTGCTAACACAAATGCACACACTAAATCACCCCGCGCTACTGCTGACACAAACCACAGACAAAACACAACAAACACAGACTGCCTCTGCCTGGGGTATACACACACTTCCATTGCAAAAGCAATCACAGAATAACCTACTGTATTGGGCTTTCATGTCCAGTGATCAATTGAGTTCGGCTCCTAGGGGTGATGGAGCCGAGGTAAGAACACTAAGGGTGCTGCTGCGATTGCTAATTTTTTATGCCAGGAAGTGTATACTTCTGAACTAGAAGTATCCAGCGGCCCTGTCAGTGCTGACATGGAAGAAATTGATTAATTAGAAGTTACCCCTTTATAAATTGACTTATATGGCTCGTGGGGCACCCCATAAATTTGGCAAAGTATGGGACCCGTGGTTGCAATGTGTGGAGTTGGCATCGGGAGATGACTAGTGTGGGTCAGTAGAGGGGAGTAGTGGTTTTGGAAGGTCCTCTGCCCCAACAGGTCCCCGGTAATGGGCTGATCAGCTGCCCGGATGGGCGGTGGGTCTTGGCTGGGCAAGGGTGAAGTTCACTGGTGCGGGGGCCGGAGTTGTCTTGACGCCGGTATCTCCTTGGTGGAGTGCTTCTCCCCTCCTCCGAAAGAGACATGAGGGTAGACTATGGCTAGAAGGTTGTCCCGTTCCTCCCGAGCCTCAGAGTGTGTGTGTTTGTAGGCGCGAGTGTGTGGGTGTAGGTTGTAACGCAGTTTGCATTGTTGTTGTATGTTCTTTATTAATAGAAACTTAAAAAAAAATGCTCAGCAAGTTACACAATTCATAAGCTGCATACTACTGTATCATTATTACAACATTGTGAAAAAATATTTTTGGTGGTACTCGGCTGCATTGCTGTAGCTCACTACATTGCGCCTCCTCCATAATTGCTGAAGTTGTCCCTACAATTTCCTTAACATTTTAAAAAAAGCTTTGTGTGCTGTTCTGCGTGCTTATTGTTACTGTCACTTTTTCGTTGCTGCATCTTCAGCTTTTTTAAAAACATGATTAGTAGCAGGGTCAAGGCAGCCGATTGATTCACAGAATACTGGGGAGAGGGGGGATGGACACTGGGATGGCAAAGCAATCGCCAACACTAATCATTAATGGGGTTGATTCAGAACCTCCGTGGAATATTACACTTTTGTGAGAAAGTAAACTCGCCAGTGGAAATTCTTATAAACTTGCGTGATTTTTTTAAGGTCTCGTAACTAAAGGAAAAATCACACAAAAGGAAATTACTCAAAAAAATTGTCTAAATCAGATGAGGGGGGAAAAATGGGCAAGAATGGGAATTCTCACTGGAGAACAGTGAAAGGGTCTCGGAATCAAGGTTAATGTTTCTTTCACTTGACTGCCCTCTGGCAGTCAGTCAATGCACTGCAATGCAGTATGGTAATGCCTTCATCGGTGATGTACTTCGCAATCGCCTCTGTGCCAGCTGTAAAAAAAAATGTATGCCTAATCTGGTAACGGAATATCTTGTAGTTCAGGATTAGAATCTTGACAACCTTTGAATATGTGAAATGTAATAAAAGGCAATTCTAACATTACATGTATGCTTGGGGGGAAAAACTGTTTTGGGGTAATATCAACAGTAAGTGGCAGGGGCACCCAGGAGAAATACCAATGGGCCACACTGCTTTTTGGGTGGCTGCTACTTTGAATGCCTCCATCCAATACACATTCCCAGGTTGTGTGTTCCAACCCTTATCTACTAGCTGACTTCAAGACTGTAATACAAGACACCTGTCCCTCTATAGTTATCCCTTACATCAGTAGTCCTCAAACTTCCTCCTCAAGGGCCGAGACAGGCCAGGTTTTGCAGCTCTCCACGCTACTCCACAGGTGAATTAACTGGTGCTCAGACAAAGCTATAGCCCTAATTATTACATCTGTGCATCAGCATAGAGAGCTGCAAAACCTGGCCTGTCTCGGCCCTTGAGGAGGAAGTTTGAGGACTACTGCCTTACATCTACACTGGACCAGTCCAGCTTTAACTACGTAACTACTTAGTTCCTACATATGCGCATGCTGCTCATGTAAAGTCACACAAATTGGTCCCCTTCAACCTGCTCAGATCAATTCTACCTGATCCAGATCAAACCACATACCCCAAAACATGAACACATATTGGGGATAAAAAGAGCTGTTTTTGCAGTGTTTTTGCACTGTATGCTTTAATAAAGAGAAAAGAATTAACATGTGGAAAGATGTGGCTGGAACAACTTGCACAAGTATAATAAACCTTTGATTCAATTCCTCTTTTTTTACCTTAGATTTCACCACCTTTTCATGCCTGCTATAGGCCAGACCTAAACATATTGCCTTTGTCATGATAAAGAAGTAATAGCGCTTCAAAAAGTTTTAGCCGATAATGGTTTAGCCGATAATGGTCTCCATGGCTTGGGACTCCCCCAGCCATTCCTGCTGTTCAGTCATGGGAGATTGTCCTGCCAGGATTTTTGTTATTTAAAGATGGATACTCTCAGAGATCCAGAGTCCTACATTGACCCCTCTCTAGACCCCCTACATTGATCACCTTTACTCTGAACTCATATGTAGGTAATGTTTTGTATTGAATTTAAAATTATATATATATATATATATATATATATATATATATATATATATATATATATTTTTTTTATTGTCAGGATCTGGAGCCAATGGCAATGACTAGGAAGACAGTTCTTGTTCAAATAATAAGCAATTTATTGCAAATAAAGTCCAATAGGCAAAATCTCTTTTAAACTTCAGAGTTTGGTGCAGCACACAATGCAGTACAGCAATCGGTTACCTCACCAACTTTTGCAATGTCCTTGATATCACAGGTCCTCTTTCAGGGCATACAAGTCCAGGCTGTTAACCCACAGGTTCCCAGAACAGATAACACATAAAGTCCTTCAGCTGCAATTCAGCACTGTCACTATTGGGAGCAGCAAGGCCCGGGCTCCTCATCCCAGCCTCTCCATCTCCACACCGGAAGCCTCAGCAACTCCTTTTATAGGGCTTCTTCCTTCAATAAGTCTCATCACCTGGGAAGACCTGTGAGTAGGGGAAAAACCCATAGAGGACCCGGGATGTGATTGGATCTCTGATATCCCGGCATGGATTGTGTCTGCCTGAAAAACTTATGGGAAAAATAGACCCTATCCACCCACTGCCTGCCAATTGGATACCCCGTGATCTCTGACCTCCCAGCTTGACCCTTTGGCTACCCCTGACTACGCACCTGTCTCATCCCTGTACTCTGACGCACCATCCGGACTTCCTGTGTATGACCTCGGCTTTGGGATACCCTCACGGTTCATCGACCTTAAGCAGACATCCTTTACGTCTATTAAGACCTGGGGGCAACTGCGTCCGGTGAGGTGTACTTAGCGTCCCGGCAAACGGGGGCTTGACTATAGGCAGAAGCGGCGGTGGAGTTTGGGGGTTGTCTGCTTACAGAAGGCTGGTGTCCCGCTGGGCATCACACCCACTGTGTGAAACCGCCTTGGATCCACTCACCTTCTCCCAGAGCCCCCGCCGGACCCTCACTCAGAATGGGCGGCACGGACACGTCACAGCTAGAAACAGATTGATGGTGGTGCACTCAGCTCCCTTCGGCTCTGCTTGGCCATGTAGCCGTTCAGGCAGCTTAGCCGCTGATAGAGCTGAAGGGAGCTGAGTGAAATCGAGCACTCTGATTGGCTGAGTGGCCCGCTTAGCCAATCAGTGCGTCTGGTTTCAGCCGAGCCTGCACTGGGGAAACGCCAGGAAGTGAATTGGGCCACCTGGGGGGATACACACAGCAGCCAATTTGGGACCCCCCCCCAACAGGAACAACACATGGGAAAGTGAAAATCCTCTTTAAAGCGGTCCTTCACTCGGAATAAGAGTCTATCTTATATGTTTCCCACACCCTGTACATACAGATTGCTCACATTAAAAATCATCCTACCTGCATCTACTGCATGTTATGAGCCTTTAAACATCCAAGATGGCGGCTCATGGAACTTCAGGCAGCCTGCAAACAGGAAGTGCCTTCTGACTGTGCTGCTCTGCATTCTAGGACTGCTGACCTTTTCCTGACCTCAGCTCTGCTCTATCTGAGCAAAGCACAGCTATAACCCGCCCCCCTGTACTTTATCCCACTCGCCTCTCCTCAGTAAGTGTGATGCTTCTGAGTCAAGATGGCGGCGCCCATATCCTAAAGTCCTTAACAGGGTTGCAGCCCAGTGGGGGAAAGAATAATAAGTAAGTGACTAAAAACACAAAATATATTAATTAATTATTAATTAATTTTAGATGCTGGGGAATAGTTTTTTAAGGGTTTGGGCTTTTTAATAAATCACGGTGAAGGTCCGGTTTAAGTGTAAGGATGACTGAGGCACATGAGTTTCTGTTGTGTAAATTGAATCTGAAAATTCATAATTCCTGAAGTTTGTTAAGCATTGTGCTAATTATTCAACGGCAAAGTAACAATGTATTACTGTGGACTCCAGGTGGTGCCATATCTAACTTGTATGCTATGTTGATTGCACGTTTCAAGATGTTCCCAGAAGTTAAAGAGAAAGGAATGTCAGCAATCCCCAGACTGGTTGCCCTCACGTCGGAGCAAGTATGTCTCTTTATATTTTCTATCTTCAATGTTACAATCCACTTTATCAGCATTTTATGTTGTGAGATGATTTAGTGTCATTTAATGGTATTGGATGGTTTCCTGTTTACAGACACTACAATACAATGGCCTCGATTCAATAAAGGTAGAAAAAAATTCTCATGGTAGTAAAAAATTCAATTCATGAGAAAAAAGCCTGAGAATGTCACTGTTACTGAATCACTAGATAAAAAGACAATGAAAGTCAATGGCAGCTTTTACTACAGTGTAGAAAGGAGTAAACAGTTCTCTACTTTTCTTAGGAGTAAAAAGTGCCATTGACTTTCATTGTTTCCTTAGCTAGTGATTCAGTAACAGTGACATTCTCAGGCTTTTTCTCATGTATTGAATCTTTTACTACCATGAGAATTTTTTTCTACCTTTATTGAATCGAGGCCAATGTGTCACACAATGGGACTTGAGCCTATTGGAAATTTTTATTACAATTTTGCACTACGTGATAGAAGGTTACAGTTTCTGTTGTACTTCGTTTTTTTATTTCTAAATGTGACTTTTTATTAATGATCAGGTATTGCCTGTCGCTACCTGTCGCTCTCCCATACATTTCAATGGACGTTCCTTCCAATGTCTTTAAAATGTTTTTTTCACACAGCGTCTGGCGACCAGATTTAGAGCGCCGACGCTGTGTGTCGTGCAGTTATAGCTGTACTTTGCACAGACAGAGCAGAGCTGGGTCAGGAAAAGGACAGCAATCCCAGAATGCAGAGCAGTCAGAGGACACTTCCTGTCTACAGGCAGCCTGAGACTTCATGGGCTGGTAGGATGATTTTTAATGTGGGCAATCTGTATGGTGGGTGGGGGAAACATATAAGATAGGCTCTTATTCAGGGTGAAGGTGCGGGAGCCTTGTCCGAGACCCTCAGCAGCACCGGCAATGCAAAGACAGCTTCAGGCCGGCGGCGCTATCAGCTGTAGTGCTCCCAGCCAGGCAGTATTCGCAGCGCACGGCTTTTATATGCTGTATATGTACTAGCAACACCTAGCGCCGGCTGGGAGCGCAAGCAGAAAATATTTAAGAAAAAAAATACATAGCACTCCCACAGGTGCTCAAAACGGGATTCCAGGCACACAGCGTCTGTTGGAATCCCAACTTTTAATTTTTTAGGATCATGGATTTTTTTTTTTTTTATTTTTTTTTTAAATAGGAATTGCATTGGGGACACATGAAAGACATGACGTAGCTTTCTCACGACTAAAATCACAAGTTTGCAGTGCAACAGAAAAGTGCTAGAAATGCATCCAAAAATAATCCCAACCAGCCCAGGGATCCCGTGGCACATGCAACAGCCCCCCAAAAATTAAAAAATTATTATAAAATGCCTAAATAATTGTAAGCATCCCAGCCTATTGAAATGTATGGGATAATGTCACACAGTGCAAGGTGAGCACCTGGTCCTATCTGGCACTGTAATGAACTCAGTGTCGGCACTCATCCCATCGCTGGCACTGTTGATAGATGGGACACTACCTGGAAATATTCACCTGGCACTACATGGCCTTAGTGTTTCTTAAAGTGAAGCAAAACCCACCAGGATAGATTCCCGGGCCAACTGACTCCCCCCCCCCCCCCCCCCCCCAGGGATCCAAAATCAGGATTCCCCGCTGTGTGAAACCCCCCAGGTTGCCCCATACACCTTGCTTCCTGGTCCAATGGCACATGCGTGAGCCGCAGCCGCATCCCCGGTATCCCTCTAGCTGGGCACATGTCCGTGCCAGGCATTTGTGAATGGCGATGCCGGCATGCTCCCTGTTAGAGGGAAGGGGGGGATGCGGCCACCAGTGAACTCAGAGCCGCTGGCCTTAGACAAAAACTTAGAGGCCGATTCAGTAATAGCGCCAGGTAGCGACAGATGAGCGCCAGTAGCGTGATTTTCACAGCGCCGGCTAGTATTCGTTGTGCTTGGCCGTTGTTCGGTTGTTGACAGCGACTCAGTCGGTGTGCGGTAATGTTGAATACGGGGTTAGGAGTCGCTGTTTGACAGGTTCCGCGCTGTATGGGAGCGCCTGACAGCGTATGGTCATGGCGAACGGCTCCCAGCATATTCATTAACAAATCACGCTCAAAAAATTCTCGCGCTGTGAAATGCTTGTTTAAACCCCAGAGCGCTGGCGGCGATGGCTTATAAGTAGTTTTTAACCCCCAAACAACCATATTTTTTGATTAAAAAAGTTTTTCTAAACATTTTGTAATATGAATACATTAATATCAGACCTGTAATATCAATTCTGCACAATTTTTTTTTTTTTTTACCTTAAAAAAAATATCTAACATTGCAGAAGTGGTCACAGAATTTTTGACATTTACAAAAAAAAAAAAAAAACATTAATATCAATTAATTATGAATATTTAAAGATTGCTCCATTGAAATGCATTGGAGAGCGCCAGGTAGTGAGAAGTCATACCTGGCGCTGTGATGGGATTAGCAGCGGCGCTGTTCGTTGCAGTCCGCTACATGATGAATCTCGCGCTAGCTGACGCTCTCGCCTGCGGTAGCCTCATTTAGCGTGATAAATGCGTGATTGTGTCCGCCGCCTGGCGTTCTGGAGTCGGTAGCCGCCGATAGCTGGCGCTACCTGGCGCTAGTGAGACACTACCTGGCGCTATCCCTTGATAAATAAGGCCCTTAGACAATGGGATGTCTCTGGTTGGACGAGTGTCCGGCATGTGCCGTAGGACTGGGAAGAGGTGATTTAACTTTGGCGATCTGGGGGTTTCACGCACCGCGCTGTGCCCCGGGGGAAAAGACCAAAACCCAGGTTAGTCAAAATCCTGGGTTTTGGTCCACTTTAAAGGAGCCCTATTGTGAAATTATGTAATATTAAAAATCCATATAAACACATCAGCTAATGAGAGGAGGAGTCACTTATACACCTGAACTGAATAAACCCCCGCCAAGCTTGTAGTCTTCTTCCCCTGGTAGGAATAAAATCCAGGGGTGACAGGTTTCCTCTTCCTTCCATTAAAATATTAAAAACAAGTCTGGCTGGATATTTCTTGATGTGGGGTGTATAAGTGACCCCTCCTCCCACCATCCACCATATTTATATGAATTTTATCATTTTTCGTGATAGTGCTCTTTTAAATAAACCCCTTAGTGTATCTCTAATGCAAAATAGGAGATTGCACTCCAAACCCCCAGCCAACAAAATGAATATACAGAATGCACGTAAATCTCCCATTTGGCTTTTTTTTTACTTTACCCTACAGCAGTATAACAGTAGTATAGCGCCCCCTGCAGCCAGCCTAATAGGAAATAGGTCCTGGGTCACAGTGGCACCAATCGCTTTTCTGTTAGATGAACCCTTACCTTCCCCTATTCCAAGTCACATTATCTGAGAAGACAAGAGGAAAAACACCAATCTAGCTAAAGGGGGTATAAAGGAGCGGAGCTATAAAAGCAGCTGACCTCACACATAATAATCCTGATCACTCTACATCACCATGTTGTCATTTGCCAGAGGGAGGAATAATCATTAGACTTACTTCCCCCGACTTTGTAATCAGCAAGAGACAGGCAGACACATAGAAGAGAACATAAATGGTGGGGCAGTGACTCAGGCTGTGAATAGCACTTGTAATCAGTGCAGTCTTGTCAAACCTTTGAGTCAGGGGGCTCCAGGCTGTGCTGACCTCAGCTGCCACTTCTACGCCTCATTTACATACCTCACAAGCAAGAAAGAGGGACAAGTGTGGCAGTGTGCATAGCGTGCCGCAGCATTTTTTTTAACTATTAAACCACGCCCATAAAGGGAAACGACATAATAATACTGGTAAGCCCCCACGCACACACGCATACAATGGTGTGATAGTGTGAGAAGAGGGAGAAATACAAAAGAAAGGAAAAGAAAGGAGAAAAGGGAGAAAGAAAGAGAGCGAGGGAACATGGAATGGAGAACAGAGAAAAAGAAAAGATAAAGAATCAAAAGAGAGACTGTATAGCAATAGTGAGTGAAAGTAGACAAAGGGAGGAATAAGGGAAAAAAGAGGGGTGGGAGAAGGGAGCGATAAAGAAAGAAATAAAAAAGAAGAAAAAAAAAAAGAGAGAGAAAAGACACAGGACAGAGAGAGGAAGAATAGAGACATAGGACAAACAGGGAGGGCAGTAAGGAGAGAAGGAAGTGAGAACTGAAGAAAGAAAGAGAGAGAACAGCAAGGATAGGGAGGAAGACAGATGAAGGGGGAGTGAAAGAACAAAATGCAGGAAGGAGGCAGTAGGGGAGTGAGGGGGAAAGAATGAGTGAAAGGCAGGAAGGGAAGAATGTAAGAAAGAAAAGAAAGGTGAGAAAAAGAGAGGAAGGAAGGAGTGGGAGAAGAAAAAAGAGAAGAAATGCAGAAAGGAGGGAGAGAGGTAAGGGAAGGAGGGAGGGAAAAGAGGAAGGAAAGGGAGAACAAAAGAGTGAAGGAAAGTTGAAAAAGAGATAGAATAAAGTGCAATGGAGAGAGAGAAAGGCAGGGAAGAAGGGAGAAAAAAAGAAAGAGAAGAACACAGTGGGAAAGGTGGGAAGGGAAAGACAGAGAAAGAAAAAAGAAGGAAGGAAGGGACAAATAAAAGAAGCAAGAGAGGACAAGAAAGGGAAAGCAGAGAGAGATGGGGAAGGAAGGGAGAAAGAAAAAGGAAAAGGAGGACAGTGATAAAGTGAGAGAGGGAAGAAGCGAGGAAACCCAGATTTGGGTCACTAAATGTGGCAGCAGACATTGGCACAGTACCTATAATCTGTAACCTGTATAGAAGTGAATGAGACTGGCCACAACTACAACATCCCCCCCCCCACCTGGACTTTTTTCCATTTACTGTAGTGTCCAGCCTGAGACCTCCTTGATGCTGATGACCAGGAGAACATCCTCACTCTGCACACCCCCACCTCCCCTGTGCAGTCTTGTGGAACTGACAGCCAGGGGCAGGGCAGGCAGAGGTCATTCTGCTCTGGGCAAGCTGAAAATCCCAAAAGAGTCCATGCAGCTTTCTTTTGTCTTTGTGCAGAGTCTGCCTGGCCGTTCCCCTCTCTCCCTCCCTCCCCAGCTACCCTGATTTCAGCACTGAGTCAAGCCCAGGGCACACCGCGGTTGTGCCCCACCCAGAAGGACGTCTGCTCCGCCCCACTCATCCATCACTGACCCTGTCATGCTTGGGTCTCCCTTGACCCCCCACATCCCTCCCCCTGGTTGTGGTGGCCCCAGGCACACCACCACAGCGCAGGGCATTTCTTCAAGGCGCGGGACATGGGGGGCATCCCATGAATGTCCCAGGCAAATCGGGACATTTGGGGTACATACCACTCAGCCGCAAAAACACTTTCATGAGGATCACCAACAATGAAGATGGTGGCATGGAATGGAGGACAATTGATGGAAGCTCAGAAGGTGTTGAGAACCAGGTGACAACCTATAGCAATGATGGAGTCTTTAGTGGCAGCGGAGAAAGCAGTAAGTGCTGAAGGGTGCTTGGTGGTAATAGAGAATGCAACAAGGACTAGAGGATGATTGGTGGGGAAGGCATTAGGGAAGGCAATAGGGACTGAAGGGCAATCGGCAACAGGAGATGACCCATTTGTGGTAGTGGAGCTGAAAGGTTACATCATGTGACTCACTATTTTGGGGTGCACTAAGACTCTCCTGCCCACGGGCCCCCACAAACCTAGAGCCAGTCCTGCCTGCCAGCAGTCAAATGTTACACATGAGTGACACTTGACCATGAACCTTGTGAGAATGCCTTAGGGGGTGGGGGATGCATCAACTAACCTCTTCCCGGTCCTACGACACTAGGGTGGCCTCTCGTCCAATCAGCACGCTCATATCCGCTTGACCCACCATCGTCCAGGAGCTCATCTAATACGAGCGGATCAGAGCGTGCTGGTGGCCGCATCCCCCGCTACCCTCTAACATGGAGCGTTACTCCTCACACATTACACTAAACTAAGTGCACCAGTCTTTTGGAATTTAAAGTGTGGGCTTCCAAGTTCCTTGTTTCTTCCTAGTGCCACCTTTATTTTCCAATACCCCCTTCCTAGGATCCTTGGCACTGAATATTAGTTTGCCTGTATTTATTCAGTGAGTAACTTTTATTATTTAAAGTGGACTTTTCCCGCAGGGCACCCCGATCGGGAGTGCCCCTTTGTGTGAACCCCCCAGATCGTCTCACTTCCCTCTTCCCGGTCCTTTGGCGCGCTCGGAGCTGCTGACGTCATGCCATCTAAGATGGCGTCTAAGGCCAATGGCTGTGAGCGCGCTGGCGGCCGCATCCCCCACTTCCCTCTAACAGAGAGCATGCCCGTGCTGGCCATTCACAAATGGCTGGCGAGGGCATGCGCCCTGCTAGAGGGATAGCGGGGATGCGGCCGCATCTTGCGCATGTGCTGTTGGACCAAGAAGCAAGGCAATTGAATGGCGCGACCTGGGGTGTTTTACACAGCGGGGCATCACGATTTTAAATGCCCTTGGGGGGACAGGGAATTATAAGATTCCCAGGCCGATCGACGTGGGTCTTCGTGCATTTTAATTAATAAACATCACATTGTGCAATAACATGATTCAATTTACTCTTTTTTCCAGGGTTGTAAATAGGTTTCACAGGGCCTCATAGAATGATTCATAGTGGGCCCACCAAAAAGAGCAGATATGCTGTACTGTACTAATACTGTAGACTGCTGGTGGGGGCAGTTTAGGGGGAGTGGGACCCAATGTGGTCCATTGCCCAGGACACTGCCACAGCACATAGGCGGCAGCAATGACAGCAATAAAACTAATGCTTTAAATGTAGGAAGGACGTTTTAAAACCTATGTTGCTGGCTGCTATGCTGTGCATTTTTCCAGGGTTGTACATAGGTTTCACAGGGCCCTATAGCAACATGCATAGTACACCCCCCCCCAAAAAAAAAGAGCAAATATACTATATAGGTTTCACAGGACCCATAGCAAAATTCATAGTGGCCCCCTAAAAAGAGCAGATATACTGTACTTACTAATACTGCAGACTGCTGGTAGGGGCAGATTATGGGGAGTGGGAGCCAGTGTGTTCCATTTATTGCCCAGGGTGCTGCCACAGCACATAGGCAGCAGCAATGACAGCAATAAAACTAATGCTTTAAATGTAAGAAGGAAGTTTTAAAACCTACGTTGCTGCTATGCTGTGCAATGTAACACAGAGGGCCCCTACTTTTACACTTTAGAAATCTCCCACTCCTTGCTGTTACACTGTAACAAGAGCTGCAGGCTGCTTAGTTATATAGACACTAGTCTGCTAATGCAATGTTAACAGTTCCAGCTTTCTGTGATGTGTAAGTCATAACTCGCACATCATAGAAAGCTGATTATGCTGAAGAATGCTGCATCTGTACACAGTGTTAGTGTGCTGTCTGGAGTGCCAGTGGTAAGGACCATAGAGGCTGATTTATTAATAGCGCCAGGTAGCGACAGTTGAGCGACTGTAGCGGTATTTTCACAGCGCCCGCTAGTAGTCGCTGTGCTTGGCCGTTGTTCGGTTGTTGATAGGTACTCAGTCGTTGTGCAGTAATGTTGAATACAAGGTGATGATTCGCTATTTGACAGGTTCCGCGCTGTATGGGAGCGCATGATAGCGAATGGCCATAGCGAACGGCTCCCACCATATTCATTAACAAATCACGCTCAAAAAATTCTCGCGCTGTGAAATGCTTGTTTAAACCCCAGAGCGCTGGCGGCGATGGGTTAAAAGTAGTTTTTTAACCCCCAAACAACCATATTTTTGGAAACCAAAAAAAACAAGTTTTTAAAAACATTTGGTAATATGAATACATTAATATCAGACCTGTAATATCAATTCTGCACAAATTTTTTTTTTTTTTTTTTTTACCATAAAAAAAAATCTAACATTGCAGAAGTGGTCACAGAATTTTTGACATTTAAAAAAAAAAAAAAAAAAAAAAAAAACATTAATAACAATTAATTATGAATATTTAAAGAATGCTCCATTGAAATGCATTGGAGAGCGCCAGGTAGCGAGAGGTCCTACCTGTCGCTGTTCAAGGTCGCTCGCTGGCGCTGTGGGGTGAGGCTGGAATAATGATGAATGATTCGCTATCTGGCGCTCTCTCAGTCGCTAAGCAGGATCGGCTTGATAAATGTGTGATTGTGGTGGGGAGCCGGCGTTCTCGTGGCGGTGACCGTCATTACCGTTCGCTCAGCAGTCGCTACCTGGCGCTATCCCTTGTTAAATAAGGACCATAGTTTTCACAGGATGGAACAACAGTGCTATTACATAGTTACTATGACACACCAGACATAAAATGGGTGGCCCACAGGTGCTGCAAGGTGGAGGAAGGCAGCTTGCACCAGGCCCCCCTTCTGCCACAGGCACCTGCCTCCCATGACTGTTATTTATATATAGATACAGGGCAGGCCCCCAATAATGATTTCCTCTGGTGGGCCCAAGGTACTGCAGTTGAATATTAGGCCCCACTCCAGTATATTTTTTTGCTATGGGAAACCTATGTACTTCACTTATTTCAAGTCTAACTTTTCTGCCTACTTGAATCACCTATGAATATATATAAATATATATAGTGTGTCAGAGATAATCAGCTCGGCTTACTGTGATAAATATTTGAAGGCGGGAAGCTATTAAGGCCTATAAATGTTCTGAATTAATCATAAGCCCATACCTACTTTTTTTTTTCAGAGCCACTTTTCAGTTAAGAAGGGAGCTGCAGCTTTGGGAATTGGCACCGACAGCGTGATCCTTGTCAAGTGCGATGAAAGGTACGCGGGGCCCAGTGAATGTAATTTAACATAGATTACAGTCTGAGTCACCAGCTGATTTAGGTCACAGAAACCCGACACAATGAACGGAACAAGCCGTCACTAAATGTATTTGCTTTGTTGAAGTTTATTACAAAAGATTGGGGTGACCTCCATTCACCTTCACTTGTCAAATGTGTTTTAACGTAAAGCGGAGATCGTAACACACTGCGGTGCCAGTTAATTGAGGTTGAAGAGCACCGTCAAGTTCATCTAGTCCGCTCCTTCAAAAGTCCTCTAATGTTACAGCTTGTATTCATTTGTCAAAAGAGTTATGGTAGCGCCCCCCCCTCCATTCAGATTTACTGGCAGCAGCTAGAAAGGTGCCAGGGGTGCAGCTAGAGGTTAGTATACTGATGACCAGCAAAGTTTTAGACAGCGAGTCTGCCAGAACCGGGATGCCTCGAGGCCAAGCTGCATCCCCTGCATCCATCCATGGTTGTATGTGGCCACACCAACCAACCAGTTACAGCGAGCACGCACAGACCTAGAAAAATACAAGAGATACGCCATGAGTTCACTGGTAAGGTAAGTATTAGAGATGAGCGAACTTCTTGAAAATTCGATTCGGGCGATTCGCCGAATTTCCCCAAGAAATTCGGGTTCGCCCGAATCGAACTTTCACAAATCGCTCATCTGAAAAAAAAAATGCCGGCATGGTGGAAGCGGGCAGGCCGGTTGCGCTGTCAACGGGCGGCGGAAGCCGGCCCGCTGACAGCGCAGCCGGCCTGCCCGCTCCCACCATGCCGCCATTTGTTTAAAAAGCAAACACTTACCTGCATGGTCGGAGCGTGGAGGTCGGCGCCACTCTCAGGCGCCCTCTGATGACGCGCCCTCTGATGACGCGTCCTCTGATGATAGCTGAGAGCGGCGCCGGCCTCCACGCTCCGGCGCCGCTCTCAGCTGTCATCAGAGGACGCGTCATCAGAGGGCGCCTGAGAGCGGCGCCGGCCTCCACGCTCCGACCATGCAGGTAAGTGTTTGCTTTTTAAACAAATGCCGGCATGGTGGGAGCGGGCAGGCCGACATTTTTTTTTTTTATTTCAGGGAAAATTCGATCGGCACGAACCAAAAAAAATTCGGGTTCGTGCCAAATCGAATTTTCCCTGAAATTCGAAGCGAATTCCGGTTCGTCCCTAGTAAGTATATCAGGTTACTGATCAAGCGGACAAATCCTAAATCTGGATGCCACAGGAGTGAGTATTTAACCCTATAACCTTTATTTAACTTTTACCTCTTATAGATGCTAGGTCATTTGCATAGGCATTTTACTATTTGTCCTAAAAGTCTTGAGAATCTGATCCCTGTTTAGAGATTTAGAGACTTTTTACACTGTACTTTTCCAAATAATTTCACTGGAAATGTACAATTGCAGTGCACAACGCCTTTGTGAATCACGCTGTGCCTTTGCTAGTGCAGCGCTGCAGCATCCATTGTTTTATGTCCCCATCAGAGATAGTGGCATCCCATTGGGATAAGGTTGCAAAGCGCAGGAGGCAGTGGACCCAGTAATAGACCAACGGCTCAGCAGGAGAGACAGTGGACAAAAAGAGGAGAGACAGCTCGGCAGAATAGAGTATTTAACCTTATAAATGAACAAAGGGGGAGTGGCAGCTGCTCAGACCATTTTATAACTAACCTGGGAGGTGCAAGTCAGCAGGGCAATTAGGTTACTAAAGACTTAAAGGAGCCGCAGCACTCAACCTTGTTAGCTTGCAGACCAACCTATAATCTGTCTCTAAATCTGGTAAAAACAGAGGCTCGGTCACACACATCTGCAGAAGTATGCTAAGCTGCACCACCGTGCCAAGGTGCCTTATAACTTATATTTAACTTTTAACTCTTATAGATGCTAAGTCTGGTCCACTTTAAGAAGACACTTCTTTTCCTTGTGATGCTATGACCAACGGGTGACACAAAAAAATATACAAATGTGCACCAGCCCCATCTCTTTCTATGGAAAAAAAGTTCCCCAAGGAAAAGGAAAGTGTCTATTTAATGCGGGCTCATGAGCAGCAGGAGGAGGGTTAGGGTCCCTGCAGAGTAATCAGAGTGTTTAGATCCGCTTTAATAAGGAGTTGCCTCGATATATATATATATATATATATATATATATATATATATATATGTGTGTTTTAGAATATAGCTGCTGTGATTATCTCTTGTTCAAACACAAGTGTATCAGCAAGGTCAGGAATGGGTGGGTATTGGGAGATGGGTCTGGGACTACAGTCAGCGTTGCAATTAATTGGAAAAGAATTAATAATAGGGTGTTTGTAGTTGAGTCAAGTTCCTTCACACCGGAATCTTGCTTTTGCTCAGTTGGGCCTCACACACCTGTCCGCCTTTGATAAACCTTACTAATGGCCAGACTGCTTCCAAAAGCAATGTCAATACAAGAACTGTGTATTATAACCTTCATGTGCTGGGTTTCAGTTGCCGCCCAGTTATACACTATAATAAGAGGACCAAACACAATGATACTGTAGGTGTCAGATGAAGTGGTGTCATGTTGCTCTCATGGCCAATCAGATTTCAACTTTTTTCCTTTCATTGTCTATGTCTGGGGGGGGGGGGAGGAGGGGGGCTCAGACATACACAATGAAAGGAAAAAAGTTGGTAGGAATATAGAAAACAGAGAGAAACACAAAAAAGTGAAATGCAGAGAGGAATGCATGGGGCAATAAAAAAGAGAAAGAAGCACAAATGCAAAAAGAGAAAGACTGACGCAAAATGGAGGGAAGAGAGGTAAAGTTAGGGAAGGGGGGGAAGAGAGATGGTAAAAAGAGAGGGACGTGGAAGAAATGATACAAGAAAGAGATGGAGGGAACATGGAGAATATGAGAGGGAGCATAGGAAAGAGGAATACAGAAAGAGATGTGTAGGGCGAGAAAATGGAAATGCAGAGAAAGAACAAGCTATAAAGGAAGGTATTAAAGAACATTGCAAAAAAGAGAGAGAGAGGAAGACAAAGAGAAAGTAAAAAGAGAGGGAGAAGGAAGGAATGTGACAAAAAAGAAATGAAGGGAGCATGGAAAAGAGGGAGACAGGGATAAGAAAAGAGAAATGCAGAGTAAGAAAGAAAAAAACAAGCAACAAAATAAGAAAGGTAGGAAGAAAAGACAGTAAGAAGATAGAGCGATGGAAAAAGAAGCTACAGAAAGCAAAGATGATTGTGCAAATAAAGAGGTGGAAGCAGGGGACATGTAGAGAAGAAAGACCAGCTGAGCTAACTTAGCGCTTCCTTCCTGAAGGGGTGCTTGGCACTCCTAAACAGGGAGCCTGGGATAATGCCCTGTGCAGTCACACAGCTTGCATAACTCAAGGCCAGCCATAGTTGTTCTAATGACTGTTGGTAACATTTTGTGGGTCATTAATTCAATAACCTTTCCTTAAAACCTCTCATGAGAATATGGGCCATTTAAATGCTTAAAGTCATTTTCCAGGCACAATCGAAAGTATCCCCACTGGGCTGCAGAGCGAAATGTTCACATTCCTTTTCCTTTTTTGAAAACAGAGCTATATCGCCAGAGTAATTATACAATAAAGTTTCACCTCACTTTCCTCATATCCTCTGTAGTGGGAGTGGCAGGGCTAAGTGATGCAAGCACTCTTTGTGCATTGTATTGGAATGAGCCAGACTTGACTGACAGAGCTCCGGTCTAGCCATTCTATCACTGAACATTGGGTGTCAACCTGGCACAAGCCTCAGGCTTGGATTTGAAAGCTGGATCAGGGGGGACGTGCCGAAGGAAGAGGAAAAAGAAATTCCCCTTCCTTTTATAGACCAAAGCAAAGAGACAGCGTGGGACTGACACTGAATCAGATACGCTGCTAGGAAATTGATTTTAAGGTTTGACTGGTCATTCCTGGGGATGGGCGAACCCCCCCAAAGTTCGAATCCGGCAAGTTTGGCTGAAAACTGAATAAATGTTCAGGGACCTGAACACGAACGTGGTCCCCATTGCAATCAATAGGGGCTCAAACGACTGGGGTTGGCTGTGGTGGTTTGGGGAGCAGAGTGTGCAGCAGTAAGCATGCTGCTCTCACTTACCTCAGCCAGATCCACCTCCTCGGCAGCAGCCGCAGTGGAGCAGCGTTTTAATTTGGCCCCAGCCGGGTCTACAGCAAGATGGCTGCAGGCTCCCATGAATGAGGACACTTCTAGTGCCAGCTCCAGTGCTGGCTCTAGAAGTGTCCTCATTCATGGCAGCTAGCGGCCATTTTTTGTAGCCCTGGCTGGGTCCAAATTAACGTGGCGCTTCACTACCTTCACTGCCGTCACTGCTGAGGAAGAGGATCGTGCTGAATTTACAGCATCTTCCTGTTGCTCCACCCTTAGGTGAAGCGGGTTGATGGTCTGCTCAGCAACCCATCAACCAGCTTTTCTGTGTTCAGGACCAAACTTGAACAGGGACTTCTGGCTGAAGTCCATGTTTGGGTTTTGGACTCACAATGTTCGGTTTGGGTTCACCCATCTCCAGTCAATCCCTTTGATTTTAGAGTGAGGCATTAGTTAAAATAAGGCATAATATCCCATATGGAGGCTCATGCCTAAACCTTTTATTCTAGGGAGGCAAAAAAGATTAACTAACTAACTGTATAGCTTAAAATTTACTTAAAGGGATTATCCAGGTTCAAATAATTGCTTGCTACACTGCCATGTAGAAGATTCATCCTGGTGAGCTTTAGAACAAAGATGTTGTTTGCTCAGATCCAATCTCTTTGCTGTAGACCAGTACCCTGGATTTTATTTATCCATGACCACCTTTTCCTAGCACTGAAAGTTGGACATATGCAAAGAAGCAGAGTAAGAAACAGACAAGCAAAGCAAGTAGCAGCTCCTTTTTTCTTTCCTGCTCAATTTCCAAAGTCTTCCAAGCTACTGAGCAACCCAAATTTGAGATGCCTAAAGGATGCAGTGACCCATGGTCATTTAAAGTAGGGGACACAGCAGCCCTTAGTATTTAATCTCAGCATACATCTGTATATCTAAAAACGTAAATGCACTATAAATATAAGAAATGCTCCATTTGGTATCCATATGTGAGGAATACATTGCATTCTCATAATTGGAGGTTATAAAATGATATCAGTTATTACTGATGACTGTGAAGCACTGCCAGAAACATATCTGCTCCTATGAAACCCTTTACATCCACTTTGATGTTCCAGCATGCTTATTTTGAACAATGTCATGAAAATTACCCTGAGCCATGTTATCTGCTGCTATTATATTCTTTGGATTTGGTAAATCAACTCCACAGATCTGAAATGTTTGCTTGTGTGCTCCTAATTACAGAGGGAAAATGATCCCCTCCGATCTGGAGAGAAGAGTCTTAGAAGCCAAGCAGAAGGTATGGACGACATCTTCTTAGTAAATTCAGCACTGCACTATTATTTCTATGTATATGGGGAGAGGCTCGGGGGGAGAAGTGGAGACATCTGGGAGCAGATCGTATGACTGTAGGTAGAGTGCGCGGATGACTGATTTATAATCAAACATGTATTTTCTGTATTGAAAGGTTACCTGCAAACAGCAGCACAAAGCATCTGTGTAGATAGAACATTAACATAGGCATTTTACACTATTTGTGCTAAAAGGTAAATCCCCCCTTCTACTTACCTGTCTTGAGGATCTGACCCCTGTTTAGAGTTAGGCACCTTTTTAGACTGTACTTTTCGGAATAATTCCACTGGAAATGTGCAATTGCAGCACAGAACACTTTTGTGAATCGCTCTGTGCTTTTGCTAGTGCAGAGCTGCAGCATCCATTGTATTCTGTCCCCCATCAAAAGTAGTGGCATCCCATTGGGAGAAGTGGTTGCGAAGCGGAGGAGGTGGTGGACCCAGTAAAGGACCAACAGCTCAGCAGGAGAGGCAGTGGACCAAAAGAGGAGAGGTAGCTTGGCGGAAGAGAGGGGGGCCGGCAGAAGAGGTGGGCTGGCGGAAGAGGCGGTAGAGGTAGCTGCAGACCTGGGAGTGGAATGGTGTCTTAACGAGAGCAGTGCAAACCCTGCAAAGGAGCAACGCCGCCAGTAATAGTAGCTGTGGCACTGGTGGAAGTGAAGCGGACCTTACACAGTGGCGGCATGGAGACTCAGCAGAGGAGAGATGGACCCGATGGAGGTGTTGGTGGCCCAGCGGAGGAACTGTATAACCCGTGGAGGAGCAGCAGGCGGGGATTTGGTCAACAAGGCCGTGGTGGCAACAGCGATGGAACAGGAGGCAGTGGTGAGTATCTTCCAAAACTGGGTTCATTTTGTTACTGGGTTCAGGTCAAGTTGGAGTGCCCGAACTGAATTTTTGTTCAAAGCTTGCCAAACCCAAACCTATAGGGGGTTGCCTAACACTACTTCCAACCCAATCGTAGATACCATATTTTTCACCCTATAAGACGCACCTAGGATTTGGAGGAGGAAAATAAGAAAAATTATGTTCTGAACCAAAAAATAGGCAATGTGCAGAATCCTCCAATTACAGGCAGAGTGACATCCCCCTCCCATTCCCAATAGGCAGTGTGGCATTCCCCCAATCCCATTCCCATAAGCAGTGTGGCATTCCCCCACCCCATTCCCCATAGGAAGTGTGGCATTCTCCCAATACCATTCCCATAAGCAGTGTGGCATTCCACCTCCCATTCCCCATAGGCAGTGTGGCATTCCCCCATCCCATTCCCCATAGGCAGTGTGGCATTCCCCCATCCCATTCCCCATAGGCAGTGTGGCATTCCCCCATCCCATTCCCCATAGGCAGTGTGGCATTCCCCCATCCCATTCCGCATAGGCAGTGTGGCATTCCACCTCCCATTCCCCATAGGCAGTGTGGCATTCCCCCATCCCATTCCCATAGGCAGTGTGGCATTCCACCTCCCATTCCCCATAGGCAGTGTGGCATTCCCCCATCCCATTTCCATAGGCAGTGTGGCATTCCACCTCCCATCCCCCATAGGCAGTGTGGCATTCCCCCATCCCATTCCCATAGGCAGTGTGGCATTCCACCTCCCATTCCCCATAGGCAGTGTGGCATTCCCCCATCCCATTCCCCATAGGCAGTGTGGCATTCCCCCATCCTATTCCCCATAGGCAATGTGGCATTCCACCTCCCATTCCCATAGGCAGTGTGGCATTCCCCCTTCCCATTCCCCATAGGCAGTGTGGCATTCCACCTCCCATTCCCCATAGGCAGTGTGGCATTCCCCCATCCTATTCCCCATAGGCAGTGTGGCATTCCACCTCCCATTCCCATAGGCAGTGTGGCATTCCCTCAATCCCATTCCCATAGATAGTGTGGGTTTCCCCCTCCTGTTCCCCATAGGCAACAGAAGAAGATGGAAATAAAAAGTCAACTCACATGCTATGGGTGCTCCCGCATTACTGGCCGGGCTGCCACACTGCGGGAGACCAGAAGAAGACGGAGGAGCGTCTCTGCTGCTGTTTCTTGTGCCTGGGGCAAACACAAGCGCCCGGCTCCATGAAGCAGGTGCGAGTTGGCACAGGCCACACCCACCTGCTCTATGGAGCTGGGTGTCTGCGTAGATCGGCCAGTAAGAAGCAGGGATGGGGACAGCGCCCACCGCTCCTCCTTCTTCTTCTTCTTCTGGCCTCTGTTGCTGTTGCTGACTCTTCCTGCCAGGGCACACTCAAACACCCGGGTCCGTGCAGCATGGGCCCTAGCTGGAAGAGGCAGCAGCAGCAGCAGCTGGAGGACAGAAGAAGATGGAGTAACAGTGGGCGCTATCTCCATCCCTGTTGCTGCCAGAAGAGACAGCGATAACAGCGGAGGGGAGGTAGACAGAGCTTGCCGCTCCTGCATCTTCTTCTGGACTCTGGCAGTGTGGCAATCAGCCCGGTCAGCAATGCTGTGTGCCGGTAACGTGTGAGTTTACTTTTTTTTTGTACATTCGCCCGAGAAGACGCATTGACATTTCCCCCACACTTTTGTGGAAAATTAAGAGCTTAAAGGGCGAACAATACGCTATGTGTAATTTGCAAAATTACATTTACTGCCAGCATTTCTACTTGACTCACTTCAAGTGAGTCAAGTAGAAATGTTTTACAATGTTTACTGCATACAGCATACATTTCCCTTGTTTTCTGTTTCAGGGCTTTGTTCCATTCTTTGTCAGCGCAACAGCAGGGACCACTGTCTATGGTGCATTTGACCCTCTTGTTGCAATTTCCGAGGTCTGCAGAAAGTATAAGATCTGGATGCATGTTGATGTAAGTAAAAAAAAAGAAAAAGAGAGAGATGGAGAGAATGTAGAAGAGATATAGTGAGAAGGTGTAAAAGGTAAGGGAAGGGTAAGAGAACAGAAGAAAAAGAATTTAATAACTAGGGAAGTGGCTGCACAGACGCCCTCTGCCCCCCCCCCCCCATTCAGCTTTCTATGACCCTCATCAATTTGCATGGCATAGAAAGCTGATTGAAGGAGAGCCTGTACATGCGCAGTGGGATTGCAAGAGAGGTAAATATTCTCAAACTTTCACACACAGCGCGGGGCAGTTTGAAAATCCCTTCTTTAAAGTGATATTTCAGGCAAAGGTAATTGTTACATCATTGTGTTGGGCTACATCTGGCGCTGTCCTAAACTGTTTTCTGTTTTTAAATTGAAGAAATGGCAGAGATATTGGGGTTTATAGTTTCACATTATGATTTATCTCCTAAAGCAAGTGGGCATGGTCCTTGAAGCTGTAATGCTGCATAATAATCAGCATAATGGGCATGGTATGTAAGAGCTCAGGAACTTGCTTCAGACACCCTGCTCTTTGGCTTAGGGAAATTGTGTGGGGATGGTCCAGGGCATAGGTTGATGGATAGGCTCCATTTACCTTGGTGAGGGGAAGGAAGGGGAGCAGAGGGGAAAAAATGACAGTTGCAGAGAAATAGCGAAAGGGAAATCCAGCTGTCAGCTCCCCTGGTAAGGTCTCCTGCACACGCTTGAAAATTAACTATTGGGTGGACAATGGGGTCGATTCAGAGCCAGGTGAGTAAACTCACTCCTCTTTTAGGAGAGAAAACTGACATTCACTTACATTGTCTACCGAGTGTAAATTTTCACCTGGCTCTGAATCAGCCCCAAGGTAGACAATGAAAGTCAATGGCAGTTTTCACTTTTAAAAAAGAAGTGAGAATTCTCACCAACAGGGTCGATTCATGGTTATGCGCAAACAAATTTGCACACGTTTTTGAAGCGCCAAGTTGCGTTCTGGTTTCCACCTTATTCGTGGTCGTCAAAATAGGATGTACATTTGTTTCTGCGCCAGTCTGCACACTAGCATTTGCCAATGCGCCAATTTTCATTTCATTTTCATTTCCAAACTGTCTCCAGCGCCTGATTTATGGTATGTTTAGAGGGCAGCAAAGCGTGCGCAAATGTGGAAATTTGAAGAGTGAATTTCGTTCAGCAAATCGGTGTAGGAAATGAGTAACAGGCTTATTTCATTTCGAAAACACATGCCGGCAGCGTCCTGCATGTTTTTTAACAATGAAAGTGTCAGCCGCAAGTTCTTTTTAGGGATTGATCCCTGTCCAAAATCACAAAAATTAAGGTCAAATCAACAAAAATGTGGGTATTGGGCCCCTAAATTTTATCAAGAACAAAAACTAAAAATTATAATTTAATTATCAAGCATTAATATGTGAACCCGCATTTCTGGGGGAAATTCAGAAAAGCTTACTCATCCGTAGTAGGTTGCTGGTGGCCAGACACATGGGGGTGGACTTTTAGGAGTGATAAAAGCTAAATCCCCATCTGGGCACAGATAGTTCCAAAAAATCTAGATCAATCTCTGGACACCCCTGGCATTTTATTTTTGAATTGAATGATGGCTGTTGGTCGGCTGGCACCAGCATACACACTGCAGAAGAGTGTCCCTGTTATTATTGGAGTAATGGCACCCTGGAGACTTGCAGCAGGCGTGTAATATGCAGCTTTTGCCTGTTGCAGGGAGCATGGGGTGGAGGACTCCTGATGTCAAGAAAACACAGATGGAAGCTGAACGGTGTTGACAGGTAAGAGCCATTTGTTTGTTCCTATCAGACACATTTTCATGCTTTGGCTGACTGCAGCGCGATGCAGCGAGAGACTGCGCTGTGTTATTTCCTCCGGCAACATCCGATTCCTTCATGTCTCAGTGATTTTGGAGCTGTGACATTTCCTTTTGTCACCTCCCTGCTCTGTCCTCATGGTCAGACATTATTTTCCTGCACTGACAGAAACAGAAACAAGACTTTACAGTAGTGATGTCTGACCTTCATTTTAATTGCATTGTGGCAGCAATCTGTCCTTCCCAGGGTCTTAATGTGGGCTTAAAGTGGACCAAAACCCAGGGTTTTAACTATCCTGGGTTTTGGTGCTTTCCCCCGGGGCCCCAATGTGTGAAACCCCCCTGATCACAACTCACCTCTTCCCGGTCCTACGGTGCATGCGCGGCTGCTCGTCCAATCAGCGCGCTTGGAGCTGGCGGCCACTTCCGCTGCTTCCCTCAAACATAGAGAGTGCCCACCCTGGCCAATCACAAATGCCTGGCGCAGGCACGCGCCCTGCTAGACGGATAGTGGGAATGCGGCTCGCGCATGCACCGTTGGACCGGGAAGCAGGGTACGTGAACAGGGCAACCTGGGGGGTTTTCACACAGCGGGGCATCCCAGGATGCCCTGGGGAGAGGAAATCGATCGCACTGGGGTTTGGTCCACTTTAAAGGTTTTTGTTTTTCTCTTTTGGAATGTAAAATTAACATTTGTGTTAGGATTGCGCCCCCAGACCTGTGATTTACTTACTCGCTGCTTCCAAGTTTCTCTTCCTTCTCTTCTCTTCCTGTGGCTCTGTGTTTCTAAAGTGGGGGCGGCTTTCCTGACCTTGAGAAAAAACTACTGACTACAAGCCCCAGAGTCCTTTCACTGTAACAGGCGAGATTACCAAGAGCTTTGGCTAAATCAAGCAGCAGTAATGACCTCCCCAGGTCAGAATGCTGTCAGTAACCCTATAGCTACTGGAACACAAGACTGCGATCCCTCCATCTAAAAAATCTAAATCACAGCAGTAAGGGTTAAACGTCTCAGGAATGTGGAGCATTTTCTCTGCCTCGGCCAATCAAATGGTTAGCAAGCCAGAGTCTCCGCCAGGCGCACTAAACACACTAGTGGGTGTACGTTGCTAAAGTAAACATATTGTTGTTAAAGAAAACTGTATCTTTTTGTAACACAGAGTTCCAAACAAACAGAAAATAAATTAATTTCCAGATAAGTTCCAAATGCCATAGAAAGTGGAATCTTCCTATAAAGCTGGGCGGTCACGTGGGGAAGGTCCTGCCGGTGGCCGGAGCAGAGGACACAACTATGGCCGACGTGACTGCCCAACGGCCAATCGCGGGACTCCTTTTCCGGCACTGGCTCGTAATGAAGGTGAGTATTACGAACGTTCTGTGTGGATAGGTGCGAGGGGGCTCCTCTCCCCCCGAGCTTCTTGTTATCAGCAGGCAGAGGGACCAACACCCGTTAAAGTAAAAACGGGTGTTGGTCCGGTTAAGTCTCCCAAATTTCCTGAAAACCATCCTAACCAATCTGGGATTTTGCAACACTGCCTAAAATCTCACTGTCAGAAGTGATGGCAACAAGTAGGGATGAGCGAATCGATCCGGACGAACCCGGATTCGATCCGAATTTCAGGAAAAATTCGATTCGGATCGAATCCGAATTTCCCCGCGATTCGATCACTCGAAGTTTTCCTTTAACATCCATTCATTTACATTACAGGCATTCTAAGATGGCGGGCGGGACATGTCTGGACATGTATCCCGCGCCAGTGCAAGCTGGGGCAGTCACATGCAGCCTATCAGCAGCCAGCAAGCCCGGTGACGTCACACAGCGGTATTTAACGGCGGCCATCTTGCTTTTCCTCATTTCTCTATTGCATTCGTGACAGACAGAACGCTGTGTAGCTGAGGCACTTAGACAGGCAGGGACAGACAGGGACAGGCTGGAGACAGGCTGGAGACAGGCAGGAGACAGGCAGGAGACAGACAGGAGACAGACAGAAAGCCAGGGAAAGGTAGGAAAAACGGAGGCTGTGACAGGGAGATTTTTTTTTTTTCATCCAGCCTTTGTTAGCGTTTTCAGGCTGCTTATAGTAACTAACTGTGCATATATACTGAACTGATCTTAAGTCTGCTGTGAGGCATCCCATTCTGTGACTAAAGCAGCCTCTATTTAATAGCATAATAAACATTTGCACTTATTCTCATAGAAATCAGGCCTGATAAAGACACTTTTGCTGTGCATGCTCTCTGGTTTTTGTGGCACTGGCATCCCATTCTGTGACTAAAGCAGCCTCTATTTAATAGCATAATAAACATTTGCACTTATTCTCATAGAAATCAGGCCTGATAAAGACACTTTTGCTGTGCATGCTCTCTGGTTTTTGTGGCACTGGCATCCCATTCTGTGACTAAAGCAGCCTCTATTTAATAGCATAATAAACATTTGCACTTATTCTCATAGAAATCAGGCCTGATAAAGACACTTTTGCTGTGCATGCTCTCTGGTTTTTGTGGCACTGGCATCCCATTCTGTGACTAAAGCAGCCTCTATTTAATAGCATAATAAACATTTGCACTTATTCTCATAGAAATCAGGCCTGATAAAGACACTTTTGCTGTGCATGCTCTCTGGTTTTTGTGGCACTGGCATCCCATTCTGTGACTAAAGCAGCCTCTATTTAATAGCATAATAAACATTTGCACTTATTCTCATAGAAATCAGGCCTGATAAAGACACTTTTGCTGTGCATGCTCTCTGGTTTTTGTGGCACTGGCATCCCATTCTGTGACTAAAGCAGCCTCTATTTAATAGCATAATAAACATTTGCACTTATTCTCATAGAAATCAGGCCTGATAAAGACACTTTTGCTGTGCATGCTCTCTGGTTTTTGTGGCACTGGCATCCCATTCTGTGACTAAAGCAGCCTCTATTTAATAGCACAATAAACATTTGCACTTATTCTCATAGAAATCAGGCCTGATAAAGACACTTTTGCTGTGCATGCTCTCTGGTTTTTGTGGCACTGGCATCCCATTCTGTGACTAAAGCAGCCTCTATTTAATAGCATAATAAACATTTGCACTTATTCTCATAGAAATCAGGCCTGATAAAGACACTTTTGCTGTGCATGCTCTCTGGTTTTTGTGGCACTGGCATCCCATTCTGTGACTAAAGCAGCCTCTATTTAATAGCACAATAAACATTTGCACTTATTCTCATAGAAATCAGGCCTGATAAAGACACTTTTGCTGTGCATGCTCTCTGGTTTTTGTGGCACTGGCATCCCATTCTGTGACTAAAGCAGCCTCTATTTAATAGCATAATAAACATTTGCACTTATTCTCATAGAAATCAGGCCTGATAAAGACACTTTTGCTGTGCATGCTCTCTGGTTTTTGTGGCACTGGCATCCCATTCTGTGACTAAAGCAGCCTCTATTTAATAGCATAATAAACATTTGCACTTATTCTCATAGAAATCAGGCCTGATAAAGACACTTTTGCTGTGCATGCTCTCTGGTTTTTGTGGCACTGGCATCCCATTCTGTGACTAAAGCAGCCTCTATTTAATAGCATAATAAACATTTGCACTTATTCTCATAGAAATCAGGCCTGATAAAGACACTTTTGCTGTGCATGCTCTCTGGTTTTTGTGGCACTGGCATCCCATTCTGTGACTAAAGCAGCCTCTATTTAATAGCATAATAAACATTTGCACTTATTCTCATAGAAATCAGGCCTGATAAAGACACTTTTGCTGTGCATGCTCTCTGGTTTTTGTGGCACTGGCATCCCATTCTGTGACTAAAGCAGCCTCTATTTAATAGCACAATAAACATTTGCACTTATTCTCATAGAAATCAGGCCTGATAAAGACACTTTTGCTGTGCATGCTCTCTGGTTTTTGTGGCACTGGCATCCCATTCTGTGACTAAAGCAGCCTCTATTTAATAGCATAATAAACATTTGCACTTATTCTCATAGAAATCAGGCCTGATAAAGACACTTTTGCTGTGCATGCTCTCTGGTTTTTGTGGCACTGGCATCCCATTCTGTGACTAAAGCAGCCTCTATTTAATAGCATAATAAACATTTGCACTTATTCTCATAGAAATCAGGCCTGATAAAGACACTTTTGCTGTGCATGCTCTCTGGTTTTTGTGGCACTGGCATCCCATTCTGTGACTAAAGCAGCCTCTATTTAATAGCATAATAAACATTTGCACTTATTCTCATAGAAATCAGGCCTGATAAAGACACTTTTGCTGTGCATGCTCTCTGGTTTTTGTGGCACTGGCATCCCATTCTGTGACTAAAGCAGCCTCTATTTAATAGCATAATAAACATTTGCACTTATTCTCATAGAAATCAGGCCTGATAAAGACACTTTTGCTGTGCATGCTCTCTGGTTTTTGTGGCACTGGCATCCCATTCTGTGACTAAAGCAGCCTCTATTTAATAGCATAATAAACATTTGCACTTATTCTCATAGAAATCAGGCCTGATAAAGACACTTTTGCTGTGCATGCTCTCTGGTTTTTGTGGCACTGGCATCCCATTCTGTGACTAAAGCAGCCTCTATTTAATAGCATAATAAACATTTGCACTTATTCTCATAGAAATCAGGCCTGATAAAGACACTTTTGCTGTGCATGCTCTCTGGTTTTTGTGGCACTGGCATCCCATTCTGTGACTAAAGCAGCCTCTATTTAATAGCACAATAAACATTTGCACTTATTCTCATAGAAATCAGGCCTGATAAAGACACTTTTGCTGTGCATGCTCTCTGGTTTTTGTGGCACTGGCATCCCATTCTGTGACTAAAGCAGCCTCTATTTAATAGCATAATAAACATTTGCACTTATTCTCATAGAAATCAGGCCTGATAAAGACACTTTTGCTGTGCATGCTCTCTGGTTTTTGTGGCACTGGCATCCCATTCTGTGACTAAAGCAGCCTCTATTTAATAGCACAATAAACATTTGCACTTATTCTCATAGAAATCAGGCCTGATAAAGACACTTTTGCTGTGCATGCTCTCTGGTTTTTGTGGCACTGGCATCCCATTCTGTGACTAAAGCAGCCTCTATTTAATAGCATAATAAACATTTGCACTTATTCTCATAGAAATCAGGCCTGATAAAGACACTTTTGCTGTGCATGCTCTCTGGTTTTTGTGGCACTGGCATCCCATTCTGTGACTAAAGCAGCCTCTATTTAATAGCACAATAAACATTTGCACTTATTCTCATAGAAATCAGGCCTGATAAAGACACTTTTGCTGTGCATGCTCTCTGGTTTTTGTGGCACTGGCATCCCATTCTGTGATAAAGCAGCCTCTATTTAATAGCATAATAAACATTTGCACTTATTCTCATAGAAATCAGGCCTGATAAAGACACTTTTGCTGTGCATGCTCTCTGGTTTTTGTGGCACTGGCATCCCATTCTGTGACTAAAGCAGCCTCTATTTAATAGCACAATAAACATTTGCACTTATTCTCATAGAAATCAGGCCTGATAAAGACACTTTTGCTGTGCATGCTCTCTGGTTTTTGTGGCACTGGCATCCCATTCTGTGACTAAAGCAGCCTCTATTTAATAGCATAATAAACATTTGCACTTATTCTCATAGAAATCAGGCCTGATAAAGACACTTTTGCTGTGCATGCTCTCTGGTTTTTGTGGCACTGGCATCCCATTCTGTGACTAAAGCAGCCTCTATTTAATAGCACAATAAACATTTGCACTTATTCTCATAGAAATCAGGCCTGATAAAGACACTTTTGCTGTGCATGCTCTCTGGTTTTTGTGGCACTGGCATCCCATTCTGTGACTAAAGCAGCCTCTATTTAATAGCACAATAAACATTTGCACTTATTCTCATAGAAATCAGGCCTGATAAAGACACTTTTGCTGTGCATGCTCTCTGGTTTTTGTGGCACTGGCATCCCATTCTGTGACTAAAGCAGCCTCTATTTAATAGCATAATAAACATTTGCACTTATTCTCATAGAAATCAGGCCTGATAAAGACACTTTTGCTGTGCATGCTCTCTGGTTTTTGTGGCACTGGCATCCCATTCTGTGACTAAAGCAGCCTCTATTTAATAGCACAATAAACATTTGCACTTATTCTCATAGAAATCAGGCCTGATAAAGACACTTTTGCTGTGCATGCTCTCTGGTTTTTGTGGCACTGGCATCCCATTCTGTGACTAAAGCAGCCTCTATTTAATAGCACAATAAACATTTGCACTTATTCTCATAGAAATCAGGCCTGATAAAGACACTTTTGCTGTGCATGCTCTCTGGTTTTTGTGGCACTGGCATCCCATTCTGTGACTAAAGCAGCCTCTATTTAATAGCATAATAAACATTTGCACTTATTCTCATAGAAATCAGGCCTGATAAAGACACTTTTGCTGTGCATGCTCTCTGGTTTTTGTGGCACTGGCATCCCATTCTGTGACTAAAGCAGCCTCTATTTAATAGCACAATAAACATTTGCACTTATTCTCATAGAAATCAGGCCTGATAAAGACACTTTTGCTGTGCATGCTCTCTGGTTTTTGTGGCACTGGCATCCCATTCTGTGACTAAAGCAGCCTCTATTTAATAGCATAATAAACATTTGCACTTATTCTCATAGAAATCAGGCCTGATAAAGACACTTTTGCTGTGCATGCTCTCTGGTTTTTGTGGCACTGGCATCCCATTCTGTGACTAAAGCAGCCTCTATTTAATAGCACAATAAACATTTGCACTTATTCTCATAGAAATCAGGCCTGATAAAGACACTTTTGCTGTGCATGCTCTCTGGTTTTTGTGGCACTGGCATCCCATTCTGTGACTAAAGCAGCCTCTATTTAATAGCATAATAAACATTTGCACTTATTCTCATAGAAATCAGGCCTGATAAAGACACTTTTGCTGTGCATGCTCTCTGGTTTTTGTGGCACTGGCATCCCATTCTGTGACTAAAGCAGCCTCTATTTAATAGCATAATAAACATTTGCACTTATTCTCATAGAAATCAGGCCTGATAAAGACACTTTTGCTGTGCATGCTCTCTGGTTTTTGTGGCACTGGCATCCCATTCTGTGACTAAAGCAGCCTCTATTTAATAGCATAATAAACATTTGCACTTATTCTCATAGAAATCAGGCCTGATAAAGACACTTTTGCTGTGCATGCTCTCTGGTTTTTGTGGCACTGGCATCCCATTCTGTGACTAAAGCAGCCTCTATTTAATAGCACAATAAACATTTGCACTTATTCTCATAGAAATCAGGCCTGATAAAGACACTTTTGCTGTGCATGCTCTCTGGTTTTTGTGGCACTGGCATCCCATTCTGTGACTAAAGCAGCCTCTATTTAATAGCATAATAAACATTTGCACTTATTCTCATAGAAATCAGGCCTGATAAAGACACTTTTGCTGTGCATGCTCTCTGGTTTTTGTGGCACTGGCATCCCATTCTGTGACTAAAGCAGCCTCTATTTAATAGCACAATAAACATTTGCACTTATTCTCATAGAAATCAGGCCTGATAAAGACACTTTTGCTGTGCATGCTCTCTGGTTTTTGTGGCACTGGCATCCCATTCTGTGACTAAAGCAGCCTCTATTTAATAGCATAATAAACATTTGCACTTATTCTCATAGAAATCAGGCCTGATAAAGACACTTTTGCTGTGCATGCTCTCTGGTTTTTGTGGCACTGGCATCCCATTCTGTGACTAAAGCAGCCTCTATTTAATAGCATAATAAACATTTGCACTTATTCTCATAGAAATCAGGCCTGATAAAGACACTTTTGCTGTGCATGCTCTCTGGTTTTTGTGGCACTGGCATCCCATTCTGTGACTAAAGCAGCCTCTATTTAATAGCATAATAAACATTTGCACTTATTCTCATAGAAATCAGGCCTGATAAAGACACTTTTGCTGTGCATGCTCTCTGGTTTTTGTGGCACTGGCATCCCATTCTGTGACTAAAGCAGCCTCTATTTAATAGCATAATAAACATTTGCACTTATTCTCATAGAAATCAGGCCTGATAAAGACACTTTTGCTGTGCATGCTCTCTGGTTTTTGTGGCACTGGCATCCCATTCTGTGACTAAAGCAGCCTCTATTTAATAGCATAATAAACATTTGCACTTATTCTCATAGAAATCAGGCCTGATAAAGACACTTTTGCTGGCCAAAGCCCTACTGGACCCTGCCAGGTCGATTCCTGCCCGGGGCATCCCATTCTGTGACTACAGCAGCCTCTGTTTAAGACCATATAAGCATTTGCTCTTATCATATTTGAAATTAGCCTGATAAAGACACTTTTGCTGGCCAAAGCCCTACTGGACCCTGCCAGGTCCATTCCTGCCCAGGGCATCCCATTCTGTGACTAAAGCAGCCTCTGTTTAAGACCATATAAGCATTTGCTCTTATTATATTTATATTATAAGACACTTTTGCTGGGCATAGGCTTACTGCTGCCTGCCAGGTGCACTTCTGTTGAGGCATCCCATTCTGTAACATAGCATACCCCTCTTTATTTACACTAAGCAGCTCTCTTATTTACACTAAGCAGGCCTGTTGGAGGCTGAGTGTTACTGCTCACTTTTGGTGTGCATTATATTCTGTTTTATATAGACCCACTGCTGCCTGGGGGTTCTTAAAATATCACCTACTACCACGCCAGTTAGACTATGTCGGGCAGACAAGTGCCTGGAAGTGAAAAGAGGAGTGGCAGAGGCCAAGATTCCGCAGGCAGAGCTCGCATCAGACTGGGGGCCAGTAGCAGCAGGAGTCACGCTGAGAGACCTAATCTGCCAGTATCTGCTAGCGGTCGGGTCTCCACCAGTAACGCATCTGCCGTGGTAGATTGGCTGACGCGCTCATCAACAACATCATCACAACTTACATCTGAGACCCCCAGTCTAGGGTCGGTAGGTTCCTCTGACACAACCCTGAGTTGGCATGCCCCGAGAGCAGTCCCTGTCCTCCCATTGCCTCTGTCCTACGCCGTTCCCTCCCCCAGCGACGTATCCTATGCTTTGGGTTCAGCTCCACTCTTTAGTGAGGAGGACGATCAGATACAGGAGGACAGTCAGCAGCTACTGCCCAGCCAAGAAATGGAGGTGGCTTCTTTAGCTAGGCAGACAAATAGTGATGTGGACAGTGTCGTGGGTGCTGCGAGCGTTCCAGCTCCTGCGCCAGACACTGTTGACGAATCCACGAACATCAGTGACGTACAGCCACAACCCGGTGATGATGATGATGATGACGATGAAGCCGATCGCACTTGGGAGCCGGGTGATGAAGGGGCTTCATCGTCATCATCAGGAGAAGAGGGGCGCAGGTTGCCCCGGAGTCAGCAGCTGAGGCAGCAAGGTGGTAGCAGTCAGCATGGGGGCACAATTCCAAAGGCTGGAGCCGGCCGGGGCCGGGGCCGGGGTAGAGCACCTGCTGTGCGGCAGTCTACCTTATCGGGAGGTAGTGGAGCAGGGGTTCCTGGAGTTGGCAACAGCAGCAGTGAATCAGTGAGGCCAGGGGGTGGGAAAAGTAGCTACTCGGCAGTGTGGCAGTTTTTCCTGAGGCATCCGCAGGAGGGTAACATGGCCACATGCAAGATATGTAGGCAAAAGGTGAAGCGTGGCCAGGGTCCAAATGTTGGCACCACGGCCCTGCGTCAACATATGATGCGTCACCATAAAACGACCTGGGAGAACCGAGGCTCCCAAGGGGTGGTCCAGTCTGCTTCCTCACCAAGTGAGCTCCCAATTTCTGCCAGCCAAGGCTCCAGCACCTCAGCCGAAGGCAGCTGTGCGTCACACCCATCCTCTGTCGCTCCTGCTCCTCCTCCTCCTCCTCCAAGTCATGCATCCCGCCAGCAATCCATCAGCGAAGCCATGTCCAAGAGACAGCAGTATGCGCCCACTCATCCTACGGCGCAGAAGCTGAATGTGCTCCTGTCCAAGTTGCTGGTGCTGCAGTCGCTCCCTTTTCAGGTGGTGGAATCTGCACCTTTCAGAGAACTGATGGCTTGTGCCGAGCCGAGGTGGAGAGTCCCAAGCCGTCATTTCTTTGCCAAGAAGGCAGTACCAGCGCTGCACACTTTTGTTGAACAGAAGGTGGGCCAGTCCTTGAGCCTGTCGGTGTGTAGCAAAATACATGGCAGCGCCGACATCTGGAGCTGTAACTACGGTCAGGGGCAGTACATGTCGTTTACGGCCCACTGGGTGAATGTGGTCCCTTTGCAGCAGCAACTTGGACAGGTCACGCCGCTTCGGCCTCCGCGCTCTCTGCCCATTGGGCCTGTGACACCGTGCGACTCGGCCTCCTCATCCTCCGCCATCTCCTCACCCTCCACTGTAGGCTCAAGTCTCAGTGCCCCTCCAGTCTACCATGTGTGCAGGGCACGGAGGTGTCACGCAGTGCTTCACATGGTTTGTCTTGGCGAACGGAGTCACACAGGGGAGGAACTGCTTAAATGTATTCATCAGGAAATCCAAACATGGCTTACTCCGAGAAAACTTAAAATGGGAATCATGGTTACCGACAATGGGAAGAACATTTTGTCTGCGCTGCGCCAAGGAAGCCTGACCCATGCCCCCTGCATGGCTCACGTCTTCAATCTGGTTGTCAAGCGGTTTCTGAAGTGTTCCCCCCATCTGCAGGACATCCTAACAACTTCACGGAAACTTTGCATGCACTTCAGCCACTCCTACACCGCCAAACACACCCTTCTTGAGCTACAGCGTCAGAATGGTATCCCCCAACATAGTCTGATTTGCGATGTTTCCACCCGTTGGAATTCCACCCTTCACATGTTGGACCGATTATATGAACAGAGAAAAGCCATCACGGATTTCCTGATGATCCAAGCAGATAGGGGGACTCCCCTGTGTAACTTCAATGTCAACCAGTGGCAGCTCATACGTGACACCTGCCGTTTGCTCAGGCCCTTTGAGGAAGCCACTTTATTTGTCAGTCGGCAGGATTACGGGATGAACGACGTGATTCCACTGCTTCATGTACTACAGCACATGTTGGAAACCATGGCTGGTCAGGGCACTGGAGACATGGCGTTTACATCTTACGGCCACATGAACCCCGTTGGAGCTGAACTGGAGGAGGAGGAGGAGGAAGAGGAGGAGGAGGAGTTGCCCAGCGAAACACAGTTTAGGCTTGGCGAAATGGCTGGTTTATCTAGTCAGCGGACAGGAGAGGAGGAGCAGGAGCAGCCAGAGGAGCTAGAGGTTTTTGAGGAAGGAGAGACAGAGGACCCGGGCACACCGTGGCAGTATGCAGTGGAGATGGAGACAGGTAGTCCATCCGAGTCACTTGCGCAAATGGCACGAAGCATGCTCACATGCTTGCGTAGTGACCCCAGAATTGTTTCCATCTGTCGGCGGGATGACTTCTGGCTGTCCACCTTATTGGACCCTCGCTTCCGGCACAAAATGGGGGCATTTTTTAAACCCACCGAGAGGGAGGACAAACTCAACTACTACAAAGACATTCTACGTAGGCAGTTGGCCGATGCCTATCTGCGCCATGGTCCATACTCTCGCAGGTCTGACTCGAGGGGACCTCTGCGCTCACCTTCCACTGCCATGGCCGCTGGGGGGGTTGGCAGCAGCAGCAGCAGAAGCTCCATCAGCAGCAGCAGCCTCAGTCTTCAGTCGCTAATGAGTAGCTTTCTACACCCGCATAGTGAGGCTACTCATGAGCAGCAGGAAGACCTGGAGCAGGACCTGAACCAGCAGGTCATGTCATACTTTGACATGACCATGCCAACACACCTTGAGGATCCGCTGGACTTCTGGGCAGCCAAACTTGATTTGTGGCCGCAACTAGCAGAGTTTGCCCTGGAAAAGCTGTCCTGCCCGGCAAGTAGCGTGCCATCTGAGCGGGTGTTTAGTGCGGCGGGGGCCATAGTTACGGCGAGGAGAACTCGTCTGTCAACTAAAAATGTGGAGAGACTCACCTTTGTCAAAATGAATCAGGGATGGATCAGCCAGGATTTCCACCCACCAATGCCTGATGCATGCGACTAGATTCAGCATGGTGCCACGTTTTACACTTTACAAATGGTGCAAAACATATTTATGTCTTTAGGCCATTTTTTGGGCTCCTGCTGCTGCTACTGCCAACTTCTGCCAACTCCAGGGTGTGATTCATCCAATTTTTGGGCTCCTGAAGCCAACTCCAGTGTATATTTGGGCTCCTGCTGCTGCTACTGTCAACTCCTGCCAACTCCAGGGTGTGATTCATCCAATTTTTGGGCTCCTGAGGCCAACTCCAGTGTATATTTGGGCTCCTGCTGCTGCTACTGTCAACTCCTGCCAACTCCAGGGTGTGATTCATCCAATTTTTGGGCTCCTGAAGCCAACTCCAGTGTATATTTGGGCTCCTGCTGCTACTACTGCCAACTTCTGCCAACTCCAGGGTGTGATTCATCCAATTTTTGGGCTCCTGAAGCCAACTCCAGTGTATATTTGGGCTCCTGCTGCTGCTACTGTCAACTCCTGCCAACTCCAGGGTGTGATTCATCCAATTTTTGGGCTCCTGAAGCCAACTCCAGTGTATATTTGGGCTCCTGCTGCTGCTACTGCCAACTTCTGCCAACTCCAGGGTGTGATTCATCCAATTTTTGGGCTCCTGAAGCCAACTCCAGTGTATATTTGGGCTCCTGCTGCTACTACTGCCAACTTCTGCCAACTCCAGGGTGTGATTCATCCAATTTTTGGGCTCCTGAAGCCAACTCCAGTGTATATTTGGGCTCCTGCTGCTGCTACTGTCAACTCCTGCCAACTCCAGGGTGTGATTCATCCAATTTTTGGGCTCCTGAAGCCAACTCCAGTGTATATTTGGGCTCCTGCTGCTGCTACTGCCAACTTCTGCCAACTCCAGGGTGTGATTCATCCAATTTTTGGGCTCCTGAAGCCAACTCCAGTGCATATTTGGGCTCCTGCTGCTGCTGCTGCTGCCAACTTCTGCCATCTCCAGGGTGTGATTCATCCAATTTTTGGGCTCCTGAAGCCAACTCCAGTGTATATTTGGGCTCCTGCTGCTGCTGCTGCTGCCAACTTCTGCCAACTCCAGGGTGTGATTCATCCAATTTTTGGGCTCCTGAAGCCAACTCCAGTGTATATTTGGGCTCCTGCTGCTACTACTGCCAACTTCTGCCAACTCCAGGGTGTGATTCATCCAATTTTTGGGCTCCTGAGGCCAACTCCAGTGTATATTTGGGCTCCTGCTGCTGCTACTGCCAACTTCTGCCAACTCCAGGGTGTGATTCATCCAATTTTTGGGCTCCTGAGGCCAACTCCAGTGTATATTTGGGCTCCTGCTGCTACTACTGCCAACTTCTGCCAACTCCAGGGTGTGATTCATCCAATTTTTGGGCTCCTGAGGCCAACTCCAGTGTATATTTGGGCTCCTGCTGCTGCTACTGTCAACTCCTGCCAACTCCAGGGTGTGATTCATCCAATTTTTGGGCTCCTGAAGCCAACTCCAGTGTATATTTGGGCTCCTGCTGCTACTACTGCCAACTTCTGCCAACTCCAGGGTGTGATTCATCCAATTTTTGGGCTCCTGAAGCCAACTCCAGTGTATATTTGGGCTCCTGCTGCTGCTGCTGCTGCCAACTTCTGCCAACTCCAGGGTGTGATTCATCCAATTTTTGGGCTCCTGAAGCCAACTCCAGTGTATATTTGGGCTCCTGCTGCTGCTGCTGCTGCCAACTTCTGCCAACTCCAGGGTGTGATTCATCCAATTTTTGGGCTCCTGAAGCCAACTCCAGTGTATATTTGGGCTCCTGCTGCTACTACTGCCAACTTCTGCCAACTCCAGGGTGTGATTCATCCAATTTTTGGGCTCCTGAGGCCAACTCCAGTGTATATTTGGGCTCCTGCTGCTGCTACTGCCAACTTCTGCCAACTCCAGGGTGTGATTCATCCAATTTTTGGGCTCCTGAGGCCAACTCCAGTGTATATTTGGGCTCCTGCTGCTACTACTGCCAACTTCTGCCAACTCCAGGGTGTGATTCATCCAATTTTTGGGCTCCTGAGGCCAACTCCAGTGTATATTTGGGCTCCTGCTGCTGCTGCTGCCAACTTCTGCCAACTCCAGGGTGTGATTCATCCAATTTTTGGGCTCCTGAAGCCAACTCCAGTGTATATTTGGGCTCCTGCTGCTGCTACTGCCAACTTCTGCCAACTCCAGGGTGTGATTCATCCAATTTTTGGGCTCCTGAAGCCAACTCCAGTGTATATTTGGGCTCCTGCTGCTGCTGCTGCTGCCAACTTCTGCCAACTCCAGGGTGTGATTCATCCAATTTTTGGGCTCCTGAAGCCAACTCCAGTGTATATTTGGGCTCCTGCTGCTGCTGCTGCTGCTGCCAACTTCTGCCAACTCCAGGGTGTGATTCATCCAATTTTTGGGCTCCTGAAGCCAACTCCAGTGTATATTTGGGCTCCTGCTGCTACTACTGCCAACTTCTGCCAACTCCAGGGTGTGATTCATCCAATTTTTGGGCTCCTGAGGCCAACTCCAGTGTATATTTGGGCTCCTGCTGCTGCTACTGCCAACTTCTGCCAACTCCAGGGTGTGATTCATCCAATTTTTGGGCTCCTGAGGCCAACTCCAGTGTATATTTGGGCTCCTGCTGCTACTACTGCCAACTTCTGCCAACTCCAGGGTGTGATTCATCCAATTTTTGGGCTCCTGAGGCCAACTCCAGTGTATATTTGGGCTCCTGCTGCTGCTGCTGCCAACTTCTGCCAACTCCAGGGTGTGATTCATCCAATTTTTGGGCTCCTGAAGCCAACTCCAGTGTATATTTGGGCTCCTACTGCTGCTACTGCCAACTTCTGCCAACTCCAGGGTGTGATTCATCCAATTTTTGGGCTCCTGAAGCCAACTCCAGTGTATATTTGGGCTCCTGCTGCTGCTGCTGCTGCCAACTTCTGCCATCTCCAGGGTGTGATTCATCCAATTTTTGGGCTCCTGAAGCCAACTCCAGTGTATATTTGGGCTCCTGCTGCTGCTGCTGCTGCCAACTTCTGCCAACTCCAGGGTGTGATTCATCCAATTTTTGGGCTCCTGAAGCCAACTCCAGTGTATATTTGGGCTCCTGCTGCTACTACTGCCAACTTCTGCCAACTCCAGGGTGTGATTCATCCAATTTTTGGGCTCCTGAGGCCAACTCCAGTGTATATTTGGGCTCCTGCTCCTGCTGCTGCCAACTTCTGCCAACTCCAGGGTGTGATTCATCCAATTTTTGGGCTCCTGAAGCCAACTCCAGTGTATATTTGGGCTCCTGCTGCTGCTGCTGCTGCCAACTTCTGCCAACTCCAGGGTGTGATTCATCCAATTATTGGGCTCCTGAAGCCAACTCCAGTGTATATTTGGGCTCCTGCTGCTACTACTGCCAACTTCTGCCAACTCCAGGGTGTGATTCATCCAATTTTTGGGCTCCTGAGGCCAACTCCAGTGTATATTTGGGCTCCTGCTGCTGCTGCTGCCAACTTCTGCCAACTCCAGGGTGTGATTCATCCAATTTTTGGGCTCCTGAAGCCAACTCCAGTGTATATTTGGGCTCCTGCTGCTGCTACTGTCAACTCCTGCCAACTCCAGGGTGTGATTCATCCAATTTTTGGGCTCCTGAAGCCAACTCCAGTGTATATTTGGGCTCCTGCTGCTGCTACTGCCAACTTCTGCCAACTCCAGGGTGTGATTCATCCAATTTTTGGGCTCCTGAAGCCAACTCCAGTGTATATTTGGGCTCCTGCTGCTGCTACTGCCAACTTCTGCCAACTCCAGGGTGTGATTCATCCAATTTTTGGGCTCCTGAAGCCAACTCCAGTGTATATTTGGGCTCCTGCTGCTACTACTGCCAACTTCTGCCAACTCCAGGGTGTGATTCATCCAATTTTTGGGCTCCTGAGGCCAACTCCAGTGTATATTTGGGCTCCTGCTGCTGCTACTGCCAACTTCTGCCAACTCCAGGGTGTGATTCATCCAATTTTTGGGCTCCTGAAGCCAACTCCAGTGTATATTTGGGCTCCTGCTGCTACTACTGCCAACTTCTGCCAACTCCAGGGTGTGATTCATCCAATTTTTGGGCTCCTGAGGCCAACTCCAGTGTATATTTGGGCTCCTGCTGCTGCTGCTGCCAACTTCTGCCAACTCCAGGGTGTGATTCATCCAATTTTTGGGCTCCTGAAGCCAACTCCAGTGTATATTTGGGCTCCTGCTGCTACTACTGTCAACTCCTGCCAACTCCAGGGTGTGATTCATCCAATTTTTGGGCTCCTGAGGCCAACTCCAGTGTATATTTGGGCTCCTGCTGCTGCTGCTGCCAACTTCTGCCAACTCCAGGGTGTGATTCATCCAATTTTTGGGCTCCTGAGGCCAACTCCAGTGTATATTTGGGCTCCTGCTCCTGCTGCTGCCAACTTCTGCCAACTCCAGGGTGTGATTCATCCAATTTTTGGGCTCCTGAGGCCAACTCCAGTGTATATTTGGGCTCCTGCTGCTGCTACTGCCAACTTCTGCCAACTCCAGGGTGTGATTCATCCAATTTTTGGGCTCCTGAAGCCAACTCCAGTGTATATTTGGGCTCCTGCTGCTACTACTGCCAACTTCTGCCAACTCCAGGGTGTGATTCATCCAATTTTTGGGCTCCTGAGGCCAACTCCAGTGTATATTTGGGCTCCTGCTGCTGCTGCTGCCAACTTCTGCCAACTCCAGGGTGTGATTCATCCAATTTTTGGGCTCCTGAAGCCAACTCCAGTGTATATTTGGGCTCCTGCTGCTACTACTGTCAACTCCTGCCAACTCCAGGGTGTGATTCATCCAATTTTTGGGCTCCTGAGGCCAACTCCAGTGTATATTTGGGCTCCTGCTGCTGCTGCTGCCAACTTCTGCCAACTCCAGGGTGTGATTCATCCAATTTTTGGGCTCCTGAGGCCAACTCCAGTGTATATTTGGGCTCCTGCTGCTGCTGCTGCCAACTTCTGCCAACTCCAGGGTGTGATTCATCCAATTTTTGGGCTCCTGAGGCCAACTCCAGTGTATATTTGGGCTCCTGCTCCTGCTGCTGCCAACTTCTGCCAACTCCAGGGTGTGATTCATCCAATTTTTGGGCTCCTGAAGCCAACTCCAGTGTATATTTGGGCTCCTGCTGCTGCTGCCAACTTCTGCCAACTCCAGGGTGTGATTCATCCAATTTTTGGGCTCCTGAGGCCAACTCCAGTGTATATTTGGGCTCCTTCTGCCCCTCATAGTGATGCCACTTCAACTCTCTGCAATTGTGCCGCTCTGCGATTCTATTAGCGATGCCTCTGATCTGCATGTGATATTTCTTCAAAGTATTATTTAACAAACCCAGCACGCATCCTGTGCGTGTTACAGCAAGGCTGAATGGTTTACAACCCTATTGAGGCTGTAGGAGGCTCAGAAATAGCCGTTTTTAATAGCGATTCGTCGCGAATTTATTCGGGTCGAAACGATTTTTGTCGGAAAATTCGGCGAATCAGTCGAATCGAATTTTTCAAAAGTTCGCTCATCTCTAGCAACAAGCATGCGGATCTTACAGAATGTGGAACCTTTATCTTGTAATTCAAGACCAATTTGGAAAAACACGTTCAACAAAATATTTCCATGACATTTTTTCCAATTCAGTAGAGACTCGAAATGAAGCATTAAACCACTTTTATTTCTGAAGGATTATTCCAGACTCTGATGCAAATTACAGACCCAAATTATACATCATTATTGTTAATAGGACCCAATTGTGGATAGTAATTGCTCTACCACCCGGAGATTAGAGCTTTAGAAGTACAGTGCTGATCTCCGACATACATCAACGCTGAGAAGATTTTCTCGATCAAGCCAAGATTTGTCGGCGTGTCAAATCAATGCGACATTTTTCTTTCTCATTTGGCTCCTGCGTAATAAAACGCTTTGCAGCATCACATATGGTAGAGCCTGACTGGTATATTTGTGTTGGATCTGGGCACACAATTTGGGTGTATTATGCTTCGTAATTACACAGCGGTTGCACGGAGAATAAGGCACGCTCTGGACGGGTGTTGGCTTCTGAGGAAAATGTGCTGCTTATTAATTGCTAGGTTTGAGCTGCAGGAAACAGGAATAACAAAGGGAATGTAGTTAATGATGATACAGAAATGTGAGAGTATAGTCCAGGCTCTGGGAGAGTAAATCAACATAAAAAAAAAAAAAATGAGAGATGCTGGGTTTGTTCAGCCATGTTTGTCTAAGGGGAAATTTCTTTTAACTGTAACTCACCAAGATGATGTGTTGAAGGTCTTGACATCTCATAGCAAATCCTCCACCATCACTCTTTAATATTGGTCTTGATTTAGTAAAAGAAGACATGCGAGTGATCCCCAGGATTGGTTATTATTAATAAAAACAGTATATGATTAACTGCCTGCTCTGCTCACCAGGGCCAATATTCCTTAGGGCTCAAGGACCAAAATAGCCAGACCTTGACAATGCGGTTGTCAACCCTTCAGCATCGGATAACCTTCAGTTATCTGCTGGGGGGGGGGGGGGGGGGTCCCAAAAAATAGACACCCTCTAGAGGAGCACCGCGCCAATTATTATGGGTACTATGGTGTGTGGTTAACTGGAAGGGGGCACGGCGCTCGTATCCTAGAGTCCTGAGCAGAGTTAAAGCCGAATGGGGGACAGAATAATAATCAAGCAACTTAAAACTTAAAATATATTAATTTTAGATGCTGGGAAATAGTTTTTAAGGGTTTGGGCTTTTCATTAAATGATGCTGAAGGTCTGGTTTAATATCTGGGGTAATAGAAATTACCCCAATAAAAAAATAAAGAGAAAAGATTAGTAAACAAAGTGGGGTGGGAGAAACAAAAAAATTGGGGGGGGGTATAGTGTTTATTTTTAAGTGTGATTATCATCAAATGGTGAGGGATCTGGGAGACTTTATTAGAAATGTACAACCCACAGTACCTGCTCACACTGGGGAGGTTGCTAATGCAGGGGCGTAGCTAGGTGGGCAGGGGGAGCACATGTCCGGGTGCAGCAGGTCAAGGGGCGCCAAAGGGGGCCTGAGCACAGGTGGGGGGGGGGGGGGGCATTTGGAATATTTGCCCCGGGTACCAGAAAGCCTAGCTACTCCTCTTCCGCCATCTTGCCTTAGAAGCATCACATACTGAGGAGAGCGGTGAAAAGCACAGGGGGGGTGGGGTTATACAGAGCAAAGCTGGGGTCAGGAAAAGGACAGAATGCAGAGCGGCATATTCATAAAACACTTTCTGTCTGCAAGTAGCCTGAGATCCATGGGCCGCCATCTTGTATGTTGAAAGGTTAAAAAATGGATTGACATAAATTAATAAACTCTTCCTCAGTTTAAAAGTTACTGAAGTATTAATTGGATACTCTAAAATCCTGTTATTCTACTTTCCCTATGCTGAAAGATGCTCCCCAGACATATTTTATTCACCAGGTCTCTTAGCTGATAAACCCTATAGAACCTGCTTCTGTTGACTAATTTTTCTCTGTCCCCAAAATGAATTCACTTCTGATTGAGGCTTTGAGACATGCATGGATGAGTCATCCTCTGCATCCACCACAGAAGGAATGCTTATTAGGATTTATAAAGAAATATCAAGCAGGCTGGATGAAAATTGCAGCCCCTGGCACTCAGCTCAAGGTAGAGCAGAAAGCAGGCTAATATACCCTTTTGCCTAGAACAGGGGGTCCCTACCAGTGGCACACAAGATCCTGATCCCTACCTTTCGTCTGATCCCTACCTTTCGTCTGATCCCTACCTTTTGTCTGATCCCTACATTTCTTCTCCACCCCCATCCTTTACACTGTAAGCCCACAAGGGCAGGGCTCGCCTTCCTATTGTCTCCTGTGCTCACAAAACTTGGTTTAAACCTTGTGGCATCTAGTTTTGTATTGTTCCCTGTACTATATATTTTACCTTGTCTGTAATCATACCTTGTAAAGTGCTAAGGAATATGATGAGCTATATAAATAAACAATAATAGCAATAATAATAATCAGGTTGTACTTGGCAAGGTTGCACAATAGACTGTACCCCATTGTGATATGCTGCTGTCTATACCTCACCCAAACCTGATGTGTTCCATAGATAGAAAATTGCCCCAAAATGTAGTGGAAACTATACATGCATTGTAATGTATTCTGCTCAACTTAAAGAGGAACACAATATCCTAAGCCAATCCTCCGCCTATCTGCGGCGTGCTCAGCCAATCAGCGTGCTCACTGTCACTTGACTCCGCTGACGGCTGCTGACGCCGGTGAAGGGGGTCGAGCGGTGCCGCCAGCCGCAACCCCCGCCCACCTTGCAGCCGTGGCGTGGCCGGGCCGCCCATTCAGGGCGCTAGAGGTTAGCGGGGATGCGCCTGGAGCACACAGACGTGGCAAGGGCTCCAGAAGAGGGTGAGTGTTTCCGGGGTTCATGGGGGTTTCACACAGGGGGCATCCCAATTCGGAATGCTCCAAGCACTGGAACTTGGGAGGCCTTGGAGTCTTTTACGGCCTCCGAAGTTCCTCTTTAAAAAAAGGAAGTTTATGTGGTCACCTTCCATCCCCATCCCAGTGCCCCAAAACAGCCTGTGTTTCTTTTTTTTACCTCAGCCTTTGCCTCAATGTCCATAAAAACACCAAGAAAAAACAGGTAGTAGGGTTATGATGAATGGCAGCCATATGCTAATTAATTCAGTTCCAACCTAATTGTTAATGGCATTTAGGTTGAAGTGCTCCCCATTGCTGAGCTGTGTGTACTCTAACTGTTTGCATCATCAATAGGGGTGGGGCTGCTCAGCCAGGGAGCAATATGGCCGACTGTACCCAGTTTGTGTTGTTATGAATAAGGACTGGACAAGGTCCGAAACGCGTTAGAGGCTACATTACCATTCAATTGTGCCAGGACAATTGTCTACACGGATTTTAAGATTCGCTTACTTTTTCATGCAGATGATTTTATTGGGATTCAATTAAATGTTGTGATTTCATTGCTGAAGGAACACTGATCATCTACTTCTCTTCTGTTTTGGGGCACTGGTCTGGGTATAGAAGGTGACAACCTATACTTCCCTCTTAGTATAGGTGTTGAAAATGGACAACACACATCCCACTATGTGTTGTGAACGCGCGTGCAGCGTGTTTCATATCCCCCACATTCCTTTGTCATTATGGGACAGCCAGAACCAAGCCTGCATTTCCCATATGGATGCACTGTAAAACTGAAAGCACTCATGGAGGGTTACAGCTTACCAATATCACTGTCGCTATATGGGCAGTGACCATCTTGGGATCTAAGACAACCTATCTGATACTAGCAAGTGGATTTTGATTTAATGATTCTTTCTTTTAAAAGGTTGACATTTTTAATTAGACTTTTTCTTTATATAAAATATAAACCATGACATTGAATGGCCTGACATTTGCACATTGTTATTGTATTTGCAGGGCTAATTCTGTAACTTGGAACCCACACAAAATGATGGGTGTCCCCCTGCAGTGCTCTGCGCTTTTGGTTCGAGAAGAGGTGAGTCGCTAAAATATGTACAATGTATGATTTTATTATTACATTAAAAAAAGCCTAAAGCGGATCAAAACCCACTGAACTTGTGAAATACATTCGGTCAAAGCCCCTGACGCTACTCCCTTATTAGGGTATAAAATTTGATATAGATATTTTCGCTCTTCTAGTCGTCCTGATACAGTTTTTTTTGCCGTTTTTCTCTGGAAGATAGCAGGCGATCAGCCATTGCATATGTGTGGTAATGACATAATTGCCACACACAACAGTGGCAATGAATGGAGGAGGCGGAGCTTTACAGCTAAAACAGGCGCCATTATCTGGGATTAGAGTAAAGCTGGGGCAGTGAAAATTGGGAAAAGTTGCTCTTCATAGGGGGAGCAATTCAGGGGATGCTAGTAAAAAATGTGTATTTTGGTTCTCTTTAAAGTGGACCAAAACCCAGCGTGATCGGCCCGGGAATCTATAAGATTCCTGGGCCAATCGATTCCCTCCCCCTGGGGCATCCAAAACCGGGATGCCCCACTGTGTGAACCCCCCCAGGTTGCCCCATACACTTACCTTGCGAGCCGCAGCTGCATCCCCGCTATCCCTCTAGCATGACACGCTCCCGCAAAGGACCAAAACCCAGGATAGTCTAAATCCTGGGTTTTGGTCCGCTTTAAAATTTGAGTCAAGTGCAATCAGGCTTGCGCACTGCTGATCACCAAGGCAACAGGGACTGGCGTATCATTTCTGGGGCCCCATGCAAAGTTCTATCTGGGGGCCCTAATCAAAGTCAAATTTTGTATAGCGAAATACGAAATTATCGCACCTTGTCAGGCATGTAGCTGCGGCCTGCTCATGTGCTGTGGGATCACAAGAGAACCAAGAAGGTTTCGCACAGAGGAGTATCCTGCCATTTTCCATGGTATGCATGGTGGTTAAAGTAGACCAAAACCCAGGATTTTGACTATCCTGAGTTTTGGTCCTTTCCCTCTGGGCACCCCGATTTGTGGTGCCCCGCTGTGTGAAACCCCCAGATCGCGGAAGCCAACTCACTTCTTCCTGGTCCTACAGCGCATGCACAGCTGATTGGAAAGCTCGTCCAATCAGCAAACTCGGATCCGCTGATGTCACGTTATCTAAGGCTTCGTCTAAGGCCAGTGGCTTTGAGCACGCTGGCGGCCGCATCCCCCGCTACTCTCTAACAGGGACAGCCATCCCCACTGCCAATTTTGGATGCCCCGGGGGGGGGGGGGGGGGAATCGATCGGCCTGGGAATCTTATAGATTAGATGATTATAGGATCACTTTAAAGGAAAACAGCTATACTCCCTTTTAGTCCAGCGCAGCTCCACCGCCCAAACCCGATGTTGTTAAACTTACTGAGAGCAGAGAATTAACCCCCCCCCCCCCCTCCGTCAGTCGTCTTGGGTCCAAGATGGTGATTTGCCTGGACAATCCCAGAAAGAAATATTATGTCATCACCTTCTCCCCCAGCCCATTGCCCTAAAACAGCCTGTGTTTCTTTTTTTTTTTTACTAAAGCCTTTGCCCAATATGCATTACAATGGGAACCGGATGTGGTCAGCCACATTTCTCCCTGGCTCTGCCCCCCCTGGTGCTTTCCAGCGATGATACATTCAGTTACAGTACACACAGGTCAGCATTGAGGGTCAGCCTTATCAGAAATACAGTAACTGCTCTTTGTGACAGTTTAGCTTTTAAATCGGACCAACACCTGTTTTTTCTTTAACAGGTGTTTGTCCCACAGACAGCGCATAAAAAAACAGCTGGGGGGATCCAGAATGCTGGAGCCCCCCCCCCCCCCCCTTTGCACATGACACCCCCCAGAATGGCCGATATGATAACCTCTACTTCGAGCCTGCGCCGAGAAAGGTGTCCAACGATAGGCCACTGGGCGGTCACGTGGGCGATAATCTTATCCACGTGCGCACTGGAGGCCAATTGCAGGACTCCTTTCCCGGCGTAGGCTCGAGGTGAAGGTAAGCATATCTGCCACTCTGGGGGGGTTATGTGCTGGGGCTGCTTGTTTTTATGCGCTGTCTGCGGGACCAAACCCAAGAAAACGGGCGTTGGTCCAGTTTAACTGAATAAATTAGCATATGGCATGCCATTCAACATCATACTGCTTACGTTTCATGTTTTTAAGGCTTTAGTGAAACAAAGAAACACAGGCTGTTTTGGGGCACTACGATGGGGGTAAAGATGATGATTTATGCTCCCCCTTTGTACTCCACAGCTGGTTCCATTCTTCTCTGGTTAGATAAAACTTATATAGTCCCAAAATCAAGGCCTCAGCCATACAGGCCTGTCCCTGTTCCCCAGGATATAAGGTTGCCAACACCTCAGTCAATGGTCCAAGCATGGTCTTAACACACCCCCTGGTGTGGTTATTTGTTGGTCAGATTGTGGCTGTGCAGAGTGTGCAGCAGAAACGCTGCTGAAACTCACCTGAGCCCTAATCCTCTTATGTCAGTGGCAGCGGAGTGCGGCGTTTCAACCTATCCCTATCCGGGGCTACAGAAAAATGGCCGTCGGCTCCCAAAAGTGAGGACACTTCTTGTGCCAGCTCTGGACGTTGACGGGCATCTTTTTTTGTAGCCCTGGCTGGGGCCACTGGATGAATTCACTGCTGCTGCTCCACTGCCACTGACAGAAGAGGATCGGGGAACAGGTAAGTTACAGCAGCTGTCTGCTGCTGCAACCCTAGGTAAAATGGGTGGATGGGCTGCTCAGCTTTTCCATGTTCGGGACAGCCCCCAAACTCAGACACGGACTTCTGGCCGAACACGCAAATTTCGGTACGAAACCAAACTTTGCGATGTGGGTTCGCCCATCTCTAGCAAGCATTAATAAATAAACCTGCATATTGCATGATCCTAGTTTTGTGCATCATTCACACCATCTTGTAGGCATGCAGGTAGTTGTAGTTTCTTGACATTAGAAGCATACCTCTCAAGTGTCCCTGATTTGGAGGGACTGTCCCTCTGTCCCTTGTTGTTCTCATTTGTCCCTCTTTGAGGTTTATCATGCAGATCTGCTGTAATAAATGATTCATTTGCCTATTTCAAGTGTTTATAATGTTGTAACTGTTAAACCCTATCTCCTATCCATCCCTCAATGAAGGCCGTGGCCTAATTTAACAACTGTCCCTCTTTCCCACCCTGAAAAGTTGGAAGGTATGCAGAAGGCCTTTGAGCTGCATGTACCAAATGTTGTCAGTAGAGTAAAAAAAAGAATCTGAAGATGCGAGTCCTTGTAATACTGTGCTGGAAACTGCAGTGATGGAGAGTTGTTTTTACCTAAGAGCTGCAATTATATTTCTGACTACTTTAAAAGAAACATCAGCGGTAATGGATCAATTTCCTGATCCTTAGGCACTCTTCTGCAATTCCCTGAAATTTCAGATGAACTAATTGTATCCCTCGTTATCATTTTGTCTGCAGTGGCTATGACATACTGGCTCGCATAATAGTGACTGCTTATATATTCTTTTATCAAAGGGTTATAGCCAAAGCCTTTTTGTGTTTAATTATACATAGAACAACCACCTCTGTAAAAGCAGGGCCAGCGTATACTTTACATTTAATTTATATTGTATTTATCTTTTTCTCAAATTTAAGCCCAGCTGTAGACTACAAATGTACTTAAAATTAGAGATGGACGTGTCACGGCGCACTTACTTGCGGCCGGGACCCGCAGCGTCCTCGGACAGCTTGGGCTCGGGTTGCTGGCCGGGTCTCCTTCCGCCCGGCAGCCACATCCGCGCCAGACGCCGGCTCAAGCTGCACCGAGCACCCGTCTCCTCTTCTTGCCGCTTCCACTTCTCCTCTGCACTTGCTCGCGCATGAGCACGGCTGTCTTATGCCCTCCGGCGACCGCCGGAGGTTAGTTTAAAGGGCCAATGAGCCCAAAGGTTGTTTTGGGCGAAACGCCCCAAAGGTTTGAACTGGGCAATCAGCCCAAATGTTATTAAATTGACCATTAGATCCATTCCTTCCTGTCCAATCCCCTGCATTCATGCTCTATAAAAGGATTCTCGGCCATAATGTCATTTCCCGTGATAGCGTTTAACTAGGTGCAATAATCCTGTGACTCCTGTTTTGATTATCCGTTACTGACCTTGTTAGCCTGACTGTTGCTTGACCGCCGCCTGAACGATCTCTGCCTGAATTACCACTACGTACCTGTCACATCCCTGGTGCCGCGAAGATCTCTGCTTTTTTGGTTTGACCCTTGGCTTGACCGTTGACCTTTGCTGTGTTTTTCCATTGGAGCTGCTATTATAAGAAGCATTATTTGTGCATACCTCGGCTTACCCGATTATGCCCAATCTTACCTTCGGTTCATCGGTCTTCACGCCTGTGAGTTTACATCCTTTGAGCTAACAGGTCCTGGGGGCAACCAAGTCCGGTGAGGCATTTAAAGCGTCCGGGCAAATGGGGGCTTGGCTAAAGGTGAAGCTAGCTGTGGAGATTGGGGGTTGTGGACTCACTAAAAAGGCGGGTGTCCCCGGGGTTTGACAAGGCGAATCAGAAGCACAAAGTTGGGGTTCGTAACGAACTTTGCGAGTTTGGTTTCCCAAACCGGAACACGGACCAGCCGGGGCTACAAAAAGGTGGCCGCTGGCTCCCATGATTGAGGAGACTTCTAGTGCCAGCACTGCCAGCTGGCACTAGACATGTCCTCATTCATGGGAGCAGGTGACCATCTTTCTGTAGCCACGGCTGGGGCCAAAATCAAACACTGATGCTGGGTCGCCCCTGCCTCTGAGAGGAAGAGGATTGCAGGCTAACGTGAGATACAGCAGCACACTTAACTGCTGCACATCTTTCTGCATCCCCAGCCATAGCCAACTTGACAGGGAAAGATCACCAGCACACTTAACTGCTGCACATCTTTCTGTATCCCCAGCCATAGCCAACTTGACAGGGAAAGATCACCAGCTCAGGTAAGTGTACAGAGGCTTCCTGCTGCACTTTGCATTTGTTTAAAGTGCCCCCGCAATTTTGCTTGTTTTAGATTCCCGTTTCTTCCTCTGGCGGCCCCTTGACAGGCCGACACCCTCCGCTCGGGTGTACAGGATAGGGAGAGAAAGGTCTTCATGTGATAGTAGTAGTAGGATAACAAACCTGGCAAACTCCACTGAACTCCCTGCTAGAGATTTTTGCAGTGAGATTTTGCAGTGTAATTCTATACACAAACATTGGCCAAAAATGACATAATGTGTTATATGTAACAATAAAATTTCATGTACCTTCTCATTCATGCAGGGATTAATGCAGAATTGCAATCAGATGCATGCGTCCTACCTTTTCCAGCAAGACAAACAATACGACCTCTCCTATGACACTGGAGACAAGGCCTTGCAGTGCGGACGCCATGTCGACATTTTCAAATTGTGGTTAATGTGGAGAGCAAAGGTAACTTTTGGTATTTTTATTGAAGCTATATTCACCTTTAAAAGAACAAAATCTACTGACCGGATCTGGAGTCTAAAAAACCTCAGGGCTGTCTTCTAGCCTTCCCCCAGGGCACCTGAAATCAGGGTGCCCCACTTTGTAAAACCCCCTGGTTGCACTGAAAACCTCACCACATTATAGTGGCTCCTACGGCATGGTTCCTGCCTGCAGCCCCATCACCGGCTTTGATTTATCTAAGGCATGTTCTCACGCTGTGGACAGCATGCGAGTCATGCCATCTGGCATTTTATAGGTCAGCCAAAATGCTGGGTGGCCGTTGCCCGGGTGGGTGGAGGGGTGGATGCAGGGGGGCAAGCAGAGGGTTCCACCAGGTGCAAATGGGCACCACTATATTACCACAGCTCCACTGCATTTGAGGTATATTAGCTGCACCACAGGGACTAAGGTAAAAACCTCTCCCGCTGCATTGGCATAGTAAAGCCTTTGGTGATTCGGCCAAATGCTAAGTTGCCAACTACGCAGACATGAAACACTCAAGTTCCACAAGGTCAGCCAAAGGTCTGAGATTGCTATTAAAGCGGACCAACAGTCCAAAATGACTTGAACCAGACGAACACAACAAACAGTTCTCATATGCATCCCACCCAGGGCAACTTAGATTGCTGCACATAAAAATCAATTTACCTTTTTCTGACTCCTTTCTGTAAATTTTAGAAACAAAATGGTGGCTCCTGCATTTGCAGGCCACCTGCAAATTGGAAGTGCTGCTGGGCTTCCTGTTACTGTGCATTTTCAGTTATGTCAATTGAATCCAGGCAGCAGGATGGCTCAGATGCTGGGAGAGGAAGCTCCAAAATGCCCACTACACTTCTTTTTCAACTTCTAACTGTTCCTTTACAACTTCCAACTGTGCCAGGCTGTTGGTCTGGTTTAAATGTTGCTGATTAGTGTGAGCCACACCTGGGCAGGATGATGCACCATTGATACCATCATGTGTTGGGTATGTGTGATGTGATGGGCCTCTGCAGGTCTTTACAGTATAGTGGCAAGGCACACCAACTTCCCAAAGGCAAGAATGAGCACATTTCACATAGTGGATACAATCCACCGAGACAGACATATCTAAACCTTATGGTCTTTTTTTGTTAATGCCTTTTTTTTAACCTATACTTACTTTGAAATGGTAAATAAATGACCTCTCATTTCTCTATTCAGGGGTCAACCGGCTTTGAGGCTCAGATTGATAAATGTTTGGACCTTGCAGAATACCTTTACAATAAAATAAAGAATCGAGAAGGATATGAAATGGTTATTGATGGGAAGGTATGTTCTATTAATATTTCTCATATATTAAACATAAAAGTACAGTTACAAACGTACCTATCACCTTACCAACACTTTGTGATAGATTTTGCTACCCTTATCATGCCACCCATGGGAGAAGGAATGTGGATACCTACAGGCCGGGGGGAAGGGCAATTCACCTTTTCCCAATCACGATTCAGTGTCAGGGTCTCCAGGGACTGTCACAGATGACAGCTGAGTATGGGGTAACCCAGGTTTAAAGGGATTGATTGCAGTTTACTCCTACTTCAAAACGCCAAAATGACCCATTCCAGAGAACAAGACCCATGGCGGGCTAATGCCCACAGTTTTCCTTTGTTGTTGCACCCCTGACCTTCATCACAGTGCAGTGAACATGTGGCTTCATCCACTGACAGGCCCTGCCTAGGTGCGCCCCCTCTGTAGGAGGCTTCAGTGGCACGTCTAGATGAAAGATCTGGTGTAGTTGTTTCTCATAGGTCGGACAGATTGCTGCAAAGCTCATCTTTAGTGGTTTGATTTCTGTGAGTTTGATCAGATGCTTTGATTGTGCACTGTACTAACATCTAATAAAAAATCTAATAAAATCTCCATAAAAATCTAATTAAAGAAGCTTCAAGCAGTCTAGAAACAAAGCTTGGTACAGGGTATATGAACTGAATGGGGAAAGCTGTGTAGTTCCCTTCTGCAGAATGAAGGCACATGTTCTCATTCTATTGAACAGCTCTGAACTGTATTGAAAGGAGCTTTTGACCTCACAAAAAAGGAGAAAGAATGCTAAATAACTGTTTAAAGCAGAAACAAACATTACTAACATTAAAGGCATGTGAGCAGGTCAGCGGTAAACATTATTAAACAAAGTGAAATGTGAGACAGATATTAATACATACTTTACTAGTCCAAAAGAAAAGGCTGATGATTTTGACTTTAGGTTTAATTTTAACTTTTATTGATGATGGTTATTAACAGTAGATATTAAAATCTATATACATGACAAAACATACTAGAAATTAGAAAGTAGAACTACTACTACTATTGGTGAGGTCATCATTCAGTCTTCAGGAGAGAGCTCGACAGGCCCTCTCTCCCTGCTTTCCCGATGAGCGCCGCCATCTTCATGACTAGCCCCACCCCTTTGGGGACGGGGTGGATGATGTCACCCCCACGGGCGTCATCTCGTCTCCCAGCGGTTCAGCTGTCAGCCAGAGGAGGACGGGGGCAGGAGATCCTCTGATCTCCTGCCTTCCCCCTCCTCTGGCCAGCGATCACTGCATCTGTCATCGGATCGGCGAGGGACACAGGAGCTGACAGTTGAAGGTGAGTAAAGACATTTTTTTTTTTTTTTTAATAAAGACATTTTCTCTATGTGTGGTGTTTTTTTTTTTTACTGTTAACCCTATGTGAACTGGTAAGGAATCTATGTAACCCCCTATACCATTTCACAGGGCTCTGGGTCTGGCAAGTCACCTGCGGCCAGCGAGTGACTTGCCATTAACCCCGAGCCCCCCATTACCTGCCTCCCCAAAGGCCAAGGGGGGGGGGCAGAAGAGCACGTGGCCATTAGGCTATGCTGGCTTGTAGCCTGCAGGGCCGGGGCCACCACAGCTGGCCCCTGCTCCCTGTTTTACAAGCCCCTATAGCTGGTCCCAGGCTGGTTATGATGGGAAGGGGGACCCTATGTCATTTTTTTAAACAAACAATAAAATGTAATTTAAAAATATCACAATATATCGTCTTTGAGACAGAATCGGGATATATCGTATTGTCATACGTGTATCGCGATACGTATCGCCAGATTCTTGCCAATTCACACCCCTAATAACCATGCATTCTGTTATTCTTCAACAGCCTCAGCATACAAATGTTTGCTTCTGGTACATTCCACCCAGCCTGAGACACATGGAGGACAACGAAGAGAGAATGGAAAGACTTGTTAAGGTAAGGTAGTGCCTGCCCTTGTGAGCTTATAGTTTAAAGGGTAAGGGTGGAGACGAGAAGTTGGGTCACAAGTACTAAGCAAGGTGGTACGGTACTTAGGGTAAATACTTGATATTTAGTGGTGTCAGTTGTGAGGATGGGATTGATGATGAAAGGAGGTGGCTAGTGACTGACTATGATGTGTAAATGAGAGGGTCATTGACAGATGAGACAATCTTTAGAGAGTGTTTCCCATCCCATGATGCGATGCAGACATCACATTGCGCTATAAGCTGAATTCTGAATTCCAATAAAAGGCTTATGGCTGCTTTAGAAAGTATCACAGCTGATTACAATATAAGTACAATTAAGATACAATTTTTGCTATTTGGTTTATATAATGTAACACAATAGGCCCTTCATCAGGGAGCTGGCAGGCTTTTCAAACTGACAAATTTGTGTTTGTTACACAGCAGGAGGGAGAAATAGCCCATCCCAAGGGTTTAACCTCCCATCTCAATATATGGCTCTCTGAGCTTTGTCACCTCTGTATATTGGAGAGAGTAGCACAAGTGGATGGTGGGAAAAAGCTGGCGTTTGTCCATGTTCAGTTTGAGGCAGCGAGGTGACATAAATGAAGAGATAGCAGTGAGACAGAATGGAACTAGAAGGAAATAGAAATAGAAGGAAAGAGAGGCCTGGGCCTGAGATGTATATTTGACTTTAGACTTTACTTTATTCCACCAAGTAAGTACAGGATACATACAAGGAATGCTTTTTGGCAAGGAGATACACCAGGAGAGCTATTAACAATAAGTTAATTTAGGTTTAGTGCAGTTTTAGATAAGTAGAACATGTTGTAGAGTTCAAGACTGTCACAACCAATCTGGATGAAAAAAAAATTGTTTTAACAGCAAATGAGTGTCATCTCCATAGAAATGGTGTTGAAAACCAAATGAGTTGGCTAGACTCAGGAAAGCCAAGTCACCCTGTTTTACAGGGAGTAACCTGAATTTGACCCCCTCTCACACGGTCACCCTGTGAAACTATGAAATCACCCTGCAAAACATGAAATTTCACTAGTCCTCCCTGCTGTTTGGCAGACTGCCATATTCAACCCATGAGCCATTAGCTAGCAGATGCCACTAAATGATTAGCTGGCCATCCAGCCCCTCTCTATTGGCTGCCCGTGGCTTCTTCTAAGTGTCTGGTTGGCTAGACTTGTCCTTAGGCTTGTCAGCCTTAGAGCTGGAGGAACAGTGCGGTGACTGCTGCAAGGAATCGGTTAAGGGGTATCACTTCTTTCCTGCTGTTGCATCCGTCTTGTGACCCTCTGTCAGCACAAGCGTAGGGGGAGTTTGCTCCAGTATTATAGCTGACTGAATCCTGCTGGGGTGAAGAGACAGCATGGCTGAGGTGTGAGGAATTTAGGCTTTAAACCCCCTTATCTCACCTTGTTCTTTTGTAAGCACAGCAAAAGTATTTCAATTTCAGTTACTGTAATAGAGTACGGCCAGAATTACTATGTAAGCATTATGTATTTGACCCCTCTATATATGTGCAAATTGTCATGGTGGTGATAAACATCTGTCCCTCAAAAGCCTGTAAATAAGCAACACCCCTAAAGCACACCCTGCCTCACCTATCACCCTGCAAACTGGTCTCCAAGGCTGGAATCTTTGTAGACCATAGGTGTACATTGAGAAGAGTAGGGATCCAAGGAAAGAACCTTGTGGTACAACAGAGGGAGGAAAGAGGAAACTGTATTGGAAAGTGTTATGAAGGTGCAAGATCTTGAATTCCTAGTGTGGCAAGAATTTGGAGTAGGAAAGAAATGTCCAGCAGTTCTGAAGGCAGAGGATAGTCAAGAAGAAAGATGATGGAGTAGATTTGGTGATTAGTGTTGCATGTTTAAATAGTTTACAGTAGGTGGCTGTTGATATACTTCAGTGAATGGGAGGAGCCATGCAAATCATATGTCTCACTGCTGTCTTAAAAACTCAGAAAGACACTGAGCATGCAGTGCGTGGGTATAGCTTTTAGTGTTTACACATCCATCTACTCCTACTTAAAGTGGCCCCACACCCATTTTCTACTTAATGGGTGTGGGGCCACATTGTGTCTCAGGAGGACATCCAGATTGTTAGAACCCCCAGCAATAGGGAGCAACCTCCTGCAATCCTTACTTGAACCTTGATCAACCTCTGAAAAGCAGCCCCACGATTGGTCAAGCCCATACCATCAAGCCCATACCACCGCAGGTTGACAAACGCAGGACCGCATTTTGCCGGCTGACTGAGGTTCAAGTAAGGATTGCAGGGGGGCAATGCTTAGAGGGAGGCTCCAGCAATCTAGCAATCGAGCCTGTCACAATGAGGCCTTGCACCCATTATGTAGAAAATGGGTGTAGGACCTTAAAGAGAACGAACCACACAAAACAAATACCGCACTAGGATCAAATATAAAAACTGTAAATGAAACATATAAAACCTAGTTCCCAGGTATATAATATACATACATTTCAAAACAGCATGGAGCAAATATTTAAAATGCCTCCCTTTAAAAGTCTCTCCTAAAATGGTGGACATCCACCGTTCAAAATTCTTTGTGACAAACAACAATAGCTGGCTGATAAAACTCATATCCTGTCACCAGCACTGAGTTCACTGGCCACTCACCAAATGCAAATGAATGAATCGCATATATATTCTCATTCCATAACCTCTCATGACTTCTCATGTTCAATAGATCTCGGTCTGATCACATTTTCCAGATTAGATCTCACAGCGCCACTCCGGTGTCTTGCTAGAGAGACTTATTAAGAGGAACACTTCAAATATTTGCTCTGTGCTTTACTGTATTATTGATTATGTATCACCAAAATATATCCTTCCTCCTCCTGTCCTAGCTTGTGGGAGCTATAGACTATTTATATTAAACATGGGGGGGCAGACAATATGACGATTCTGCTTGCCAAAGACTTCTAGGCAACATTTAAGCAAACTTATTTTGGAAAGCCTTCCCTAGCTGACCTGGGGCAGAGATTGGTAGTACCGAGTATTAGACCTGTGAAACATTCCCAAGGTGCCAGCATTTAGCATTGTCTTGACATTTTCATGCTCACTTCCATATTTTTAGGTTGCCCCTGTGATCAAAGCGAGAATGATGGAATACGGAACCACCATGGTCAGTTACCAGCCACTGGGAGACAAAGTCAATTTCTTCCGTATGGTCATCTCAAACCCAGCTGCAACTTACCAAGACATCGATTTCCTTATTGATGAAATTGAACGCCTTGGCCAGGATTTATAGAGAGATACTTATGGCTGTTCAGAGGTCTTAGGTACATAATAGAATTGTTAGAGCTGTGTGAATGTATTATCGTAATGCGTTACAGAGTAATACTATATTGTGCTGTAAAATTTGAGTATCTGTCTTAGTAATAGCTGCTCCATAGTTTTGCTTTTTACAATGGTCGCTTCATTGGCCAGACTGCTGCAGCCCTGCATCCAGAGGAAATTGTACAGGGTGTACTTAATTGTGTGTGCTCCATTTTTAATTTATTGATTATTAATATATCACAAATAATCCATTTTAATGTTAAAAATAATTTTTCTAGGGTATATACACAAAGTATATTAGAATTCAGCAAATGTGCTACCTTTCGTAGTGAATACAATTTCTAATTCACTTATATTTTGAAAAGGTCTTTCCAAGAGTATATAAATATATATACATACTAAAGACATCCTATTTTATAAAGTATACATTTTATTTTGTATGGCTTATAAAAGGAGACTGGTCTACTATGAATATAGTTATATTACACCAATAGGCTGAAAAAATGAGTTTTATTATGAAGAATGCAGAAAATATGTTCCTTACTTGTCATGCGAATAATACATTTATATCGTTGTTTTGAGTTATACTGTTCATGTTCAGTAAGTGATGTTTAGTTTACAGTTATCAACCTCTAGGGTAGGCCTAGCCTATAATACCAGCAATGAAATAGGAGATGCAACCTGCATCGTAAATTTAACAAAACTCAAGTTTGGTATCATTTGTTGTTGATTCGATATTTATTCAAGTAGTTTAATTCAGTAATTAGTGAGGGTTATGCTATCTATTGTGTGAAGTTAGATTAACTTTGGGTTCACTTTTGGGTGTAAACTGAAACTTTCATTTGAGTTTCTTCTAATTTTTCTCAAGAAAATAACCTGCGTCTATGATGTGCCATTTTTACAGGTGAGTTGCATCATTTTTCCAATAGGTAAGGATATGTATTTTTAGGCTTGGAAACTGCAGCATGCAGAATTAAAATGGCAAATTCTTTAGCATACCCCATAGGGACCTGTAGTTTCCAGACTTTCAAGAAATAATCCTGGACCTCATTTTTATTGCGCATTGCGTGTTAAAGTAAAAAACTTAACCGAGATGTATGTTTAGTTCGAACCCAGAAGTACGCCCAACGTACCTACTTCAGAAAATAAATATCATGACCCCCAAGTAAGATATAAAACTGTTACTTCATTTACAAATATATATTTTTATAGAAACCACGTTTTCTGCTAAAAGCACAATCATAAACCTTGGTGCTCTTATGGCTTGGAGGTCTTGCCAGCAGCCTGACACAGAAACCTATTAAATACTGGCAGCCAACAGGCTATTATAAGGATTGTAGGGGCCCTTGTTTGCCAACATTTAAAGTTATTGCACACATTGAGGTTTTTCAAATAGTTTGGAGAAGCTTATCTCTCTTTGGGAATGGCTCTTGAATTACTTGCAAACATACAGAGAGTTTTTCTTAATCAACATCTTAGAAAGTGCAAAATATAATTAAATTTAAAAAATCTGCACCTGAGTAGTTGGGCTGATTGTTTCTAATGTGGTCAGAATTGTATTTTTACATACGTATTTGTATATACCAGCACCCTATAGGGTTTTTCAGTAAACTTTGACATCCAAAAAATGGCTTCCTGAAAATGAGCAAAGCCTCTGCAAATCTTGCAGATTACCCACTAAACAGATATATCCTTCATTTATAAACCCTATTCTTGCATTGAGCTGGTCCCTCAGACCCGATACCCAAATGCTCCTCTTTTTGGTCAACAAAGTACACAGCCTGGCCAAAGAAAAAGGTCACCACCTGGATTCAACTAAGCCTCGCATTCGATAATTACTACAAGGGTGATTATTTTATGTGCCAAAGAATGAGAATGAGGTCAGCTAACTAACTGAATATACTGATTGACCAGGTTATTCCAACAATGGAATGGTTCAAGAAGCATGAGGCATCTTTGTCACGCATTGATTTTTTTTTTATATCGCTAAAATCGCTTTAAATCCGAAAGCGAGGCTCCCCACCAGGAGATTACAGGGAGCATCGCTCCCCGAACTAAACCTTCTTTATAAGTATTAAAAAGGTCATTGGTGAAGTCAGATGCTAATGAGGACAGGTAGGTAGATTTGTTTGAAAAGTTGCATTAGGTCAGTAGGAACACTGATGCACCATATTACAGCACTTAAGGAGAGTGTCGTAAATAGATCATGTAAGCTGGATTGGAAATCAGTCAATATATATATAGCAGTTTAAAACTTCTAATAGATAATCAGCAACAATGTACAATATTGCAGTTACAGTATTCCTTACAAGAATGTTCATCCTAAGATTTCTAATTTTCAGGCTATTTTAGCACATCCCTAACATTTAGGGACACCTGAAAGGGAAAAGATACATCTGCAAAATATTAGAAAACATACCGTATTCTTGACCTCCAGCTATTTATACCCCTTACCCCTATTGTCAACCCTCCTCCCCAGCGCTAAAGGGACAGTCCAGACAAAATACCCATTTTCAGCCCCCCCCCCCCCGCACGAATGGGCACCCAAGAGATAGCAAAAGCAAAAGATGGCGACAGACAGCACTGGAATGGCCCAACGATCAGTGCTGGATTGTGGACCAGGTAAGTTTTTTTTTTTTTTTATGTAACTGTAAACAATTATACTCCTGAATGGCTCGTCCAAAATATGTAAACAATTTAATCTTCTAAACAAAGTAATAAACAAAATAATAAAGTAATAATTAAAAATAATATTATATATATAATGATAACGCAATGGATACACGCAAAATACTGTGGGATCTTTAGACATCCGGTAAACGAAGGACGCTGAGACAAATGGTAAATAAAAAGATATATTGTTGTTAAAATAACACAAGATGCAATCCAATCCTACAAAACAACAAGATACCACTTGCTATGATCAGAGTTTTATGACCGACATACACATATACATTGATTAAGGCAAGCTTAGGAGCATTACCTGACCAGCAACTCATACAATGATCCTCCTGACAGTAGAACCCATAAGCGGTCCTGCAAGCTGGCAGCCTTTTGCCTCCTTTCTCCGCTCTCTCGGGCCCTCTCTGGCTCACCTTTCTCCCTGAGTTATATCCCAATATCCCTTTGATGTCCAGACTTGTCTTCCCAGTCTGGCTACCCTGAAACCTGTCCCAACCTGATTTGCTCGACTCTAGGTGGGTAAGTATCAAAATTTTCTAGCAACTGCCCTCCCAAACTTGATCTGAAAACCTGTTTTAATTTGGATAGGGGAACTGAATGTTGGCTGACCAGCCGGAATGAACTGACCTATGTATGACTGGTCAAATGCAACTGATTATACATACAGAAATAGGTTAAAACATTACACAATAATTTAACAATTTTAAATTTTCCATAAAGGCCCATTGTTTACATAACCTGTGAAAAAACAAAAAGATACTCACTGGATTACCATCGATCCCCTGCTGCTTGACCTGTCACTTAAAGCCGCAGCTCTACCTGGAAGCTGGAACCAGAGCGCTCCGTAATCTGCTCTAGTCTAAATCAAGGCTAGAGTGCGATGAGAGACAAGCTGTTTTTTTGTCTTACATCCCAAATTAGGATAAATCCCCCCAACTGCTCCCCAACCCTCATATTTAAACCAAAAATCTTCAGTTTGTCCATTTTAAAAGGTTAAAGTGGACCAAAACCCAGGATTTTGACTATCCTGGATTTTGGTCCTTTCCCCCGGGTCACCCCAATCGGGGATGCCCCGCTGTCTGAAACTCCCCAGATGGCCCAATGCAACGCACCTCCTCCTGGTTCTACGGCGCATGTGATGCCGCTTATCCGAGCAGCACGCTCGGAGCCGCTGATGCCTAGTCTAAGCCTTTGTCTGAGTCCTCCGAGCGCGCATCCCCTGCTTCCCTCTAACAGGGTGTATGCCCACGCCAGCCATTCACAAATGCTTGGTGCTGGTACATGCCCTGCTAGAGGTATAGTGGGGATGCGGCTATGGCCGCAGCTTGCGCATGCGCCGTTGGACCGGGAAGCGATGTAAGAGAATGGGGCAACCTGGGGGGTTTCACACAGCGGGGCATCCTGATTTTGGATGCCCCGGGGGGGAGGAAATCGATCGATTGCGCTGGGTTTGGGTTCACTTTAAAGCCAGTCTGACACAGCTTCCTCCCTCTTTGTCAGAGGTGTAATAAATCAGTGCACATGCTAATTAATGAAGGTTCCCGAAAAGGGACCACATTTTAAATAGGCATTTCAGCATTTTAAGGTAACCCTAAAGTCAAATTAGGGCATCGCCCACCCATCAGATATCCTAAATTGGACCAGTATAAATGCCCCAGGAAATTCCCATAATCGTTAGATAAATCTCACCCACTCCTCACCCACCCATGAGGTTCCCACTTTTCATTATAGTGGGTATAGTGGGGGAGGGGTGGCTTGCAAAGTGCAAGCTTTAGTGGTTAAATATGGGTTTAGCATTCCAGTGTAACTTGTATGCAGCATCCTTTGTAAAGTCCTCTTCTGGTCTAGCATGTAAGGGGTATGTTTATGAGGTGGGGTGGTACCATCTTGAAATTTACAACCTAAGGCCAGCTCTGCCCATATTGTATTATATGCATATTAGGCAGCAATATACTGCGCACAACTTGCATAACACTGCATTACATTGTGACATCGAACATTGAGAATGGTGGCATTACACTTTCAATATCTGGGCTTATCTGAGCCCACTTTTAAATGTGCACTTTTTCTATGGGCTTCCTTTTTGGCCATGCGGCATGCACTTCGAATACTACTTGAGCTATAGTTTATTATTACAGCAAAGATATTATTGGTGTTTTATACTTTGATGTGCATTTATTGTGTTACGCATTTACTTAATACTGTATCATATATCAAACTGGTAAGGTAATTATTTAAGGATTATAGTATTATTAGTTAAAAGATATATGTATTTTAATAGAACACACATATCATAAAATCTATTCTTTTTTAATTGTATTATTCCTGTAAAAATACCATTAAAGTGCACCTATAGTCAAAATAGTATATAGGCTTACTAACAAATATGAGAATACATGTATATATATAATATAATATACATATATATATATATATATACATATATATATATATATAATCTACTGAACTGATGACTAGATCCTGCAGGTGGTATTTTAATTTATTATAATATGTATTTTTAAAACCACCTTCCCCAGAATGTGATGTATACTTTCTTTCTTGATGAACAAAAGCTAGTCCGAGCTGGTGAATACACCTAATTGCAAATGATTGCTGCTAATTGTGTTGTTCCTTTAGCAACTGAAGCAAAAGGATTGCGAGCTCTCTTTGTTAAAGTGTTACACTCAATCCCCCTACTGTATACAAAAGCAAATAAGGAGCCATAATGGAAAAAAAATATATATTTTTATATTTAAAATAATATTCTGTTAACTTATCAAATATTACACATCCTTAGTAATTTCTCAGCTACTTTTAAATACTGAAAGTAGAACTCCAAAAAGTTTTAAAGTGGACCAAAACCCAGGATTTTGACTATCCTGGGTTTTGGTCCTTTCCCCGGGGGCACCCCCAGATTGCCACAGCCAACTCACCTTAACCCGGTCCAACGGCGCGTCGAAGAGCAGCGGCTTTGAGGGCCGCATCCTCCGCTTCCCTCTAGCTGTGCGTGTGCTCCTGCCAGGCATTTGTGAATGCCCGGCTCAGGCACGCTCCCTGTTAGAGGGAGGCAGAGGATATGGCCATCAGACCGGGTTAAGATGAGTTGGCTGCAGCGTCCTGGGGGGTTTCACACAGCCCGATCGGGGTGCCCCCGGGAGTGGCACAAAACCCAGTATAGTCAATTGACTATCCTGAGTTTTGGTCCACTTTATAGGGACTGTCCAGGCAATGACAATAACAAGGCAGCTCACCTGATGCCTGTCCCATGTGTCCCTCCCCCCGTTTCCTGCAGCACCAAGTAGAATCTGTAGCAGAGCTCCAAGGTTTGCCCTTCATTAAATTTTGTGCTATAACAACTTCTCTGTTTCTTTGGAGTTCTCAGTGTGAGTGACCAAGGTGAGCCACAGTGGTCGCACTTGCAGGGCATGCTCACACTGGGGGGGGGGGGGGGGGGGTTCAGATTGTGGGACCACATTTGGAACATGCTCTTGGAAAATTGGAAATTAAAAGAGAGGCAATCTTTGGAGACCTGATACAGCATCTACAGCACAGTTCAGGAAATGGCACACCTTAACCTGTCTCTCTAAAAATGTAACCTTCCCTGACTACTCACTACTACACTGCTACACAGTCCAGTTAAGAATTTTACATTTTTACTGAAGAAAAACACAGAGCCTCAAAAATGATAAATTACATTAAAATGTAAAGTTAAATTCCAGTGAAATGTAAAGGTTTCACTACCTATGAGTTTTATGATAGTTCCATTTCAGTAATCCCACACTGCCTGGCCGGTTCCAGTGCGCTGCAACCACCCCTGAAGTAGGCCTTCCAACATGGCTGACTCGAGTGCGTCCCTGCCACCAATCAGCGAGGGAGCCTGCTCCCATGTGACCAAGGGCAAAGAAAAACCTTGAACTGATTGGGGCAGTGAATGGCTGTTTTAATCAACTGACAGAAGAAGAGGGAGACCATTCTACTTTAAAGTGGTCCAAAACCTATCCTGGATTTTGGTCCTTTCCCCAGGGAAAGGAGGGTGCCCCGCTGTGTGAAACCCCCCAGATCGCCCGGACTAGCTCACCTCTTTCCGGTCCTACGGCGCATGCGCGGCTGCTTGTCCAATCAGCGCCCTCAGAGCCGCTGACGTCACACCATCTAAGACGGCGTCTAAGGCCAGCGGCTCCGAGCGAGCTGTCGGCCACATCCCCCGCTTCCCTCTAATAGAAGGCGTGCCCGTGCCGGCAATTCACAAATGGCAAGGTAAGTGAATGGGGCGACCTGGGGGATTTCACACAGCGGGGCATCGCGATTTTTGATGCCCCAGGGGGAGGGAATCGATCCCCTGGAAATCCAATAGATTCCCGGGCCGATCGATGTGGGTTTTGGTGTACTTTAAACTCTTAGCTGAAGCATATGAATAATAGGTAATAATGGGTGCCTCAGTCTAGCCTTATACTCTGTACATACCTCCTTAAAGCCAGAAGCTGGAAGTGCGGCACTATGTTAAAGAAGAACAAAACCCCAGATTTTGACAGTTCTGGGTTTTGATTATTGCCCACTGACCAATTTTAAATGCGCTGCTGAGCAAAACTCCCCAGATCGGCCTGCAAAAACGTACTTTTCCCCAGTCCTATGGAGCATGCAGGGGCTCTTATCTAATCAGAGCTGTTTGCCTCAGTAATCGGGACCAAAACCACTTCCTCGGACTCGGTTGTGCTGCTGCCTCCAGACTATCCGAATGGCTGGGTGTGGGAGCGCGCCTTAGCTCACACATATTAGGGATGGGGCCACTCTCGCTCCCCATTGTTTATATTGCCGAGGCAGCCACTGGAAAATGTGAGTTTTGCTGGGACCCGGGGATTCTTTTAAATTTCAGGGCCAGCCAAGTTGGGGTTTTTTTCCACTTTAACACCTCAGAAAGTGTGAAAAGTTAGCAAGGAAGCTTCATTCCCCAATGCATCCGTGATCTGAGGTCTCAAAAGCAGGTCCACTAAAATAGACTTACCCATTAAACCGGACCTTCACCCTGAATTAGAGCCTATCTTATATGTTTCCCCCACCCTCTAGATACACAATCTCCACATTAATAATCATTCTACCTGCACCTACTTCATTTTCTGAGCCTTTACACATCCAAGATGGCGGCTCATGGAGGCACAGAAAGTGTCTTCTGACTGTGCCGCTCTGCAATCTGGGATTGCTGTCCTTTTCCTGACCCCAGCTCTGCACAGCTATAACCCGCCCCCTTGGACTTTAACCCCTCTCCTCTCTTCAGTATGTGATACTTCTGAGGCAAGATGGCGGCGCCCATATCCTAGAGTCCAACAGTTGAAGCCCAGTGAAAGAAAGAATAATAAGTAAGCGACTAAAAACTTAAAATATATTAATTTTAGATGCTGTGGCATAGTTTTTAAGGGTTTGGGCTTTTTATTAAAAGATGCTGAAGGTCAGGTTTAAGTTTCAAACGTATGAAGTAAAAATAATGATTTTCTAGCTTTCATTTCTGAAAAACAGATTCCGCTGAATAATTGCATCTAGCGATTCTTTGTTGCTTAAACATGACATCGCTGTGTTTTGTGATGTTTCATTTATCAAATAAAATGCAATGCGTGAATGTGATTTTGCACATGTGTGGTGTTGAACTGATGTCACTCAGATGTAAATTAAGATAAAAAAAAACAAAAAAAAAAAAGAAAACAAATTTGTCTGAAACTGTGTTGCCTTCCTTCTATTGAATATTACTGTCTCGTCACCTCAGATTGAGGTTGTGTAGAGTGTTGCAGTGTTGCTGTAGAAGCTTTGTACAATATATTATTGAGATGACTTTTATTTTTAGTAACTCTTGTATCACTCAATGTCGTTCTTGTGAAATCGGCTTCTTATTACAGATTTTAAAATCTACTTTTCTTATGAAAAAAAAAAAAAAAACTTCGCTGTCGATAGCACAATGAGTCTAAGGATAACCCTTTACCTGCTGAATAGCTGGAAATTTGTAATATTTGTTTCTTTGTGATAGAAGCACTGCCATTCTGTACCTGAGAATAGACCAAATATGCCCTCTTGCTTTTCTGCTGGGATCAATTGCACATGGACGCTGGATGGGGATCGCTCGGGTGGTGATTGTGACTGTCTTACAGTACAATGTACAGTGTTCATTTCTTTCAGTGTCTTAACCAGTGTATCTACGGGTCTTTGTTAAAACCTAAAATTGTTGCGTAATTAAGAAAAAAGTCTGCCACCTCTGTACGGAGGCCGCGGAACATTCTGTCGACCAAATAAACTGATCTGTGTTTTATGAAACTGTTGTATTTTATCAGTGTTGTCTATTAAAGACTAATAAAGATATACAAGAAGACAAGGCTGTTATTATTAATATTATTCAAATGTAATATCTTTGGTCTCCTTTTGAAGCTCATGGCCTGTGGTGCCCTTGACTCCACCAGCAATGCGGCCTTTGGGGGGGCCCACTGACAGGGCCAGCCTTTTGGGTGTGCTACGGTGCTTGACCGGCGGCGGACTGGGAGGGTACCGCCACAGCTGGTGTCCACATCTCCTTGCAACGTGCCAACGATGACCGAGGTGGCGGTGCAACTTCTTTTCCCTGCCAAGCGCACTCATGGCCTGAAGTGCCCTTGACTCAGGGACGGCGTCAGCACCCGGCAAGGCGCGGCAGCTGCCCGGGGGTCCCTAGCCTCTGGGGAGCCCCCTGACAGGGCCGGCCTTTGGGGTGTGCAACGGGGGCTTGACCGGTGGCAGACTTGGAGGGTACCGCCACAGCGATGACCGAGCTGGCGGTGCAACCTCTTTTGGTATGGTATGCAGCAATAAGGTTCCGCTGCTGCCTGTCCTGGGGAGAGAGGAAGGGGCCTCCACACCACGTGACAAGCACACCGGCGGGCTATGGGTGATCAAACAGCAGGCGGCAACATGGAGACCCGGAGTGCATGCCGGGAAAGAAAGCACTGTCGAGGTAAATGTATTTTTTTTTAAAGGTTTTTTTTTTTTTTTTTTTTTTTTTGATCCTTAGGGAGCATCCAGATTTGGGACGTCCCTCAGTGATGTGACGTGACTCTCTTGACCACAAAGGGGCCCCTATGGACCTGGACCCGGCCCTGCCTTGACTAGTTGGAAAATGTTTTCCTAAGTCCTAAAAAGCTGAGGTACTGTGGGGTAAATAAGTACTGGATACTACAGCTGATTTTGTTTGTGAAGTTTTCCCACCTACAACATCAACTGTCAGAGACAGAATCGCTAAACAAATCTCAAAAAATCACAATGTATGATTTGTAAAGAATATTTTTGCATTTTATTCCATGAAATAAGTATTTAAACTAAACCTTCACCCTGAATAAGCATCTATCTTGTATGTTTCCCCCCACCCTGTACGTACAGATTGTCGGCATTAAAAATCACCCTACCTGCACCTATTGCCTTTTCTGCGCTTTTAAAAATCTAAGATGGCGGCCCATGGAGTCTCAGGCTGCCTGCAGACAGGAAGTGTCTTTTGACTGTGCCGCTCTGTATTCTGGGACTGCTGTCCTTTTCCTGAACCCAGCTCTGCTCTGTCTGTGCAAAGCACATCTATAACCCTCCCCCCTGCACATTTCACCCCTCTCCTCAGTATGGGATGCTTCCGTATCCTATAGTCCTGAACATAGTTGCAGACCAGTGGGGGAAAGTATAATATGTAAGCGACTTAAAACTTAAAATATATTCATTTTAAATGCTGAGGAATAGTGTTTGGGCTTTTCATTAAATGATGGTGAAGGTCCCGTTTAATACACAAGAAAAACAGAACTTAATTGTCAGGATTGTACCAAACACCCGTCTGTCTTAAGCCAGTATCCCCCAATCTCCACCGCCACTTCTGCCTATAGACAAGCCCCCGCTTGTGGGAGACACGAGCAATGCCTCTCCCAGTCGGTTGCCCCCAGGACTTAACAGGCGCAAGGGATAGTAGCTTAAGGTGCAGCTTGGTGTTAGGCAGGGAATCCCGAATGAGGATGCCGGGTGCGAAAAGTCCGTAGATCAGGCCGAGGTCAAACCAGGAGGTCACAGGCGAGGTGTCCAAGGGAGATGACAGAGAATGGTCGAGGGTAGCCGAGGTCAATTCCAGGAGGTCACAGGCGAGGTACAGGAGGGTCAGGCAAAAGGGTGGTCAGGCAAAGCAGGAGGTCAGGGCAGGCAGCTAGCAAGAATAGTCAGAGTCCAAATCCAAATCCAAATCCAAAATCTTCTCCAGTAACGCAGCACACATCCAGAACCCAGAAGCTATAACGGGCCCTGGGAAACTGGAACAGTGCAAATATATAGGGAAGTCTGGCCAATGGGAAACAGGGAAAAAGGAGGGAAGGAAGGTGCTTGGTGCAAACAAGGAAGTGGGATCGGTCTCAGGAGCTGGACGGCCCAGGCCAGACAGGCCGACCAGTCCCTGGGTCCGATCCCAGGAACCAGCCACAGATTGGGGAATTCAAACTCGCCCCCGGCGGGCACGCTGGGGGAAGCGCCGCCGGGAGGCATAAAGCAGACGTGCGCGCGCGCGAGCACGTTGATGATCGGGCGCGCCCCCGCCAGGAAGGGGAAGCGCTGAGCCGGAGGGGAGAGCCGCAAGGCCGCGCAGCCGCGCGGAGCGGGCTGCGACGCGGCCACCCACAGCATCCTGCACCGCCCGCCCCTGATCCCCGCGACGGTGCCGAGGAGCTGGCAGGCCCGGGGACCGTCGGGCCGCAGCCCGGTGGGAGCCAGCCGGCAACGCGCCGCGGGACCCGGAACGGCGGTGAGGTAAGTGCCTAACATTACCCCCCCCCTGAGGAGGGGCCACTGGACCCTCCAAGCTGGGTTTTAAAGGATTCTCTCTATGAAACTTCTTTACTAAATTCTGTGCGTGAACTTCTCTGGCAGGAACCCAAGATCTTTCTTCCGGACCGTACCCCTTCCAGTCAATAAGATATTGAAGAGAGTTCCGAAAGAAGCGAGAATCAAGGACCCGGGCCACCTCAAACTCCTGATGCCCATCAATTACTACAGGACTAGGAGGACTATTAGGTTCATGGTTTCTTGCGGACTTAAGAAGTGAAACATGAAAGGATTTACAGATTTTCATGGATGAGGGGAGGGCCAACCGGTATGTCACCTGATTAACTTTGTGAGTTATGGGGAATGGGCCAATAAACTTAGGTCCTAACTTAGCGGAGGGTTGGCGTAGCGCCAAGTTCTTGGTTGAAAGCCAAACCCAGTCCCCCACCTTAAAGTTAGAATTAGACGATCGCTTGCGATCAGAAAATTTTTTCTGTAGACAAGCGGCCCTAGTTAGGTGTTGTTGGATTTTATTCCACTCCCCTGGCCATTTAGAAACCCATTCATCCACGGAGGGAACTCTAGAGGGTTGGTCCGAAAGAGCAGAAAACTTCAGATCCTTGCCATAAACACAGTGGAAAGGAGAAACCCCTGTGGATGAATGCGTAGCGTTGTTAAAAGCAAATTCTGCAAAAGGTAAGAAGAAGGCCCAATCAGTCTGAGAACCTGCTGTAAAACAGCGCAAATATTGTTCCAGGGACTGGTTCGTTCTCTCGGTTTGACCATTCGATTGCGGATGAAAAGCCGAGGAAAGGGAGACAGTGAACCCCAACTTAGCACAGAAAGCCCTCCAAAACCGGGAGACGAACTGGACCCCCCTATCCGAAACAACATCCGTGGGAATACCATGAATCCTAAAGACATGAGTAATGAAAAGTTGAGCAAGAGTTTGAGCTGAGGGGAGTTTCTTCAAAGGAACGAAATGGGCCATCTTGCTAAAACGGTCCACAATTACCCAAATAACCGTATGACCCTGAGACGGAGGAAGGTCAGTAACAAAATCCATGGCCAGATGTGTCCACGGGGAGGCAGGAATGGATAATGGAAGGAGTGGGCCTTCCGGTGAGCTCCTCAAGGACTTGCTTTGGGCACAGACTTTGCAAGCGGAGACAAACTTTTGAGCGTCCTTCCTGAGAGAAGGCCACCAAACTTGGCGTAACAATAAAGCTATGGTTTTTTTAATCCCTGGATGACCGGTTGTTTTGGTATCATGAAAATGGGACAAAAACTCAGACCGATAAGCAGAGGGCACAAACAGGGCTGACGCGGGTTTCCCAGGAGGAGCTTGGGCCTGGAACTGAGTAAGATCAGGAAGTTGGGGTTGAATGGCGGCCACCACTAGGGAGCGAGGTACGATGGGAGAAACCACCCTTTCCGGTAAGTCAGGGGGCGAGAAACTCCGAGACAGGGCGTCCGCCTTTATATTCTTAGACCCGGGTTTATACGTTATAGAAAAATTAAACCGGGAAAAGAATAAGGACCAGCGAGCCTTCCTGGGAGTTAACCTCTTGGCGGACTGGATGTACTCCAGATTTTTATGGTCCGTAAAGACCGTAACTGGATACTGAGCCCCCTCCAGCCAGTGCCTCCATTCCTGGAAGGCAAGTTTGATGGCCAGTAATTCTCTGTTGCCGATATCATAATTCCTTTCGGCCGCTGAGAATTTTTTGGAAAAGAAGGCACATGGATGGAGGCGTGCAGGTGAGCCGTAGTATTGGGACAAGACCGCTCCGACCGCGATCTCTGAAGCATCCACCTCCACAAGGAAAGGTCGTTGTTCATCGGGATGGACTAGGACGGGAGCAACGCTAAATACCCTCTTAAGATTCTCAAAGGCCTGGACAGCTTGAGCCGGCCAAATCGGGGGGTAGCCGCCTTTCTTAGTCAAATTAGTTAGTGGTGTAACCAGGGTTGAGAAATTCTTAATGAACCTTCTGTAAAAATTGGCGAAACCCAAAAACCTCTGCAGGCCCTTCAAATCTCTGGGCTGCTCCCATTCTAAAACAGCCCTCACCTTAGATTGGTCCATAGACAGACCAGATTTAGAGATAATGTAACCGAGGAACGGAACCTCAGATACCTCAAATTGACATTTCTTTAATTTGGCATATAAACAATTCTCCCTAAGTTTCTGCAAAACTAGGCACACGTGTTTCCGATGCTCATCAAGGGATGAAGAAAAAATTAAAATGTCATCTAGGTAGACAACCATAAACCGGCCCAGATAATCTCGGAAAATTTCATTAACAAAGCTTTGAAAGACCGCAGGGGCATTACACAGGCCGAAGGGCATAACCAAATATTCATAATGCCCTTCAAGGGTATTAAAGGCCGTTTTCCACTCGTCCCCCTGCCTGATTCTTATGAGGTTATAGGCCCCTCGGAGATCTAGTTTGGAGAAGATCTGCGCCCCGACCACCTGTGTAAAGAGCCCCTCAATAAGCGGTAGGGGATATTTATTTTTTACCGTGATGTTATTTAAGCCCCGATAATCGATACAGGGGCGAAGTCCCCCATCCTTTTTCTCCACAAAAAAAAACCCTGCCCCTGCTGGGGAAGATGAAGGCCGAATAAACCCTTTTTCTAAGTTCTCGGCGATATATTCCCGCATGGCAAGGGTTTCTGCTCGGGTCAAATTAAATATTCTCCCTCTGGGAGGCATCGTACCAGGGAGCAGTTCTATTGGGCAGTCCCAAGGTCTATGGGGAGGAAGTTTGTCTGCTGCCTTTTCTGAAAAAACATCAGCAAACTCCAAATATGGAGTAGGAATCCCACTAGGGAGTAAGCGTGTGACCCTAAGGGGAAATTCCAGGCAGTTCCGGAAACACTGGTGTCCCCACTTGGTAATTTGCCCCGAAACCCAATCAATCTGAGGATTATGCTCCTGCAGCCATGGCAACCCCAGAATTAAGGGGGTTCCAGGCATGCTCAAAATCAGGAACCTGATAACCTCAGAATGACTGGCTCCTACTTTGATTTGCATGGGAGGTGATTGGAACCGAACTAACCCCCCGGCCACTGGAGTGCCATCAATGGCTGACACCCGGATAGGAGTAGGCAAGGCCTGTGCCATAATTCCTAGAGTCTGTGCTAGATCAGAGTCTAGGAAGTTCCCAGCTGCTCCAGAATCAAGAAGAGCCTTTAAGTTAACATATTTGGCACCAAACATAAACTGAACTGGGACCAGAATTGGAGACGATACTTGAGGAGATACCTTACAGCCTAGGAGGGCCCCCTCGAAACCCCCTAGGCTCTGAAGTTTCCCGGCGGTTTCTTTGGGCAAAGTCTAACCATGTGGCCGGTCCCACCACAGTAAAGACAGAGCCCCTCGGATAGGCGTCGTCGTCTCTCGCCTTCGGTGAGCCTGGTGGCACCTAGCTGCATAGGCTCTTCAGAAGATTGAGCGACGGAAGCCTCAGATTTTGCAGTGGACTCAAAATGTGATCCTTTCTCCAGGCGCCTTTCCCGGAGTCGGCGATCAATGCGGATGGCCAAATGCATTAACTCATCCAGTGTTTGGGGTTCCGGGTAGTTCACCAGGGTATCTTTGATAGAGTCAGCCAGACCTAACCGGAATTGGCCACAGAGGGCAGGATTGTTCCAGCGTGAGTCAACTGCCCAACGCCGGAATTCGGAACAGTAGTCCTCGGCTGGACGGCGTCCCTGGCGGAGGGTACGTAACTTCGCGTCAGCTGAGGCCCCCTTGTCTGGATCGTCATAAAGGACCTCCATAGCAGCGAAGAAACTATCCACCGACTGGCGGATGGGATCCTGAGCTGATAAACTAAAGGCCCAGGACTGAGGGTCTCCATGTAACAGGGAAATGATCAAGCCCACTTTTTGTTCCTGTGAGCCCGAGGAGACCGGGCGAAGCTGAAAGTATAACTTACAAGAGTCCCGGAAATTGGCAAATTTTGCCCTATCGCCAAAGAACTTTTCAGGGAGCGGGATCTTGGGTTCCACCGTTATTGCGGCCGGAGTCCCCTGAGATGTAGGGACCATGGGAGTAGGACGGTTCTCCTGGGCCGCAACTCGATGAGCCAGGTGCTCCACCGCCGCCGTCAGGGCCTGCACCTGCTCCAGAATTTGGTCCATTCTTGTTTCTGGCCCGTTATAATGTCAGGATTGTACTAAACACCCGTCTGTCTTAAGCCAGTATCCCCCAATCTCCACCGCCACTTCTGCCTATAGACAAGCCCCCGCTTGTGGGAGACACGAGCAATGCCTCTCCCAGTCGGTTGCCCCCAGGACTTAACAGGCGCAAGGGATAGTAGCTTAAGGTGCAGCTTGGTGTTAGGCAGGGAATCCCGAATGAGGATGCCGGGTGCGAAAAGTCCGTAGATCAGGCCGAGGTCAAACCAGGAGGTCACAGGCGAGGTGTCCAAGGGAGATGACAGAGAATGGTCGAGGGTAGCCGAGGTCAATTCCAGGAGGTCACAGGCGAGGTACAGGAGGGTCAGGCAAAAGGGTGGTCAGGCAAAGCAGGAGGTCAGGGCAGGCAGCTAGCAAGAATAGTCAGAGTCCAAATCCAAATCCAAATCCAAAATCTTCTCCAGTAACGCAGCACACATCCAGAACCCAGAAGCTATAACGGGCCCTGGGAAACTGGAACAGTGCAAATATATAGGGAAGTCTGGCCAATGGGAAACAGGGAAAAAGGAGGGAAGGAAGGTGCTTGGTGCAAACAAGGAAGTGGGATCGGTCTCAGGAGCTGGACGGCCCAGGCCAGACAGGCCGACCAGTCCCTGGGTCCGATCCCAGGAACCAGCCACAGATTGGGGAATTCAAACTCGCCCCCGGCGGGCACGCTGGGGGAAGCGCCGCCGGGAGGCATAAAGCAGACGTGCTCGCGCGCGCGCGCGAGCACGTTGATGATCGGGCGCGCCCCCGCCAGGAAGGGGAAGCGCTGAGCCGGAGGGGAGAGCCGCAAGGCCGCGCAGCCGCGCGGAGCGGGCTGCGACGCGGCCACCCACAGCATCCTGCACCGCCCGCCCCTGATCCCCGCGACGGTGCCGAGGAGCTGGCAGGCCCGGGGACCGTCGGGCCGCAGCCCGGTGGGAGCCAGCCGGCAACGCGCCGCGGGACCCGGAACGGCGGTGAGGTAAGTGCCTAACATTACCCCCCCCCTGAGGAGGGGCCACTGGACCCTCCAAGCTGGGTTTTAAAGGATTCTCTCTATGAAACTTCTTTACTAAATTCTGTGCGTGAACTTCTCTGGCAGGAACCCAAGATCTTTCTTCCGGACCGTACCCCTTCCAGTCAATAAGATATTGAAGAGAGTTCCGAAAGAAGCGAGAATCAAGGACCCGGGCCACCTCAAACTCCTGATGCCCATCAATTACTACAGGACTAGGAGGACTATTAGGTTCATGGTTTCTTGCGGACTTAAGAAGTGAAACATGAAAGGATTTACAGATTTTCATGGATGAGGGGAGGGCCAACCGGTATGTCACCTGATTAACTTTGTGAGTTATGGGGAATGGGCCAATAAACTTAGGTCCTAACTTAGCGGAGGGTTGGCGTAGCGCCAAGTTCTTGGTTGAAAGCCAAACCCAGTCCCCCACCTTAAAGTTAGAATTAGACGATCGCTTGCGATCAGAAAATTTTTTCTGTAGACAAGCGGCCCTAGTTAGGTGTTGTTGGATTTTATTCCACTCCCCTGGCCATTTAGAAACCCATTCATCCACGGAGGGAACTCTAGAGGGTTGGTCCGAAAGAGCAGAAAACTTCAGATCCTTGCCATAAACACAGTGGAAAGGAGAAACCCCTGTGGATGAATGCGTAGCGTTGTTAAAAGCAAATTCTGCAAAAGGTAAGAAGAAGGCCCAATCAGTCTGAGAACCTGCTGTAAAACAGCGCAAATATTGTTCCAGGGACTGGTTCGTTCTCTCGGTTTGACCATTCGATTGCGGATGAAAAGCCGAGGAAAGGGAGACAGTGAACCCCAACTTAGCACAGAAAGCCCTCCAAAACCGGGAGACGAACTGGACCCCCCTATCCGAAACAACATCCGTGGGAATACCATGAATCCTAAAGACATGAGTAATGAAAAGTTGAGCAAGAGTTTGAGCTGAGGGGAGTTTCTTCAAAGGAACGAAATGGGCCATCTTGCTAAAACGGTCCACAATTACCCAAATAACCGTATGACCCTGAGACGGAGGAAGGTCAGTAACAAAATCCATGGCCAGATGTGTCCACGGGGAGGCAGGAATGGATAATGGAAGGAGTGGGCCTTCCGGTGAGCTCCTCAAGGACTTGCTTTGGGCACAGACTTTGCAAGCGGAGACAAACTTTTGAGCGTCCTTCCTGAGAGAAGGCCACCAAACTTGGCGTAACAATAAAGCTATGGTTTTTTTAATCCCTGGATGACCGGTTGTTTTGGTATCATGAAAATGGGACAAAAACTCAGACCGATAAGCAGAGGGCACAAACAGGGCTGACGCGGGTTTCCCAGGAGGAGCTTGGGCCTGGAACTGAGTAAGATCAGGAAGTTGGGGTTGAATGGCGGCCACCACTAGGGAGCGAGGTACGATGGGAGAAACCACCCTTTCCGGTAAGTCAGGGGGCGAGAAACTCCGAGACAGGGCGTCCGCCTTTATATTCTTAGACCCGGGTTTATACGTTATAGAAAAATTAAACCGGGAAAAGAATAAGGACCAGCGAGCCTGCCTGGGAGTTAACCTCTTGGCGGACTGGATGTACTCCAGATTTTTATGGTCCGTAAAGACCGTAACTGGATACTGAGCCCCCTCCAGCCAGTGCCTCCATTCCTGGAAGGCAAGTTTGATGGCCAGTAATTCTCTGTTGCCGATATCATAATTCCTTTCGGCCGCTGAGAATTTTTTGGAAAAGAAGGCACATGGATGGAGGCGTGCAGGTGAGCCGTAGTATTGGGACAAGACCGCTCCGACCGCGATCTCTGAAGCATCCACCTCCACAAGGAAAGGTCGTTGTTCATCGGGATGGACTAGGACGGGAGCAACGCTAAATACCCTCTTAAGATTCTCAAAGGCCTGGACAGCTTGAGCCGGCCAAATCGGGGGGTAGCCGCCTTTCTTAGTCAAATTAGTTAGTGGTGTAACCAGGGTTGAGAAATTCTTAATGAACCTTCTGTAAAAATTGGCGAAACCCAAAAACCTCTGCAGGCCCTTCAAATCTCTGGGCTGCTCCCATTCTAAAACAGCCCTCACCTTAGATTGGTCCATAGACAGACCAGATTTAGAGATAATGTAACCGAGGAACGGAACCTCAGATACCTCAAATTGACATTTCTTTAATTTGGCATATAAACAATTCTCCCTAAGTTTCTGCAAAACTAGGCACACGTGTTTCCGATGCTCATCAAGGGATGAAGAAAAAATTAAAATGTCATCTAGGTAGACAACCATAAACCGGCCCAGATAATCTCGGAAAATTTCATTAACAAAGCTTTGAAAGACCGCAGGGGCATTACACAGGCCGAAGGGCATAACCAAATATTCATAATGCCCTTCAAGGGTATTAAAGGCCGTTTTCCACTCGTCCCCCTGCCTGATTCTTATGAGGTTATAGGCCCCTCGGAGATCTAGTTTGGAGAAGATCTGCGCCCCGACCACCTGTGTAAAGAGCCCCTCAATAAGCGGTAGGGGATATTTATTTTTTACCGTGATGTTATTTAAGCCCCGATAATCGATACAGGGGCGAAGTCCCCCATCCTTTTTCTCCACAAAAAAAAACCCTGCCCCTGCTGGGGAAGATGAAGGCCGAATAAACCCTTTTTCTAAGTTCTCGGCGATATATTCCCGCATGGCAAGGGTTTCTGCTCGGGTCAAATTAAATATTCTCCCTCTGGGAGGCATCGTACCAGGGAGCAGTTCTATTGGGCAGTCCCAAGGTCTATGGGGAGGAAGTTTGTCTGCTGCCTTTTCTGAAAAAACATCAGCAAACTCCAAATATGGAGTAGGAATCCCACTAGGGAGTAAGCGTGTGACCCTAAGGGGAAATTCCAGGCAGTTCCGGAAACACTGGTGTCCCCACTTGGTAATTTGCCCCGAAACCCAATCAATCTGAGGATTATGCTCCTGCAGCCATGGCAACCCCAGAATTAAGGGGGTTCCAGGCATGCTCAAAATCAGGAACCTGATAACCTCAGAATGACTGGCTCCTACTTTGATTTGCATGGGAGGTGATTGGAACCGAACTAACCCCCCGGCCACTGGAGTGCCATCAATGGCTGACACCCGGATAGGAGTAGGCAAGGCCTGTGCCATAATTCCTAGAGTCTGTGCTAGATCAGAGTCTAGGAAGTTCCCAGCTGCTCCAGAATCAAGAAGAGCCTTTAAGTTAACATATTTGGCACCAAACATAAACTGAACTGGGACCAGAATTGGAGACGATACTTGAGGAGATACCTTACAGCCTAGGAGGGCCCCCTCGAAACCCCCTAGGCTCTGAAGTTTCCCGGCGGTTTCTTTGGGCAAAGTCTAACCATGTGGCCGGTCCCACCACAGTAAAGACAGAGCCCCTCGGATAGGCGTCGTCGTCTCTCGCCTTCGGTGAGCCTGGTGGCACCTAGCTGCATAGGCTCTTCAGAAGATTGAGCGACGGAAGCCTCAGATTTTGCAGTGGACTCAAAATGTGATCCTTTCTCCAGGCGCCTTTCCCGGAGTCGGCGATCAATGCGGATGGCCAAATGCATTAACTCATCCAGTGTTTGGGGTTCCGGGTAGTTCACCAGGGTATCTTTGATAGAGTCAGCCAGACCTAACCGGAATTGGCCACAGAGGGCAGGATTGTTCCAGCGTGAGTCAACTGCCCAACGCCGGAATTCGGAACAGTAGTCCTCGGCTGGACGGCGTCCCTGGCGGAGGGTACGTAACTTCGCGTCAGCTGAGGCCCCCTTGTCTGGATCGTCATAAAGGACCTCCATAGCAGCGAAGAAACTATCCACCGACTGGCGGATGGGATCCTGAGCTGATAAACTAAAGGCCCAGGACTGAGGGTCTCCATGTAACAGGGAAATTATCAAGCCCACTTTTTGTTCCTGTGAGCCCGAGGAGACCGGGCGAAGCTGAAAGTATAACTTACAAGAGTCCCGGAAATTGGCAAATTTTGCCCTATCGCCAAAGAACTTTTCAGGGAGCGGGATCTTGGGTTCCACCGTTATTGCGGCCGGAGTCCCCTGAGATGTAGGGACCATGGGAGTAGGACGGTTCTCCTGGGCCGCAACTCGATGAGCCAGGTGCTCCACCGCCGCCGTCAGGGCCTGCACCTGCTCCAGAATTTGGTCCATTCTTGTTTCTGGCCCGTTATAATGTCAGGATTGTACTAAACACCCGTCTGTCTTAAGCCAGTATCCCCCAATCTCCACCGCCACTTCTGCCTATAGACAAGCCCCCGCTTGTGGGAGACACGAGCAATGCCTCTCCCAGTCGGTTGCCCCCAGGACTTAACAGGCGCAAGGGATAGTAGCTTAAGGTGCAGCTTGGTGTTAGGCAGGGAATCCCGAATGAGGATGCCGGGTGCGAAAAGTCCGTAGATCAGGCCGAGGTCAAACCAGGAGGTCACAGGCGAGGTGTCCAAGGGAGATGACAGAGAATGGTCGAGGGTAGCCGAGGTCAATTCCAGGAGGTCACAGGCGAGGTACAGGAGGGTCAGGCAAAAGGGTGGTCAGGCAAAGCAGGAGGTCAGGGCAGGCAGCTAGCAAGAATAGTCAGAGTCCAAATCCAAATCCAAATCCAAAATCTTCTCCAGTAACGCAGCACACATCCAGAACCCAGAAGCTATAACGGGCCCTGGGAAACTGGAACAGTGCAAATATATAGGGAAGTCTGGCCAATGGGAAACAGGGAAAAAGGAGGGAAGGAAGGTGCTTGGTGCAAACAAGGAAGTGGGATCGGTCTCAGGAGCTGGACGGCCCAGGCCAGACAGGCCGACCAGTCCCTGGGTCCGATCCCAGGAACCAGCCACAGATTGGGGAATTCAAACTCGCCCCCGGCGGGCACGCTGGGGGAAGCGCCGCCGGGAGGCATAAAGCAGACGTGCTCGCGCGCGCGCGCGAGCACGTTGATGATCGGGCGCGCCCCCGCCAGGAAGGGGAAGCGCTGAGCCGGAGGGGAGAGCCGCAAGGCCGCGCAGCCGCGCGGAGCGGGCTGCGACGCGGCCACCCACAGCATCCTGCACCGCCCGCCCCTGATCCCCGCGACGGTGCCGAGGAGCTGGCAGGCCCGGGGACCGTCGGGCCGCAGCCCGGTGGGAGCCAGCCGGCAACGCGCCGCGGGACCCGGAACGGCGGTGAGGTAAGTGCCTAACATTAATATTTGGTACAGTTATAATTACAGAGGTCAGATGTTTGCTGTAGTTCTTAACCAAGTTTGCACACACTGCAGCATAGATTTTGACCCATTCCTCCTTACAGATCTTCTCCAAAACGTTTGGGTTTCCAGGCTGGCGCTGGGAAACATTGATTTTCATCTCCCTCCAAAGATTTTCTATTGGGTTCAGGCCTGGAGACTGGCTAGGCTACTCTAGGACCTTGAAATCCTTATGTAGCCCTTCCTTAGTTGCCCTGGCTGTGTGTTGTGGGTCATTGTCATGCTGGAAGAACCAAACATCACCCATCTTTAATGCCTTTTCTGAAGGAAAGTGGTTGTTGGCCAATACATCAATATTATCAGGATACGTGGCCCTATATAGCCTACCATGAAGACAGTGCAATCGTCCTGCCCCATTTGCTAAAAAAACACAAATTATGTCTATCTTACCACATGTCCATAACTCCTCTGGATAATACAGATGGTCACTGGTAAACTTCAAACAGGCCTAAACATGTGCCCGCATGGGCAGGGGGACCTTGTGTGCCCGGCAAGATTTCAGTCTATGACGGAGTGTTAATAATGGTTATCTTTGAGACTGTGGTCCCAGCTCTCCTCAGGGCATTGACCAGTTCCTCTTGTGTAGTTCTGGCCCGATTCCTGACCTTTTTTAGAAAAATTGCACCAACACTTGTCTTCTCACCAAGCTGCCTGCCTATTGTCCTGTAGCCGATCCCAGCCTTTTGCAGGTCTACAATTTTGTCCCTGGTGTCCTTAGAATGCCCTTTGGTCTTGGCCATGGTGGAGAGGTCGGAGTGTGGTTGATTGTGTGGACAGGTTATTTTTATTTATCCAGGCAACAAATCCAAATGGGTGCAAATACAGATGAGTGCAGTGTAGGAAGGATGCTTAAAAAAGCAGATCCGTGACACATAAAATTAGGTGTCATTATGACATGGATTGAATAGACTGGACTCATCACAAGGTCTGATATTAAACAGACTGTCTGGGCTGGTGGGAGAGCAATAACAAATCCACACATTCCCGCTATCCACTGCTTCCCTGGCTGCTGGGCCCACAGGAAGACCAGGGCCGTGGTGGAGAGGGCGTTTGGGCTGTTAAAAACCCGCTTTCATTGTTTGGACCATACCGGGGGGGGGGGCACTAAAGTATGACCCCAAGAAGATCATAGATATAATTCTTGCATGTTGTGTGTTACATATCTTTGCCATAATGCAGCCTGTCCCCCGGTATTTGGATCTGCCCCGCCTCCACCCAGCCAGGACCCAGATGAACAATACCGTGGCACAACTAGTGCCTCTGGCCAAGCAGTTCGGGCCAATTTGATTTCTACATATTTTTCTTAATTTTCTCTCCCCCTCTCATTCTTATCAGCCCACCATTATCTGTCAGAATCCCCGATTCTTACGATTTTACGACTTTGCTATTTTTAACGTGTGTCAGTAGAAAAACACTTGTGACTCCTTTGTAGTTTTCTGTACTAATGTGTGTCTAAGTTACAGATCTGTATTATGCCTGAAGAAGAAGCCTGAATCGCTTCAAAAGCTTGCATTTTCAATCTTATTGAGTTAGCCAATAAATAGTATTACCTTACCCTTGGATTTCCTGCTTACATCGATGGCTAACATCCCACTGACACATGCAATAAAATGAGAAATATTATTGAGATTTCATACAATTTTATACAACTATACAATTTTTTGGATTTTATTTTAGAGATTCTGCCTCTGACAGTTGAAGTGTACGTACAACAAATAAAACAAAATAATCGGTTTATCAAAACTTATTTTCCCCATATCATCAAGACAGAGTGTCCATTAAAATCTTCCACCACTCTGTGCTGTATGAACAGTTGCCTTTAGTCATCTGCCAAAAAACAGATGGCTACGATAAAATCGCCAACAATGGTCTTGGCGCTGAGGGAGATCACCCTGCTCGCCCTAACCTAGAAGCAGCCCTGTTTTTATTTTTGTTCTGGTCTGTTGGGGCACCAGTGTGAGTATCCCCTCGGATCACCCGTAAACTCAACTTTGCCTCATTCAGCCCATGGGGCTGAGCGGCTGCCACCCCTCCCTTGTTTTATTTGAATTTGTGCAGGCACATGGATGTGGGTTCTAGGCTGTACTGCGAGGTCTTCGACCCTTCCTCCCCATGGGCTGCACTCGAGGTTATATGGCAACCTCAGGTAAGCCTGCTCCCAATTTATCTATTTCATTGTATGTCCCAAATGGGGCTCTCAGAGACTAGAGTTAGGTCTGTACCTCACAGAGGCACCTTGGCGCTTGGTGGTGCAGCTTCAGCTACTTCTGCAGATGTGTGTGACTGAGACCTCTGTTTTTAACCAGATTTAGAGACAGATTTTAGGTTTGTCTGCAAGCTAACAGGGTTGAGTGCTGTGGCTCCTTTAAGACTTGTGTATCCTCCAAATTATAACATATCTAATCTCAAACATGTGGTATGCAATAGGTTAAACACATATACCAAGAAATAAATAAATCACACCTATAAGACTATACAATGCATAGCTTCCAACTTTTCAGGGTGGGAAAGAGGGACATTTGTTAAATTAGGCCACGTCCCCTCATTGAGTAATGGATAGGAGATAAGTTATAACAGTTAAAACTATGCAAACAGTTTAAATAGGTACATGAATCATTTATTGATGCAGATCTGCATGTTAAACCTCAAAGAGGGACAAGGGGAAATAGACTCAAAAGAGGGACAGACCCTCCAAATCAGGGACACTTGGGAGGTATGCTTAATGAAGAACATGGCCTAATTTAACTAATGTCCCTCTTTTCCGCCCTGAAAAGAAAAGGCATATGGATACCTAGGTTGACCGCAGTGGCCAATCACATAGCTCAGTTTCACTGGGGAACGATTTGAAGGGTAAAGTTTTGTGGTTACAATCTATAAGATTCCCAGGCTGATCGATTGCCTCCCCCCGGGGCATCCGAAAGCTGTGTGAAACCCCCCAGGTCGCCCCATTCACTTACCTTCCTTCCCAGTCCAACGGTGCATGCGCGAGCCGTGGCCGCATCCCTACTTAGCCCGCCTCAGGCATTTTTGAATGGCACGCTCCTTGTTAGAGGGAAGCAGGGGATGCGGCCAGCAGCACACTCTGAGCCGGTGGCCTTAGACGAAGGCTTAGACGTGGTGACGTCAACGTCTTCGAATGCGCTGATTGGACGAGCTGCCGTGCATGCGCTGTAGGACCGAGAAGAGGTGAGTTGCGCTATCTGGGGTGTTTCAGACAGCGGGGTACCCCCTATCAGGGTGCCCCGGAGGAAAAGACCAAAACCCAGGATAGTCAAAATCCTGGGTTTTGGTCCACTTTAAATGTAGGGTTAAAAAAAAGGATAAAAATAGCTCTTAGGAATTCATACTCACCATTTTGCCAAGATAAGAATCTATTTTGGACACTAGAGGGCAGTAAGATCCACTGCATTGTTGCTAGTAAAATCATTCTCTTCTGTAGATTTCTTGTAGCAACGCTATGCAAGTTGTGGTTGAAAAAAAAGAAAAAGTGCTTTGAAAAGAAATAAGCAATGCACAGGGTACAAAACATATCTAACAAAATGCAAAATACGTGAACTGTGCCATGAATCCCTCTGAATATATCCAAGAAATAACTAAGAATACACAAGAAATACATACTATACATGTATATATCAAAATCACCTGCATCCTTATCTGTATTCTTGTATTCTTCTGTCAGCTCCAGCAGCTGACAGCTATTTCCCTGAATAGCATCTGTTCCCTCCTTTGCTATGAGCAAGCAGTGAGCAAGGCAGAGAATATGGGGTGCAGAAAAGAGTAGGTCAGAGAAGATTGGGGTGCAGCATGGAGCAGGGCAGAGAAGATAGGGTGCAGAAAAAGTAGGGCAGAGAAGATTGGGGTGCAGCATGGAGCAGGGCAGAGAAGATGGGGTGCAGAAAAGAGTAGGGCAGAGAAGATTGGGGTGCAGCATGGAGCAGGGCAGAGAAGATGGGGTGCAGGAAAGAGTAGGGCAGAGAAGATTGGGGTGCAGCATGGAGCAGGGCAGAGGAGATGGGGTGCAGAAAAGAGTAGGGCGGAGAAGATTGGCGTGCAGCAGGGAGCAGGGCAGAGAAGATTGGCGTGCAGCAGGGAGCAGGGCAGAGAAGATTGGCGTGCAGCAGGGAGCAGGGCAGAGAAGATTGGCGTGCAGCAGGGAGCAGGGCAGAGAAGATTGGTGTGCAGCAGGGAGCAGGGCAGAGAAGATTGGGGTGCAGCATGGAGCAGGGCAGAGAAGATGGGGTGCAGAAAAGAGTAGGGCAGAGAAGATTGGGGTGCAGCATGGAGCAGGGCAGAGAAGATGGGGTGCAGGAAAGAGTAGGGCAGAGAAGATTGGGGTGCAGCATGGAGCAGGGCAGAGGAGATGGGTGCAGAAAAGAGTAGGGCGGAGAAGATTGGCGTGCAGCAGGGAGCAGGGCAGAGAAGATTGGTGTGCAGCAGGGAGCAGAGCAGAGAAGATGGGGGGCAGTGGTAAGCAGGGCAAAGAAGGGGGAGCAGAGAAGATGAGGTGCAAAACAGGGCAGAGAATGTGGTGGTGCAGCGGAGAGAAGGGCAGAGAAGATAGGGGGCAGTAGGGCAGAAAATAAGAGGGTGCAGTAGGGAGCAGGGCAAAGATGAAGGGGGTGCAGCAGGGAGCAGGGCAGAGAAGATTGGGGTGCAGCATGGAGCAGGGCAGAGAAGATGGGGTGCAGAAAAGAGTAGGGCAGAGAAGATTGGGGTGCAGCATGGAGCAGGGCAGAGAAGATGGGGTGCAGGAAAGAGTAGGGCAGAGAAGATTGGGGTGCAGCATGGAGCAGGGCAGAGGAGATGGGGTGCAGAAAAGAGTAGGGCGGAGAAGATTGGCGTGCAGCAGGGAGCAGGGCAGAGAAGATGGGGGGCAGTGGTAAGCAGGGCAAAGAAGGGGGAGCAGAGAAGATGAGGTGCAAAACAGGGCAGAGAATGTGGTGGTGCAGCGGAGAGAAGGGCAGAGAAGATAGGGGGCAGTAGGGCAGAAAATAAGAGGGTGCAGTAGGGAGCAGGGCAAAGATGAAGGGGGTGCAGCAGGGAGCAGGGCAGAGATTGGGGTGCAGCATAGAACAGAGCAGAGGCGGTGCAGCATGGAGCAGAGCAGAGTATATGAAGGTGCAGTGAAGAGGTCAGAGAATATGGGGGTACAGTGGAGAGAAGGGCAGAGAAGATGGGATGCTGCATAGAGCAGAGGTGGTGCAGCATGGAGCAAATCAGAGATGGTACAGCAGGGAGCAGAGCAGAGAAGATGGGGTGAAGTGGGGAGAAGGGCAGAAAAGATGGGGGTGCAGTGGAGAGAAGGGCAGAGAATATGGGGGTGCAGTGAAGAGAAGGGCAGAAAATATGGGGTGAAGAGAAGTGTCTGCATATGAGGTTGCAGTGGAAAGAAGGGCAGAGAATATGGAGGTGCAGTGGAGAGAGCGACAGAGAATATGGGGGTGCAGTGGAGAGAGGGCAGAGAAGATGGGGGTGCAGTGGAGAGAGGGCAGAGAATATGGGGGTGCAGTGGGGAGAAGGGCAGAGAAGATGGGGTGCTGCACAGAGCAGAGCAGAGGTGGTGCAGCATGGAGCAAAGCAGAGATGGTACAGCAGGAAGCAGGGCAGAGAAGATGGGGTGAAGTGGGGAGAAGGGCAGAAAAGATGGGGGTGCAGTGGAGAGAGGGGCAGAGAATATGGGGGTGCAGTGGAGAGAAGGGCAGAGAATATGGGGGTGCAGTGCAGAGAATATGGGGTGAAGAGAAGTGCAGAGAATATAAGGTTGCAGTGGAGAGAAGGGCAGAGAATATGGTGGTGTAGTGGAGAGAAGGGCAGAGAATATGGGGGTGCAGTGGAGAGAAGGGCAGAGAAGATGGTGGTGCAGCAGGGAGCAGGGTAAAGGTTGGGGTGCAGCATAGAGCAGAGCAGAGGTGGTGCAGCATGAAGCAGAGCAGAGAATATGAGGGTGCAGTGGAGAGAAGGGCAAAGAATATGAGGGTGCAGCAGAGAGAATGGCAGAGAATTTGGGGGTGCAGTGGAGAGAAGGGCAGAGCAGAGGCGTGCAGCGTGGAACAAGACAGAGATGGTGCAGGGCAGAGAAGATGAAGTGAAGTGGGGGGGAAGGGGGAGCAGGGCAGAGAAGATGAGGGTAAAGTGGGGAGAAGGTGGAGCAGGGTAGAGAAGATGAGGGTGAAGTGGGGGGGAAGGGGGAGCAGGGCAGAGAAGGTGAGAATGAAGTGGGGAGAAGGTGGAGCAGGGTAGAGAAGATGGGGTACAGCAGAGCTTGGCAGAAAACATTGGGTGCAGCAAAGCGAACGGCAGAGTGGCATGGCAGGCAGCAGGGCAGCAAGTTAAAAAGGTCCAAAACCTGGACTAGAGGATAAAAGATTCTAGTCAGGGTTAAACCATTTCTTAGGGAGCACCTGCAAAACTTTTTTTTATAATTTTTTAACTTATATGATTCACCTGAAATAAAATTATGAGGGATTTAGATTCAGGTCTGGTCAGGTCTGGGCTTGTTTACACCTAGTCACACAGTATATTTTTGGGGACAGCAATCAGCTGCATTCCAGAGAGACTCTTTTCCAAGTTTGTATCATGTGTAGCTGTAACCGCATCCAGACATCTAACGTCACACAGTTGTATTCAAACAACAAAATGACTTCCTTGTGATACGGCGGTTTTTGCAGCTGCTTGTATAACACAACGGCTGATCTCCTCTTCAGAAAAGCATCCAACAGATACACAGCACTAAAGTAAATATCAGCCGCTCTTCCAATGTGGTTTGGCCACAGTGCGGTTTCTGATCCATTGTAAATAACACTTATTATGTTTAGGAAAAAGAAATTACTCACATGCTCAAAACTGATTACAAAGCACTTAGAGCAGACGTGCTCAATGCTCATGGCCCTCTGATGTGCCATCTGATGTGGGTTCTGACCTGCTGTGGGGATAGTGGCAGGGGTACATAGAATGGGGGGGGGGGGTAAGAGAGAGTAAAAGAGAGGTTCAGTAAGGATGGTAGGTAGAAGGAGACTTCTAATACAATAGTGCCGTCGTAATTTTTCTAAATAAATGATATGCTTAGTGGTAATATTATGCTAATTATATGCTAACTGGTGTAAGTTTAGACGTGTTGTGGATACGGTTACAATATAGGACTGATGGGGAAAGGCCTATAAGTAAAAGACCCATACAATCAGAGGACTAAGGCAATCAGCATGTGCATTGCTAGCATGCTACTTATGAATATGGTAATAGGGTAGTGTAGTGGAAGGACATAACAGAGTAAAGAATTATATTAACCCCCTCACAGTTTTTCCCAGCAGTGAAGAGGAGAAATGGAGCTAAGTTTTGTCCTAGCAAGGAGATGACCATTACTGCCCTCTGCTGATGAAAAACATCCTCAGCCTTTGTGCCAGAACCCCACACTCTTTTTTCCAAAAACATCCAGAAGTTTACCCCTGTGCTTCTCTGCTCTGTTAGTGACATTTTCAGGGAGGTTTCTATCATTATTTCTAGTACTGTTAAGGGAGTAATAGAGTCTGTGATGCTAGTGTAAGGATTGTATATGGAAGGGTGGGGGGGTTGCAAATAAGGTATATCTGTGCATGTGCATGTCTGCAGTGGTTGTGGTGAGAGTTAGTAGGTATGTGTCATTTAAACCGGACCAACAGCCTGGTACAGCTGAAAAAGAAAGGTAGTGGCCATTTTGGAGCTTCCTCTGTCAACTAACATAACTGAAATGCACAGTAACAGGAAGCCCAGTACAACTTCCTGTTTGCAGGTGGTCTGCAAGCCCATGAGCGGCCATCTTGTTTTTAAAATTTATCCCAGTAGGCGTTAGAAAAAGGTAAGTTATTTTTTATGTGCAGCAATCTAAATTGCCCCATGGAGGGATGCATATGAGGCCTGTTTGTTGTGTTGGTCTGACCTAATTCCTTTTTGGCCTGCTTTAAATGTGTTTGGCATTGGTGTATGGGAGGTATAAGGGGGCGATATTAGTGGGTGTTTTTGTAATTAAGCAGTAGGCATCTACATTCTTATCTCATCTCTTTCATTTCATTGTGGCCCACGACCAAATCACAGAAATTACCCTCACAGTTCAAAAGGGTCAGCAAAGCAAAAGGGTGAGCACAGCATACTTACCGATAGAGGTAGCGGATGTGTCCACTTTATTTAATAACAAGGTGACCTGAGCCAGGTCAGACATTACTCACTTAAAGTGGTTCAAAACACATCTGATTCCTTTTCCAGCTGTGTGAAATCCCAGAATCCCCAGTAAAACCTACCTGATACCTGATGCAATGGCAAGGGCCACTGCCCACACCAGGCATTTGTGAATGGGCACGCTGGGCAAGCCCCCTGAGGCTAGCGGGGAAGCGGCCGTTGTTGCACTCAGCTCCATACGGACCATAGCCAATTCTTAGCAGAAAGGGCCAAATGGAGCTGCGGTATTATCAAAAACCAAGTTCATACAATTGTGCTTAAAAGCAGTTGGTAAGTATTATTTGGGGAATTATCAATTAATCTGAAAATGGTTGGTCACTAGATGGGAGTATTAGACCATAAATAGAAAATACATTTTAATACAGACTCTTAGAATCTGGGTCTAGGATTCCCCTTTAGTGGGTGACAGGGGTCATAAGATACATTTGGGGAACAACAAGAAACTGCTGAGATTGGTTGGGAGGTTTTGGAGGGAATACCTCAAGCTACAATATATAGAGCAGAGGTATAATAAGATGAGGCCAGAGGGATAGACCGGGACATCGTCCTTAACTGTGCTAAGAGGTAGACTGGTGTAGCCTCCTGCGTAAGACCTCTGGTGGGTCTACTACAGAGATGAGGCCCGAGTGCAGTTGGAAGTGAATAGGAGGACGTGGCTGTAGTGAAGCAGAGCCGCGCTCAGTTGCAGGGAGAGTGAAGAAGCAAAAGTTTGTCCAGCGTATCCATAAAAAATATAACTTTTATTGAAGACTCTTTAAAATCGACATCAATCAAAAGTGGGTGTAGATGGCCTGAACCATAGAAGCAGGTAAAACGTTACGCGTTTCAGGCCCGGGTGGGCCCTTAATCATACCATGATACCATGCCATACCATACCATGATTAAGGGCCCACCCGGGCCTGAAACGCGTAACGTTTTACCTGCTTCTATGTTCAGGCCATCTACATCCACTTTTGATTGATGTCGATTTTAAAGAGTCTTCAATAAAAGTTATATTTTTTATGGATACGCTGGACAAACTTTTGCTTCTGGACTTTATATATTTGGAGGAGTCAATGCAGGATCTCCCCTGTCCGTGTGGACTAAAGGTTGGTGAGCTGGCTAAACCTATATCATACTACTTGTTTTGCAGGGAGAGTGAAGACTGAAGTGCAGGGAATTCTGTGTGGAGAGAAGAGGGCCCTGGCGGGAAGAAGCCCAGGGAGATCCTGGTGTTGGATGTGGCAGAGTACGCTCCCCTTAGGAGTGGAGAGCAGCCAAAGGGACTGACAGGCTGCGAGGAAGTCGCCGCTGTGCCTGAGACTCCGGTAAGGTGTGGCTGCCCCTGTCTGAGAACCCTGTAGTGACTGTTGTGTGAGGGAGAAGCCCTCATGTTGGGCAGCCGTGCAGGCTTGGGTGCCTGATGACGTTTCCTGTGTGTGTTACTCACTGGCAGCCTGGTGGCCCCTCTGCTGGCATCGGGCAATCACGAGTCCAAGTCTGGAATAACCTTATAGCTGGTCTCCACAACGAGGGCAGGACGAATCCCACTCTGAAAACGGCCTACATTTAATTGGGTAATACGGCACTGCTTAGTCCCTGTGTTGAACTGTTCTGACAAGCAAATTGTACCTGTGTCTTGCCTGAAGGACACAAGCCTGATTAACCCTTACACTGAAATGTCCTTATGAAGCAATTGTGCCTGTGTTCATTTCGGTTTACTGGATATTAACTTGATGTGGAGTAACTGAATGCTTTGAAACTGCTGAGATCTGTTCTTTGGAAGTTAAGAACCTGCTTTCGCGCATGTTAATAGAAATGTGAATAAAGAGGAACTACACTGCTTAAGTCAACGCTGAATGGTGTGAGAGATTATCAGCCGACCATGACATATATATGATCTATTGGATTGCTCAGCCTGTGACATCTGCTTTTTGGATTACTTTAACTGTGACTTTACCGTGATGTGAATTTAAGTATTAAACCTTTCTTTTCATAACCCTGCAAAAATAAAACAAGCTGATGGTTTCACCTATCCTTTTTGCCGTTGAGTGTCTGCTGTGATACCATCTTGTCTGCTCCCCAGGCTATGGTCCCCATTAACCCTTACCCTCGGTTATCCTACATGTGTGCTGTGACTTTGCTTGAGATAAGTTCACCCAGTGTCATACTTGGGATTGCAATTAAAGCTGACCGTGATTACTGCTGGCTAACCCTGATAACTACCGCCCTTGCATGCGCTGTCGGAATGGGGAAAGGTGAGTTTTTCTGAGTGATCTTGGGGGTTTCACACAGCTGTGAATCCCAAATAAAGATGCCTCGGGGGCAAGGCCCAAGACCCGGGATAGTCAAAATGAAAAATTTGCTCTACTTTAATTTGCCAGTTCATGGTATCTGCCGATTCCCGTGAGTAACAGGCTTATGTCATTCCAAAAACACATGCCGGCAGTGTCCTGCATGTTTATGAACAATGATAGTGTCAGCCTCAAGTTCTTTTTAGTAATTGAACCCTTTTTTTTGGTTTGGGTTCCTACAAAAAAAATGCTAAAAAAGTTTTCAAAAAACAGAGGTCCAAACCAGAAAAATGTGTATATAATAAAATAATTATAGTTAAATTAATAAGCAACAATAAGCAAAACAAACAGGGAGGGTTAAAGAGAACATCTGGGACAAAACATTGCACATAAAAACGTTAAGGGTTAACTGGAATCAGAACCCCCCCCAAATAAAAAAAAACGCGGCGAATCGATCTTCGCAGAAAACACAGAAGCTGGAGAGATCTCGCTATGGAGAAACAGTAAAGGAAAGGGGATAAACATGGGGGAACATCAGGAGCAGTTAATCGCTCAGCCACCAAAATGCGCATGGGGCAGGGCCATTTGCGCATCAAAACAGCAGATTTACCTTGCGTAAGGTGCAAATTGTGCTTTCTCCCGAGCACTTGCCATTTGGTCTGCTCCGCACATGCATCTGGGGTGTGCATGCAGCCTTGAATCATGCACCTAGACGCATGCAGAATCGTTTGTGTTCTGCCTGAGCTTTTTAGCGCACCAACCATGAATCGATCCTATAGTGACACAGCCAGACCCTCTCTATTCACCGCAATAGAGGGGACATGTCAAGCCTTGAGTGTGCCGAGCTAAGCTTAGGTCAGATCCGACCTCAGGGCGGCTAAGCAAAATATTAATAAAGCATGAACGCTCATTGGCCAGCAATCCAAGCATGAACTCCCAACTCAAACACAGACTGGGATTAAGAATCCAAACTCTGAAAGTTCATTACGAACCCAAACTTTGCGGTTTGGGTTTGCCCAACACTACTGACAAGCTGTGAAGACGAGAGAAGAATCCATGTATTCCCTACTCTACCTCTATCTCTCAGCTTTCCCTATCTCTACCTAATCGAAGCCTTAGCCTCTGACCAGGAATCAGGAAGCACCCGTGACAGCCGTGTGTGCACGCTCGTACTTATAGTGGCTGGGCATGTGACATCACAGGGGGTGCCTAGCAGCATATTGGCCGGTTGCAACGCATCATCTGTCACCCCGGCTACCTTGTGTGTGCCCCTGCTGCCTGGGCATGTGTTCTTGCAACTTCCTGTGACTCTAATCCACTTGTAGTAGCCTATTAGAATCTGGGTTGAACTTGCAGGAAACTTGCATTTGTGCCAAACCAAATTTTAGCCAAAGTTCAGACCGAATTCTGTTTGAAACGTCCGATTCGCTTACCACCCACTAGAGGTAAGCGAACCGGTTTTTAAGAACCTCAATCACAGCCCATACAGGACAGCAATAGAAAGCAATACAGTATGCGATTGTTGCAGCGTTTGCGACAGGTGTAGTGAATTAGCAGCACAGCAGCCTGGGAGGTAGCGATGGCGGCCCTGTATTTTTCTCATTAATGGATGCCTTCAATCATAGCCTGCTCTGATCAGCATTGTTATATGTCAGTGTGTGTTTTTTGGCTCAGATCGCATTGTGACATGACTACTGTTGTTCTGATTAGACCCAGCAGACCCCCCCCCCCCATCACATTCAGGGCTTTTCATCCTTCATTAAAAGGCGCTGTATAATGACTTCTCTGCTCGGCGGCCACATGTGGAAGTGTTTTTGTTTAGTGCTCATGTTCCTGGATCAGGGAAGCAGAGCGTACCCGTGAAAGTTAAACAGAGCATCTGTAATGAGCGTGCATGCACCGTCCTCGCGCTGGAATGTGGGGCAACAGGGTGGACATGACGGCAACGCGGGAAGCGGCTCCCTACTCCCTCTGAAGATTGCGTGCAGTTCAGTATCCAGAATGGCTGGCGCAGTGACGTTGGGCTTCAGACAGACCTAGGGAATGTTTAGTTAGAAAATTCTTGCCTACCTTACAGAACAAAATATTAAGTCTATTTATTTACCCTCAGTGGATCCTCTATGGCCGTGCTGGTAATGTTAGAGCCCTAAAATCAAATGGTTCCACAGAAATAATTTAGACAAATGCAATCAGTTACTGAACTCTACTGAGTTTTTATATGTGTCTTTCAATGTCCCTCACCACCATTACAAGCAGGCTGTATGTAGCCCTCACGTACCGGGTGTTCAGGGAGGGTGGCTGGGAGCAGGTTCTTCTGGGCCCAGGGTGCTCTACATGTGTCTGAATAGGTGGGGGGTTAGTGTACAGCTGCAGGGGGAGGTTAGTACTCACTGTTGCCGCTTGGAAGGAGGAGCACTAGTCCAGGAGATTAAAGCAGAGTTCCTCTTTGTTAAGTCCACAGGCAAACAGCAAACATGGCACAGGTACAATATATCCATCTAGTTACATCTCTCGGTTCTGTCCTTAATCACAGGTGCAAAAAGAAGGCATGGCTCTCCAAGGAGGATTCTTCCCCCCCTTGCTGTCTCTCTCCCCTTCTCCCCGTCAGAGTCTGTATTTACTCCTGTTCCTTAACAGTTCAAGAATGGTAATGGCTTTAAAATTGGGGCTTGCCTATATCACTTCCAGCTACCTTCCAGAACATTCCATCATATGTTCGGCCACATGTCCGACACCTGATAGGTTGCTCTCTAAACCCCCTAACCAATCACTGCCCTACTGGTCATTACTATGTTTCCACCCAGCATCCTGTTATTACTAATAACCCTTCATACCTCACTTTCTAGAACAATCTCCATTAAAGCCTATAGCCCAATGCTTGTCTATGGCCTAATCCCACTTTTGCCACTTTGAGTCTAATTAAGGGTACTACACTGTCCATGCACTTCCATGGTTGGAAACCACAAAAGGGCTTAATGTTGGGTTACCTCTACAGGGGTTTTATTAGCTAACTGACATGTTCCTATTTACACCCAGGCCCTTACATGTGATCCCTCGCTGGTAGTCTCTGTTCCCTCTCTGCCACCACCTAAAGCCTCTGTTTCTCGCCATTGCTGGCACCAGTCACCTCCACTCAGTTGTGGCTGTGGACAGGATGCTGGCTGGCATGGGTGGGAATTATAGGCTGTTCGCAACTTCAAAGACCAGAGAATGATTGGCAGCAGCAATGAAGAATGGAGGGGCATCAGCAGGGATCTAGAGGCAGCGATGAAGAACATGTCAATGAGGACCAGGAGGTGGCAGTAAGGAATTGGAGGCAGCTGCAAGGGTCTATAAGAAGTACAGTAGCAAGGATCAGGAGGTGGTGAAGAAAGACCAGCATGCCACAATAGGAGTCTGGAGGAAGCACAGACCAGGAGGTAGCAGTGGGAGGCTAAACTGCAATGCAGTGGTAAATGCAAGTTTCCTGCACTACCACAGACCTCTGCTTCAGCCTTTTAGCTCCCCACCTGGTGAAGCTGTTTAACAGTATCCAAGTGCTGGGCCCACTCTCGGCAGCAGCATGATTTGCATGCAATACCCAAGCCCAAGGGACACAACACAGATGGTGAACTACAGACCGATCTCATTGATAAACACGGATCTAAAGATTATGAAAATCTTGACCTGCAAATTTAACACCTTTCTTCCATCCCTAATCCATATAGATCAAGTAGGGTTCATCCTGAGCAGAGAAGGACCAGACCAGATTGGGCGAGTTTTAGACATTATTTCAGCAGTAAACATAAACTGGGATGAGGGGTAGTCGGAGGGATCCTATGTTACTGTTGCTAGATGTTCATAAGGCCTTCGACTCCCTATCATGGAAATATCTGAGATGCATGCTTGGACGTCTAGTCTTTGGGAATCATATTTTTTATATAATCTCTACTCCCACTTGCAAGTCTCGGTGCTTGTCAAAGATTTCTAATCAGGGAAAATTGAAACAAAAGAGGGATACCCACCAGGGGTTGTCTGCTGTCTCCAGCTTTATTTGTTCTCGCCTTAGAACACTTGGCATGTAAGATAAGCCGAGGGACTTTCATTAAAGGGATAAACATGGGTGGGGACATCCAAAAGTGTTCATTGTTTGCGGACGATATCTTGTTATTCCTATCTGACCCATTAATATCCCTGCCAAACCTGATGACAATATTCAGAACCTTCACAGCCCTCTCGGGGTTGCAATTTAAAGACATTAAATCTGACGCCCTAAACATTAACAGTCCACTCATTAATTGACTCAACGCCTCCTTTAAATTTAAATTGGCACCTCAGACACTAACCTACCTAGAAATTAAATTATCAGTGGATTACGCATCTTTATATAGGGCCAATTACCCCAACATGTTTCGTAAAATCAATCATGGTCTGGCCTGTCCTTGTCCTGGTTTGGGTGCTTAGCTACAATGAAAAATTAAGCGGAGAATATTATACCTCTTTAGAGCACTACCCATTGCTATCTCACCCAAACAAATCAAAGCCTTTCAAAGTGAAATAAATTCCTTTATTTGAGGATGGAAGAGAAGGAGAACTAACCAACACACCTTAAATGCTTCTAAAAATCAGTGGAGCTTGGGGATGCCACATTTATGGAAATATTACCAAGCAGCGTAGATTGCTCAACTTTCAGCAATTTATTCCAAACACCAAAAGTCTAAGAGGCCGATTCATTAATAGCGGCAGGTAACGACAGTTGAGCGACTGTAGCGGCATTTTCAGAGCGCCCGCTAGTAGTCGCTGTGCTTGGCCGTTGTTCGGTAGTTGATAGCAACTCAGTCGGTTTGCCGTAATGTTGAATATTGGGTGAGGAGTCGCTATTTGACAGGTTCCGCACTGCATGGGAGCGCATGATAGCGACTGGTCCTAGCGACCGGCTCCCACCATATTCATTAAAAAATCACGCTCAAAAAATTCTTGCGCTGTAAAATGCATGTTTAAACCCCAGAGCGCTGGCGGCGATGGGTTAAAAGTAGTTTTTTAACCCCCAAACAACCATACTTTTGGAAACCAAAAAAAGCAAGTTTTTAAAATAATTTAGTAATATGAATACATTAATATCAGACCTGTAATATCAATTATGTACAAAAAAACATTAAAAACAATTAATTATTAATATTTAAAGATTGTTCCATTGAAATGCATTGGAGAGCGCCAGGTAGCGAGAGGTCATACCTGTCGCTGTTCAAGGTCGGACGCTGGCGCTGTGGGCTGAGGCTGGAATAATGATGAATGAGTGGCTATCTGGCGCTATCTCAGTCGCTAAGCAGGATCGGCTTGATAAATGTGTGATTGTGGTGGGGAGCCGGCGTTCTCGTGGCGGGGCCCGTCATTACCGGCCGCTCACCAGTCGCTACCTGTCGCTATTCCTTCATAAATAAGGGCCTAAGTGGGTGAAGTTGGAGCAAATGGTCTGTCCTAAAACCTTAAGACCTTTTAATGTGGCTCACACAGAGAGAAAGACCCTTGATACTATCAACCTCCTTGTCTCATTTTTTGATGGTAGGGAACTCCCTGGCAATCCCCCATGGGCTGGCCTTCCCCCACACATCCTTGGCACCTATATATGGGAAACCCAGATTCCTACCAGGCAATAGAGCTGGCAAATTTAGATGGTGGGTTAATAAGTGGTTTAATAGAATGCTAACTTCATAGGTGATAGGGGAGCGAGAAGAACTATTCTCAATAACACGGGACCCATGCACCAAACATACAGGAATCCCAATTTAGGCAGGGGACAAGGTTAGAGAGCCAATAAGGTGTGACGATTCGTAAGGTAGTGATTGGGTATATGTCCACGGACATGGACAACTCTTTGCTTCTTCTTTCCTTTATCCTCCTTTTTCATTTCCTTTCTTCTACTCTAATTTCCTCTCTCCCTTCCCTTGGTGTGGGAATTTATAAGATTCCTGGGCCATTTGATTCCCTGCCCCCGGGGCATTCTGAATTTGTGTGAAACCCCCCAGGTCGCCCATAAACTCACCTTCTTTCCCGGTCCAACAGCACATGCGCAGGCAGCGGCCACATCCCCGCTATCCCTCTAGCAGGGGGCGTGCCCGCGCAAGGCATTTGTGAATGGCAGACGCTGGCACGCTCCCTGTTAGAGTAGAGCGGGGAATGCAGCCACCAGCGTGCTCGGATCTGCTGGCCTTAGACGCAGGCTTAGATGAGCTGACGTGAGCAGATCAGAGCGTGCTGATTGGACAAGAGGCTGCGCATGCGCCGTAGGACCAAGGAAGGGTGAGTGCGATCGGTCGACCTGGGGGGTGTCACACAGCGGGGGCAAGGACCAAAACCCAGAATAATCAAAATCCTAGGTTTTGGTCTTCTTTAAGTTTCAAGGTATGACTTGCTACATTTGTACTTGCAGTTATAAAGGCAGAATTATTCCTACCTGACAATATAACAGTGTAAAAGCATTTCCAGTGTAAATAACTATCATATTTTTTTAAATTTCCTTTTTTCCTGCCAGAGTGATATCAGGCTTCATCTGGGCCACGACAAAACAAATAAACCCTGTGCAGCAAATATTTGGTGTAATGAGGACTCGCTTGTTGTGCTTGGCTGAGCGTCATGACAGATCTGCATGAAACAAGAGTCTGGTAAACATATGACAGCAGAGTGATTTATAAACTTTTCCTCCATCATGAGAAGCAACCATTCTGGCTTATGATTGGGTCACTGAGAACGGTCACAAATCTGAGATGAAATAAATAATACTAATGTGGCCCACACACCATAGAATGTGACCTAGGTAATCTTGCTCACATCTATTCTAAAGCAATAAGGCTAAAGCAGTCTACATATCATTCCCTAAAAGTTCCTTGAACATTTTCAGAGAATGATGGAAATGTCCAGGTCCAAGTATAGGAACCAACACTGAAACCCAATATCAAATGTACTCACCAGGCTTAGATTTCAAACAGGCATTGATCATTTCATGAGGTTGGTTCCAATGGTTGCCACTTAGTACATTATGTTTCTGCCTTCTTTAAGATATTAAATCCTTGTATTCCCCCCAGAGTAGTAATGATTCCCCCCAGAGGTATATTCTCCCTTATACAGAATTTAAGCTAAAAAGACCAGAACGTAGTCCCGTCATCAATTAAAAGCAAGTTTTACTAAAGTATTGCACTTACAGGACATCCACTTGGTATCCAGCGTATATCATATATAATAAGCTTCGTAAAGTTTCATAAATCTCATCATCCCTTGTGGCCATTTAGTGGAGAGATATAAAAATGTCTTTCAATGTGTAACCAGGCATCCAAGCTGCGTAGACACGTTTCGTTAGGCAACTTTATCCAGCAGACTGCTGGACATATGCCTGTCACTATATATATATATATATATATATATATATATATATATATATATATACCTGTCACTATATATATATATATATATAGGGTTTGCATTTCCTTTGATTTCTATATATATACATATACTACAGATTTTCTTTGCATGTTTTAGAGTTTGGAATTTTAATACTAATTCTAAGTAGTTGAAGTAATAAAGCAAGGAATAGCAGAATGAACAGATGAAAGAAAGAAACAAAGAATAGATTGAAAGTAAGAAAGAAAGACTAGAAGGAAAGAAATGAACAGAATAGAAGGAAAGGGAACAAAACAAACAATAGAAGGACTTTCTGAAATAACAGAAGAAAAGAAGAAAGAAATAAGGGGAATGGCAGAAAGAACAGACAAAAGACACAAATAATACATGGAAAGAAAGAAACAAAAGATAGAAGGACTGACAGAGAGAAAGGCTCTCCCAATGGCCAATTTGCCCCTGGCTGAGTGAGAGCCCTTAGTCCTGGTTACTACATGGCCCTAAGTCCTGCATAGGGGCTGCCCAGGGTAGGGGGAATGAAGTGCCCCCCCCCCCCCAAGGTGTCTGCCTGGGTAAGCCCAGTGCTGATGCCTGCTGTGACAATTGTACAGGTTGATCAGACCTATTGATCGTTTATCTGATCAAACCGGCCAATCGTACCCCACGTGTGTCACCGCAATTGTTCAATTGGCAACACGCGTGGTTATAAACTGCTACCACCAGAACACAAACAGTGTTCACTCTATATAAGCCACACACAACACAATCAGATCGAACGAATCGATCGACCCACAACCACGTCCTAGGCAAGTAATGTAGCCAGGCTCTTCAGAAATAGTGTGAGCTTTTTAGATCCTTAAAGGAGCAGTATCGCGAAATTTGCATTAAAAAAGATAAATAATTAAATAGCCACACAATAGCTTATAACATGTGTATGAATAATCTGGCGATAGAAAAAGAAAAAAATATATGCCTCTCTTTTAAATTGTATAATTACAATGGCTCAGTCCATTTGCTGAATAGGGGGATCTGCTGGCTTGTATTTAGTGAGCTGCTTCATTTAGCCCACTGGTCTCCTAGCAACACTTTACCTCAGAGGCTGACACTGTAATCAGTGGTAACGGCTGTGTGTGTGTGAGGTGCTGCTTTTGTTATGAGACCAGGTGACTCAAATGTGTAAAATCTATACAAAATAAACTAAACTGACTGAAAATGACTGAAATTCTTCTTTGAATAACTGTGCAGGAAAATCCAAAGGTATTAAAGTGGAACAAAACCCCATTCTAAATCAGGATGCCCACTGTGTGAAACGACCCCTGGATAACCACAGATCCCCCCATTTTTCTGGCGCGCTCACGCAGATAGTCATTTAGACAGGCCGGGCGGCCAGGAAGGTTACTGCTCAGGCTCCCCATCTGCGTGCAAACAGCGCTGATTGGATGAGAGCCCACGCATGCGCTGTGGGACAGGGAAAGGTACGTTTTCACAGGCGAACTTGGGGATTTTACATATCAGGGCATCCCAAGTCGGGATGCCCCTAGGGGCACAAAACAAAACTCCAGATAGTGAAAATCCTGGGTTGGGCTTTGCTCAAAACACACAAAGCTGAAAGAAAGATCATATGGAAAAAAGAAAAATAAGAATATGAAAGAGAAAATGGTAAACTGATAAAAAAAACTGGTAAAAAGATTCTGCAGCAGAGCCAACATGAAGGGAAAACTGTCAAAATCAGCTAAATGACTTCTAGAGCTTTTCTCTCTGTTTTAGATATAAGTTCTGGCCAGGCAATGTTGCAATGTTGTTATCTTATGCTGGACGGCTGCCAGCACTGAACAGCTGAGACTTTGATACATTCTCCTCAGCGTGGAACTGATACATTGTTTCCCCCTCTCCTCAGCATGGAACAGGCCAAGAGTGTCGGCTCCTGACACTGACAAGACATAAACATGAGCTATTAGCCTCCAGCTGTTCAACACACACACAATTTTTTTCTACATTTGTAATTCTTACTCCAACACCTACCTACATTCCAAGTACCATTTAAATATAAGTCACCAAGAAAAATTCGCGATACTGCTCCTTTAATTCAGAGCATCAGTGATCCTCTGCTGTAATTTTAGAATGAATTTAAACAAACAGAAAACCACAAAACAACAAGAAACAGGTGATAAAGCAGAATTAACTATAAAACACGGTAAATAAGATAAATAGCAATACAGAAAAAAAGGGAAAAATACTTAAAGAATCTGTCTGGGCTGCGGACCGATCAAACCAATTCAATCCCTCAGTCCTCACACGTCTCCCAATGATTTCCTGGTGTCCTGCTTAGATGTTAACAGGGAGTGTGTGTCACTCTTGATGGTCAGATTAGAGTGTCCCTCTCCCCATTCTGAAGCTCACCTTGTTCCCTCTAACCAGGGATCAGTTTCTGACCCCTCCTATGGGCAGAGCGATTGGAGTCACCCACTGTCTGATTGCTGCATCTGGGATTCTCCATCTTTGAGTACCTGAAAGTTGGTTCATATGACGTCCCCCATCTGTCCTGGGATTTTACAGGGAGGGGGGATGAGGAGAACATTCCATGGAAGAGGGTCAGAATATGGACCTTGTCTCTGCTTTCTATGGCTGGTTGATCATAGTCATTCCAGCAGACCCTGTGTGCATGCAGGGGGTTTTATGGCAGGTAGGGGGGAGTCATACAGAGCAGAGGGGTCGGCCAAGGTACAATATATATATATATACACACACACACACACACACACACACACACACACACACATTAATTACCAGTTTGGTCACACCTGCTGACATGTTTTGCGTTTGCTTTGCCTTTATCAGTGTAGGGCAAAAGCAGTGTGCTTAGATATACTAAGCATGTAGGAGGGAAGCATGTAGGAGCTTTAATGGAAAATAGCACCTTCTTATATCCAGTAGTTACATTGATCTTACTGCCCAAGAAAAAAAAAAATTCTTTGCCGGGTGGTTGATCCATGCAAATCATTCCAGGCTTTCAGAGACCCCCCCTCCCCCCATCATTTCATCTCTTCACAGAAACACGTTTCAGGCTACTTGGCCCTGGTCAGATGATACACTACTTATATACACAAACACTTTAAGTACACTTACAATTAGCGCCGTCTTATGTCATTTTTCTCTTTCTTCGCCTGCGCTGATGGTTTAGGCCTCGCTTTCTTGGAGTGAAAACATTTGCCATGCTCCAGAGAAAATCCCCGCTCCCAATCTGCCGCTCCTCTCCGGGGAGTCTGCTGCTACCCCGAGTGAGATCCGCAGGAGGCCCAAATGAGAATCACATGTGATCGGCCATTCTCGTCACTCAACGGCTCTCATTTACTTTGACGCAATCCAATTTTACCGCCAATAAATCATTGCGCCGCGGCATCTTGTTTTAATTGCTGCAGATTAAATCAAATAAGCAATATGACAAAATCACCGGCGAAAGGGCGGCCTGAAGCGGAGACAAGGAGATCAAATGCGGCCTGCAACAATATCAATGACTTCATTTGCAATTTAGTATTTATAAATCAAAACATAATTAAAAAATATTGTAACTAGAGATATTGGCGGGGCTAATGCATGAAATGCTGGTGAGCCATCTGCCTCATGTGGGAGAGTGTATAACATGGTGTCAGGGCTGGCGTCAGCACCCAGCAAGGTGGGGCAGCTGCCGGGGGCACCCACCCTCCAGGGGGCCCACTGACAGGGCCGGCCTTTGGGGTGTGCGATGGTGCTTGATCGACGGCGGACTGGGAGGGCACCGCCACAGCTGGTGCCCACATCTTTTCGAATGGCGGGGTTCCACACAACGGGGCATCTAGATTTAGATTCCAGGGGAGGAAGTGCTGGGTTTTGTTCTGCTTTTTAGTTGCCCACCCCATCTGATTTCCTATTCCTGGAGCATCCGGGAGCATTCCTGGAGAACTCTTGTATGGCAGAAGTTATTACTGATCATCCTTATCTGCTTGTTTAAAGGTAACCTATGATTGTTTGAACAAATGTTAATCACACCTCTGGTAAAAGCTATGCTCTCCCTACATGGCACCACCTCCCAGCAGGAGTCTTTGCACTAGGCCTGGGATAGCTGTGTAAATGGAGTGAGGGGCAGCTAACACATCAGCTCAGCCGGGCGGTTAGATAGACTGTCCAGCTCCGAAGCTGTGCTTTTAGGATTCCAAATTCTCTTGGGGGGGATAAAGGAGTGAAGAACGAGCTGATGACTGGATGGATTCCTACAAACCTGTCTATACATAGATATAATATTTCATGAGTGTATATATACAGTACACATATATAGATATACCGGTACCTAGATGGAAACAGCATGCTGACACGCTATCTGCATTTTAAATAATAACCCTCTTTAGTCTGGTATGGAATGAAATAAATCATAGCTTTCTTTGACATAGACATTTAAACTCTTTCTGCTACAATATATATATATCCCCGTGCTAGAGAGTCGCGGATATGATGCCGCGGCACACACATGCACCGTTGGACCGCGAAGCAAGGTAAGTTTATGGGACGACCTGCGGGGTTTCACACAGCGGGGCATCCCGGTTTTGGATGCCCTGGGGGGAGGGAATTGGTTGGCCCGGGAATCTATAAGATTGCATTGAGTTTTGGTTCACTTTAGTGTTTTTCAAATCAAGTGGAAACTTTCTTTAAGTTTAGTGAAAAACAAAATTATATAACAACAGCACAGCCACGCTTCCAGAGTATAATTGCGTCTGCACTGCATTATGTTTTACTTGCGTTTCCAACACAGCACAGACACAGCTGCATAGAAGTCTATGGCCACGCAAAGCATCTGAAGGGCGTGAAACCCTTCAGATTGCCCATAAAAACTCACCTTTTCCCTGTCCCATGGTGCATGCACAGACACGCAGCCAATCTGCACGCTCAGGTTCATTTGGCCTTTTTGGCTTAGAAATGTCTGAGGGCCGATTTCTTTTCAGAATCGATGAGTACTTAGACAGACTACTAGGGATACTCAATACTTTCTAGGAGTTATTATGATATCGATATATTATCCTTTCTAGGAGTTATTATGATATCGATACATTATCCTTTCTAGGAGTTATTATGATATCGATACATTACCCTTTCTAGGAGTTATTATGATATCAATACATTATCCTTTCTAGGTGCTATTATGATATCAATACATTATCCTTTCTAGGAGTTATTATGATATCGATACATTACCCTTTTTAGGAGTTATTATGATATCGATACATTACCCTTTCTAGGTGGTATTATGATATCAATACATTATCCTTTCTAGGAGTTATTATGATATCAATACATTATCCTTTCTAGGTGCTATTATGATATCAATACATTATCCTTTCTAGGAGTTATTATGATATCGATACATTACCCTTTCTAGGTGCTATTATGATATCAATACATTATCCTTTCTAGGAGTTATTATGATATCGATACATTACCCTTTTTAGGAGTTATTATGATATCGATACATTACCCTTTCTAGGTGGTATTATGATATCAATACATTATCCTTTCTAGGTGTTATTATGATAGCAATACATTATCCTTTCTAGGTGTTATTATGATATCGATACATCATCCTTCATAGGAGTTATTATGATATCGATTACCCTTTCTAGGTGTTATTATGATATCAATACATTATCCTTTCTAGGTGTTATTATGATATCGATACATTATCCTTTCTAGGAGTTATTATGATATCGATACATTACCCTTTCTAGGTGTTATTATGATATCAATACATTATCCTTTCTAGGTGTTATTATGATATCGATACATTTTCCCTTTCTAGGTGTTATTATGATGATATTGATACATTACCATTTCTAGGAGTTATTATGATATCGATACATTACCCTTTCTAGGTGTTATTATGATATCGATACATTACCCTTTCTAGGAGTTATTATGATATCGATACATTACCCTTTCTAGGTGTTATTATGATATCGATACATTACCCTTTCTAGGTGTTATTATGATATCGATACATTACCCTTTCTAGGTGTTATTATGATATCGATACATTACCCTTTCTAGGTGTTATTATGATGATATTGATACATTACCATTTCTAGGAGTTATTATGATATCGATACATTATCCTTTCTAGGAGTTATTATGATATCGATACTTTACCCTTTCTAGGTGTTATTATGATATCGATACATTACCATTTCTAGGAGTTATTATGATATTGATACATTATCCTTTCTAGGTGTTATTATGATAACGATACATTATCTAGGTGTTATTATGATATCGATGCACCATTCTTTCTAGGTGTTATTATGATATCGATACATCATCCTTTCTAGGTGTTATTATGATATCGATACATTATACTTTCTAGATGCTATTATGATATTGATACATTATCCTTTCTAGGTGTTATTATGATATTGATACATTATTCTTCTAGAAGCACATGGTATAACATGTTAGAAGCTTCTAGATGCTGACGGGCAGGCTGATTCATTACTAGTGGCAGATAGCAACAGATGAGCGTCTGTAGAAGGCATTTCAGAGCGCCCGCTAGTAGTTGCTGTGCTCGGCCATGGTTCGCTAGTTCAGAGCACCTCAATCGTTGTGCAGCATTGATGAATACGCTGTGGGGAGTCGCTATATGAGCAGTACAGCGTTGTATGGGAGCGAATATTCATATTCATCAAAAAAACGGCCTCACACACCGCCGGCGCTCAAAAATGCTTCACTGTAGCCCAGAGTGCCGGAGGCTGTGGGATTAAAGGCTGTTTTTGAACATGTATCCACCAGTAACAAAGCGAAAACATATGGAATTACATTGTTATAACATTGTGACATGAACACATTAATGCTAGACCTGTAATGTCAATTCTGCATAAATATATTAAAAATGGAAAGTTTTCAAAACTGGCTTTTTCCAGGCCAGGAGAGGTCACAACATTATTTGAGAATAAAAAAATATATATATAAAAAATCCCCGTTTAAAGAGAAGTAAAAGAACGTCCATTGAAATGTATGGGAGAGTGCCAGGTAGCGAGAAGCAAGACGTGGCGCTCTGAAAGTTTGAACGCCGGCGCTGTACGCTGAGGCTGGGATAATGAAGAATCGTACGCTACATGGCGTTATCCCAGTCGCTCAACAGAATCGGCTTCATAAATGTAGAATTGCGATACCTGACACTACCTGTCGCTTAACAGACACTACCTGTCGCTATCCCTTCATGAATAGGGCCCGAAGTGGATTACTCAGGCACATAACTGGGCACAAGCCTATTAAAGCAGAACAAAACCCTGGCTGCTGGTCTTCCCCTGTGTTGTTCCCAATTTGGAAAGCCCCGCTGTGTGAACCTTGGTCACCTTTTCCGGCACCTCCCTCAGCAGTGTAGGCAATTGCGACTGTAATCCTCAACATCTCTTGGCTAAGGTGAGCTCCCATGTGCAGTTATTCCGTTATTAACGGCACAGGAGCGCGCCCCAACCAAAAGGGAACTGCAGACGCTCCCAATTGCAGTGCTCTACATCTAAACAGATCCATATTGCTGATCATTAATATGCATGGCATGTGGCTCTAATTGGACGAGAGCCTGCGCATGCACCATAGGACCGAGAAAAGATGAGTTTTAATCTGGGGGGTTTTCACACACCGGGGCACTCAAAATCGGGATGCCCCAGGGCAAGGAACAAACCTGGGATAGTCAAACCCGGGATTTTTACTATCCTGGGTTTTGGTCATCCCTGTTTGGAAACCTTCAGATTGCCCATAAAAACTCACCTTTTCCCAGTCCCATGGTGCATGCGCAGACACGCAGCCAATCTGCACGCTCAGGTTCATTTGGCCTTTTTGGCTTAGAAACGGCTGAGGGCCGAATGGAGCCAAGCGCAGCCAGATGGAGCAGTGTGCCTCTTGCAGGGAGTGTGCTGCTGGCCATTCAGCCAAATGTGGCCTACGCATGCATCATTGGATCGGAGATCAGCTAAGGTTTACTGGGGACTCTTAGGGTTTCACACAGCAAGGCATCCAGAATTGGGATGTCCCAGTGAGAGAAAATCAGGTGGCTCTGGAGTTTAATAGATTGCAGGGTGCAAGGGTGCAGGGCTGTCATCAGAGCTGACCAGCTGGGGCCTGGGCCCCCCCTATCTTGACCAGGGCCCATACTGGAGTCCTATCTGCCTTAGACTGATGGCACTTATTATAAGGCACCATTACATCATGTCACTACTTGATGCCACTTAAAGTGGACCAAAACTCAGGATTTTGACTATCTTTGGTTTTGGTCCTTACCCCCCGATCGGGGGTGCCCTGCTGTGTGTTAACCCCCCCCCCCCCCCATCGCCCGAACAAACTCACCTCTACCTGGTCCTAAGACACATGCACGTCCAATCAGCACGCTGATGGCCGCATCCCTCACTACCCTCTAACTGGGAGCGTGTCCATGCCGGCCGTTCACAATTCCAACAGTGGCACGCGTCCTACTAAAATGACAGCTGCTCGCACATGTGCCGTTGGACCAGCAGCAAATGTGAGTTTTTCAGCATCCTGGGGGATTTCACACAGCAGGCCCCGCAAATCGGGGGAGCAAGTATGCCTGCCCTGTCTCATAGACTCCAGGGCGGGTTTTGGTCCTCTTTAATTAATATGCACAATTCTTAAACACTTTTACACTAACACATCTAACACTATACATGTCTGTTACAACATTACGTCACTGTTACAGATTTTTTTTTCAATCCCGAATGTGACCCAACAGGCCCTTATTCGAGGTTCAATTGTAAAAGAAATGTATATGATGTGTACACAGTATCTCACATGTGCTTAGAAGTCCACGCTGCTGGTGATTCATTTTTGCTAAACAGTCATCCATCCTTACCCTCGCCCCCCCACGCCTCCGCGCACATGAAAACCCAGCCTGACACTTTCTATAAACACACTTTATCATGGCTTCTGATGGTGGTGGAAGAATGAGAATGGTGCACAACAGTTATAGAAGTATTTTCCATTGCTGCGTCCAAACCGTGACAGCGGGCCAGACCTTCGCTAGCAGACAGTAATCAGACTGACAGCATGTCCTATCACTAGCCGAATATTCTGTATGACCGATTGCTGTCTATGTGGCTGCAGGATCACTTATATGGTCACATGTATGGTTTCATGGTCACATGTATGTAAAGTAAAACATTCTGGGTAAATAAGCACCGAAACCTAACCTGGGGCCAAATATCAGCCCCGGACCTTACACTCCCTGGCCAGCCCAAGACCAGCTCACAAGCAGCTGCCCATAGGGTGCTTCCCAGAGAGTCAACAAGTGGACCAGAACCTGGGATTTTGTCATTCAGCATGCTCAGCTCCATTCGTCAATTTCAGCGAAGGGCCGAATGGAGCCAAGTAGAGTGCGCTAATGGCCACATCCCCTGCCATTTCCAAATGCCTGGCATGGGGCGCAAGTCTGGAAATCAGGCAGCCCTTATAAAATTACAGGGTCGCCCAAAATGGGTTTTGGTCCACAGTCAAGATGCATGGGCAAAATATGGATTGGAGGCTTGCCTTGTGTGTGTACATTGGGGCCAGTTATGGGGGAGGGTTGGAGGAATACCTGGGAGGCAGAGGGGTGTCATAAGAGGATTGAGTAAATTCTGCCAAATGGTCTGGGTGAGGTACCAGCCTATTCTGCCCCAAAGCAGTGTGCCCGCCGGGATTTTTCTATGGCCAGTCTGCCCTCTAAAAGACTCTAGTCAAATCCTCCTGATTCAGGATGCCCCATGGAGTGAAATTGAGCCACCTGGCTTCTCTGTACACCTAGGTGGGATCACTATGGGGCATCAGTAAAGGCTGGGCTGCCATAAAGACAGGAGGTGCAGAACTCACATACAGGGCCCAGCCATTTAGAGGGGCCCTGCTGACAGCACCAGGCCAGGGAATAGTTGGTTGGCCAGCACAAACTCTATATTGGGTTGTAAGCTAGATGGGCCTTTTGCATAGGATTGTGATTTTGGGGCCCAGTACAGAATTTCTATATAGATTGTGGATCAGAACTATCCATGTATGTTTTGTTTCTCTCCTGGGGAGAGAGAGGCCAAGATATTGAGATTGTATGGGGTCCAAACATTTCTGCTGTCAGCCCTGAGTAAAGGAGCACCACTACCTTTCTCTCCCATAATAATCCTCAGTAATCCTCCACCACTCCACTCTCTCCCTGGTCTCCTCTAAGCAAAGGCACTGAAGATATTAAGGAGCAAGCCATTGGCTGTGAAATGGCAGCTCTGCTGCTTCCAGGATCTAAAATCCTGCTCATCACACCAAAAATAGAAAGATTAAAGGTTATATTGGAGAAACTAGAAGGGGAATCTTAGGAATAGCAAGAAAAAGGTCTTCTTGTACAAGGAGCCCCCTGCTCATGTAGCCTTTCAAGTCTTATTAGTGTTAAGCGAGCCAGAGCCACAAAGTTCTGCGAGCTCGGGCCCTTGAAACCCGAACATGGACTTCAGCAAGAAGTCCATGTTCAAGTCTGGCATTTGGCCCAAACTGGAAACCTGGTCAATTGGCTTAGCAGCACTTAGCAATTGGCCAGGCGGGACACTTGCACTCGCTGTATAAAAGACAGAGTCACACTTCTCAGCGCCCAGGTTGCTGCTGTTGGAGTGATGGACACATCAATTAAAAAATTGTCATTTTCAGGGCAGAAAGGCAGTGAGGGAAATCTAAAACTGTCCATTTCAGGGCACCTAGGTAGGGAGAATCGGCGGCATCAGTGAGGGACAGCTGGATGTGATACAACTGTGGGCAATCTGATCTGTGCCAAATCCTTGGCCAATTTGTGGTCAATCTTATCTGATTGTGATGAAGTGTGCCCAATCTAATTAATAAACATCTGATCGGTATCCAATTGAACTGCAGTCAATGGGACCCCCCACTCCTGTCACCAGAATGAACAGAATTTTCTTTAAGCACAAACAAGAAATATATCCAATTTATGAAAAAAATAAATATTCTCACATTTTTGGGGTTTATTTGGTTTATGTTATTTTTTAAGTACTTTCCCTACTCTTTTTTGTGAAGGTCAATCATCCTGGTGTTACCCCAAATTTGCAGCTGTCTACCCCTTACTACCCCCATTTTACAGCTATTTTTGGGCCCCCAAGTTGGGGGTCCCCATTGACTTCAATGGTGTTTGGGTTCGGGTCCCACCAACCGAACTTTTGCATCAAGTTCGGTGGAACCCTAGCTTCTACAGGTTCGCTCATCACTAATTATAATCTCTTATTTTATACGTCCTTTATGCACAACTTTGGTTGCTTTTGGAGCAGCTCTTTGCGATTTTCCAGACTTTGAATTAGGGTGAACCCAATAATATTTTTAAATACACTGTTGTTGCTAATATGCAGCTGAATACTCTCTGTATTCCATACAACATTGATGGGCATAATGTCAATTTACAGCTTTGGCATGTGCTGATTCTCAGGGAACCTGGCAGCTAGCACTGTGAAGGAATCCTGTCACCTAGCCCCCAACACTCTGCCCCTAAGAAAAAGCTGCAACCACAAACGTACCTGCAAGGAATTGGGATGCCTTGAGCCACCACCTCTGATCTGGACATGCTAATATGTGGATCTGGTCCTCTTGCAGATAGGTTTCCTGTGGTGCCCGATTTTCCAAAGGGCAGAAACAGTACACTCAGAACAATAGGATAGGATAAATCCTCGTCATGGCAAGAAAGCAGACAATTATTCGTTTTTACAATTAGCTTGGTCACACAGTGCATACTGGTCCCCAGTTGTCAATCCAGGCCCCTCTGTTTATGAAGAAGTACCTTTGCCCGAAAACGCATCACAGGCAAGATGGATAAATCACTGCTTCTCTGTGCACCGCTATCCCGGGTGAGCTATGGATTTTCTCCTTTTCTGTCCCACTCCACAGGTACCCCCCAAAACCCACATTTTGTAACTTGAACCCCCTATATTGCTGACCCTCCAAGGTTTACCTTTTGGCGATTTTTGATGTGCCACCTTCAATCCACTCCCCGCTAATACAAACTGTTTTAGATGGAATGCTGCCTCCTTTAGTCATTGCCGCTGTTTTGAGTGGCAGTGATGTCATTGCCGCACCAATGCAATGGCCTGCCATCTAACAGAGGGACAGCAAAAAAAAATACTCACCTGTAAAATTAGTATTATACGTATACAGCAGGTCCTGTTCCAGAATAATCCTTACTCATGGGTACATCCTCTAGATGGCGCTGGACTGCAGAGACAGAAAAAGTAGCTCCTCCCGGCCCCATATATACCAGGGACCTCCCACAAATTTCAAAGTATTGAAAAGCAGTAAAAATGAAGCCGGGAGAACTATAACCCTTATCAATATTGAACATAAGAACAGTCACCATAAAGAGGTAACTAAAAATAATGATAACAAGGGCGGGGTGGAACAGGACGTGTTGTATACATGTAATACCAATTCTACAGGTGAGTAATCACAGAATTGTATTATTCTAAGTATACAGCACGTCCTGTTCCAGAATAATCCTTACTCATGGGACATCCAATAGCAGTGTCCGTAAGGTAGGGTGGGATACCCAAAAGCAACAGCAGACAGTTTAAACCACTGCCGCCTGCAGAACTTTGCGACCAAAGGCAGCATCAGCTGAGGCCTTAACATCAACCTTGTAAAACTTAGAAAAAGTATGAACAAAAGACCAAGTGGCGGCCTTGCAAACTTGTTCAACAGAAGCTTGGTGCTGAAATGCCCAAGAGGCACCAATAGCATGAGTAGAATGAGCAGTAAGGCGGAAGGGAGGCTCCTTCCCCTTAGCAGAGTAGGCCTGAATCACAGCCTGACGGATCCACTTGCTGATAGTGGACTTAGCTGGAGCCAGACCATTCTTAGGTCCAGACGGGAGCACAAAAAGAGCATCAGTCTTCCTGAAGGATTCAGTAGCCACCAAATTGAACTTCAGAGTCCTGACCACATCCAAAGAGTTACTAGGATTAGGACACAGAGAAGGCAAAACAATGTCCTGATTGAGATGAAAAGCAAAAACAACCTTAGGCAGAAAATCTGGCTTAAAACGAAACACCTTGTCCTGGTGTCTCTCAAAGTAAGGGCAAAAAGTATATATAGATGTGCACCGTCTCTCTATCTACAAAAACTATTATCAAGGTGCTATAGCCCGTGTGGTCAAAGAAGAAGAGACAATGTATGAATATGATGAGGGGATTCTGGATCTGTCCCCTCAAGTGACCACTACATAACAGGCCGCACTCAAAGGAGTAAAAGAATAAATTTCTATTTTATTAGTAGATACATCTACAATAAAAATTATTGGTCTCAGCACACACAACAACAAATGACATAATTAAAAAACATATACACAAACATGGGGGGTCCTATATATGGAGACTCTGATAACAATAATAATGCGGGATAGCATATGATACATTAAATGAATAAATAAATAGATCTGGTTGGAGGCCACGTGTGGCCCAAAATATGTGAAGAAAAGGGATGCTATATCCCCATAAAATACATGGCAAAGTGCATAATGTAATATGTGCAAATATATGTGTAAACAATGTAACAAATATTAACAAATATACATCCTCATATAATACATACAAAACAGTAAAATGAAACTACAAAAACAGAAAAACACAACGTGAAAAGACAATCGAGCAAACCCAAAATGAGTGAGCAATTAAAGTGCTAAGTGCAGTGTAGCACACACGTGGTGCTAAGACCAGCCAGAGGAGTTGTAGAAGACCCTGGCGAAGTGTCTATCTGACACGCAACGCGTCGGTGGCGGCTGCTGCGGGGGACCCCTTGGAGATCAGGTTATGTGAATCTTCTTTACTTATTATTATTGTATATTACTTCAGTCGGGTAGCGTTATTCATGATCCTTTACAACTCCTCTGGCTGGTCTTAGCACCACGTGTGTGCTACACTGCACTTAGCACTGTAATTGCTCACTCATTTTGGGTTTGCTCGATTGTCTTTTCACGTTGTGTTTTTCTGTTTTTGTAGTTTCATTTTACTGTTTTGTATGTATTATATGAGGATGTATATTTGTTAATATTTGTTACATTGTTTACACATATATTTGCACATATTACATTATGCACTTTGCCATGTATTTTATGGGGATATAGCATCCCTTTTCTTCACATATTTTGGGCCACACGTGGCCTCCAACCAGATCTATTTATTTATTCATTTAATGTATCATATGCTATCCCGCATTATTATTGTTATCAGAGTCTCCATATATAGGACCCCCCATGTTTGTGTATATGTTTTTTAATTATGTCATTTGTTGTTGTGTGTGCTGAGACCAATAATTTTTATTGTAGATGTATCTACTAATAAAATAGAAATTTATTCTTTTACTCCTTTGAGTGCGGCCTGTTATGTAGTGGTCACTTGAGGGGACAGATCCAGAATCCCCTCGTCATATTCATACATTGTCTCAAAGTAAGGGGGCGAGATAGAAAGCGCCGCCAGCTCAGAAACACGCCTAACAGAAGTAATAGACACCAAAAAGACTACCTTAAGCGTAAGAATGGACAAAGGGGCCCCCTGCAAGGGCTCGAAGGGAGACCCCTGCAGGGCAGATAAGACCAAGTTCAAGTCCCAGACTGGTAACATAGGCTTACGCGGGGGACGCACGTGAGTAACCCCCTGGAAGAAGGTCTTGACCAGGGGATGCTGAGCAAAAGATCTTTGGAAGAAAATGGCCAAGGCAGAAACATGACCTTTCAGAGTACTGAGCTGAAGACCCAGATTCAAACCATGTTGCAGAAACTCCAGAATCCTAGGAATAGAAAACACACGACAGGGAAGCGAGTTAGACTCACACCAGTCAATGTAAGTATGCCAAACCCTATAGTAGATGGAAGAAGAGGACCTTTTCCTAGGCCTGATCATGGTATTAACAACCGAGGCAGGCAGCCCCTTTTCCATCAAGATGGAGGTTTCAGCAGCCAGGCCGTCAAAGCCAGCATTTGTAAATTGGGGTGACGTAGGTGCCCCTGAGTGAGCAGATCTGGAACCCGGGGCAGGGCGTACTGAACTACTGCCAGCTGCACAATGTCTGCGAACCACACTCTTCTTGGCCAACAGGGGGCCACCAGTATGGCTGGCACCCCTTCCTGAGCTATCTTGCGCAGCACCCTGCCCAGCAGGGGAAACGGGGGAAACACATACAGGAGTTGAAAACTCATCCAAGACATGGCTGAGGCATCCATGGCTAAGCCCAGAGGATCCTGGGACAGAGAGACAAAGACTGGAAGCTTGTGATTGTGATGGGACGCAAACCACATCTGGCTGACCCCACCGGTGACACAGGGAGCGAAAAACCCTGTTGCTGAGGGACCATTCTCCCAGACGAGAGGTCCCCCTGCTCAGAGAGTCTGCCTCCAGATTCTCTACCCCCAGAATGTACACAGCCGAGATGCAGGGAACATTGTCCTCCGCCCAGGACAGAATCATAGACACTTCCCTGAGGGCCCTCCTGCTCAGGGTCCCTCCCTGATGATTGATGTAGGCAGCTACCGTCTGGTGGTCCGAGCGGACCTGAACAGCCCGACCCCGAAGGTGTGGGGTTAAGTGGGCGAGAACCAACCTGATCGCCCTCAACTCCAGAATGTTGATAGGGGTGTGGGCCTCCTGAGGGCCCCACTGACCCTGGAATTTCAGGGATTTCCAAAAGCCCCCCCAACCTGTCAGACTGGCATCCGTGGTGACAGTCTCCCAGCACTGGGCCAGAAAGGATCTGCCCCCCAGCAGGTTCCTTGAGTCCAGCCACCACGATAGAGACCGCCTGGCCAGAGGGTACAGAACAAACACCTGATCCAAGGACACAGGGTCCCGATCCCATACTAACAAGAGGTGAATCTGAAGAGGTCTCATGTGAAACTGAGCATATGGAACCGCCTCGAAGCAGGACACCATCAGGCCCACCAGCTGCATTCCCTGCCTGATGGACGGATGAGTACAAGACAGAAGGAGCTGTGCTTGCTCTTGAAGACTCTCCACCTTCTGCTGAGGAAGAAAATCTTGACGTGAGATGAATCCAGAATCATGCCCAGAAAAGACTTCACCATGGAAGGCGACAGGGAAGATTTGGGGTGGTTGATCACCCAGCCGAATGACTCTAGTGTGGACACCACCCGCTGGGTATCCAGCTCTGCCTGTTGGCAGGGCTGAGAAGTGATAAGCATGTCGTCCGAGTAGGGAAGAATGCGAATGCCCTGAGATCTCAGCAGAGCCATCACTCCTGCCAGCACCTTGGTGAACACCCTGGGAGCCGAGGTGAGACCGAAGGGCAAGGCCACAAATTGGTAGTGCTGATCCTCCAGAGCGAACCTGAGGAATCTCTGATGACCTGGAAAGATTGGTATGTGAAGGTAAGCATCCTTGATGTCTACAGAGGTCATGAAGTCCTCTGGGCGTAGAGAATTCACAGCGGAGCGCAGAGTCTCCATGCGAAAGTGTCTGAATCTGACAAATTTGTTGAGGCACTCTAAATCCAGGATGGGTCTGATGGACCCGTCTTTCTTGGGAACAGTGAAAAGATTGGAATAGTAGCCTCTGCCCCTGTCCCACAAGGGCACTTGGCAGAAGACTCCCAATTCCAGAAGACCTTGGACAGCAAGGGACAGACCCTGAGCTGAATCTTGGGGGCGGCCAGGTTGCAAACTCTATCTTGTAACCGGAGGAAACTACCTCCTGAATCCACCGGTCTGAGACATGACGCCTCCAGACGTGAGCAAAGAGCCGAAGCCATCCCCCCACCCGGATGGGTGAGGGCGCCCCTTCATGCCTAAGGGGCTTGGGGGAGAACTTAGGCTTAGGACCCCAGGAGGGACCAGGGCGGCCACATCCTCTGCCCCGCCCCAAAAATCTCTGCGTGCTCCAGCAAAGGAAGCTCCCCGTCCAATTCTGGAACCCCGGAAGGAGGGAAGAAAGGCACCTGAACCCTGAAAGGACCGGGGCTGCCGTCTACGCTGAGGTAATTTGCCTCCTGTAGCAAACAAGTCCAGACGTTCACCAAAGAGGCGCAGCCCCATTGAAGGGAAAACCAGTGAGAGCCTTCTTAGCAGCGTTGTCAGCTGCCCACTGGCGCAGCCTGACCGAGCAGCGTATCGCCACCAACAAGGCAGAAGCCCTGCCACACATTCTAATGGTATCATCCAGGGCAAAGAGAACATATGCATCAAATTCCTCACAACGCAGAAGAGCTCTATACTCTTCACAACCTGCATCATCAGGGGCCCCATCTAAGAGACTCCTGAGCAAGCTTTTAATAGCAACAGCCGTAATGGCAGAGGCACAGACCAGACGCAGCGCGGTCCCAACACGGGCAAAGGCATGGCAAGCCAGCTGATCTATGCGCCTGTCCTCCCCATCCCTCAGGGCAGTAGAGTCAGGGGAATGCATGACGGATGTGTTGGACAACCCCAGAACTGGTGCATCCACCTCGGGAGGACATGACGTTTAACCATCTCAGCGGGAAAGGGATACCTCTTATCCCAACACTTTGGTACCCCAGGAAGCCGGCTAGGCCGTTCCCACTCTTTGAGCACCAGATTATTAAAGTGAGTTTGTTCAGGAAACTCCAAGCGTGGTTTAACAGTATGAAACAGCTCCCCCTGCTGCCGCGGAGCAGAGTACAGAGTACTTCAAAAATGTGAGCCAAAAGCCTGTCAGTATCATCTGAAGCCCATAGGTCAGACCTAGAATCGGCACCATACACCCTAGATTGTTCCTCAGATGATTCTGAATCAGAAAATAATTCCCCCTTTTCCAGGGGGTATAACCGGTAACATCAAAAAACTCCTCCTTAGGAAAAAGAGTAACACCAGGTGATAAATGCCGCTTCTTAGCAGAAGCCTTACGCGTGCCAGACCCAGCAATATGTCTCTCAATGTTGGCCACCCATACAGTTTTCAATAAATCATGGTGAAGGTCCGGTTTAAATAAGAACAAGAGAAATGTTTTAGTGTTACAACATACCTTTATTATTTGCTTTATGTATGTGTATTACTTTTAAGTTAAAGTGTATAAAGCGTTTCCTTTCTTTGTAGTAATGTAGTCTTACCCATAAACTATGAAGGATCCCTACATCATACATGTACACTTGCGCTGTAGCCTTCAATTTAAATGACACATAAACAACAAAATATATAATTAGAAAAAAAAAACCTTAGAAAAACAAGTACAAATATTTAGTCATAAAATATAAATATATTTGAAAACATATAATGTGGCCAGAAAAATAGGCCAGATGCACCCTAATCCCCTTCCTCTTAAGATCTGTATCTTCCCTGGTCTTAATCAATGTTGCACTCAGTAACAAGTTTTGTGTTCCAACTAAATGAAAAATTTCAGTGTCCAGGTCACAAGATTGACTTCTTTCATTTTACATTATTCCTGTTTCCTTATGGTGGATATGTTAAAAACATTTGGCTAGCCATTGTGGGCTGATTCCCGCACCTCCCCCCCCCATGCCCTACACCCCCCATTTTCCCTTATTTTCCAGTAAGTCCAAGTTGAAGGTCACTTGTTGCCGGGCATCTGTTCCCCAGCAGGGGCTCAGCGCTATACAGCTCTTCTTCCAGCCGTGAAGCTGCAGCACTAAACAGGACGGTCAGTCAAGCTCCCAAATCCCAGTGCAGCCATTTTTGGCTAGATCACCACCTGTAAAAAGCTCTAGGGTGGTCATTTTTGGCAACGAAGTGGACCGTTTTTGAGTACATGACCATGTAAAATGTTACAAATCACCCAAAACTGGATCAATCACCAGTCAGTCCAGCCCTGGAGTCTAAAAGATTCAGGTCGGTCTGATTCAGGATAACCCGTTGTGTGATCACCTTGCTTTTCTGCCAGTCCCTGGCAGCGATCACAACCCTGGCATCCCTGCAGCTGTGCAGCTGTGCACACACACCATGCAAATAGGCTGGATGTAGGGGGGTGCATAACCCCCGATTCCTATGCTGACGCTCTGTCCAAACAAACACTTTATGCCATACATTAATATACACGCCATAAAGCACTGATTGGTCGAGAGCCTGTGCAAAGCGGGAACAGTGAAAAGGTAAGTGCTGAGGGCAGTCTAGGGGTTTCACACAGCAGGGCATTCCAAATTGGGATGCCTGAGGTAAGAGGACCAACCACCGGGATAGTCACAATGCTGGTGATTGGTCCACTTTAAAGCAGACCAAAACACTTGCCAGTTGGCCCTAGTGTCTGAAAGACAATTTAATGTTCGCACCAAGGTCCCGTGACATTTAGTTACACCACTGTTCAAATCGCGTAAGTACAGAAGGTTCTTACAAGGAGCCATCTGCTGCAAGGTAGGACATTGAAGTACAGTATAACTGCAATCTGTATTATGCCCAGGGGTTTATTAAAGTGGACCAACACTCAGGATTTTGACTATCCTGGGTTTTGGTCCACTTCCCCGGGGCACCCCGCTATGTGAAACCCTCCAGATTTCTGGTTAAAACTCACCTCACCCTGCTCCTACGGCGCATGCACGGCCGCTCGTCCAATCAGTGCGCTCGGAGTCGCTGTGGTATGCGTGTCAATGAGACATCTTACCACAGCGGCTCCGAGCACACTGGCAGCCGCATCTCGCGCTTCCCTCTAACAGGCAGTGCGCCTGCTAGAGAGAAGTGTGAGATGCGGCCGTGGCCCGCGCATGCGCTGTTGGAACGGGAGTAAGGTAAGGTTACCAGGTGTCCTGGGGGACCACCCTAAAATAACAACGGGTACTCCCCTTTTGTCCTCCACAGCTAATCGGTTCTAGTCCCTTGATAATCAACTCAGCCGATTGTTAGATCTCATCCTGCGCTGACGGTTTTGGAATTCCAGTCACGGGCACCATTGTGTCAGACTAGAGCAGCTGAGTCAGGCCTCGGCACACCCCTTTCATTGCTGTGAATGGAGAGGGAGTGGCAGTACCCCTGTAACTTGCAGCATAGGGGCGTGAGACACAGAGGAACACGGAAGTGCCAGTGAATGGAGTGTCAACCCGGCCAGCACGGGATGTGATCCAGCAATCAGGCGAGTTGCTGATCACCGGAGTAGGGCCAATCAGCTACAGCGGACAAAGGGTGAGTGCCCTTTTGTTTTTTGAGTAGGGTTGTAAATCCCTCCTACAGATTCCTACGGGCTGCTGCCACCTAGATTCAACAGCAGTCTAGATGACGTGCTTCCCATCCAGTCTCGGTGCATATCCCCCACTATAGGGCATGAGGGAGCAGAAGGGGACACATCATGAGTGCTATCACATGTACCCCCTGCTGATAGGTGCATTAGTTGTCTGCACACTGGCGGATGGTTCAGAAGTGTGCTCTTGGCTTTGGAGCTGAGAACACTGCAACTAGACTGACTCAGCCTGCAAGAATACAAATGATAGCGTCTGGCAGGTACGTGAGGTTTGTTTTTTTCATTTGCCTAGACAGTCAATTTGCCCCGGGGGCATTCTGATTGGGGGTGCCCTGCTGTGTGACCCCCCCAGACAGCTGCAGCAACTCACCTTATCCTGGTCCCACGGCGTTTGACAGCCACGTCCTCCGCTTCTCACTAGCAGTGCGCATGCCCGCACCAGGCATTTATTAATAACCAGCACGGGCACGTTCCCTGTTAGAGGGAGGTGGAGGGTGTGGCCGTCAGAGCCACTGCTTTTAGATACGCTGTGAGACCGGGATAAGGTGAGTTGCTGCTGCGATCTTTGGGGGTTTCACACAGCGGGGCACCCCTGATCAGGGAAAGGAACAAAACCCAGGATAGTCAAAACTTTTGTTCCACTTTAAAGAGGAACAACCATCAGCCTATGATCTTTGTGGAGCATCCCAACAAGGGATGCCCTGATGTGTGAAACCCCTGTGATCACCGTAAAAATATACCTTTCTGGTGATGCCCACCGACAGCAGTTTTTTCTATCTGAGTGGCTGGAGCAGATACCCAAAGCCTGATGAAAATGCCTGGGGAGGCTTTCTACTTCCTTTCCATTCAGTGCTCTATGCCTCTTATATCCACAGCATAGATTGCTTATTGGAGTGTGCCTGTACATGTGCTGTGGGATTGTTAGACAGGACAGCACAGTGGAGCATCCCAAATCGGGATGCCTCCAGGACAATGTACTAAACTCAAAAGAGTCAAAATCACAGGTTTTGTTCTTCTTTAAAAATCATTAGAAACACCCCCAAGCTTTAATAATACTTTCACATACTGGAACACTGGCTAGAGTTCCTGGGTTCATTCTTGATTGACGCAATATGAATCAAAAAGCCTGTTCAGTTTCGTGATCATTTCCACGTTTCTATTTCCTTTCAGTCTTTCCTATAACAGAAATGTGACCAGCATTTACCTAGATGATATCATCTAAAAACTACGAAGACACCCATAAGATAGACAAACTAGTCCCGTGTTCAGTTGCAATCTGGTTAATTCTTCCGCGTACGCAGTCAAGCGTAACAAACATCATTGTGCCGTTTTCTACATGAAAAGAGGAGCGGAGAGAAACACTAGTCCATAGGCTACCTTCTGGCATCTGACCACCAATCTGCTGACTGACTATAGATGGCTGGGACTGTTCATGTAATCTTGTGTTCAGCGTCACTTTAACTACATTACATGAGTGGATTAACTTCAGAGTAAAGGAAACACTAACTACTCCATGTTCTGTGAACTTAAAATACTTATTGGCAAATTGGCCAGTGGTGATAAGCTGGATAATTTTGTCTTGTTGAATGTCTTGTTTGAAGTTTAACAGCTTGTTCCTGACTGCTCCAGTGGGTAAACCAGTAGAAGACACTGAAGCACTGATAGCAGTGGATATAGCTGTTGGGATCCATATTAGACTTAGCATGCTGATTCCTGAATTTTCTCCAAAATAGCGAACGTTGCATTGTGCTGGTGAAAGAACCTCAAAGCTTATTACGTCTCCAGCATCTACTTTGGTTGCACCAGTGCCAGAGATGGAGGTATCTCGGTAATTAACCCCAGATTTAAAAACTTGCATTAACTCGAAGTTGGATCCATTTCTGTTGGTGTAGAAAATCAGAGTAAAACCTTCCCGCACGCAGGTTGGACCCATTGAGTAGAGGGCTTGTTGGAAAACAAATTTAACCACGCCAGATTCCGTAAACTTGATGCTCCTTCCGTCATGAGATAAGCTGATCATGTATGGGTCAGACACAGATATGATCTTAAACGTTGGCCTGTAGTTAGTTTGGTAGTGCATTGCTGTAGACATCTGAGCGCTCATGGCCACTGCACCTGTGTCATGGGACAGCCAAAACAAACTCAACGGCATATTTACATCATAAACATGCAAGTCCTTGCTTTGATTGCAGAACTGGTTAGGGCTTTTAAGGACCACAGATAAGGTCTGACTTGGCTCGACTTCTGCAGCGGAACTTATACTTGTGCTCTGGAAATATTTTCCATCTGGCTGCTCAATCCGTGAACCACTCAACTCGTAGCCTTCTTCAGTATTGTTATGTTTTAATGAGAGCTGTAGGAAATTTCTGCAGTTGTGTTTTACTGCAAAGTTAAGGTCGGCCCAAAGTAACCCATGCTGTTTGAAGATCACCTGATTGTCTTCAACTGAAAAAACTTCACATTGGGACTTCTCTTTGATCTTTAAGCTCAGGCCTGGGAAGATCTGGGCATTAGCCATTTTGGGAGATGGCAGGGATAGGCTAGCACTCCACGATTCTGTTAATTTGCTGTCGCTTGCTGCTGTGCAGACAGTATCACTATCAGCTGTGCATGGAAAAGCAACAACGCCTTCTTCACACTCTGAGCATGCCTGGCACTCTACAAGTTCTTTATTAAAAAAATATTCCTTGCCACAAAGTCCTAAGGCTGCATCCTTTTCGGCTACGCCAAGACATCTGAAGCCCCCTGCAAGAAACACAATTAGAGCATTAGAATGTATTTTCATATCATTCTCTAGATCAGTGGTCCTCAACCTTTTTTACGCCAAATACAATAGCCCCAAGTGACAAGAAGTTTCAACTGATCTCCTAGGAGGAGATCAATTATAAATTTTCCCCAAATTTGTAGGTCACAGGCCTTGTGGTATTTTTAACCTAAAAAGGAACAATGTTTAATGTTAAAGTAATATACCAGACCCATCATACCCCCCGTTGGTGCACCACTGAACCTTACAGCATACCCTTTGTGTTTACCAACCCTATGCTCAAACCCTATGCTCTATAGCCTTGCCGAAGATCTAAACACTTAAACACATCTTCTACTGCCTTCAGTGAGTGATCCCTTTAATACATGGGCAGAGCAGAAGTGTCAGGAACCTTGCAGCAGTAGGAGAGGGTGGGGGCTGCAATTTCCACTTGGGTCAGAGGAGTAGTTAGTCTTTTTGGCACCCGGGGCAAAGATACAAAATGGCGCCCCCCCCCCACCTGTATTCAGGCCCCTCTTTTGTGCCCCCCTGACCTGCTGCACCCGGGGCACGTGTCCTCCCATGGTCCCCCTTAGCTACGCCCTGACTTGGGTAATATGTATCACTCACTGGGGGCTGCTGTGGAAGAGATGTTTAGATGCAGAAGTGCAGGTCCCCTTTGTTCTGAGAGAAGTTATATCAATGTAAGACAGGCTCCTCAGAACTTTTAAAGGGGACCTCAACCTCAATTGGACCTCAGCACCTAAACACTGCTTTTACCTCCCCTAGTGGTGACATCTCAATTTTTAATAACACACTGCACATACTTTGCCTTGTTGCTTGGCCACCGATTCTCTACCGAACAACTGCCGAACTGCCTTAGGACCAAATGGGTTTGCATGAAGTCAACTCATAGGTCCATCTATACATAATAAAGCTTTATATAAACCCATCACTATTATTCAAAGTTCTAATATTTCTCATTTTTAAAATGTTTTTTACTGCAGATATATGTTTTAAGAAAGACTAGACTACTAGTGGTCCAGAGACCACACTTCAGGAAATACTGCTTTACTTATCAGAATAAGACTTTCTGCCACTTGGAAGCCCAGTGCCAGTCGTCCACCTACAGAAAGTGTGAGAACTACCAACTGCCACCAATTAAATCCACATCCAGGCAAATCAGTAAAAGAAAAACTGCATTCTGGCTGTAATGTAACAGCCGGATCAATGTACCGCTGATAGCAGGATCCAGAGTTGGACTGGAACCAGAGCATTCCAGGCACTGACCCAAGGCCTCCATCATGGCAGTACATGAGGTCCAGAGCTAACTCAAAATTATTATTAGGTATTTGATGAAAGGCAACAAGGAACAATTGCTTATTATAATATTAAGTGTGGAGAGCTTCAACCTCAACACCCAATCAGGTGCTGTTGCTGTCAACGCTATAGTCATAACCCAGTTTTATACAAAGTATGTCCCTGGGCACAATTAAATGAGGGGGCCTAAGCTCCGACATATTGTACCAACACCACAGTCATATTCAAGAAATATATGCCATGCGCTGTCCCTGCTTTCCTCCTTCAAGTTCCCAGAGCCCACTATTCCTCCTCTACTGTGTTTCTAACATTCTCTATCGTATCCTGTCCCTGATATCCTTCACTGTGTGGCTAATCCCTGACATCCCCCATCCTCCAGATGAATTTACTAATATTCCTCGGCAACAGAGTGACTGTGTAATTAGGCATAGTGAGGAAAAAGGGAGACAGGAAGTGGGGACAGTGCAGTGTATCACTGATGCCCACAAAAAAGATGTCTGTCTAAGCAAGTACCATTGCTACTGTGGGCATCTTTTGTATGGTCATCAGTATGCTTCACACTGCACACTATTCCTGAGGCAATAGGAAGTTTCTGCAGCTGAAGCCAGGGCAGCCCATCAACCAGCTTAACCTAAGGTGTGCAGCTGTACAACTTACCTGAGCCCCACAATCTCTTCAGCAGTCTGCATTCTTTCGGCTGTCAAATAGGCTACGACAGGGGCTTCAGAAAGATGGCTGCTGCTCCCATAAGTGAGGACACTGGCATCTGGCACTAGAAGTGCTGCTAGTTGCCAGTGCCCTCACTCATGGGAGCAGCAGCCATCTTTCTGAAGCCCCAGCGGCAGCCGATTTGACAGTGGAAAGAACACCGGCCGCACCGACGGGATTGCAGGGCTCGGGTAAGTGTACAGCCGCTTCCGCTTGCACATTCTGCAGTTTAAAGCACCCCCACACCCGCCACCACAATTTATTTTTTTAACCCAGTCTGCTTCTAGGGGCCCCTCCTGCCAGGTGAATAAGGAGTGGGGGGGGGGGGGCAAGAGGCAGAGTTGACCCCCCTCAAAGGTCAGGTCCCCATTGATTTCAATGGGGACCGGGTTCGGGTTTGGGCTTGGCTTAAATTCAGGTACCCAAACTGAACTTTTGTTCAAAGTTCAGCTGAACTTGCCGAACCTCTAGGGGTTTGCCCAACAAGCAGTAACATTTGCCACCATAGAACAGTCAGTTAAATAATACAGAGTTTCCCAAAGTGGGTCATTGGTTGTACTTCACAAACATTATAAAATAACATGGTCATAGCGTCTCTTTAGGCTTTGGGCCTCCAACATCATAACTAGGTGGGACAATTGGCAATTTTTAAAACTGCACTTTGAAGACTGCTAATATGAATGTGGTAGTGCACAATATCATACACTGCTTTATTGAAAATGATTTCAAAATTAATATCTGGTTTCAAAATAATTTGAATAAGGAGTACCTGGTGTATTCAAACACTTGATCCTCTCTCCACAGATACTTGGTGAGTCCATGCATTCATCTCTATCCTAAAGATAATAAAATAAGCATTAAGATATAGATATAGATATATTATTATTATTTTTATTATTATTAATAATGTTTATTTATATAGCACCATCATCTTCCATAGCGCTTTACAAGGTATGATTTCAGACAAGGTAAAACATATAGTACAGGGAACAATACAAACTAGATGCTGTTGTGAGCACAGGGGACAATTGGAAAGAGAGTCCTGCCCTTGCGAGCTTACATTCTAAAGGATGGGATATATATATATATATATATATATATATATAGCAGGGCACGTGCCCGTGCCAGGCATTTGTGAATGACCAGTGTGGTCACGCTTCCTGTTAGAGGGTAGCTAGGGATGCTACCGCCAGTGTGCTTGGACGAGTTCCTGGACGAAGGGGCGGGAGCAGATCTAAGCACACTGACAGGACGAGAGGCTGCGCATGCGCCGCAGGACCGAGGAAGGGCGACCTGGGAGGTTCCACACAGCGGGGCATCCCCGATTCGGGTGCCGGGGGGGCAAAGACCTAAACCCAGGATAGTCAAAATCCTGGGTTTTGGTCCACTTTAACACAATTACCATTTTAATGGGGAAGTATAACATTTCTGACTCAACTACACAGAATAATCATCACTTTCTAAAATGCACAGGTGTCACTGGGGCGACCGAATAGCTAAGTGAATCATTGGCATCAGTAGACACTCTTGTGTAGGGTCTATGGTTTCTCAACATGAAACACAAAGCAGGAATCTATAAGATTCCCGGGCCAATCACCTCCCTCACCGCGGGGCATCCGAGATCGGGATGTCCCGCGGTGAGGGACCCCCCCAAAAGCCCCAAAACGTCTTACCTCATCGGCGGCGGCGGTAGCCGCCGCTGCCTCCCGCGCGCCCCTCTAGACGTGCGAGCGCCCGCGCCGGCCATTCACAAACGGCCGGCGCGCGCCCTGTAAGAGTGACGCGCGGGAGGCGGCAGCGGACGGGCTCTCTTGTCCGTCGCTGTCACCCGCTTGTCCGTCGGCGGGGATTGGACAGGGTTTCTGGGGGGTTTCACACAGCGGGGCACCCCCGATCGGGGTGCCCCGCCAAAGTGGACCAAAACCCAGGATAGTCAAAATCCTGGGTGTTGGTCCACTTTAATGCCAGACCTGTAATGTCATTTCTGCAGAAATATATAAAACATGAAAAATATTTGAAAAAATGGCTTTTTCTAGGCCAGAAGAGATCACAACATTATTTGAGATTTTTTTAAAAAATGTAAAAAATCCTGTTTAAAGAGAAGAAAAGGATCGTCCATTGAAATGTATGGGAGAGCGACAGGTAGTGAGAGGTAATACCTAGCGCTGTGCAAGGCTGAACGCCGGCGCTGTTCGATGAGGCTGGGAAAATGATGAATCGGACGCTACATGGCGCTATCCCAGTAGCTAAACAGATTCTGCTTGATAAATGTGTAATTGCGTGCCGTGCCCAGCGTTAACCTGTCGCTACCTCTCATTTACAAGGCACTACCTGACACTATCCCTTCATGAATAAGGGCCTTGGTTCTAGGTGTTTTTAAAAAGGTTTAAAGTCAAGTCAGCCAATGCTAACCGCTTATGCATTTGCTTGCATGGCTTCCACTCGTGTGACCTCCAGCAAGCATTCAGGTTTGATGGGCAGTCAGGCGGAAGGCAGCTGTACAATAAGAAAGTGGTAAGTACTAGTTGACTTGAGTTTAGATTCTCCTTAAGCTCACTGCACATCACCCCACCCCATCTGCAGTAAGACTAGCATAAGCATTCGACCATGATGTCACCAGACCCCTGTGGTTAAAATGTATCAAGATGATCCATGCCAAAAAACATGAAGTCAACTTGAAATAGTTGGCATGGTCAACCAATCAGATTTCAGGTTTTATTTAAATAACTGGACATGATAGTTCCTGGCAGCTTCTTGAGTTTTCCTTCCCTTTTCTTTGCAGTGATGTTGACCCCTTGTCTGTGATGTGGCTCCATGGCCTTCTGGTGCTGCTTTGCAAGAATGTAATACATTATCAAAAGATGTAGGTCAACAAAATATTAGAAATGTAATTTTGTGGCATCCCTCAAGATGTTCTTTGGGATGTTACAGAAAAGGTTAGAGATGGTATCAAAAATCATAGGCATGCCCTTGTTAGATGAATTTAACTGAGGACCAAGGTGGTCTTGGTGGGATGTCTCCTAGTGTTGGTAGGGCAGTTCCACTTTAAAGCATTTGTACCTACGAAAACTCTAAGGATGCTTAAATGTCCCTCTTTGCAGATACTAGCGTTGATTCAGAACCAGGTGAGAATTATCACTCCTTTTTTAGGAGAGAATCCTGCCATTGTCTTTCATGGTTGGGACTAATTCAGGGCCAGGTGAAAATTTACACCTGGTAGACAGTGAAAGTCAATGACAGTTTTCTCTCCTAAAAAAAAGGAGTGAGAATTCTCTGAATCGACCCCATTATGGGGAAGAATATCCCACTGAACCTGGGGCATCTCGTCAGATGTACTCCAGCTCATTGGCTGAATGGCAGTAGTCAAATCTATGCACTGGCTGAAAATTATAGTAGATGGAACATGTGGTCTCCTTCTGCCATCAACCTTCTATGTTTACGGACCAGAGATCCATGAGTTGTGCCTTGAGCATGTGACTTGGGCTGGCGGCGCTACTCCACTTTTACTTCTACACAGAGATTTAGCAAACATTGCTGTCTTGTTCCTAAAAAGCTTGTTAATAAGCCACTCCTGTAAACCGCACCCTTGCCACACCCATCACCCTGGAAACCGGCTCATGTCCCAATTTGAGGCCCCTCAAAAAATGGTCAGTTTATCCTAGTGTGACTTTTTCCTGAGAATGAGATTGGTAATAGCCACCCATGCTTTAGCTGTGACCTCAACATCCTGTTGAGATAGACTGAGCAGATGTCCCACTTTGAGGACAGCTAAATGTTCCACTTTACTGACATTAAAGGAAGACTGTCCCGTCGAATGTAGAATGTCTGGTCAGTTTACAACTGCTCTCTTTGACTGAATGTCGGTGGTGGAACGCATGGACTTTTGAGCACTGTCTCAATAACCAACATCTATATTATTATGGATCCCTAGAACATGTGACCAGGGATGGTGCTACATCTACTTACACAGTAGCATAGCTCCAATATTTGTTCCTCAAAAACTCATAAATAAGTTACACCCCCACCATGCCCATCACCCACAAATTTGTTTAGGCTGTCCCACTTTGAGGGCCCAAAATAGTCAGTTTATGTTGATACCCATAGGTTGTCTCTGAGACAAGAGGAATCTCCCCATTGAGGACACAGACAGCACTGGTTTAAAGTCATGGATATAGTTCTACGATGTATTACAAAAAAGTTCTTACTGATCTATTCTCAGTTAGGCCCAGTAGCATCCTGCGCTGTTCTTCAAGCCACAGAAATTACCAGCAAACAGTGTCAAACACACTGGTATAGTGCAGCCTCAACTTGTATAACAAACCTTAATCTAAATTCATTATCAAATGCTTATGTAATGTTGAAGTGGAAAGGTTGCCCATGAAAAAGTACACTGCACATTTCCCACACCCAAAATCAGGGGTGGACTGGTCATAGGGAGACACGGGACAATGCCCGGTGGGCCACACTGCTTTGGAGCCAGTTGGGTTTCTGCTTTTAACACCCATCAACTTCCATAGCGCTTTACATGGTATGATTACAGACAGGGTAAAACGTATAGTACAGAGAACAATACAAAATTAGATGCCACAGGTTAAAACCAAGTGTTGAGAGCACAGGAGACAATTCAATCGCTGCCCCCTTAGTCTCCCTCTCATCCCCCTGTACCCAGCTCCACTCCACCCACAAGCCAGGGAACCCCAGCCCCCAATACTATAGCCCCGGCATCATGGTTGGATGGCCACAGCAGGGAACCTGCAGGCTGGTAAATCCAGGGCTGGTTTTTGGCCCCAGTCCGCCACTGCCCAAAATACACCTCATCTAATAATACAACAGCCAGGGCACTGCTGCTCTCATACCACAGACACATTCACTTTCATACAGCCGGTATAATGTTCATCATCATCTACTGGGTCCTTCGTTTCCTTACAAATTTTATCCAATAAAGTCTAAGGAAGCCGTAATTAGCATTTCCAAACATGGGAGGTATAAAATGAAAGGATAATGCGTAGGTGCTGTGTGTAGTGGCGAGTCTATTTACTAAGATACTATAAGATTATCGAGCTGGTCTTGCAGGGCCGGCGTCAGCACTGGGCTTAGCAGAGCAGATGCTGGGGCCCCTGTGCCTTGAGAGGGCCCACCTCATATGGTGGTCATGTGACACTCCTCTTCCCAATGGTCAGCAGGAAACCGCATTCAAATTGCATGTAACCCCTTGCACCAAAGTGCTTCCTTTCAATGGGAGGGGGGTATTAAGGAAGAATAAAGGTGCTAGCAACAAGGCTTAATTTTTTTTTTTTACGTTAGTAGTAACATCTGTCTTCTATCTCTAACCTTTATTCCTAGTGTAATGTGTAAATGGTATACTGAGCCTATCACAAGGAATTCCATATATTCCTGATTTTGATGCTATATCCACATTAGACAGTTGGGCAAACTTTTCAACTCGCATTAAAATACTCCTGGAACTTTCTATCCATTGACAAAGATGCCATGTTGCAAACCCAGCTTCCTGTTGTGTCAACAAGTGTGTAAGAAATGAGTGATACATATATGACTAAATTGCAGCAAAACGACATAACAGCATAACTACCGTAACAAGTTTTCACTTCATAATTAAAAAAATGAATGACCTTGAGCACACATGCGAGATGCCTCGAGCAACAATCTTATTTCAGAAGAACCTAAACGTCATTGAATGTGACTTATCAACATAAGAGGAAGACAGAGTTTTCCCCCCACCAATGGGATACAAAATGTGTACCCTGCTATAGTAAAGTGATATAGAGGGTGAGCACAGTATATGTTCCCAGGTCCTGCACTGTCGCCTCAAACTGGAATTGAAGACATTTCCTCCGAAGCTTTGGTTTGTATAGTAGGGAGGTGACTGCCATGTTTGATTGCCACATGCAGCCTCATTGAGGAGATAAACAAGTACTTCCTGTCCATGGTCCCAAACCATACCGCAGCTGATTACATTCCTTACACCCCTGGACTAGGGCTTCAATTGGTGCCCTTGTATGGTGTCCTGGAAAGAGGCTCAGGCTGGCCCACCAAGGAACCAGAAAATCTCTTGGCTGGCCCATGAACACCTTTGGCATCCCATCCCCTCATCCTCAATGTGGTACCTGCCCTGGGCTCTTTAGGTTACCCACAGCCCAGGTGTTCTGCACATTGAGGGGTGGGGCACAACTTGGTTAGCCACGTTTTAGTTTCAGTTCGGTGTACAGCCGATAGTAAGGATGACACCATCCATTTTCTATGATATGATCAGCAGGTAATGCCCCAGTGGCCCTGGAGTCTTTTAGACTCGGTAGCCTGCCCCCGGGTCATCCAAAATTGGGATGCCGCACTGTGTAAAACTCTGGTGTCACAGGTAAACTCACCATTTCAGGTGGCTTTGTCTTTGCTGGTGGCCACATGCTCCTCTTTCCTGTAGCTGAGGTGTACTCCTACACCCTGACTTTCACAGAGACTGGGGGTGAGAGTGCTTTCCAGACTACAGGACAGCCGGGGATGCGGCCAGTTAGCTTGTCGCCTCAGCCTGGATTTATAAGATTTGCAAATTGTCAAAAATGTCAGGTGGGCATAGTCTTGGCGGTGGCCACCATGAGCTGGATGCATCTCCCAAGGTACTCAGGCAGGGACAGTGGGTGGGTTAGCCGGTACAGGGTTTTGTGCCAATTTAAGGGGAGCTCTAGTTTTATGGAGACGGTTTTCACTACCTGCAATCTGTACACCAAGGTGAGAGAAGTGAGCCCTGTACACACAGAACACTGCAGCTATGACCGCTGCTGAGGTGAGGGAGCTCACTCAACCTTACACGTGTCTAGCAGCAGTGTTCTGTGTGTACAGGGCTTGCTTCTGTCTTGCTGTACAGATTTGGTGTACATTGCCAATGGCCGGTAGTGAAAACTGCTTCCATAAAGCGTGCATTTACTAACAAAAAAACTAGGTCCGCTCAGCACCTCAAGGATATCATTTTGGCACACAAAAATATATACTCTCAATAATTCAATCAGTAAACATTCCCTTTAAAGGAGTGAAAGAGAGATTTTCTTATTTTAAAAATCCATTATTTGGTAACTAGAACAATGTGCCCCAGACTTAATGGTCTTCCCAAGCAGGATAGCAGCCCTTGTCACACAAGACTGAAATTGATAGCTGTAGGGTAGGTAAGGCTTGGGAGCACTGTAACAAAGGGGACAATGTGCTTAGGGAAAGACTAATGTTAGGCTTAATATATTGAGCTATAAGAGCCAACTATTCAAGGGTGCAAGCGCTTTCTTAGAACGGAAAGTATTAACATTGTGACCCCGCCCCCTTTGTCTCCACCCCCATCCTTTAGACTGTAAGCTCGCAAGGGCAGGGCACTCCTCCCTATCTCCTGTGCTCACAACACTTGGTTTTAACCTGTGACATCTAATTTTGTATTGTTCTATGTGCTATATGGTTTACCTTGTCTGTATTCTTACCTTGTGAAGCACTACGGCAGTTGATGGCGCTATATAAATAAACAATAATAATAATAATAACATGGCACAGGGTGACCAAAAATAAAAGGATTTACCCATGATTCTTAGCAGTAGGCAGAGCCATGCAAATCATCTCCTTTTACCATTGTTATAATCCAGGTGCCAAGCAAACTGGGCATGCAATGTTTAAGTATATGTTCTAATTTTGACACAGCTATCACTTCCTATTCGTGGACACGTGTTTTGGGCTAGTGGTCCTCATTAACACAAGTTATGGCACGTAAGGCTTGGGAGCACCACATGGGCAATAATTCAGCCCAGGAAAAAGCCAACAAGCAGGCCATGAGTTGCTAAGTCCCAGCTCCAAGGAGCTTCTCAGCTGGTCATTAAGTGTGACCATCAGCTGAGGCAATAGCATTGTAGAAACAGATCATGGGCAGATCGATATGCACTCTGTAAGTGATGGTACTGAAACCTTAGTATTCTAGGGGCAGATACTGTGGCAGGGGTGGGTCAGGTTTCCCACAGCCATGATGCTGAGGCAATAGCATTTCAGCGGAAGAACCTGGGCTGGGTAGTTCAGTGGGCACAGGTACAGGGAGAAGCGTTGGAGGTGCCTTGGGAGACTGGGATTGAAGAGGTGTCCCCTAGGCTCCAGGTGGGCTGCATGATGGGGGCTATGTGCAGTCCATGTGGCCTCAAAGCAATGTGGGCCACCAGGAATTCTGCCTGTTGCCAGTCTGTCAATGCATATGTATATATAGTAAATACCAAAACGTAATAACTAATAATCATAAAATAAATTCCTTCACCTGACAAATCCGATCAATGTTTTCTGTGCAGTCAGACATCTGAAAAAATCCAGCAGGACACAGGGTACATTTTTCACATTGGGGAGGTGTCTTTTGGATGTTGCAGAACTCATCGCTTCCGCAGGGTTCACACTCGGGCAGGGACACACCAAGATCTATGTCAATTACATTGGCATCCATGTCCATTTTATGGACAGAATACGTTTTCTGAAGATGGTTTCGGACCTGGTTCTGCAAGCCTTGGAGGTGAGCTTCGAAGTACTGCTGGATGTCCTCCTGCAAGCTCTGGAAGGACATCTGCTTCACAGTGTCAAACAAAATGCTATACTGAACTTTCACCATGTCCATCTGATCGTACATCCTCCTCTGTTGCTCCAGTATTTCCCGCTGCTGGCTCACCAGTAAGCTCTGCTGCTCCGACAACTTTTGTTGCAAATCAGTGATGGTCTTTTGCTGGCTTTTTAGTGCCTCCACAAACCTCTCTTGTCCTTTGGCTAGCTGTAGCTGGAGAATCAGAGCGTCTTCTGAGGGTACTTCATTTTCACCTTGGAGATAAAAAGGCCAAAAAAGGTTATTAAGGTTATACAGAGGAGACAATATTCACTCTGCATCACAACAACACTTTTCATTATGATATCTGTAAGTTATTTACATTCCAATAGTAGGCTTGTGACTGCTTTACAATGTATCACACCTGATACACTATAAACAATTAATATAAATCAACTGCTCCTTGGCTGTAACAATGTAATCTGCCATCAGGGAGCTGCTGTAGTAGGAAAAATCACACTCACACATTTATGTGGTTAAAAATGGAGTAGCAGTAAAATATTTTTGGGAAAACTACAAGCAACATTGTATAGATCAGAGGTATTATGAGGTGAAGCCAGAGGGACAGACAGGGAGATCGTCCATAACCATGCTAAGGGGAAGACTGGAGTAGCCTCCTGCTTAAGATGTCTGCTGGGGCTACTACAGGGATGAGGCCCGGGTGCAGTTGGAACGAGTAGAACGACGTTGCTGTAGTGAAACGTTGAGTTGCAGAGAGAGAGAGAAAGATGAGGTCTATGCAGAGAGAGTTGAGGTCCAGTGGGGTTTTAGCGTGGATGTGACAGGGGAGGGGTCCTTAGGAGTAGAAAGTAGAAAGGATCCAAAGGGATCGAAAGGCGGTGATAGAGGAGCTGCTGTGCCTGAGACTCCAGTAAGGTGTGGCTCCCCTTGTTTGAGAACTCTGCCCTGTAGTGACTGTTGTGTGACGGAGAAGCCCTTATGTTGGGGAACAGTCTGGGTTCAAATGCTATGGAGTAGAGGTTCCCCATATTTGACTCACTGGCAGACGGTTTTCTGGTGATGCTGGGCAATTCTGTGTCCAAGGCTGGGATAACCCCATAGACGGTGTACACCACAAGGGGGGTGGTGGCCGCCTGAATCCCTCTCTGGAGAAAGACCTACATTTAATTGGGAAATACTATAATACTTAGCCCCTATGCTGAAATGTTCTGACAAGCAAGAGTACCTGTGTCCTTTTGCCTGAAGGCCACAAGACTATTCAACCCTTAAACTGAAACATCCTTATGAATATATTGCGCCTGTGTTGTTTTTTACAAAGCGATGCAAGCTTATTTATCCTGTGAAATGTGTATTTGACTGTGAAATGGATTAAAACTTAAACCTTTCTTTTTATGACACTGCAACAATAAAAGAAGCTGATTATTTCATTTATCCTGCTTGCCATTCAGTGTCTGTTTGCTGAGATACCATCTTGTCATCTCCACATGCTGCTGCTGCATTAGCCCTTACTTTCGGCTACGAGACTTGTGTGCTGTGACAAACAACCTGCCAATATGCCGTAAAGTGTTGTCTCCCTCTTTATGGGGCATACTGAATTGGGATACCCTGCTGTGTGAATCCCCCAGGGTCACCCGATCCAATCACCTTTCCCTCGATTGCACACTGCATCTCACGGCCACATTCCCGCTACACCTTCAGCTGGATGCGTACTCGCGGCAGGCATTTCAGAATGGCTGGTGCATTCACATCCACAGCTAGAGGTGAGCAAGGATGTGGCTGGTGGCGTTTGCTCCATTCAGATTTGACTCAGAATGGAAATGAAAATCCGAATGAAATGTGAGCCACTGATGCACTGTGAAACAAGGAAAAGGTGAGTTAATGGGTGATCCTGAGGTATACACTCATTGCGCCATCCAAAGTCGGGAAGGCTGTCGGCGAGGAACAGAATCAAAGATAGTGAAAATCTTGAGTTTTATTCCTCTTTAATGAGGGACAGATAAAGGCTGGATGACTAGAGGCGCAAACACTCAGATTCCTGATACAGCTTTATTATATTCTATAGTAAATAACTAGAGGATTTATTATAAAGGGCAATATGTGTTTTGAGAGGCCGGAGAAACACAGGAGCCTGGCGCAGTACACACGCGCAGCTCCACCCACTGCGCTCGACTGTGTAATGCCGGCATTAGGTGGCCAGCTAATTAAATGTTAAATGGATGGGAAACATCTGTGTGTGCATACCAGCCCCGGGGCCACTGTGAACATATGTTTGATAGACACAGAACAGATGCGAGCGCAATTATACCAGTGGCAGGCCAGACTGGGCTGGTGCTATAATACCCCAAACCCAAAAAGCCCCCCTGAGAAATCTGCTACCGGTAAAATTTTCACATCACCACTGTGCAATCCCATGCCAGGGAATTAAGGCCAATGCGGGTCTGCATCTTTCAAGTGAATAAACATTGTCACGGGGTAAAGGATTTAATGTAAACCTTCTTAATGGAGGTATATTTAATGAATGATTCATATCAGCTTTTGTTCACATGCAGGGCATTACCTTACATTAGACCACATTAGGCCTATGCCTAGGATTGCCACCTGCAGGGGGCACTGCCCTTACTGTTATACTAAGAAAAAGGAAAACAGAAGTCCAGTTTCTGGCATTTTTCTACCTCCTAGCAAGATCTTTCTTGCACTTGAGGTATCATAATAGAACAAAAAGATATTAATTGCATGTCACCTTCCACTGCTGAAGAGTATGGGTAAATATCTGCCCATACTGCTATACAAAAAAAAATGTCCCATTCCCAGCACACAGATGTTCCCTAACAAGCTTGTTCTTGGCGCTTGAGATATCACAAAGGAGCAAAAAGGAATGCTTTGTGTGTCTCTGCCAACCAGGGCAATTATCTTACATTGGGCAACACTAGGCCTGTGCTTAGGGTGGCCATCTGCAGGGGAGCATGGCCATTACATTCTAAAAAAAAAAAAGAAAAGACAAGGGAAAAAAAGTCCAGTTGCCGGCACATTAATGCCCCAAAACAAACTCTTTCTGGGGCTTGAGATATCACAAAGGAACAAAAAGAGATCAATTGCATGTCTCGGCCTACTGCCAAGGCTCGTGTCCTTAGTGCCATAATAAATAAATAAACAAATAGCCAGAACACTAATGCCCCCTAACAAGCTTGTTCTTGACGCTTGACGCTAATGAGAAAAAATATATTTGTGTGTCTCTGCCACACAGGGCATTATCTTACATTAGGCAACACTAGGCCTGTGCCTAGGGCAGCCACCTGCAGTGGGGGGTGGGGGGACTGCTGCCATTAGTGTTATACTAAATATGAAAGAAAAAGCAAGGAAAAAAATCCAGTTGCCAGGCACAAAGGAACAGCTGCTGATGCTCATGGGTAAATTCTGTTATTCTTGGTCTCTATGTGCCATGTAAATACTTACCCCCACAAAGGTGCATGGTTGCATACCAGCCCCTAAGCTGTTTGGCATAGGCCCAGTGCTTGAAAATGTGACCAAGAGGGCAGGGCTGTTTCTAGGGGAGAGCGAGCAGGGTGATCACCCTTGGCGCCTTTATCCCAGCCATCCTGTTTTCTGCAGTTGAGTCAGGGCCACTGTTAGTGGTGCAGGCCATAAGGCAGTTTCCTCATCCAAACTCAGACTGGCCCACATAGTTACCAGAAAATGCCTTGGTGGGCTCTTTTTTCATCACCAAAATCTGAACTATGAATAGCTTATTTGTTGCATCCCAAGTACACACAAAGAGACATGTGCATGGGAATCAGTGATAATTGCATCAAGATGTGGGTCAGTTCTACTGATGGGCCCGAGCATCCCAGCCCAACACTTCCCTTATCCCCCCATATCGGGCCTAGTCATGAAGAGGGGGCACAGCCAGCTGCTAAGGTAGAGGCACAGCACTACACATAGAATCCTTTTCTTCACGCACTGAGCGATATTTTGCCTACAAAACTGCCCTCCAGGAGGGGGTGCGGGTAATAAGGCAAGAAGATCGCCCACATAGATATGCCCACATAGCAGATAGGTGGCTTATTACTTGTAAATCTGGAGGCCCCAGGGATAATGAATTGGCTGCCACATGTGCTTAATAGTGGGGTTCCAGCTACAAAATGCCTGGGTGAGTCGAAGTGCAAACCAACAGCACTTCCCCACTAATGAGTGGGCCTCCATGAAGGACATTTGTGCCTTGTTGCTGTGCTTCTAATATGCCACCAATACCGTCATCGCTGATGATGCCATTGTCAGTGTTAGCATCCCCATCCTTCGTCTGCTAGAAAAAAAAAAAAAAAAGACTTCAGGACATGGCGAAGAATGTAATATTGCCACAGGAGGAAGGAGAGGAGGAAGAGGAAGGCACATTTACACAGGTGTCAGGCCATTCCACACATAGCTTAAGGAGTGGGTTGCCGGACCGACAGCCGCCAGGCAAGGGACAGTTTTGAAAGCTTTCTTACAGAAGGGTGGCACCCAGCGCAGCTCACAAGTGTCACTGGAGTGTGGCTGGGGGGATTCAGAGGAGACACCTACCACTGAGGACAGCTTCTCTTTGACTCAGGACAGCCTGGCTCACATGAGCCACTACATGTTCCAATGCCTGTGTACTGACTGCAGAGTTCTGCACATAGTCAACAGTTCCAATTACTGGGTAGCAAGGTGATAAAACATGCTTGACTATTAAACACGGTGCAAGTAAATAGATAGCAACCCAATCAAAATAGGAGAAAAATGAAAAATCAATACTTCTGTCAGGATTGCAGTTCGATTGAATCAATTATCTGCCAGCCCTATCCTGGAAGTCATAGGAAGGCTGCCACCTCTCCTGCACACTACTCCTGCTTCTAGTTTTGACCAGGTGAATGGGAGCTGCTGCAGGCCACCAGATACTCTGAGTGGCCCCCAATGGCTCTCAATCACCCTTCCCTCTGCCTTATTAAGTATGATGGGGTTGTCTGTGTTTATGGACTATCACTCCACAAAGATAAAAGGGTGTCTTATCATGAAGTACTTCCACCAGACAGTTACTTTTTCCAGGATAAGTGATGCCCATTTGGCCAACTCAATGATTGGTAAAGTTGTGGCATATGGTTGAAACAGAAGATGGTTCCAAATAAAAAATAGCTAGGGGTTGGTTTAACCCAAAACACCAATCATGAACACATGGTTTTATATAACATATTAAAAAGACCCTGTTCTATACATGTATCAGCTTTTAGATGAAGATAAAGAAGGAGATCTTAGCATCTTGCCTGACTCTAATGATTCGCCTCCTGCAGAAACAGAGCCAGGAGAGGTTGTGGACAGCCTAGTTGGGAAGCAAGTGGAATATGCCAAAGACGATAGCTCAAAAAGGACTAGCATGGTAGTTCATCAAGTGGAAGCCAAGCCTTCAGTGTACTTCCTCAAGTTTGATTACCATTTATTTATGTATATGATATGGTGAAGACCTCCTAAGTGACATTCTTGAACTTTGCCAAGGTTGTTTAAAGTGGTACCCTGACGTTTCTTTGTTTCTTCCTTGGATTGCTTATGAGGTCTCCCCACTGGTGAAGCTGTCTGATTCCAGGGCCGGTGAGACTCAGAGTGTACTGATTGTACTAAATGCTGTTTTTACCTTGATTTACTTTGTAAGTGCATTTTAATCTTTCTATTAAAACTTTGGCCATTACGGAATTACATTAGATTTCATTCTTCTTTTCTGCCATTTTTTCTATGTGCATCTGTTTGTACTTGGATTGTCTCTGTCACTAATGTGGGCAAGTGCCATATTCTGGGATTGAACGAGCTTGGAGTTTATGATTGCCAGTTTTGGATGTATTTTGGAGCCTTATTAACAGCATATAGCTGGTAAGAGTTTGCACGGTTGGTGGTGGACTCACTTCAGTTTCTTCACATTGAGAAGTGCATGTATTTTGGGACAAGGACTTCTCTATAATTTCACTACACTGTTATTCATTGTTGCTCTGTGTTTTTTATTATGATTTTTATTGTGTTCTTTTTGGAGTAAGGATACACACACGTTGAGCATTACTAAAGTGGGCTTTAACTGTTGAAAACATTAATTGTTAATTTTCAAGCGCGGTGTTATGTAATATTCCATTTTCTGTGTAGGGAGCTACCAAGTGTATTTATAGAAAATCCAACTTTCAAATTATAATCTTGTATTTCTGTGAACTCTTACATTTAATGGAGTAAAGAGAATATGAGAAGGAATTTTTGGATTACATCAATTCATTCTTCCTTACACAAGGAATAAATCACTTCTGACAATTGAAATAAGGGAAAAAGGGAAACTGAACATAAAATTAAAACAGGAGTGTAAAAGAGAATACAAATGGAAGAGTCGTGTGACTGCTCATTATGAAAGTTATTTTTTTGCACTCATTCTTTACCTTCAAGTCACTGTTTTAGTATACATAATTTCCCTACATTTGTTGTCTGTATATTTTAGCTTCTAGCATCCATGTTGAAGGCATTATGGATGAACAGTATGTTTATGTTGACATCTACAGATAACAATACATTCTCAAGTCTTTATGTGTGGCTGTCACTACTAGCTTACCTGCGCCGCGTTCCAGCGGTGTCTCCGCCACCCTGCTTGTTCGTCGGCCGCACCAGGTGGCTGCTGCGAGCGCGTCCCCCTCCGCCTCCTTTTCTGCTGGTGTCCCCGGCAGCTGTACACGTGCTCGTGCGCGCGCGAGCATGTTCTCTTTATGCCCTCCGGCGGGGCTGCTCTCAGCGCGGCCGCCGGAGGAAAAGTTAAAGGGCCAATGAGCCCAGGTGGGGGGAGTTCGCCCCTTGCAGGGACAGGGTCAATGAGCCCACAGGAGCTGTTGGGCTATACGCCCTGTTCTGGCCAATGATCCAATTGCTTGTTGAGTCCTAAGAGCACCAATCACGGACCCACTTCCCCCATCTCCAATTATATCTGGTTCCTATAAAGCCTTCACCCCGTCAGTTACTCAGTGCCTGTGATAGAGCCTTGTACCTAGTTTAATGTACATAGAAACACGGAGCAACACAAGTCCTTAATGATGTGACCTCAAGAAACAATTTTAAAACGCAAAATGAGAGAGTATCCCACGGTGCATGCTCTTCACAGGAGCTGGTAATATCACACGTGCCCGTCACCTCCACACATATGTGTGGAGGTGACGGGCACGTGTGATATTACCAGCTCCTGTGAAGAGCATGCACCGTGGGATACTCTCTCATTTTGCGTTTTAAAATTGTTTCTTGAGGTCACATCATTAAGGACTTGTGTTGCTCCGTGTTTCTATGTACATTTAGCTTCTGGGACTTTTTTGAATGAAAAGTTTATTGACACGTTGTAGCAGATGTACTAAGAATCGTTTTTCTCTCCATTAATCTTAAGAAAGCTCAACTTAAGTCCAGAGCGCGGTGTTAATATCTACATACTTGTACCTAGTTTGTCTTTTGAATTACTCTCTGACTGATCTCCGTTGTCGACCCCTGCCTGAACCGACCATTCTCTGTCTGATCTCCGTTGCCGACCCCTGCCTGAACCGACCATTCTCTGCCTGATCTCCGTTGCCGACCCCTGCTTGGTACCCTGACCTCGAGCTGCCTTATCCTACTGTACTGTCGCAATCTCTGCTCCTCCGGTTTTAACTATGGCCTGTCTTTTGACTTCCTAGCTTTTTCTGCATCATCACTGGGACCCACTCTGTTCTCGCTCCTCGCTATTGGTTCTCCAGACCTCCACCCAGTAAGCTCTCATCCTTTGAGCCATTGAAGTCCTGGGGGCAACCGATCCCAGGTAGGCGTGTACTGCGTCCCGGCAAGTGGGGGCTCCTACAGGTGAAGCTGGCTGCGTAGATTGGGGGTTGAGGGCTTACCAGGAGGACTGGAGTTACCCGAGCGGGACAGTGGCTCTTTGCATAATGCAAAAGTGTGCCAATAAGTAACTGGTTTATCAAAGCCCAAGAGGGTGTAATGACTGGTGTGCCCACAATTAAATAGTTTATCAAAGCTCAAAAGCATATAATGCCAGGTGTGCCAACAATTAAATAATTTATCAAAGCTCAAAATCATATAATGGCAGGTGTGCCCACAATTGGTAGTAAAGTGTAGTGACACCCCAGTGGCTTGAACAATTGGAATTACAGATTACTGACACACCAGTGATTTGAAATAATTGTATTACAGAGAAGGGACCCCCAAGTGGCACAAACAATTGGTATTACAGAGTAGTGACCCCCAAGTGGCCTGAAAAATTGGCATTACATAGTACCCCAGTACTCTGTGATGCCCCAGTGGTTGGAGCTATTACTACTACTGCTATTACTATTAGTTTATTATTATTAGTACGGACACACAAGTGGCTTGAACCAGTGCACACTAAAGAGTACTGACACTCAGGTGCTATTACAGAGTACTGACACTCGGGTGCTATTGCAGAACACTGACACTCATGTGTTATTACAGAACACTGACACTCGGGTTCTATTAAAGAGTACTGACACCCAACATATCTAGCATGCAGTGCACACAAGGAGTGTGCAGGGGGCCAGGAATGTGGATTCTGCGAGGTGGAACAAAAATGCTTGTTTCCACCCTTCCCATATAAAGGAAGCACCATAAATAATCTAGTAGCATGGAGATGAGGCCCACAGCAGCGGCGAGGATTGGCGCCGAGGCCAGCCTCCAAGTTGGTGGAAAAAAAGGGTTCATCATCTAGGGCAACTGAATTCCCCAGGTCGGCACTGACTGAGCAAGTGACAGAGGCCAGGTGTCCCCCTTGCAGGGGTGTGCAGTGGGGCCCGACAAGTGGTTTGCACTGGACTAAAAAATTGTGTAGTGTGGTCTCTACCAGATTTTCTGTCCAGGGGCATCGGCCACATCTAATCCGGACCTGGCCAAAAAGCAGGGCAGACCATCTGTTCTCCTCATGGCCAGTCTACCCCTGACCCCCAACACCCCCTTTCAGAAGCCTGGCAACCTTGGTGTTTTCTCCTACCAGAAAAAAGGAGGTTTGGTGGGACTGTTTTTTATGCAGGGTATATAAGTAGTCACCCATTTTTACTTTTACATATTTTTTTTACTAGGCACATTTTTCAATAACCTTTTCATTTATTATTATTTTATATGCCATGGAATATGTTACCGCTGAGACTGGAACTCATATTATTCATATATATTTTTATGTAATTTGTGATAGATTAACACGCGTATGCAGATGGATATCAAGTGTCTCAGCAATAAGTAACAGCCAATGATTAAACAATCACTCTGCACATTAAATGGAAAGCACCCCAGGGGAAAGAAACGTGATCCTCTGAAACATAAAGCCGCCTTTAAGCAGATTTTCCTTCCAGCTGCCCAGTGCCTCGGACACATAATTCAAAGATAATGCGGACCAGAGGAGGATGCAGAGAGGGAAACACTGATGCAGTATTATGGGGAAGTTGCTGCAAGAAGAAGCCAGACTAACGAACCCCATGACCCTTATCTCATCCTATAAATCTTCAGAGGATACACTGGACAAATGGGATACAGTAGATATAAAAAGATAAAAAAGATATACACACCTCAATTAAAATCAATTAAAAGGTTTTTGACGTACAAAATCAGTTTTACAAATTTCATCTGGATTCAGGTCAGGTCTCTGGCTGGGCCATCCAAAAACTTTGACCTTCTGGTGAATAGCCATTTTTTTATGTAGAGGTACTGATGAGGATGAAGAGGTGAAATTCACCTTTTTAGCAAAGGCCTGAAGGTTTTGTGCCTATATTGCCTGTTACATGACACTGTTTATAATTCCCTCCACCTTGACTAAAGCCCCAGTTTCAGCTGCAGAAAAAAAGGCGCAAAATTCTGCATCCACCATCCACCATGCATCCCGCCCTGTCACCTTACCCCACAGACATACAGTATGAAGTGTAGTAAACAACCAATTCAGGTGTGGGACTGTGCTACTTATAGGTAGGGTTTTTTTTCACTTTACTGACCACTGGCCTGGCGATGGCACTATTTGTTTACTGGTAATTGTATTCACCAGTATACTTTTCGCATCCTCAGCAGGTGGGAGCGGAGGTGTCAGGCTGTGGGTAAAAAATGACAGACTCTTCCAATAAAATACCAACCAGGTGGCAACCTTACTATAGTTATGGGGTAACACATAGAAAGATGAAGGCACAAAGAGTAGTGGTGGGGAAGTTACTTATTGATCTGGTATTGGTGAGATGGAGGCAGTGTGGTGAGTGTTGTCCTTCACTGAGGGCAGCAAAGAATGCAGAGTGTTACATCTGGAGAGTATGGCTGATCTACTAATGGTAAGAAGTTCTGTGTTTTAAGTCTTAGAACTGGTAATTACAAAATGATGTTTGTTGCTAAAAGGGTGTTGTTTTTCAGTGAGGGTGCAGTGTTGCCTTATGTGCCTTAATAGTTAATGGAATAGCGAGGGGGATTGTGTCAAATGTATTTTGTATTTGCTTGGTTCTCAAGCTAACCCATTCCATCTGCCCAAGTGCAAGGCATCCTTGATTGTCCTCAAATATTCTCATTGGTTCCAATTGTGGTTAACCCAAGTCTGTTGTCTCAAGCTATATAATTTCTTGGCTTGCACGCACTACTGCAATGTACTCAGTAGATGATAATGTGAACGAGAGCTACTTTCTGCTAGTCCAACTGATAGCACCTCCTCGTAGAAGAAACAAGTAGTCACTGGTAGATTTTCTATCACTGGTGTCTTCGACCCGTTTGGCATCCACATATTCTGTCCATCTGACTTGGCATTGAAACCTTTCTGCTTAGGATTCCAATAGTTGCTGCAATGTAAGGCCTTGTAGTGGTGATAATGCAATTACCCTATTGCCTTCCTGTACTGAGTGTTATTTGGCAGTACAGTGTCTTGGCTGTTTATCTCCTTCAGGTAGTTGGTTTCCATAGAAGACTTGAAAGGCTTGGCATCTTGCATTCCAAATGTGTCAATTATTTCTTGTATTTTGTGCTTTTAATTCAGATGAAAGCTGCCATCCTCCTCTCGCTCAGTCTGAATGCCGAGGTAATTATTGTTTCCAAGAACTTTGGTCTCAAAGTGATGATTCACTGTTTGCAGTATTTGTGCTTCATCCCCTTCTTGCTCAAAACACATTAGGATATCGTTCACATAAAGAAGCACATAGATCCACCTGTTTGCCAATTTCTTTGTGTATAAGCAGGGGTCTGCTTTACTTGTCTGAAAGTCCTTAATGCTGTACAATGCCTGTCTTGTGATTTAGGATTCTGTAACCCTTAAACCGGACAAACAGCCTGGCTCAGTTGTAAAAGAGAACTCCCTTGCCCAGTCTGCATGCATGATACTGAACCATTGTCAGCACTTACATTTGCTCCTGCACCCACTCAAAGCTGAAAAGCCTCCTCACAGATTTTCTCCTGGTAGCAGCCATTTTGGAGCTTCCTCTCCAAGCATCTCAGCCACATTTCTGTCTGGACATAACTGACAATGCACAGTAACAGGAAACCCAGCAGAACTTCCTGTTTGCAGACAGCCTGCAAATCCATGAGCTGCCATTTTGTTTTAAAAGTTTCCCACAGCAGGAGTTAGAAAAAGGTAAAAAATGTTGTGCAGCCATCTAAATTGTCCTGGGGAGGGATGCATATTAGCACTGTTTGTTTTGTTGGTTTGGTTTTAGTAATTTTTGCTTGTAGGCCCACTTTAATATTGTCACTGTATCCAACAAAGATTCATTGAAATGCTCTGTTTGAAGTTTGGTGTGTTTTTCCTATGGAATGTAGATGAATGCTTTGTATGCCAGAACTCATTCTCATTCTCATTGTGCCACAGTTCATATGGAGTATTTTTCATTGTTCTAGAAAAGAGTCTGTTCTAAAAAATAAGTGCCTGTCATTGCTGCCTGATCCCAGTATTTTTGTGGTAGTCCAGAGTCTGTCAGCATACATCTGATCATATCAGTCAGAGTTCTGTTTATCCTTTCAGCTACCCCTATTTTACTCTGGTGTGTATGGCACTGTCATTTGATGCTCTATTTAATTCAGATTTAAATACTTTTAATGTACTTTGTATCCTGTGAATTCACCTCTTTTATCACTCCGAAGTATGAGAGGTTATCTCTGAAACATGTTACTTGTATTTACTGCATAGGTCTGTAATTTGTCAAGAACTTCACTCTTGTGTTGCAATAGGTATATGACTTTGTAAAGTGAATAGTCATCTAGTCACTATGTATTTGTTGCCTCCAGGTCTAGGTGGGTTTAGGGGACCACATACATCACTGTGAACTAGGTCAAGTGGTATTGAAGCTCTATTGTGACTTACATTAGGAAGTGTTGCTCTTGTAGCTTTGGATTTAATGCAACATTCACAATTAACAGTAACTGGACAAGGGGATACTGTTAGACACCGTTTCAGATTCCCCTGTTGCAGTTCTTGTATGCATTTTTAGTGTCTTTGACCAAAATGTCTGTGCCATATGTGAATACAGTCATTTTGTTAATGGGTGCATAGTCTCACCTTTTCCTTCACTGTGTTGATGTGATACAGATGGTCTGGCTCTCTCTATGGGCTGCTTGCTTTCCAGGATAGAACTCATGTCTCCTTGGAAATTTACAGTGAGTCCTTCGGCTGTCAGATGCTTCACAGATAAGAGTCCTCTTTCTAGATCAGCAACATAAAGCACACCCTTCACTGGAATGGCTAAATTGTGTCCCACATCATTGGGACATACAAGGGTTCCATGCCCAAATCCCCCTGCATGTATTTTACTTCTGTCTGCAAGGTAGATAGTTTAGCTATTCAGATCAAGTTCTTTAAAAAAGCTTTTATCACTTGTAATGTGACTGGTTGCTCCCAAGTCAATGCACCAGCCTTAAAATGAATGGCTGCCTGTCACATTAAATGTGGCATTCCAGTTCCCTTCACATGTAACAGAAATTGTGACTTTGACTTTTTGTTTAGTGTCAGAGGGACACTGTCTCATTTTCTCTGCTTTCCATATAGTGCAGTCCCTCTTTATGTGTCCCTGTCTGTTTCATCTAAAGAACACTCTGATTTCCTTCTTGTGTATCTTTAGGTCTGTAGTTTTAAGAGTGGTGCTGGTGTCTGGTTGGTTTCTGTGGAGTCATGTGCAAGATCCTTCCTTCGCTGATACTCATCTATGAGCCTGGTCTTTACAAATGCTAGTGTCAAACCTGTCTCAGGTCGTCTCTCCAGAGCATTGATCAGTACAGTGTATGTATCGGGTAAGCTGCCAACAACATGAGTTGTGCGATCACTTCCAGCATGGTATTTATATGCATGCCCTGCTCTCTGCTAAGCCACATTTTGTAAAGTTTCCACAGCAGAAACAACTTGCTGTTTAAAATGGATCTTTCATGCAGCCTCTTCAATACATCCCACATGCCTTTCGCACTCACTGTGTGTGTGAATACACTGATCATCTTCTACTAGTAAGCTTATGGTGACTCGTACCTGTTTTTCCTGTCCCAATCCTGATAATTATTCTGTGGCCTCTCTGTAGTGATAACCTCCCACAACTCATCTTTAAACTTGATAATTGTCATTGTTTAGCCTGGCTTTGGGATCTGAGCTGCTGGTCACTCTCCTTTCTTGTATACAGGACAGACTTGTATACAGGAGATTTCTGTGGAAAGCCTCTTTATGTCACTGACCGTGCTGTCTCCCATTCTGAGCTTTGCTCTGCCTGGGCCGTGCTTGGTCACTGGACTTTATCCCACCTCTGGGGCTTCATTTGGTCACTGGGCCCATAAACTGTTGAAGAATGTAAGTGCTGGGTGCGGCGGAGTCATAATCCAGATTGACATTCATGGTGTAACAGGAACTGACTTTACTGGAACATCCGTGTATTAAGAGAATGTGACCTTACATGGTGACTAACACAGACAGGAAAAATAAGTCATAGAGCAGATCTGAATATACAGGGAATACAGCACATCATATACAGTGCATCCAAAAAATTGAGAGACTACATCTAGTGACTTTACTGTAAACGTCATTAGATCTCGCAAAAGTTAATTCAGCAATAGACTAAGCTAGAAGTTGTTGTAGCTCCAACAGAGAATAGGTGAAGTGAGAAGAAGTGGTAAGAGTGAGCAGAGGTGGGTAAAGGTAGGGTAGAAAGAAGTGGGTAAAGGTAGGCAAAGGTGAAGTTGACCGAGGAGAGACAGTAAAATTGAGGTGGAAAGAAGTGGGCAGGGATGAGGCAGGAATAAGTGATGTGGGCTGAGGTGAGAAGAGACGAGGCGAGGTGGGAAGAGGTGAGGTCGAAAGAAGTGGGCAGGGTCAGGTGGGGTGAGGTCAGTCGCGGTGAGGCAGGAACAGGTGAGATGACAAGGGCTGAGGCAAGTAGGCAGAGGTAATTGGAGGTGAGGTGAGTATAGGTAAGTAGAAGTGCCAGAGGCCACAAGTGATGGCAGTGCTGGCTGCATGCACCTCCAAGACCAGGTTGTACATCCCTGGTAGAGATGAGCGAACTTTTGAAAAATTCGATTCGACTGATTCGCCGAATTTTCCGACAAAAATCGTTTCGACCCGAATAAATTCGCGACGAAACGCTATTAAAAACGGCTATTTCTGAGCCTCCTAGAGCCTCAATAGGGTTGTAAACCATTCTGCCTTGCTGTAACACGCACAGGATGCGTGCTGGGTTAGTTAAATAATACTTTGAAGAAATATCACATGCAGATCAGAGGCATCGCTAATAGAATCGCAGAGCGGCACAATTGCAGAGAGTTGAAGTGGCATCACTATGAGGGGCAGAAGGAGCCCAAACATTGCTTTAAAGAGACACTGGAGTTGGCAGCAGCAGGAGCCCAAAAATTGGATGAATCACACCCTGGAGTTGGCAGGAGTTGACAGCAGCAGCAGCAGCAGGAGCCCAAATATTACATTAAAGAGACCCTGGGGTTGGCCTCAGGAGCCCAAAAATTGGATGAATCACACCCTGGAGTTGGCAGCAGCAGCAGCAGGAGCCCAAATATACACTGGAGTTGGCTTCAGGAGCCCAAAAATTGGATGAATCACACCCTGGAGTTGGCAGAAGTTGGCAGCAGCAGCAGCAGCAGGAGCCCAAATATACACTGGAGTTGGCTTCAGGAGCCCAAAAATTGGATGAATCACACCCTGGAGTTGGCAGAAGTTGGCAGCAGCAGCAGCAGCAGGAGCCCAAATATACACTGGAGTTGGCTTCAGGAGCCTAAAATTGGATGAATCACACCCTGGAGTTGGCAGAAGTTGGCAGCAGCAGCAGCAGCAGGAGCCCAAATATACACTGGAGTTGGCTTCAGGAGCCCAACAATTGGATGAATCACACCCTGGAGTTGGCAGAAGTTGGCAGCAGCAGCAGCAGCAGGAGCCCAAATATACACTGGAGTTGGCTTCAGGAGCCCAAAAATTGGATGAATCACACCCTGGAGTTGGCAGAAGTTGGCAGCAGCAGCAGGAGCCCAAATATACACTGGAGTTGGCTTCAGGAGCCCAAAAATTGGATGAATCACACCCTGGAGTTGGCAGAAGTTGGCAGCAGCAGCAGGAGCCCAAATATACACTGGAGTTGGCTTCAGGAGCCCAAAAATTGGATGAATCACACCCTGGAGTTGGCAGAAGTTGGCAGCAGCAGCAGCAACAGGAGCCCAAATATACACTGGAGTTGGCTTCAGGAGCCCAAAAATTGGATGAATCACACCCTGGAGTTGTCAGAAGTTGGCAGCAGCAGCAGCAGCAGCAGGAGCCCAAATATACACTGGAGTTGGCTTCAGGAGCCCAAAAATTGGATGAATCACACCCTGGAGTTGGCAGAAGTTGGCAGCAGCAGCAGCAGCAGGAGCCCAAATATACACTGGAGTTGGCTTCAGGAGCCCAAAAATTGGATGAATCACACCCTGGAGTTGGCAGAAGTTGGCAGCAGCAGCAGCAGGAGCCCAAATATACACTGGAGTTGGCTTCAGGAGCCCAAAAATTGGATGAATCACACCCTGGAGTTGGCAGCAGCAGCAGCAGGAGCCCAAATATTACATTAAAGAGACCCTGGGGTTGGCCTCAGGAGCCCAAAAATTGGATGAATCACACCCTGGAGTTGGCAGCAGCAGCAGCAGGAGCCCAAATATACACTGGAGTTGGCTTCAGGAGCCCAAAAATTGGATGAATCACACCCTGGAGTTGGCAGAAGTTGGCAGCAGCAGCAGCAGCAGGAGCCCAAATATACACTGGAGTTGGCTTCAGGAGCCCAAAAATTGGATGAATCACACCCTGGAGTTGGCAGGAGTTGGCAGTAGCAGCAGCAGGAGCCCAAATATACACTGGAGTTGGCTTCAGGAGCCCAAAAATTGGATGAATCACACCCTGGAGTTGGCAGAAGTTGGCAGCAGCAGCAGCAGCAGGAGCCCAAATATACACTGGAGTTGGCTTCAGGAGCCCAACAATTGGATGAATCACACCCTGGATTTGGCAGAAGTTGGCAGCAGCAGCAGCAGCAGGAGCCCAAATATACACTGGAGTTGGCTTCAGGAGCCCAAAAATTGGATGAATCACACCCTGGAGTTGGCAGAAGTTGGCAGCAGCAGCAGCAGCAGGAGCCCAAATATACACTGGAGTTGGCTTCAGGAGCCCAAAAATTGGATGAATCACACCCTGGAGTTGGCAGAAGTTGGCAGCAGCAGCAGCAGCAGGAGCCCAAATATACACTGGAGTTGGCTTCAGGAGCCCAAAAATTGGATGAATCACACCCTGGAGTTGGCAGAAGTTGGCAGCAGCAGCAGCAGCAGGAGCCCAAATATACACTGGAGTTGGCTTCAGGAGCCCAAAAATTGGATGAATCACACCCTGGAGTTGGCAGAAGTTGGCAGCAGCAGCAGCAGGAGCCCAAATATACACTGGAGTTGGCTTCAGGAGCCCAAAAATTGGATGAATCACACCCTGGAGTTGGCAGAAGTTGGCAGCAGCAGCAGCAGCAGGAGCCCAAATATACACTGGAGTTGGCTTCAGGAGCCCAAAAATTGGATGAATCACACCCTGGAGTTGGCAGGAGTTGACAGTAGCAGCAGCAGGAGCCCAAATATTACATTAAAGAGACCCTGGGGTTGGCCTCAGGAGCCCAAAAATTGGATGAATCACACCCTGGAGTTGGCAGCAGCAGCAGCAGCCCAAATATACACTGGAGTTGGCTTCAGGAGCCCAAAAATTGGATGAATCACACCCTGGAGTTGGCAGCAGCAGCAGCAGGAGCCCAAATATTACATTAAAGAGACCCTGGGGTTGGCCTCAGGAGCCCAAAAATTGGATGAATCACACCCTGGAGTTGGCAGCAGCAGCAGCAGGAGCCCAAATATACACTGGAGTTGGCTTCAGGAGCCCAAAAATTGGATGAATCACACCCTGGAGTTGGCAGAAGTTGGCAGCAGCAGCAGCAGGAGCCCAAATATACACTGGAGTTGGCTTCAGGAGCCCAAAAATTGGATGAATCACACCCTGGAGTTGGCAGGAGTTGGAAGTAGCAGCAGCAGGAGCCCAAATATACACTGGAGTTGGCTTCAGGAGCCCAAAAATTGGATGAATCACACCCTGGAGTTGGCAGAAGTTGGCAGCAGCAGCAGCAGGAGCCCAAATATACACTGGAGTTGGCTTCAGGAGCCCAAAAATTGGATGAATCACACCCTGGAGTTGGCAGGAGTTGACAGTAGCAGCAGCAGGAGCCCAAATATTACATTAAAGAGACCCTGGGGTTGGCCTCAGGAGCCCAAAAATTGGATGAATCACACCCTGGAGTTGGCAGCAGCAGCAGCAGGAGCCCAAATATACACTGGAGTTGGCTTCAGGAGCCCAAAAATTGGATGAATCACACCCTGGAGTTGGCAGAAGTTGGCAGCAGCAGCAGCAGGAGCCCAAATATACACTGGAGTTGGCTTCAGGAGCCCAAAAATTGGATGAATCACACCCTGGAGTTGGCAGGAGTTGACAGCAGCAGCAGCAGCAGGAGCCCAAATATTACATTAAAGAGACCCTGGGGTTGGCCTCAGGAGCCCAAAAATTGGATGAATCACACCCTGGAGTTGGCAGAAGTTGGCAGCAGGAGCCCAAATATACACTGGAGTTGGCTTCAGGAGCCCAAAAATTGGATGAATCACACCCTGGAGTTGGCAGGAGTTGACAGCAGCAGCAGCAGCAGGAGCCCAAATATTACTTTAAAGTGACACTGGGGTTGGCTTCAGGAGCCCAACAATTGGATGAATCACACCCTGGAGTTGGCAGAAGTTGGCAGCAGCAGCAGCAGGAGCCCAAAAAATGGCCTAAAGACATAAATATGTTTTGCACCATTTGGAAAGTGTAAAACGTGGCACCATGCTGAATCTAGTCGCATGCATCAGGCATTGGTGGGTGGAAATCCTGGCTGATCCATCCCTGATTCATTTTGATAAAGGTGAGTCTCTCCACATTTTTAGTTGACAGACGAGTTCTCCTCGCCGTAACTATGGCCCCCGCCGCACTAAACACCCGCTCAGATGGCACGCTACTTGCCGGGCAGGACAGCTTTTTCAGGGCAAACTCTGCTAGTTGCGGCCACAAATCAAGTTTGGCTGCCCAGAAGTCCAGCGGATCCTCAAGGTGTGTTGGCATGGTCATGTCAAAGTATGACATGACCTGCTGGTTGAGGTCCTGCTCCAGGTCTTCCTGCTGCTCATGAGTAGCCTCACTATGCGGGTGTAGAAAGCTACTCATTAGCGACTGAAGACTGAGGCTGCTGCTGCTGATGGAGCTGCTGCTGCTGCTCCTGCCAACCCCCCCAGCGGCCATGGCAGTGGAAGGTGAGCGCAGAGGTCCCCTCGAGTCAGACCTGCGAGAGTATGGACCATGGCGCAGATAGGCATCGGCCAACTGCCTACGTAGAATGTCTTTGTAGTAGTTGAGTTTGTCCTCCCTCTCGGTGGGATTAAAAAATGCCCCCATTTTGTGCCGGAAGCGAGGGTCCAATAAGGTGGACAGCCAGAAGTCATCCCGCCGACAGATGGAAACAATTCTGGGGTCACTACGCAAGCACGTGAATATGCTTCGTGCCATTTGCGCAAGTGACTCGGATGGACTACCTGTCTCCATCTCCACTGCATACTGCCACGGTGTGCCCGGGTCCTCTGTCTCGCCTTCCTCAAAAACCTCTAGCTCCTCTGGCTGCTCCTGCTCCTCCTCTCCTGTCCGCTGACTAGATAAACCAGCCATTTCGCCAAGCCTAAACTGTGTTTCGCTGGGCAACTCCTCCTCCTCCTCTTCCTCCTCCTCCTCCAGTTCAGCTCCAACGGGGTTCATGTGGCCGTAAGATGTAAACGCCATGTCTCCAGTGCCCTGACCAGCCATGGTTTCCAACATGTGCTGTAGTACATGAAGCAGTGGAATCACGTCGTTCATCCCGTAATCCTGCCGACTGACAAATAAAGTGGCTTCCTCAAAGGGCCTGAGCAAACGGCAGGTGTCACGTATGAGCTGCCACTGGTTGACATTGAAGTTACACAGGGGAGTCCCCCTATCTGCTTGGATCATCAGGAAATCCGTGATGGCTTTTCTCTGTTCATATAATCGGTCCAACATGTGAAGGGTGGAATTCCAACGGGTGGAAACATCGCAAATCAGACTATGTTGGGGGATACCATTCTGACGCTGTAGCTCAAGAAGGGTGTGTTTGGCGGTGTAGGAGTGGCTGAAGTGCATGCAAAGTTTCCTTGAAGTTGTTAGGATGTCCTGCAGATGGGGGGAACACTTCAGAAACCGCTTGACAACCAGATTGAAGACGTGAGCCATGCAGGGGGCATGGGTCAGGCTTCCTTGGCGCAGCGCAGACAAAATGTTCTTCCCATTGTCGGTAACCATGATTCCCATTTTAAGTTTTCTCGGAGTAAGCCATGTTTGGATTTCCTGATGAATACATTTAAGCAGTTCCTCCCCTGTGTGACTCCGTTCGCCAAGACAAACCATGTGAAGCACTGCGTGACACCTCCGTGCCCTGCACACATGGTAGACTGGAGGGGCACTGAGACTTGAGCCTACAGTGGAGGGTGAGGAGATGGCGGAGGATGAGGAGGCCGAGTTGCGCGGTGTCACAGGCCCAATGGGCAGAGAGCGCGGAGGCCGAAGCGGCGTGACCTGTCCAAGTTGCTGCTGCAAAGGGACCACATTCACCCAGTGGGCCGTAAACGACATGTACTGCCCCTGACCGTAGTTACAGCTCCAGATGTCGGCGCTGCCATGTATTTTGCTACACACCGACAGGCTCAAGGACTGGCCCACCTTCTGTTCAACAAAAGTGTGCAGCGCTGGTACTGCCTTCTTGGCAAAGAAATGACGGCTTGGGACTCTCCACCTCGGCTCGGCACAAGCCATCAGTTCTCTGAAAGGTGCAGATTCCACCACCTGAAAAGGGAGCGACTGCAGCACCAGCAACTTGGACAGGAGCACATTCAGCTTCTGCGCCGTAGGATGAGTGGGCGCATACTGCTGTCTCTTGGACATGGCTTCGCTGATGGAATGCTGGCGGGATGCATGACTTGGAGGAGGAGGAGGAGGAGGAGCAGGAGCGACAGAGGATGGGTATGACGCACAGCTGCCTTCGGCTGAGGTGCTGGAGCCTTGGCTGGCAGAAATTGGGAGCTCACTTGGTGAGGAAGCAGACTGGACCACCCCTTGGGAGCCTCGGTTCTCCCAGGTCGTTTTATGGTGACGCATCATATGTTGACGCAGGGCCGTGGTGCCAACATTTGGACCCTGGCCACGCTTCACCTTTTGCCTACATATCTTGCATGTGGCCATGTTACCCTCCTGCGGATGCCTCAGGAAAAACTGCCACACTGCCGAGTAGCTACTTTTCCCACCCCCTGGCCTCACTGATTCACTGCTGCTGTTGCCAACTCCAGGAACCCCTGCTCCACTACCTCCCGATAAGGTAGACTGCCGCACAGCAGGTGCTCTACCCCGGCCCCGGCCCCGGCCGGCTCCAGCCTTTGGAATTGTGCCCCCATGCTGACTGCTACCACCTTGCTGCCTCAGCTGCTGACTCCGGGGCAACCTGCGCCCCTCTTCTCGTGATGATGACGATGAAGCCCCTTCATCACCCGGCTCCCAAGTGCGATCGGCTTCATCGTCATCATCATCATCATCACCGAGTTGTGGCTGTACGTCACTGATGTTCGTGGATTCGTCAACAGTGTCTGGCGCAGGAGCTGGAACGCTCGCAGCACCCACGACACTGTCCACATCACTATTTGTCTGCCTAGCTAGAGAAGCCACCTCCATTTCTTGGCTGGGCAGTAGCTGCTGACTGTCCTCTATCTGATGGTCCTCCTCACTAAAGAGTGGAGCTGAACCCAAAGCATAGGATACGTCGCTGGGGGAGGGAACGGCGTAGGACAGAGGCAATGGGAGGACAGGGACTGCTCTCGGGGCATGCCAACTCAGGGTTGTGTCAGAGGAACCTACCGACCCTAGACTGGGGGTCTCAGACGTAAGTTGTGATGATGTTGTTGATGAGCGCGTCAACCAATCTACCACGGCAGATGCGTTACTGGTGGAGACCCGACCGCTAGCAGATACTGGCAGATTAGGTCTCTCAGCGTGACTCCTGCTGCTACTGGCCCCCAGTCTGATGCGAGCTCTGCCTGCGGAATCTTGGCCTCTGCCACTCCTCTTTTCACTTCCAGGCACTTGTCTGCCCGACATAGTCTAACTGGCGTGGTAGTAGGTGATATTTTAAGATCCCCCGGGCAGCGGTGGGTCTATATGAAACAGAATATAATGCACACCAAAAGTGAGCAGTAACACTCAGCCTCAAACAGGCCTGCTTAGTGTAAATAAGAGAGCTGCTTAGTGTAAATAAAGAGGGGTATGCTATGTTACAGAATGGGATGCCTCAACAGAAGTGCACCTGGCAGGCAGCAGTAAGCCTATGCCCAGCAAAAGTGTCTTATAATATAAATATAATAAGAGCAAATGGTTATATGGTCTTAAACAGAGGCTGCTTTAGTCACAGAATGGGATGCCCCCAAAAAAGATCCAGTAGTACTATGCCCAGCAAAAGTGTCTTTATCAGGCTAATTTCAAATATAATAAGAGCAAATGGTTATATGGTCTTAAACAGAGGCTGCTTTAGTCACAGAATGGGATGCCCTGGCAGGGACAAGTAGTGCTATGCCCAGCAAAAGTGTCTTTATCAGACTAATTTCAAATATGATAAGAGCAAATGCTTATATGGTCTTAAACAGAGGCTGCTTTAGTCACAGAATGGGATGCCCCCAAAAAAGATCCAGTAGTACTATGCCCAGCAAAAGTGTCTTTATCAGGCCTAATTTCTATGAGAATAAGTGCAAATGGTTATTATGCTATTAAATAGAGGCTGGTGTTGTCACAGAATGGGATGCCACAAAAACCAGAGAGCATGCACAGCAAAAGTGTCTTTATCAGGCCTAATTTCAAATATGATAAGAGCAAATGCTTATATGGTCTTAAACAGAGGCTGCTTTAGTCACAGAATGGGATGCCCCCCAAAAAGATCCAGTAGTACTATGCCCAGCAAAAGTGTCTTTATCAGGCCTAATTTCAAATATGATAAGAGCAAATGCTTATATGGTCTTAAACAGAGGCTGCTTTAGTCACAGAATGGGATGCCCCCAAAAAAGATCCAGTAGTACTATGCCCAGCAAAAGTGTCTTTATCAGGCTAATTTCAAATATGATAAGAGCAAATGCTTATATGGTCTTAAACAGAGGCTGCTTTAGTCACAGAATGGGATGCCCCCAAAAAAGATCCAGTAGTACTATGCCCAGCAAAAGTGTCTTTATCAGGCCTAATTTCTATGAGAATAAGTGCAAATGGTTATTATGCTATTAAATAGAGGCTGGTGTTGTCACAGAATGGGATGCCACAAAAACCAGAGAGCATGCACAGCAAAAATGTCTTTATCAGGCCTGATTTCTATGAGAATAAGTGCAAATGGTTATTATGCTATTAAATAGAGGCTGGTGTTGTCACAGAATGGGATGCCACAAAAACCAGAGAGCATGCACAGCAAAAGTGTCTTTATCAGGCCTGATTTCTATGAGAATAAGTGCAAATGGTTATTATGCTATTAAATAGAGGCTGGTGTTGTCACAGAATGGGATGCCACAAAAACCAGAGAGCATGCACAGCAAAAGTGTCTTTATCAGGCCTGATTTCTATGAGAATAAGTGCAAATGGTTATTATGCTATTAAATAGAGGCTGGTGTTGTCACAGAATGGGATGCCACAAAAACCAGAGAGCATGCCCAGCAAAAGTGTCTTTATCAGGCCTGATTTCTATGAGAATAAGTGCAAATGGTTATTATGCTATTAAATAGAGGCTGGTGTTGTCACAGAATGGGATGCCACAAAAACCAGAGAGCATGCACAGCAAAAGTGTCTTTATCAGGCCTGATTTCTATGAGAATAAGTGCAAATGGTTATTATGCTATTAAATAGAGGCTGGTGTTGTCACAGAATGGGATGCCACAAAAACCAGAGAGCATGCACAGCAAAAGTGTCTTTATCAGGCCTGATTTCTATGAGAATAAGTGCAAATGGTTATTATGCTATTAAATAGAGGCTGGTGTTGTCACAGAATGGGATGCCACAAAAACCAGAGAGCATGCACAGCAAAAGTGTCTTTATCAGGCCTGATTTCTATGAGAATAAGTGCAAATGGTTATTATGCTATTAAATAGAGGCTGGTGTTGTCACAGAATGGGATGCCACAAAAACCAGAGAGCATGCACAGCAAAAGTGTCTTTATCAGGCCTGATTTCTATGAGAATAAGTGCAAATGGTTATTATGCTATTAAATAGAGGCTGGTGTTGTCACAGAATGGGATGCCACAAAAAACAGAGAGCATGCACAGCAAAAGTGTCTTTATCAGGCCTGATTTCTATGAGAATAAGTGCAAATGGTTATTATGCTATTAAATAGAGGCTGGTGTTGTCACAGAATGGGATGCCACAAAAACCAGAGAGCATGCACAGCAAAAGTGTCTTTATCAGGCCTGATTTCTATGAGAATAAGTGCAAATGGTTATTATGCTATTAAATAGAGGCTGGTGTTGTCACAGAATGGGATGCCACAAAAACCAGAGAGCATGCCCAGCAAAAGTGTCTTTATCAGGCCTGATTTCTATGAGAATAAGTGCAAATGGTTATTATGCTATTAAATAGAGGCTGGTGTTGTCACAGAATGGGATGCCACAAAAACCAGAGAGCATGCACAGCAAAAGTGTCTTTATCAGGCCTGATTTCTATGAGAATAAGTGCAAATGGTTATTATGCTATTAAATAGAGGCTGGTGTTGTCACAGAATGGGATGCCACAAAAACCAGAGAGCATGCACAGCAAAAGTGTCTTTATCAGGCCTGATTTCTATGAGAATAAGTGCAAATGGTTAATATGCTATTAAATAGAGGCTGGTGTTGTCACAGAATGGGATGCCACAAAAACCAGAGAGCATGCACAGCAAAAGTGTCTTTATCAGGCCTGATTTCTATGAGAATAAGTGCAAATGGTTATTATGCTATTAAATAGAGGCTGGTGTTGTCACAGAATGGGATGCCACAAAAACCAGAGAGCATGCCCAGCAAAAGTGTCTTTATCAGGCCTGATTTCTATGAGAATAAGTGCAAATGGTTATTATGCTATTAAATAGAGGCTGGTGTTGTCACAGAATGGGATGCCACAAAAACCAGAGAGCATGCCCAGCAAAAGTGTCTTTATCAGGCCTGATTTCTATGAGAATACGTGCAAATGGTTATTATGCTATTAAATAGAGGCTGGTGTTGTCACAGAATGGGATGCCACAAAAACCAGAGAGCATGCCCAGCAAAAGTGTCTTTATCAGGCCTGATTTCTATGAGAATAAGTGCAAATGGTTATTATGCTATTAAATAGAGGCTGGTGTTGTCACAGAATGGGATGCCACAAAAACCAGAGAGCATGCCCAGCAAAAGTGTCTTTATCAGGCCTGATTTCTATGAGAATAAGTGCAAATGGTTATTATGCTATTAAATAGAGGCTGGTGTTGTCACAGAATGGGATGCCACAAAAACCAGAGAGCATGCCCAGCAAAAGTGTCTTTATCAGGCCTGATTTCTATGAGAATAAGTGCAAATGGTTATTATGCTATTAAATAGAGGCTGGTGTTGTCACAGAATGGGATGCCACAAAAACCAGAGAGCATGCCCAGCAAAAGTGTCTTTATCAGGCCTGATTTCTATGAGAATAAGTGCAAATGGTTATTATGCTATTAAATAGAGGCTGGTGTTGTCACAGAATGGGATGCCACAAAAACCAGAGAGCATGCACAGCAAAAGTGTCTTTATCAGGCCTGATTTCTATGAGAATAAGTGCAAATGGTTATTATGCTATTAAATAGAGGCTGGTGTTGTCACAGAATGGGATGCCACAAAAACCAGAGAGCATGCACAGCAAAAGTGTCTTTATCAGGCCTGATTTCTATGAGAATAAGTGCAAATGGTTATTATGCTATTAAATAGAGGCTGGTGTTGTCACAGAATGGGATGCCACAAAAAACAGAGAGCATGCACAGCAAAAGTGTCTTTATCAGGCCTGATTTCTATGAGAATAAGTGCAAATGGTTATTATGCTATTAAATAGAGGCTGGTGTTGTCACAGAATGGGATGCCACAAAAACCAGAGAGCATGCACAGCAAAAGTGTCTTTATCAGGCCTGATTTCTATGAGAATAAGTGCAAATGGTTATTATGCTATTAAATAGAGGCTGGTGTTGTCACAGAATGGGATGCCACAAAAACCAGAGAGCATGCACAGCAAAAGTGTCTTTATCAGGCCTGATTTCTATGAGAATAAGTGCAAATGGTTATTATGCTATTAAATAGAGGCTGGTGTTGTCACAGAATGGGATGCCACAAAAAACAGAGAGCATGCACAGCAAAAGTGTCTTTATCAGGCCTGATTTCTATGAGAATAAGTGCAAATGGTTATTATGCTATTAAATAGAGGCTGGTGTTGTCACAGAATGGGATGCCACAAAAACCAGAGAGCATGCACAGCAAAAGTGTCTTTATCAGGCCTGATTTCTATGAGAATAAGTGCAAATGGTTATTATGCTATTAAATAGAGGCTGGTGTTGTCACAGAATGGGATGCCACAAAAACCAGAGAGCATGCCCAGCAAAAGTGTCTTTATCAGGCCTGATTTCTATGAGAATAAGTGCAAATGGTTATTATGCTATTAAATAGAGGCTGGTGTTGTCACAGAATGGGATGCCACAAAAACCAGAGAGCATGCACAGCAAAAGTGTCTTTATCAGGCCTGATTTCTATGAGAATAAGTGCAAATGGTTATTATGCTATTAAATAGAGGCTGGTGTTGTCACAGAATGGGATGCCACAAAAACCAGAGAGCATGCCCAGCAAAAGTGTCTTTATCAGGCCTGATTTCTATGAGAATAAGTGCAAATGATTATTATGCTATTAAATAGAGGCTGGTGTTGTCACAGAATGGGATGCCACAAAAACCAGAGAGCATGCCCAGCAAAAGTGTCTTTATCAGGCCTGATTTCTATGAGAATAAGTGCAAATGGTTATTATGCTATTAAATAGAGGCTGGTGTTGTCACAGAATGGGATGCCACAAAAACCAGAGAGCATGCCCAGCAAAAGTGTCTTTATCAGGCCTGATTTCTATGAGAATAAGTGCAAATGGTTATTATGCTATTAAATAGAGGCTGGTGTTGTCACAGAATGGGATGCCACAAAAACCAGAGAGCATGCCCAGCAAAAGTGTCTTTATCAGGCCTGATTTCTATGAGAATAAGTGCAAATGGTTATTATGCTATTAAATAGAGGCTGGTGTTGTCACAGAATGGGATGCCACAAAAACCAGAGAGCATGCCCAGCAAAAGTGTCTTTATCAGGCCTGATTTCTATGAGAATAAGTGCAAATGGTTATTATGCTATTAAATAGAGGCTGGTGTTGTCACAGAATGGGATGCCACAAAAACCAGAGAGCATGCCCAGCAAAAGTGTCTTTATCAGGCCTGATTTCTATGAGAATAAGTGCAAATGGTTATTATGCTATTAAATAGAGGCTGGTGTTGTCACAGAATGGGATGCCACAAAAACCAGAGAGCATGCCCAGCAAAAGTGTCTTTATCAGGCCTGATTTCTATGAGAATAAGTGCAAATGGTTATTATGCTATTAAATAGAGGCTGGTGTTGTCACAGAATGGGATGCCACAAAAACCAGAGAGCATGCCCAGCAAAAGTGTCTTTATCAGGCCTGATTTCTATGAGAATAAGTGCAAATGGTTATTATGCTATTAAATAGAGGCTGGTGTTGTCACAGAATGGGATGCCACAAAAACCAGAGAGCATGCACAGCAAAAGTGTCTTTATCAGGCCTGATTTCTATGAGAATAAGTGCAAATGGTTATTATGCTATTAAATAGAGGCTGGTGTAGTCACAGAATGGGATGCCTCACAGCAGACTTAAGATCAGTTCAGTATATATGCACTGTTAGTTAGTGTAAGCAGCCTGAAAACGCTAACAAAGCAGGCTGGATGAAAAAAAAAAAAAAACTGACAGCCTCCGATTTTCCCTTCCTTTCCCTGTTTTTCGCTTACTTTCTGTCTGTCTCCTGTCTGTCTCCTGCCTGTCTCCAGCCTGTCCCTGTCTGTCCCTGCCTGTCTAACTGTCTGTCTCTCCCTCAGCTACACAGCGTTCTGTCTGTCACGAATGCAATAGAGAAATGATGCTGGAAAGCAAGATGGCCGGCCTTAAATACAGCTGTGACGTCACCGGGCTTGCTGGCTGCTGATAGGCTGCATGTGACTGTCCCAGCATACACTGCCCCAGCTTACATGTCTGGACATGTCCCGTCCGTCATCTCAGAATGCCTGTAATGTAAATGAATGGATGTTAAAGGAAAACTTCGAGCGATCGAATCGCGGGGAAATTCGGATTCGATCCGAATCGAATTTTTCCTGAAATTCGGATCGAATCCGGGTTCGTCCGGATCGATTCGCTCATCCCTAATCCCTGGTATAGGGAAATGTTTTCTTAATTACTTTTATTTTTTTTACTTTTTTAAACCTTCTGTAGCTGCTTAAATGCAAATTTAAAAGTAAGTATATTAAATAATTTTGCGTGGTCAAGAGAGTTAGCAAAATCTATATATACGATACTATATCCTTTAGTATTTTCACTATATGTATATTAGTCTCCCCAGACCAATTATCTCAGCAAGTTGGGAGGTATATACTCACTACACAATCAGCCATTTGTCCCCTCTCCTAATATATTTCTGAATGTTACATGTTTATTAAGGGAGCTGAAAGGTTTAATCATTTCCCCCCGGGGAGGGCTGTCATGCCGTTTCCTTTTTGAAATCATTTTCATTAACTCCATGACTGACATTTAATGTAATTGAAGATATGCTCAAATCTCTCAGATCTTTGCTATGGCTAAGCAGGTCCAGGCACGACAATGGGGTGACAGGTTGGTGGGTGGCTAAGCATTGCCTACAGCTCCTTCCCACGTGTTCCCCTGATCTACGCTCTCTTCTTAGCACGAAGCGCTCTTATTTATAGAGAAACCCTTATATCCATATTTTTCCATGACTCTATACCTATTGCTATTTATGTTCAATTTCTATGGGATATAAAAAGCTTATGATTCTCTGACCTTGCTTTTTGTAGTAAAGGACTATTACGGTAAGTGCTATTAAATTATAGAAAAATAAATATTTGACATCTCAGCCCTGTCAACTCTCTCTACTCTCCTCTTTCAAACTTTCAAGTAAGAAAAAAGTAGAGGAGATTTTTTTTGTCAAATAAAGTATATTATTCACATGTATCATAACATTAACATTTTATTCTTTAATCCATAATTGCATTCTGTTTTCACAGGTGTTTAAATTAGCACTATCGCGAAAAAATGGCCCAATGACAAAAATCCATATAAATATGCAGGATGGCAGAAGGACAGGTCACTTATACACCCAACATCAAGAAATATCCAGCCAGGCTTGTTTCTTTTATTTTAATGGAAGGAAAATACATCCGGGGTGACAGGCTCTGTCACCTCGGATAGACTAAACCTGTCACCCCTGGTTTTGCTCCTACCATGTGAGAATAAACCACAAGCTTGACAGGAGTTTTATTCAGTTCGGGTGTATAAGTGACCCCTCCTCTCATTAACCGATGTGTTTATATGGATCTTTAACATTACACAATTTCGCCATAGTGCTCCTTTATTGATAGGTGTCCTTTAATAATAAGAGCAGGGACTGAGGATTGCAAGCCTTTTACACCTATTAGAAATATGGTAGCTGTCCTTTTGGCCCAGCACTGGGGTCGTACCTGTTCTTAGGCCCCCCTTTGGTGCCCCACTGAACTGCTGCACCCGGGGCAAGTGCCCCCCTGCTCCCCCTAGCTACGTCCCTGGGTAAGAGATCCAGTGATCCCAAGGGTTTCACACAAATCAGGATGTCGCTCTTAAGCGGATCGAAATTCAGGATTTGCTTTTTGCTTTAAGCTTGTCACGACCCTACCTGAAGGTTCCAATTAGCAACCAAACATCTGAGCTGAATGTACATATAAACACAGCATATACATACAAGGCATTTCCTGTTGTGAATCATGTTTATAGAATTTACAATTCTCCCTTAAAGAGGAACAACGCACCCGATTTTCAATTCTCAGGGTGTTGTTGCTCTCTGTGGGGGCATCCCAAATTGGGATGCCCCACTGTGTGTATGCCCCTAGGTCACTCACCTTCCTGTCGCTCCCATAACGCAGACTCGGGTGAGAATGAGCGTGCTGATTGGCTGAGCTCAATCAGCTTGCTTGCTCCGCTGACGGCTAAGCAGCCGAGCAGCGCCGAAGGGAGCCGCCGCCCTCATCCCCCGCTCACCTTCTAGCCATCGCGTGCCCACGCCACCTATTCAGAAAGGCTGGGTGTGCGTGTGCAAATGGCTAGAGGTGAGGCGGGATGCGGCCGTGGCCGGAGACGCGACCAGGGCTCCGGGACAATGTGAGAGTAATGTGGCTTTTGGGGGGTTTTACACAGAGGGGTATCCTAATTCAGGATGCCCCAAGGAGTAGTACTCGGATGGCCCAGGAGTCTTTTAAATGCCAGGGCCTCCGATGCTCCTCTTTAATGGGGCATTTCTCTTTTAATTACAGGAGGCAGCAGAGAGTAAAGCAGAGTAGGTAGTCCAGGTCCAGGGTCTGACTGGCCCAATATCCTGCCTGTGGTTCTGCCCTTTTAGAACCCAATCCACCCCTGAATACAGTTAAAGAGGACCTAAAATATAAAAAAGTAGCTCCTTTTTGACAATCAATTTTACTAATTAAAGCTTAAAAGAAATCCCAAATGCATGGACCTCTGAAGGATGGGGGTCCCCCATTAGATGGAGCTTTGCTAGAAAAGGGTGAGTACTGTATCTCTCCAATGCAGGGCTCACTGATAGCATCAGGGGTTAGCTTAGGTTAGTTTTGTGTCTCTGTGATTTACCAGGGAAAGTAAGGCAAAGGAAGAATGTGACGGGTGGAAAGATGGTCAACACTACACTTAGGAAACATTAGAGCCCTGTCAGTGGGATAGGCCCTGATAGTGATAGAAACTTTAATAAACAGTAGTTAAATACAGAACTTAGGTGCCATTGAGAATCCACATGATGGAAGTGTTGCCTAAGGAATAAACATAGATAATATTAATTAGTCTAGCATACCCCTTAAAGTAAGTGAATAGAGACTTAGCCAGGTGGCATTGGCAACATTACCTGCCCTGCCATTGGTTGAGCCTAGCAACATAGTTGAGTAAGGCAACATTTCAGAGGTTATATAATGGAGAACCCAACCCTTCTAGATGGTTCTTAGTTCGGAGTTCCAAGTTCAAGAGGAGAAGAGTGTTAATGTAGTGGAAGAACTGGGTAACAGCGATGGAAGAAGCCTGTGGATTGTAACTGTTTGCATAACTGCCAATGAATATTGCCTGTACTGGATTATGCAGTTTGACATGGATGGAAGCCTTCAAATAAAGACCCTGTTGTTTGAGTGTCTTGTTCTGAGTGTCATGATTGGAGACCAGCGACAACTGAATCAGTAAGTGCACCTCCACCCCACACATGCCACACCAACCTGAGTCGCCCTACCCTAGATCCAAGAAACCCCCTCGCTCCTCACAGTGTGTGCCAATGGCCAGGCACGCGCCTGCTACAAGAACATCCAGGATTTTCACTATCCTGGGGGTATTGTTCCTCTGCAGCAGGGCATCTCAGTTTGCGCTCCTACGGCACATGTGCTGGCCTCCACCCAATCAATGACTCGCGCTCCACTCAGTCTTACTATCTGCTCTGACAGCAGGGGGGCATAGTAAAACTTAATGGAGCACAAGCCACTCCGCCCATATACCCTCACCCGGCATATTAAAGATGCCAGGCATTGGTATGTGCATCAGCTGAGGGATGTGCCCATGCATGTGCCATGGGATCGCCAGCGAGGTGCCTATAGTTGGCGGTTCTTTGGATTTCACACAGTTCCCACAATTGATGCCCAAGGTTGGTAAAATTGACCTACCTGAATCTAAATTCAAAATAAATAACCAGACTGCACAAGATGTGCTGTGGGTAACATAAGGTGAGTAGTGTTTTTATTTCCTTTTTTAAAAATTATAGATGCCCTAACTTAACAGTGCCATTAAAGTGGACCAATACCTATTTTACACCTACAGGTCCATGAGTGGGGGGTATCTGATTTTAAATTTGTGCTCACTTGGCATCATTAAGAGAAAGGAAGCACCATTTGCCTCTGCTACTTCAGTCTTTAGTTGTTTAGCTGCATCCAATAGAGTTGAAAGACAGACAAAAGTTCATTACATGACCCTGTTACATTTACATAACACTAGCGCGACATAGTGCCATGTGAACGTCTGTGTAGCGGCGCTTAGAACGACCACTAGTAGACACTGCATTTTGGTGTCTAGCTCTATAACCTAGCGTAGCGGGCGGACAAGTGGTGCTGTACTATCCTGCCAGCATTGATAAATGTGATGTGTGGGGGCGCTGTAGAAGCTTCTCCCTGATTCACTGCAGAGCCAATGGAGAACGCTAGGTGGTGTCCCAAGGTCATAGCGCCCAAGACTCTACACTACATCTAACAACAGGACAACGTTCCAGCAAGCGATAGGTAGCGCCAGCCAGGGCCGGATTATGAGAGGGGCGCAAGGGGCGAGCGCCCCGGGGCCTCCACCACTTTCCCTGAAAAGGGGGCCTCCACCAGCCTTTGAGTTATGGTCCAGGAGGCTTTTCAGTCTTTGGTCTGACAGGTCGCAGGGCCAGCAACAAAGCTATTGGCGCCTGGGCAAGGGTTTTTCTTGTTTTTGCAAACCTGCAGCCAAAGCCACCACAGGGCAGGATGGAGAGTCTAGAGCAGCAAAGCCGCCATCAGCAATGCTACAGTGATGGGTGCAGAGCTGTCACTGCACATAAGCCACCAAGCACAGCCGCTGGCAGCTCAATGCAGGGAATTGCTTTCTGCTGGACCAGCCGGGCGACTACACCACCCTCCACCCAGAACTGCAAGGAGATCCCAAGCAGCACGCACCCGCAAGGGACTCGATCCGACATTTCAGTAAGTGGGCGGGTGCAGGACAACCACCAATCAGTTACTTGGCTGGACTATTATTTTAAAGGAAATAAAATACTGTATCTGGAGCCTCCACAAGATTTTGTGCCCAGGGGCCACCACACTTAATCCGGCCCTGGCGCCAGCTCAGTGCGTCCGGCACTCGTATTCAAGAAAAGAACTACACACAACCAGTGTCAGTGCTCTAAAACGAAGCGCTCTAACATAGAGCACCAGAAGCTATGTGATAAAAGTCTGTTTCTCAACACATTTACACCAGCACCAGAGCGAAAACATATGGAACGACATTGTTTTAACACTGTGACAATGACACTGCAATGGCCGACCTGCACATACAATTCTGCATAAAAAATAAAAAACAATTAAAAATAAAACAATAAAAGTGTTTGGTTGCAGGGCAGGAGAGGACACACAATGATTTTAGGCAAAAATGTTACAGTTTACTTGGCCAACACGCTATTTATACACAACCAAATGAAACACCAATGAAATGTATGGCAGAGCGACAGGTGCTACATGACGCTGCTGAAGTCACAGCGCCAGCGCTTTACACTGAGCCACCGCTAGTGATACATGTGACGCTACATGTTGCTATTAGAGGCGCTCACCAGATTGACTTTCTTAAATGTGGTTTTTACATACAGCGCCCAGCGTTCACCCGACGCTACGTGACACTACGTAGCATTACCTGGCATTATTGCTTCTTAAAGTGGACCAACACCCTCCCACGATCGGCCCGGGAATCTATAAGATTCCCGGACCGATCAGACCTCCGCTGTGTGAAACCCCCCCGAAACCCCTAAATCCCTACCTTATCCACGATCCAGCGGCGCCCGCCGCGGCCTCCTGCGCGTCCCTCTAGCAGGACGTGCACCCGCGCTGGCCGTTTGTGAATGGCCGGCTCAGGAGCGCGCCCTGTAAAAGTGACGCGCGGGAGGCAGCCGTGGGCACGCTCTCTTGTCCGTCGCTGCCTCCCGCTTGTCCGTCGGCAGGGATTGGCAGCGGCGGTCACGGAGCGATCGGGGTGGACCAAACTCAGGATAGTCAAAATCCTGGGTGTTGGTCCACTTTAAATGACCCCCTTATAGTTACACCACTTTGTACAGTGCTGTCATACTGAGGTCTTCTTACCTGCCTGCCTACAAAATCTGGTTCTCGTAATTGTGCGCCAGCATTCACATAGTCCTGGTTTCCTCCCATGGACAGAATCTTAGAAGAAAATCCTGGACCACATCACCACTGGTGGTCAATCGCGTGGCCAGATTTTATCAGGGGAGCACCAGGAAGGTAGGACTTGTGCTGGCAGCAGTGTATATTTGGGGGAGGGGGGTGTAAGGATGCCCCCCCCCCCCCCCAGCTAAGGACTAACACCCGCTTGGTGAAAAATGAATGTTGTTCGACTCCACAAGGGCCGAGGGCCGGGAAGTGCAGACTTGGGTTTCCTGGGCATGGTGGCTCCCTGCTGGGAAAGTGATCGGCCACTATTCAGAATCTACTGATGCAAAGTATCCTTCCTTATGGCTAAAAAAAAAATGCTTGTTCTCTTTGGAAGTTGTATATCTGTCCCCACTCCCTATAGGCAATTCTCAGCTCACGCTCCTGCAATCACAGTATCAGATGCTAGACACACAGCGCCCAGCAGGCCACGCCCACTTCCTGACTTTTTCTGATTCATGCCAAACCAAACAGCAACATGGGTGGGTGTATGGAAACAAACACTCTACAGGGGTTTATATGGATGTTAATAGACCTTGCAGCACCTTTATAGAGGGATGGCTTTAATTACGGTTTGCTTATCATTGTCCTCATCCATCAATTACCTTAATGGAAGAGGGGAGGGTGAGCGGATATGTGTGCGATATGTTCCAAACAAATGGCTGAGGGGTGTTTAGAAAGACATTAGGTTGATCATTAGTCTAGTATCATGTATTTCTATTATGGTACCTTATCACTACCAAGAGGCCGATTCATCAATAGCGCCAGGTAGCGACAGATGAGCGACTGTAGCGTGATTTTTTCAGCGCCAGCCAGTATTCGCTGTGCTTGGCCGGCGTTAGCTTGATGACAGCGACTCAGTCGGTGTGCGGTAATGTTGAATACTGGCTGGGGGGTCGCTGTTTCACAGGTCCAGCGTTGTATGTGAGCGCCTGACAACGAATGGCCAGAGCGAACGGCTAGCTTCATATTCATCAAAAAATCACGCTCCGAATGTGCTGTCGCTGTCCATTCCTTGTTTAAACCCCAGAGCGCTGGCGGCGATCTGTATTAACTAGTTTTTAACCCCTAAACAACCATATTTTTTGAATGTAACATTATACATGTTTTTAGAATCATTTTGTTATATGAATACATTAATCTCAGACCTGTTAGATCAATTCAGCACATTTTTTTTTTTTTTTTTTTTTTGACTTAAAAATAAATCCTAACATTGCAGAAGTGTTCTCCGATTTTTTGACATTAGAAAAATTTTAAAAAAAATTATTACCAATTAATCATGAATTATTATAGATTGCTCCATTGAAATGCATTGGACATCGCCAGGGAGCGACAGCTCATACCTGGCGCTGTGAGGGAATTTGCAGCGGCGCTGTTCGGTCCAGCCGGCTTCATGATGAATGCCGCGCTAGCCGTCGCTCTCGCCGGCGCTAGCCTCATTTTGCTTGATAAATGCGTCATTGTGACCGCCGCGGGCGTACTTGAGTCGGTAGTCGCCGTTAGCTGCCGCTACCTGGCGCTCGTCAGACACTACCTGGCGCTATCGCTTGATGAATAAGGGCACAAGTCTCTAGAACAGCCACTAAGGGGGTTATTCATGAAGAGACAGCGGCAGGTAGCGCCTCATAGCGGCAGGCAGCGTCTGGTGAATGCCGGACCCTGTATGTAAAACCACATTTCTGAAGGCGATTCTGGTGAGCGACTCTAACAGCGCCATGTAGCGTCCGATGTATTATTACAGACGGCTCAGCCTATAGCGCTGGCGCTGTAGCTTCCAGAGAGCCAGGTATTACCTTTCGCTCAGTGTCGCTCTCCCATACATTTTAATGGACGTTCCTTTTCTTCTGTTGAAACAGGGTTTTTTTTTTTTTGTGTCACCTCTGCTGGGTCATTATTGAAAACTTTTTTGACTTTTTATATTTTTATGCAGAATTGTCATTACAGGTCTGGCATTAAAGTGTTATTGTCCCAGTGTTATAACAATCATTCCATGTCATTCCATGTGTCGCTTTGTTACAGGTGGATATGTGTTCAAAAACAGACTTTAATCACACAGCATCTGGCGCTCTATGCTACAGTGCCCAGATTTAGAGCGCCGATGCTGTGTGTGTGTAGTTTTTTGATAAGTATGGTGTGGAGCGCCGAGAGTCGGTCGCACTGAACTGGTGCTACCTCTCGCTCCCTGCAGCGCTGTACTGGTGTTAGAGCGCCCAACATACATCACATTCATCAATGCTGGCCAGGTTACTACAGCAACTGAGGTGCTCTGTTACAGCGCCCAATACCTGCTTACAGTGTCTACTAGTGTTCGCTCTAAGCACCGCTATACAGATGCTCATCTGCCGATACCTGGCGTTAGTAATGAATCAGCCTCTATGATGTGATCCCTACTGTTGTGCATGTGCATTTTCTTCAATTTTCTATCTCTGCCTTCTCCCTCACTAACAGAGGAGTAAGCAACTTCATGGAGAGAACATTAGTTTTAAAGTGGAACAAAACCTTACCTGGCACTAAAAGATTCCATTGATGGATTACAAACCTCCACCGGGCCACCGCAATTTGGGAAGCCCCTCTGGGATCATCAACAAAATTACCTTGGGAATCAACAGCGCATGCACAGGTTTCCAGCAGCATCCCCAGCATATCAGGTACACTCAGCAAATGGGAGGCGCCAGTGTGAGGTGCCCAGCAATTGTTCCAACTCATTGCAGGGCATGTTTGTGCACAACAGTGAGTTCTGATTGGACAAGAGCCAGTGCTTGCATCAGGGGCGGATCGAGGTACGCAAACCTGACACACAGGGACATATCAAATCAGGATGCTGCTGTGAAGCCGACCAAAGCCTAGATGAGTGAACTCAGGCCCTTATTTAACAAGGGATAGCGCCAGGTAGCGACTGGTGAGCGAACGGTAATGACGCTCACCGCCACGAGAACGCCGGCTCCCCACCACAATCACACATTTATCAAGCCGATCCTGCTTAGCGACTGAGAGAGCGCCAGATAGCGAATCATTCATCATTATTCCAGCCTCACCCCACAGCGCCAGCGAGCGACCTTGAACAGCGACAGGTATGACCTCTCGCTACCTGGCGCTCTCCAATGCATTTCAATGGAGCAATCTTTAAATATTCATAATTAATTGTTATTAATGTTTTTTTTTTTTTTTTTTTTTTTTTAAATGTCAAAAATTCTGTGACCACTTCTGCAATGTTAGATATTTTTTTTATGGTAAAAAAAAAAATAAAAAAATTTGTGCAGAATTGATATTACATTAATGTATTCATTTTACAATATGTTTTTAAAAACTTGTTTTTTTTTGCTTCCAAAAATATGGTTGTTTGGGGGTTAAAAAACTACTTTTAACCCATCGCCGCCAGTGCTCTGGGGTTTAAACATGCATTTCACAGCGCGAGAATTTTTAGAACGTGATTTGTTAATGAATATGGTGGGAGCCGTTCGCTCTGGCCATTCGCTATCATGTGCTCCCATACAGCGCGGAACCTGTCAAATAGCGAATCATCACCCCGTATTCAACATTACTGCACACCGACTGAGTCGCTATCAACAACTGAACAACGGCCAAGCACAGCGACTACTAGCGGGCTGTCCAGGTTGTGGTCAATGTCCCCGAAAAATTGGGATGCCCTGCTGTTTGAAACCCCCTTGGATTGCCAGTACCCGCACCTCACTAGCTCTTTATACCTTACATATTCATAGAGTGTTTTTTATATTCATATTCTAAGCGTCTTCTTCCAGCTGATGCGCATGTTCTTACAGCCAATATATCTGAACAGCCGGGTGCTGAATCTGGACCAGGAAACAAGGTAAGTGAATGGGGAGACCTGGGGGGGTCCCACACAGTGGGGCATCCCAATTTTGGATGCCCCAGGGGGAGGGAATCGATCGGCCTGGGAATCTTATAGATTCCTGAGCTGATCAGTGTGGGTTTTGGTCCACTTTAACCCATTTTTCAATCCTAGCATGGGTCCCTCCCTTAAGTAGCTTGCTTTTCTGTTACAGTGCTCTTTAGTCCTACCCTCCCCATACAGCCATCACTTCCAGCCTTATGCTGATGAAGGCCACTAGCCCAAAACACGTGTCCACAAGTAAGTGATGGCTGTATAAATATTAAAAGGGCATTGCATGCCAAGCCAGTTAATTTCTGCGTGCTTGACATACCACAAAGATGAATTGCAGAACACCATCTACTGCTAGGAAAATAAAGGATAACCTGTTCTTGGTTTGTAACAATTCCTGTTTTAGGAAGTTTCCTGTTTAAGTGCTCCTGACCTTATCCCAGCATGGTCAGTGCAGTGTGCTTGACCCAGCATAAGCAACGTGCGGCTGGTAATTCTGCTGAAAAGGAGACCTCTTATTTTGCTTTCTGCTCAGCTTAGTTCTGGAGCTGCTGGCCCATGGGTCAGATGAATTTAGGCTTTGTTTAAAGTGGACCAAAATCCACGCAGATTGGCCAGGGAATCTATAAGATTCCTGGGCCGATCGATTCCCTCCCACCCCGGGACATCCAAAATCATGATGCCCCGCTGTGTGAAACCCCCCAGGTTGCCCATACATTTACCTTGTTTCCCGCGGCCACATCCCCGCTAACCCTCTAGCAGGGCCCGTGCCCGAGCCAGGCATTTGTGAATGGCTTGCACGGGCATGCTCCCTGTTAGAGGGAAGCGGGGGATGCGGGTGTCAGCTCGCTCAGAGCCGCTGGCCTTAGGCGAAGGCTTAGACAACGTGACATCAGCGGCTCTGAGCGCCGATTGGACAAGCGCCCGCTCATGCGCCATAGGACCAGGAAGAGGTGAGTTGCGCTTGGTAATCTGGGGGGTTTCACACAGCGGGGAACCCCCAATCAGGGTGCCCCAGGGGAAACGACCAAAACCCAGGATAATCAAAATCCTGGGTTTTGGTCCACTTCAAGCAACAGATGCCCTTTGAAGTCAGCTCACACCGCTGCTCCTAACTTGATGGGGGGGGGGCATCCTGATTGGTAATGCCCCCCCATGCATAGCCCTCGACAAGCCAGGCTCATACCTCCCAAGTGTCCCTGATTTGGAGGGACTGTCTCTCTTTTGAGTCCATGTCCTTCTGTCCCTCGTCATTCTCATTTGTCCCTCTTTGAGGTGTAACATGCAGATCTGCATCCATAAATGATTCATTTGCCTATTCAAAGTGTTTCTATTGTTTTAACTGTTACAACCTATCTTCTATCTACCCCTCAATGAGGGGGAGTGGCCTTATATAACAAATGTCCCTCTTTCTCACCCTGAAAAGTTGGTAGGTATGCAGCCCCTTGTAGCCTTAATACTCACCTCTTTCAGGATCCACATGACTGTAACTGCTCAATTGATGTCCATTCCTATTCAGGGAATGTGATTGGCCACCAATGGTCACATGGGGCCAGGTGCCAGAAGAGGATGGGGTTTGCACAGCCAGGCTTTGCAGGCTATCAGTTGGGATGCCCCCCCCCCTCCCCATCACAAGCAATGGCAGGTTTGTCTATTTTTAGTGATTCTAGTGTGGAGTGGCTTTAAATTTGACCAAAACCCAGTATTTTTCCCTTCCAGGTTGTGGTCAATGTCCCCGAAAAATTGTGATGCCCCCTTGGATTGCCAGTACACGCACCTCACTAGCTCTTTATGCCTTACATATTCATAGAGTGTCTTTTTATATTCATATTCTAAGCGTCTTCTTCCAGCTGATGCGCATGTTCTTACAGCCAATATATCTGAACAGCCGGGTGCTGAATCTGAAGAAAGCCCTGGATGTGGGCCACATATGTGCCATAGGATCGTTGGCGAGATTAATATACCAGCGTTCCCAGCGATTTTCACACAGTGGGGCATCCCAAATCAGGGATAAGGAATTATCCATCCCTGGAATTTAAAGACCCCAGGGCCATGACAAAATGGGTTTCGGTCCACATTAAAGCCCAGCTACATGAATTACTGTATAACCTTTGCAGCTTCTAAAGACAAGCACAAAGTGATGGCCTCCAAAGGCCAAAGTTAAAGGTCAAAAAAGAGTTTCCATTCCCAGTAGTGGTGAAACGTGACCCACTTGAGGCTAAAAAACCTGAAGTTGGCCTTTAACCTATTAAAGCAAAACAGTTGTCACTGTGGTTTTATGATTCGGTCTCATTACTGGTATAGATTGCATCCTATAGACACTGCTGCTGTCAGCTCTGGGTGTCTCTTTTGTAGCCTGCCAGGACAGGTCCCTGGTATGTCATAATGATCACCATTGTTATGACATTAAAGAGACAGGCAGCCATTGGAACACAGCCCCAATAAGCTCCTATTAGACACAACATTCATCAGCAGAGCTGGATCCTGCATAGTACACAAATTAAAATCTTAATGGATATAAGAAAAGAGAAAACAAAGCAAAAGTAAAATGAAATATAATTCATACCTACCAACTTTTCAGGGTGGGACATTTGTTAAATTAGGCCACGTCCCCTCATTGAGAGATGGATAGGAAATGGGTTGTGACAGTTAAAACAGTAAAAACAGTTTCAATAGGCAAATTTATCATTTATTGATGCAGATCTGCATGTTACACCTCAAAGAGGGACTAATGACAACAATGAGGGACACAGGGACGTGGACTCAAAAGTGGGACAGTCTTTATAAATCAGGGACACTTGGGGGGTATGTATGATTACCAGGTCGGCACTGTGCAATATTTCAGGATAGTACCTCCAAAAGAACACACAGAAAGGTTGACTCAGAGTCTGGTAACAAAACTCCTTTTTAGGAGAGAAAACTGCTATTCACTTTCATTGTCTACCTTGGGGCAGGTTCAGAGCCAGGTGAAAATTTACACCCGGCAGACAATGAAAGTGAATAGAGAGGGAGCACAGAAAATAGAAAGATTGTAGGAGATGGGTGGAGTGTGGAAAAAAGAAGGAAAATGAAAGAAGACTAAAGTGATATGGAAAAAAAGAGAAAGAATAATAAACAAATGTGGAAGTGGGAAGAGGTGGTAAAAAGAGAGAAAGACAAGATAAATGTGAGGTGGAAAATAAAGACTGAAAAGGGGGAAAAGAGAAGCTGAAAGAGAAGGATGTAGAGAAAATAAAAAAAGAATAAGATGGAAAAGTGAAAGATGAAGAGAATTTGAAGGAGAGATGGAGGGAATGTGGAAAAGAGAGATAGGGAAGAGGAGCATATCAAAAAGAGAGAGAAAGAGACTCAGTGGTGAGAATGTGTAGAGCAGGCTGTACCCTGACCAGGGAATGGCCAGCGTGTCGGCCACTATGGCCAGGCAGTCCTGCACCCTGGACACCAACCTCTGGACCTTTTGATTGTGCCAAGATGCAAAGAGGTCCACCTCTGGAACACCCCACTGGTCGCTGAGGGCTTGAAACAGGTCCTGGTGAAGGGACCATTCCCCCTGGTCCACCATCTCCCTGCTCCCTGCAGATTCTCCACCCCCGGAATGTGAACCCAGATGCAAGGACGCAAATTTTCATGATTCTCATGATGCGACTCAGCAGAACTTCTTCACAGTCTCTTTTGACTGCAAGAAAAGAACTGGGGAGATTCTTCCACAGCCTGCCCTATATAGGCCGGGAGGAGCTAGTTTTTTTTATCTTGCTGTCCCAGCCTATTGGGACAACCCCAAATTGCCTGAGTTGATGTCCCTCCCAGACACAATCTGGGGAATAACCTTGCTAGCTCATGTTATATGAGCAGCTATGCCACACATTTGCGTTATTACCAAAGGTTTTCTTTTGCTATCTGCAGCTCTGGCATGCTCTTAGGTCTCAGATTCTTCTAGAGGGTAGGAGGCGGTGGATAATCTGTACTCCTCAGTCATAGACTAAAAGATTGACTGATCCAAGCTAAGTGGCTCTACCAGGTTTATTTGACCCCAGTTAGACTAAATAGAGCGGGCCTGCTGGAGTAGCACCCGGCACCCATTTGGGAATGCCCATCCTAACTCAGGATGCCCCAAGGAGCGGAACTCGGAAGGCCCTGGATGTTCCTCTTTAAAGTAATTGGCAAGTCAAAAGTTATAAAATAAATATCAGTAGCTTACCTTACACTGAGTCCCTCCAGCGCTCTCCTTCCTGCTGTGTAGGTCTACTTAGTGAGGAAATCACTTCCTCATTCAGCTTTCAGTCTCCACCCTGCTGACCTGGTCCTACAATCAACTTTTAGTGGACCGAGAATGGAAACACCCTCCACTCCCTCCCCTGATTGGCTGCCTCTCTTTCCAGCTCTGAAACCCGGCCCTCCTCTATGGCCACACTATATGCTGGCAGGCTGGAGACGCTCTTAGCCTGCTGCATCTCTCACCCCTTTTTTCTGATCACACTATGTGCTGGCAGTAATAACTAGAGGCACAACAATGCACTTGTTTTTTTACTATGATATATGTAAAGCACACAGTGTGCTTACATCGCTGTTGCCACACCCACTGTTTCTCCTCATGTTTTCTCCGCATCTCCAATGCTCTGATAAATAACTTAGGAACTACAGGGTCTATTTGAAAATGGATTGAAGTTTGGGACAGTGCAACATGTGTCCCGAGTCAATGGAACAACAATCGGGTGCTCACCTTCAGTATAACTTTAAAATGTTTTTTTTCATTCATTCAGCGACAATAACCTCAGCCTTTTTTTATTACCCCAATGTGCCCCAGATGTTTGGGGGTCTTCCAATGAATGCCTTTTTGGATATTTGCTTTATTTGCTTTCCAGAGACCACAAAACAACACCAGAATTTCTCTTTTATAGACTTGCATGGGAAGCAGATTTGGGTGCTGCAGAATACTCAGAGTGGACGTGTAGTCAAATCTCGGGGGCCAGTCCAGCCAGACTGTCTAGGTTGGTATCTTTGGACTAGCAATGTAATGTGGGAAGGGGATGGCTGTAATGGGCTTTGTTAAGAATTTAAATGGAATTCCTTCAGATATTGGCAGCCAGTTTTTTATTTATTAATTAAAGATATTAAAGATAAAAATCTCTTTAGTAATTAAGGGGTTTTAGTGAGGCTCCATAGCGCAGTACATTCAGCACTTACCTGGCTTGACATCACAGGTAAGCTGAACTCCCAATGGAGCTGCTCCTAGTTCCGCATTGGAGTATTGGAATTCCGGTACCTCTCCGATAAAGTGTGCTGCTCGGTCCGACAGACGTACCATACCCTGCTGCCCTTCCGCAGGTGGACACCCTTCACCAGTACAAGCAACCCTGCTGCGAGAATTCAGACGCATTCGCAAAGGCAGTTTGCATTCAATCCCTTTGCAGTCCTTGGTAGAGTTGCTGCTGAGATGTGGAGTTCCTCCCCATGTGTCTGATGTACTGGCAGCATCCACTCTTGAGGATGCTGATGGCTGGTGGTGCGCGGTCCTCCCTGTCTGAAAAAAGCCTTCCCGGCTTGCTGGATGATGGTAGGACCGAGAGGATCTGCTAGCTTTCCCTGGACATCGGGCACCCACACACGGCGGCTTTTGTTGGTCATCCTCCGACGAGCTGCTGGCGCAGGGAAGACCTCCCGGGCATCTCTCCGCAGGAACCTCACAACAAGCAAGTAGGAAGAGAAGGCAACACAACAATCCAAAGGAAAACCAGTTCTCCATGGTCACCTGCACAGAAACAAATATTTTATGAATCAGTAGAACCCAACTTGATCAAATGCAAAATCAAATTCTTGAGCTTCATGCCTGGCGGGCCCTGGAGAGCTCATCTCTGTAGGCTTCCAAACCAATGCAATCACACCTCTTTAATGTCTAAACATAAAAGCCCTTCCAGCATGTGTTAGCAATTGACTCGACTTCCTTGCTTCTCAATATGTGCTTTAGCTGGAAATGTTCCGAAAAGAAGCTGGAATATCTCCAGAAGACATATACAGCCCGGCCCCTCTCCAGCTACCTCCAGTTAGTGGTATCAAAAATAATAATCAACTGCTTGATACAACCTTTATAGAATCGAACATACAGATATGTCTTAATGGAACTCAACATCTAAAATATCAATGGCACAGACCATTATCTTGAATTCTTCAATGGTTGCTTTAGCCCCCCCCCCCCCCCCCATAATAAAGTGGAACAAAACCTGAGATTTTGACTATCTGAGGTTTTTTTCTGTGGCCCAGGAGCATTCCAAATTGGGATGGCCCTCGGTGTGAAACCTCCAAGAATGCCCTGTAAAACTCACCTCTGCCCAGTCATGGCGCATGTGTGGGCTCTCGTCCAATTAGAGCCAATTACTGTGCATATGTAATGTTCAACCAGTGTTTAAATGTTGAGCTTGGCAACCAGAAGCGTGAGCAGCCACATCCTCAGCAGTGTGCATGCTCCTGTCCCTAGCCTATCTGAATGTATGGGGACAGGGAGCACACTCACAGTCCAGAGATGTGGCGGACGGATGTTTACATCTGCAAGGATGCCAGGAGGAAGGCGAGTTCTGCGGTGCCCTGGAGGGGGGGGGGGGTTCACACAGCCTGGCAACCTGATTCAGGATGCCCCAGGGAAGGGCCAGCTCCCACAGTGTGTTTTGTTCCACTTTAGGCATGACATGGGTCTCTCCACATGGTGGCTTGCGAGTGTGTTTAGGTACTCACCAAGTCTCACCTCCCATACAGCCAAATACTTTAGACCTTGTGCTGATTAGAGCCAAAGGCTTGAAACATTTGTCCACAATTGAATGTGTTTGGCTGTGTAAATGTTAAGCTAATCATAGTCATTGCAGACTCAGCAGATTTCTCAGTGCCTTGGATGGCCCCGAGACATAAAGGGCCTTATGTAACAAGGGATAGCGGCAGGTAGCGAATGGTGAGCGAACGGTAATGACGGTCACCGCCACGAGAACGCCAGCTCCCCTCCGCAATCACACATTTATCAAGCCGATCCTGCTTAGCGACTGACAGAGCGCCAGATAGCGAAGCATTCATCATTATTCCAGCCTCACCCCACAGCGCCAGCGAGCGACCTTGAACAGCGCCAGGTATGACCTCTCGCTACCTGGCGCTCTCCAATGCATTTCAATGGAGCAATCTTTAAATATTCATAATTAATTGATATTTATGTTTTTTTTTTTTTTTTTTATGTCAAAAATTCTGTGACCACTTCTGCAATGTTAGATATTTTTTTAAAGGTATAAAAAAAAAAAAAAAATTTGTGCAGAATTGATATTACAGGTCTGATATTAATGTATTCATATTACAAAATGTTTATAAAAACTTGTTTATTTTTTGTTTCCAAAAATATGGTTGTTTGGGGGTTAAAGAACTACTTTTAACCCATCACCGCCAGCGCGGGGTTTAAACAAGCATTTCACAGCGCGAGAATTTTTTTAGCGTGATTTGTTAATGAATATGCTGGGAGCCGTTCGCTATGGCCATTCGCTGTCATGCGCTCCCATACAGCACGGAACCTGTCAAACAGCGACTCCTAACCCCGTATTCAACATTACCGCACACCGACTGCGTCGCTGTCAACAACCGAACAATGGCCAAGCACAGCGAATACTAGCGGGTGCTGTGAAAATAACGCTACTGCCGCTCATCTGTCGCTACCTGGCGCTATTAATAAATCGGCCTCAAAGACATGATTTGCATGTCTTCACCCACTGCAAGGAGCGATGGGTAATTATATTATTCCTTGCGTCTGCTGTGAAAATACTTTCCGCTCTAGGAAAGCTCTTTTCCCTTTGAGTAAGTACCTTTTTATCCCCCTCTATGTCAAACCTAGCGTGGATCTCTCCACATAGTGGTTTGCAACTCTGTCAGTGGTTTCTGTGTAACCCATTACTTGCATCAAAAATAATAGAGATCAATCTGTATCAAATTGCTATTGCAATGGTTGCAACCATATGATTACATAACAAAAACCCTGCAAACCATTTACATAAAAAAATATTTATGGTGGCAAAAAGCAACTTTTTGTAGCATCACATTCTTGAACCAGCTGAGAGGTCTTCTGGAAAACTACTGTAGGCTGCAAGCAGGTTAACAGCTTTTCCTACTCCTCTATACACCAAAACAAATACCATAAAAACATCTAAACATAAAAGCCACTTAAGCATGTGTTAGCAATTTAATCTGTGTGACTGTAATGCTTTTAAATGTGTGCTTTAGCTGGAAATGTTCAGGAACCAAGCTGGAATATCTCCGGCAGATGTGCAGAAGAAGAAGAGAGAGAAGAGAAGCCAGACCCCAGTGTTGCTACCTCCAGTTAATGACAATAAAAAATTATGAAGACATCAAAAGAGATTCATAGAATCAGATTCTGTGTGTTAGGTTCTATAAAAAATATTTTCTAGAAATAGAAGTGTTAACCCACTGCAACAGGTTATCAAGGTGATTTTAGCCTTTGCTACATCTATAGCATTATCTCTAACCAGCTGAGAGGAGGTCTTTAGGAGTATTTGGTAGGGAGCAGGTTGGCAGCTTTGATTACTAATGTACTGAATACAGTAAAACAAACTATAACAAGTAAAACATAAAAGCCCTTCAAGCATGTGTTACCAATTGAATCTCCTCGGCTGCCTTATTTTAAAATAAAAAAGCTTTAGATGGAATTGTCTAAAAAAGAAGCTGGATTATCTTATCTCCCATCAAAATGGAGTAGTGCAATATCTATCGAACCCAACATACAGATTCTTTTGTTTTTAGATGAAATAAAAATTGTATAGAAATAGACATTCCTTTGAAGTGTTAAATCACTGCACATTACCAGTTTTAAGTCAACCTAAGCTACATCTGAAACATTAAATTTTTGTAAAGGCAAACTGAAAAAAAATATAAACAGCAGCTTACGGTACTTTGCCAAATGTTCCTCCAGTTTTGTCCTTCTCTGGTGGGTGCTCTGAATGTCCCCTTCCTCACTCGGGGCTCCAGCCACAAACCACCAACGTAGTCCACCAATCACCCTACAAGTCCCATAACGGAACCATGCACCCCCCCCCCCCCCCGCTTAAATGGCTCTCTGCCATCAAGCCCAGCTAACCCCTCCCTCCACCCTGCCCCATCTCACCTAGAAGCGGTCTTTCGGGAGTATGCACATGTGCTTTGGGAGTCTGTGCATGCCTTTGGGAGTGTGCACATGTGCATTAATGAGTGCACTCATGCAGTTTGGGAGTGTGCTCATGCACTTTGGGAGTGTGCGCATATGCATTTGAGAGTTCGCACATGCGTTTTAGGAGTGCGCTTATGCGTGCTTGGGAGTGCACACATGTGCGATTGGGATTGCGGCCTTGTGTGTCTGAGAGTGCTGGTCTAGGCTCCAATGTCGCCTAACAACAGGGGGAGAGGCGAGAATCACAGCCAGGGTGTCTGAAGCAAGTTCTGGAAAGCACATGGTGAAATGGTAAACCTCAAAATCTCTGCAATTTCTTCTTCAATTAAAAAATAGGAAACAGTTTAGCACAAATGTAGCCCAGCACAATGCTGTAACAATTACCTTTGCCTTTAATATCACTTTAACCCACTAAGAGGAGGTCTTCCAAATAACTAGGCTGGGAGAAGGTTAACAGCTTGGTGATTGGTCCCTGCCCTGGGGGCATCCTGATGTAGGATACTCCCCTGTGTGAAACCCCCCAAATTGCCCATTTTCACTTACTTTTCTGCCTTTACCACAACGCATTTGCAGCTCTTGTCCAATCACCACTTTATGCAGCGATTACTAATGCGTGATATAAAGCCACTGATTTAAGCTTGGCGCTGGCATCCCCAGTTCCTCTGTGGAGTGTGTGCTCCGCGTGCCCTGTCTATTTGAATCTCTGGATGCTGGGAGTGCACAGCTATAGGGAAGACGAAGATACAGCCGTCGGCAAAGACAGCGCCACGGGAGCCACGGGGATCAGGTAATATTACCCCACCCCGGGCTGTTTCACACAGAGGGGCATCCGCTATAGCAGGGGTACTCAACCACACCTTGTAAAGGTCCATTTACAGGCATCTGGTGAGAAGTGAAGGTCCAGGCGGGGGGGGGGGGGGGGGTGGATAGTTAGAAATCAGTGCACTTTTTTTTCATTCTGTGTGGGACAAGTACAGGGTTGGAATAGGGCCCAAACTGACAATAAGGTCTGCTAAGAAGGATGGCTAGATAGAGCTCAGGGGAGAGGGATGAATGGAAGAGGAACTGTAAGAGCTGGGGGGGGGGAGGATGGCCAGAGCAGGAGGAAAGATTAATGGATTGGCAAAGCTGGGATTGGATGGGCAAAACTAGGAGGACAGGGCTAGATGGAGCAGAGGGACTGGGCTGGATGGGGCAGAGTGGAGGGGACAAGAATGGATGGAGCAGAGCGGAGGGGACAAGAATGGATGGAGCAGAGCGGAGGGGACAAGAATGGATGGGGCAGAGCGGAGGGGACAGGGGTGGATGAGGCAGAGATGAGAGGACAGGGGTGGATGAGGCAGAGATGAGAGGACAGGGGTGGATGGGGCAAAGCTGAGGGGACAACAATGGATGGGGAAGAGCTGAGGGGACAGGGATGGATGGGGCAGAGCAGAGCACACAGGGATAGATGGGGCAGAGCTAAGGAGACCGGGATGGATGGAGACAGAGATGGTGCAGAGAAACTGGGCTGGATGGGGCAGAGCTGAGGAGACAGGGATGGATGGGGAAGAGGGACTGGGCTGGATGGGGCAGAGCTGAGGGGCCAGGGGTGGATGGGGCAGAGCTGAGGGGACAGGGATGGATGGGGCAGAGCTGAGGGGACAGGGATGGATGGGGCAGAGCTGAGGAGACAGGGATGGATGGGGCAGAGCAGAGCACACAGGGATAGATGGGGCAGAGCTAAGGAGACCGGGATGGATGGTGCAGAGAAACTGGGCTGGATGGGGCAGAGCTGAGGAGGCAGGGATGGATGGGGCAGAGGGACTGGGCTGGATGGGGCAGAGCAGAGGAGACAGGGAATGGATGGGGCTGAGCTGGGGCAGCTGGACAGGATTGGATGGGGCAAAGAGACAGAGAAACAAAGTTTGTGTGTACCTTACAATACCACTTCCCGCCCGTGCAGTACTTCATATTGTAATTCTAGGTGCCAGGGAGCCATGACACTGGCAGGGAGACTAAACAGTACATCACCGATCATGTAATGGGGGCAGCACTGAGCACAGCAACACAGAAGCAACTGAGTGCAGGGCTATCAGGCGGGGGTCCGGAAATCTGGCACTGTGGCCCACGTTCGGACCCCGGTCCTCCAGTTGAGTACGGCTGTGCTATAGGATGTCCGGAGGGCAGGCTAGCGGCCAGCCCTGGAATCTTTTAGATTCCATGCTGGCCGCGGGGGTGATTGGTCCACTTTAAATACTTCTTTCCTCAGCTTAGATTAGGTCTTCTGCAGCAAGTTAAAAATATCCTCTACTACTTCATGTACAGTAACAAAACAAAAAATGTCTCAACACAAAGCATGTGTTAGTAATGGAATCTCCCTGACTTCACTGCTTTCAAATAAATGCCTAAGCTGAACAGAGTCTGAAATTGCTTTGAAAAATATGCAGAACCAGGCCACTCTGCTTTTATGTCCTGTCAGTGACTTTAAAGAAAATTAACATGGATTGCAACAATATATCTATAGCATTCAGAATCTCTTTGTTACATTCTATAGAAACATTAAACAAATAGAGGCTTCTGTGACATTAGTCCATCGCAACAAGTTATCAATGGCTTAGCGTTAGATACATCCATGGTGTCTTTGAGATGAAGTCTTCTAAAGGAGGGTTGAGAACAGGTTAATTGTTTTTTAAACTACTCCATACAACAAAACATAAACCATAAAATCTAAACATAAAGCACATGTTAGTAATTAAATCTCCCCAACAGTGTTCAGCGTTAGCTGAACTGTTGGTAAGTTGTACCGTGTTAGCCATCGATGTAAGCAGGAAATCCAGTTTATTATAATAACCTTGGACTCATTACCTTAAGACTGGACTCATCACAAGTCTGATATTAAACAAAATGTCTGGGCTGGTGTGAGAGCAATAAAAAATTCACACACTCCCCCCTCTCATTCTTATAAGCCCACCATTAATTGTCATAATCCCCCTGATTCTTATCTCACATTTTAAGATTTTACGAATTCGCTATTTTTCGCGTGTGTCAGTAGAAAAACAGTTGTGATTCCTTTGTAGTATTCTGTATATATGTGTTTACAGATCTGTAGTATGCATTTAGAAGGAGCCTGAATCACTTTGAAAGCTTACATTTTCAATGGTATTGGGTTAGCCAATAAATAATATTACCTTAACCTTGGATTTCCAGCTGAAATGTTATAAAATCTCTGGAAGATGTGAAGAGCCCCCCTTGGGCTGCTACCTCCGGTAATGACATTAAAATGATGAAATCATCAACATACCGTAGTTCTCTCTATAAGAAACATGCTCTACCGAGAGCAAGGGAAATCTTCTCTGGTTCCAATCATCCAGGTCAATTATTTTTCTCACCCCTTAGTCTGAAAGTTCCTAGGATTCCTCAGTGTAGGACCTCCAGTAGTCCCGCCATGGGACTGCTAAACAGGTCTTGGGTTAGGGGGTTGCCCACTGCTCTTTATTAATATATATAATGATAGATAGATAGATAGATAGATAGATAGATAGATAGATAGATAGATAGATAGATAATTAGATAGATAGATAGATAGATAGATAGATAGATAGATAGATAGATAGATAGAAAATTACTGTTACTTCATGTGCCATTTGTTCCCCCTTACTGTAACCAGCCACAAAGTAATCTATTTACATCAATTTGCACTTGGCAAAAAAGTGATTCCTTATACAACATCTATAGAATTTAACAAACAGATCTTGCATTTTAGATTCTGTGGAAATAATTCTGTTGCAAGTTATCAGTGTCAAATATATCTTAGCTATACTGTACCTGTATACCTATATTCTTTATCCAGCTGAAGGAAGGTCTTTTTAGAAACTAGGCTAAGAGTGAATTACCAGACTACTTCTCCATACAACAAAACAAAATAATTAAATCAAAAAAAGCCTTTTGGGGTCGCTTTGCTTTTAAATAAATGCTTTCACTGGAAATGTTCTAAAAAGTGTATCTCATGAAACAAGCAGAGCCACCCTCTGTGATTCAACTTTTAGTTAATGACATGAATATAATTTAGGTCCTGATTTATCAAGCACCTCTGCCAGACAGTGCCACATTGGTGCAAATTAGAGTAGTAAAAATATAATAAAATACTTTTTTTCACCCATACGCACTGCAAGAAGCACATTTACTAAAACATTAACAGTGCAGTTACATGCTGAAAAATATATAAATCATATGTTTCACTACTCAAACGTATTTGCACTGAAATGGCAGAAGTGCTTGATAACTCAGGCCCTAGGTAGTCAACATGGTTTACTATATCTAATACGATTTAGATGCTCGATTTTATATAAATAGACATTCCTGTGATGTGTTAACACATTGCAACAAGTTATCAGTGTCTAGTTTGCTACATACACAGAGGTCATCTGGAGAACTACAGTAGACTGAGAGCAGGTCAACATCTGTGTTTTCTCTTCCATACACCAAAACAAAAAACATAAAAAAGGTCTAAAACGAATAGTTCTTCAAGCAGATGTTCGGAGTTGCCTCTCAAAATAGTTCCAAAAAGAAGTGTGAAATACCTTGGGAAGGCTTGCAGAGTCTAGTTCCCTCCAATTAATGACTTATCAGCTCAGGTCTATCCAAGCAAGTGACCTCTCCAAGCTGTAGAATGTAATAGGCAACATTCCTCAGATTTCATTAGCTTCACATTTCTCAGAGACCACCCATCAACCCTCCCCTCTCTAGATTGAAATGCTTTCCAAACCTACCTTAAATTAAAATCTCTGCACGCAAATCCATCTGTCCTTCAGTTATACATTGTACAAACACCACTGCTGGTTGGGACCTTGTATGTCAGCTCCTGATCCCTTCATTAGGAGTGTCCCAGGTTCCCCCATGCTGACAGCGTGACAGAAGAGAGGAGAACAAGGTTAAGTATTGGTGACTCCCTCCAATGTAAATCCAGAGTGATGGTCGCCAGGGGCAGGAATGCTTTTCAGCATGTAGTCAATCTCCTCTTTCAGGTTGGAGTTGCTGAAACTTTTTTTTTCTCTCCTTCGCTCTTCAGGGTTCAGCTATAGTCAAGATGTTTAAGCGCTATTGGATTTCACCAGCACTTCCTGCATTTTTGTGGCCACAGATAATTTACTTAAGAAAACATAAAACAGAAGCCAAGAATAGGTATATCTTCCACTTCCACTCTAAACGGAAACATGGGGAACGTTTCCACGTCTCCGGACGATGAGAGTTTCTTCTTTGTTTTCTGCGGTGGGAGTAACAAAGGATTCTGAAGGGTTTCCATGCCAAGTGATAAATACAAAAAAAATGCTGCGAGGAATTCTACAGCGAATATCAAACAAAGTCTGTGACTCGCCAGGGGGCTCTCCAAACACGCCACGTTAGGGATCCAGCCAGAGAATAACCCGTGCTATGTCTTTTAGAGTTTGGAGGATTACTTAAAGCTGACCAAAACCCACTGAACTTCTGAAATACATTTGACCAAAGCCCCTGCCAATACTCTCTTCTTACGCTATAGAACTAGAAATGGATATTTTCGCTTATCAACTCACCCTGAAACATTGTTTCTTTGCTGTCCCTCTCTGTAAGATTGCAAGTGATTAGTCATTGCATAAGTGTGGCATCATTATCTGGGGATTATCTGGCCATTATCTGGGATTAGAATTAAACAAAAGCAGTAAAATTATACATAAGTTACTAATCGTAGGGGGAGCAATTCAGGGGATGCTAATTAAAAATGTGGGTTTTGGTCCTTTCCCCCTTGGCACCCTGATCGTTGGTGCCCCGATGCGTGAAACACCCCAGATCGCGATGCCATCTCACCTCCTCCCAGTCCTATGGGGCATGCGCAGCCGCTCGTTCAATAAGCGCACTCTGAGCCACTGATGTCACGTTGTCTAAGGCCAGCGTCTCTGAGCGCACTGACAGGCGCATCCCCCGCTAGGCCATTCACAAATGCCTGGCACCGGTATGCGCCCTGTTAAAGGCATAGCGGGGATGTGGACGCGGCTCGCACATGCGCCTCTTGTCCTCTTCCTTGGTTACTTCCTCACACTCCCGCCTTCAAGACTTCTCCCGTGCCTCCCCACTTCTCTGGAATGCACTCCCCCGCTCGATCCGCCACTCTCCATCACTCCAAGCCTTTAAAAGCACCCTCAAAACTCACTTCTTCAGACAAGCATATGACCTGGCTTAATCAACTACTATAACTACAACTATAACTACTTCAATGGCACATGCAGCCATACTCAAGCTCTACCACTTGTGACCCCGCCCCCTTTGTCTCCACCCCCATCCTTTAGACTGTAAGCTCGCAAGGGCAGGGCTCTCCTCCCTATTGTCTCCTGTGCTCACAACACTTGGTTTTAACCTGTGGCATCTAATTTTGTATTGTTCTCTGTGCTATATGTTTTACCTTGTCTGTATTCTTACCTTGTAAAGCGCTACGGAAGTTGATGGCGCTACATAAATAAACAATAATAATAATAATGCGCCATTGGACCGGGAAACAAAGTAAGTGTATGGGCCGATTTTGGGGGGGGGGGGGAGGGAACCGATCGTAGTGGGTTTTGGTCCACTTTAAAGGGTAAGTCCACTTTCGATTGAATTTTTGAAAGTATATACTTGTTTTGTGCCAAAAGGATTTCCTCAAGGTGCTGAGCTGATATAGCATTTTTTGTATTTTTTCCTATGTTAGTAACTATGTTAGTGCCTCTTAGCGACACGTAGTGAGAGGTGAACGCCGGGCGCTGTACGCAATAAGACATTTATCAAAGCATCACAGACGGCTCAGCGTATACTGCCGGCGCTCTGCCTTCCAGAGCTCCAGGTATTACCTGTCGCTACCTGTCACTCTCCCATACATTTCAATGGATGCTCCTTCTCTTCTCTTTAAACAGGGTTTTTTTTTTTTTTCTATCAAATCATTGTGTGACCTCTCCTGGCCTATTAAAAGTTATTTGTGTAAACATTTTTGTTATATTTTTATGCAGAATTGTCATTACAGGTCTGGCATTAAAAGTGTTAATGTCACAATGTTACAACAATGTCATTCCATGTGTTTTCGCTTTGTTACTAGTGAATATGTGTTCAAAAACAGACTTTAATCACACAGCGTCTGGCGCTCTGGGCTACAGCGACACAATTTTGAGCGCAAGCGCTGTGTGAGGCTGTTTTTTTTATGAATATGGTTTGAGTCGATCACACTGACCAGTCGATACCGTCCGCTCCCATGTAGCGCTGTATTGGTGTTATAGCGACTCACACATCAAATTCATCAATGCCGGCCAGTGACTGAGGAGCTCGGTAACAGCAAACCATGGCCGATCACAGCGTATACTAGCAGTTGCTCTGAGTGCCTCGCTACAGACGCACATCTGCCGGTACCTGGCGCTAGTAATGAATCAGCCTCCATGTAGAGAGAAGTGAGTCCTGTACACATAGGCCCTTATTTAACAAGGAATAGCGACAGGTAGCGACTGGTGAGCGACCGGTAATGACGGGCCCCGCCACGAGAACGCCGGCTCCCCACCACAATCACACATTTATCAAGCCAATCCTGCTTAGCGACTGAGATAGCGCCATATAGCGACTCATGCATCATTATTCCAGCCTCAGCCCACAGCGCCAGCGTCCGACCTTGAACAGCGACAGGTATGACCTCTCGCTACCTGGCGCTCTCCAATGCATTTCAATGGGACAATCTTTAAATATTCATAATTAATTGTTATTAATGTTTTTTTTTTTTTTTTTTTAAATGTGAAAAATTCTGTGACCACTTCTGCCATGTTAGATATTTTTTTTTAAGGAAAAAAAAAATGTGCAGAATTGATATTACAGGTCTGATATTAATGTATTCATATTACAAAATTATTTAAAAAAACGTGTTTTTTTTGGTTTCCAAAAATATGGTTGTTTGGGGGTTAAAAAACTACTTTTAACCCATCGCCGCCAGCGCTCTGGGGTTTAAACATGCATTTCACAGCGCGAGAATTTTTTGAGCGTGATTTGTTAATGAATATGCTGGGAGCCGGTCGCTATGGCCAGTCGCTATCATGCGCTCCCATACAGCGCGGAACCTGTCAAATAGCGACTCCTCACCCAATATTCAACATTACTGCACACCGACTGAGTCGCTGTCAACAACCGAACAACGGCCAAGCACAGCGACTACTAGCGCGCGCTCTGAAAATGCCGCTACAGTCGCTCAACTGTCGCTACCTGCCGCTATTAATGAATCGGCCTCCCCGAACACTGCTGCTATGACCGCTGCTGAGGTGAGGGAGCTCACTCATCCTTACTGATGCCCAGCAGCAGTGTTCTGTGCAACTATCTACAATCTGTTGCTATTGGCAACGTACACCAAGCCTGCACTTGGTGTACATTGCCAACAGCAAAAGATGAAAACTGCTTCCATAAAACATACAATTTCTTATATCAGAAAACACACAAAGGTAAAAAAATTCAATCAAAAGTGGACTTTCCCTTTAAGGTATCCTCTTTCATGTGTGTGTGGATTGTGCATGGGTAACTAGTCTGCTTTAAAACAGAGGCCCAGCCTCCAGTAGCCTCCCTACCTTGCTATCTTCCCCTGGCAGGAGGGTTACATAAAGAACAAATCCCAAATGGGAAAGCCCCAAATTGCCCTAAAAAACACACACACACACACACACACACACACACACACACACACACACACACACTGCAATATCTAGGCCCATCCTATGGCATTGCTGCTGTCCTATACTGCACCTCTTCCTCCACAGCAGGTAGTGCCCCCTCCCTATTAATGGCCCCAATATACAGGAGATGAGGGACATGGCATATGGCCTACACTACTAACAGTGGCCCTGACCTATCTTCAGAAACAGGATGGCTGGGATAAAGGTGCCCCCCTCCATGGCACCCAGGCCGATCGCCCTGCTTACCCCTGTCCCATATATACATGCATGTATGTATGTGCACTGCCGATATATATATATATATATATATATATATTAATCATTATTATGACTGGCGGTATGACACTGGCAGTCTCCCAGAACATATGTCCCGGCTCACAATATCATATATACCACATTCTTTGAGGATAAACCTCTTTAGCATTTCTGGAGCATGTCAGCAGCAAGACACTCAGATGGAGCAGCAATTATCATTGTGTATCTCAGCAGCAGCATGTTCCTCTGTATACTATGATCCGGGGAAGATATTAAAAGACTTACTCCGGGCTTAAAATGTTTCAGTGCATTAGGCCCATTAGGTTGTTAATATTCCTTTGGGAGCATAAACATTCGTTCAATCACCGACTCAAACATATCTGTCAGCGTTTGCACTTCATTCTGCGCGTTGCACAACACAAACATCCATGTCAAGGTGGAACAGCTGCTTAACATATGTCTGAGCAGTCTCCATGGCAGAGTCTCTAACTATCTGTGCTTCCAAGAAGTGCACTACTAAGAGGTTGATTTATTAATAGCGACATGTAGCAACAGTTGAGCGACTGTAGCAGTATTTTCACAGCGCCCGCTAGTAGTCGCTGTGCTTGGCCGTTGTTCGGTTGTTGACAGCGACTCAGTCGGTGTGGCGTAATGTTGAATACAAGGTTCCGAGTCGCTATTTGACGGGTTCCGCGATGTATGGGTGCGCATGATAGCGACTGGTCAGAGCGACCGGCTTCCACCATATTCAGCAAAAAATCACGCTCAAAAAATTCAAGCGCTGTGAAATGCACGTTTAAACCCCAGAGCGCTGGCGGCGATGTGTTAAAAGTAGTTTTTTAACCCCCAAACCACCATATTTTTGGAAACCAAAAAAAAAAAGTATTTTAAATAATTTAGTAATATGAATACATTAATATCAGACCTGTAACATCAATTCTGTACAATTTTTTTTTTTATTTTTTTTCCCTCAAAAAATGATCTAACATGGCAGAAGTGGTCACAGAATTTTTCACATTAAAAAAAAAACATTAATAACAATGAATTATTAATATTTAAAGATTGTTCCATTGAAATGCATTGGAGCGCGCCAGGTAGCGAGAGGTCATACCTGTCGCTGTTCAAGGTCGGACGCTGGCACTGTGGGCTGAGGCTGGAATAATGATGAATGAGTCGCTATATGTCGCTATCTCAGTCGCTAAGCAGGATTGGCTTGATAAATGTGTGATTGTGGTGGGGAGCCGGCGTTCTCGTGGCGGGGCCCGTCATTACCGGTCGCTCACCAGTCGCTACCTGTCGCTATTCCTTCATAAATAAGGGCCTAAGTAAACGGGCCTATGTGATTGCAATTACTCTTAAAGTGAAGATGGTCTGCCATAAAAACTTCTAAATGATTGGATGACAGATACTTAGATAGATAAGCAAACTGCTGTCTTCCAAGTTTTGAACAATAAAGACTCTTCAAATACTAGTTATGATTGGGGTTCTAGAACTGACTCAATACTAAAAAAACAAGCCCCCAATAAATACACCCGAGCCAACAAGGGCAAGCGAGCGAGGGGGATCCCCAGTTTGGGGTTATGTAGCCATTGTTTTTGGCTGAAAACAAGAGGCCGATTCATTAATAGCGGCAGGTAGCGACAGTTGAGCGACTGTAGCAGTATTTTCACAGCGCCCGCTAGTAGTCGCTGTGCTTGGCCGTCGGTTGTTGATAGCAACTCAGTCGGTGTGCAGTAATGTTGAATATTGGGTGATGAGTCGCTACCGGTATTTGACAGGTTCCGCGCTGTATGGGAGCGCATGATAGCGACTGGCCATAGCGACCGGCTCCCACCATATTCATTAACAAATCACGCTCAAAAAATTCTCGCGCTGTGAAATGCATGTTTAAACCCCAGAGCGCTGGCGGCGATGGGTTAAAAGTAGTTTTTTAACCCCCAACCATATTTTTGGAAACCAAAAAAAACAAGTTTTTAAAAACATTTTGTAATATGAATACATTAATATCAGACCTGTAATATCAATTCTGCACAAGTTCTTTTTTTTTTTTTACCTTAAAAAAATATCTAACATGGCAGAAGTGGTCACAGAATTTTTCACATTTAAAAAAAAAAAAAAACATCAATAACAATTAAATATTAATATTTAAAGATTGTTCCATTGAAATACATTGGAGCGCGCCAGGTAGCGAGAGGTCATACCTGTCGCTGTTCAAGGTCGGATGCTGGCTCTGTGGGCTGAGGCTGGAATAATGATGAATGAGTGGCTATCTGGCGCTATCTCAGTCGCTAAGCAGGATTGGCTTGATAAATGTGTGATTGTGGTGGGGAGCCGGCGTTCTCGTGGCGGTGCCCGTCATTACCGGTCGCTCACCAGTCGCTACCTGTCGCTATCCCTTGTTAAATAAGGGCCAAAATTTCATGACTCATATAAAAGTTCAGTGATTGAAATGCTATATCTCCTTATACCTTTAGGAGATGCTTTCCATGCAGGCAACTATTTAAAATCGGTAGATGGGCAATATGCATTATCTGGAAAGGTGCATCATGAAATTTTGGGACATATGTATGTGAGAATATTAAAGGAGACATCAATCTAAAGTATGAATATATAATATACTTGACTAATGGATTAATTACTCATGTATTTGAATATGTATATTTGTATGTATGTGTATTTTCAGCTCCACTATGGTGACCAAGATCAAGAAAAATCATATATCTTAACGTGTACATTAAGTGGATGAAAAGCAATTTATTTACAGACAAGATATCGTAGTATGGAATCATTATGTTATTGAGACATTTTAACATTATTTAACAAAAAAACTATGTTTTTAATATTTAATAGTTGGTGATCACTGATAAGATAAATATGAATCTGTATCAATTATTGTGTGGGGGATAGATGGAGTTTTCTGTTGGTTTACAACGGATATATAGTTTCTTTAGATAGATAGGTAGATAGATAGATAGTTTTGATAGATAGATAGATAGATAGATAGATAGATAGATAGATAGATAGATTATTCTGACTCACCAGATGGCAGTAATGTGAATCCTGTAGACAGCTCCACCTTCTCTGTGTGTGTCTGTGATTTAGATGTTTTCTTTACTTCATAAGGCTTGGCAGATAGCTTACTCAACTGCTCGTGGATCACGTGGAATAAGTTTCAAAAGCTTTATTTCAGTACAGAATCTTGCAGCAAAACTTCTTACAGCAGGAATCTTGACATGTATGTGCAATACAGCAGGACACTTGTGATGTAACCCATACAACAGTAGTAGGTAGGAAGACTGTAGCTGCAGAAGGTAGCAGCAGGTGTGCACTGCTTGGATGCCAAACTAGAAATGGCTGAAGGAGAGTGGAAGAAGGGAGGAGTTATTCACATCACAGCAAGACTAAGGGAGCCAGGAAGGGACACGTGGAATTAATGGCACACTGCTCAGCCTATGCAAATAAACATTATATTAAACGGTTACCCTGGGTAATATAAAACACACATCATGGGACATGACATAGATAGATGGATAGATAGAATATTGATAATAATTTCATATCTATGGCCCACGCATGTCTGGACAGGAACAATAGGCCTTACTTAAAATGCGCAGCTCAGGCTTGACAAGGGTCTCAGCAGAAGGCCTCAGCCTCAAAAACCCACACTGATAACATTCACACCTCACACAGCAAGCTGCTGGAACAACCCCCTGCTGATGCACATGCAGGTTACAGACTTCAAAGCCTTCGTGCAGACATAGCGGTGCCTTAATTTCATAAGGGACTATGGCATTGCTCTGTGTCCTAGTCAGTTATATTTTATTGATTTGGTGACTGAGGCGAGCGACCCAGTGGTGCTCTTCCCATCCTGCGAACCCTGGGTGGGGAGATATTGAGAACTCCAGTTGGGAAAGCAAAGCAATGTTTGGCCTCAAAGTGTGACTGGAACCCGTCTGGATCCAATGACACCAGAACAGAATCTCTATGACTTTCTGTCACAAAGTTATGACCCATATTAGGTTTGAAAGGTCATAGCTAGCAGCTCCAAACAAGGAGATCTAGGTTCATCCCAAGGGTGGAAGGGGGGGTGACAAACGAAGATTTTAAATGTTCATACAAGCCAGAGGCCAGCTTCTGGGGGAGGACACGCTGGATATTATGCTAAAAGGAGCACCTCATGCCAACCTGTCAGGATTTTGAGAACGTGTTGTGCCCTGCTAGTGGTCACATGGATCACCCTCTTTCACTAACCGTGCCACTCTGAATCTCTGTGGACTGGCAGGTGTCTGTTTACAACTGTACCCCACTGACTTTTGGAAACCACCACAGTGATGCCAGGTGGGGCCGCAAGGTTCAATCCTTTACAGATAGACTATTAGATTATTAGATAGATAGATAGATAGATAGATAGATAGATAGATAGATAGATAGGAGATAGATAGATAGGAGATATATAGATATGAGATAGATAGATAGATAGATAGATAGATAGATAGATAGATAGATAGGAGATAGATAGATATGAGATAGATAGATAGATAGATAGATAGATAGATAG